>OY720632.1:163607447-164807447 GCA_963169105.1 Ceriagrion tenellum | reverse complement strand
AATATTGTTTCCTAATCGATAGTTAGAACTGTTCAATATTTAATTCAAAATTCATGGGTCAAATACTATCGCGGTTGAAACCATGATATATCTACCCTTGCTTAGGCCTCCTTTTCTTCCCAATATTGGTGTGAATGCTGGGAGGGGAGAGATCTTGAATTCTTGAATATTAAATATAAAGTTTATTAATATCATTTCATTGTCTCATAGATGATAGATATCAAGATATTGTCTCACAAAGGAAGTGGATTCGCTGAGAGATATTTTATGATGCAGGGAGAGAGAGAGAGTATAAAAATTGACTTTTATAGAAAAAAATTATTTTCCGAGCAGGTAATCCTAATCAGCATAAATATAGGAGAATTTTCATCAGTTTTCAGGTTTTATGCATTGGCTTGCAGGCAGAGAAATTTATAAAATTCGAAGATTCCGGCAAAATTGAGTGGACATTTTACATAACGCAGAAATAAAATGAGTAACTTTCCACAAAGGTAATTTTTTATATTATTATCTGTAAAACTGTGGATCATGCAAAGTTTGATTTATTAAAATTTCTACCTTCTACCCCCTGTCAAATCTTCAACCTTTGAATTTGCTTACCGTTGTGTACTCAAATTCCCTCCTCGTTTTCTACTCCCTGCACTCCGTCAGGTCACCTCTTCCTCCGGTTTTCCCAATCACCTCTCTTCTAACCACCCCTCATTCCTTCCCCCCCTTGCCTCTAATGACTATATGGTATGCGCTCTTAGCATCATTTGTTATCTGATGATGATGTATAAACATTGAAACCCGGGTCGAAGTAAATTAATTATTTGTGGAAATTGGCCCATTTTATTGCTCCATTATGCTGAGAAATTTTATGAAGTGGCTAAAATGCGAGAGACTTCACAAAAAAAAAACTTTTTGTGATAGACTACTTAAAATAACTGTTTTCAATAATTTCTGGTGCAAGTATATCTGTATACTAAGAGGAGCATTGTGGCGAGTTGCTGCATTATTTTTTTTTTTACAAAAGTAGCTTTCTGTGTTTACAGACATAATTTTATGACTTGACTCCATTTCGAGAGAATTTATGACATTGCATATTGGTGGATATTTTTCCCTGATATTGCTGTGCGTAGGATAAACCATGCATGTCTAACCAAATAACATGAGCATCAATAGTTTTCACAAATACATGTATACCAAATAAACTTTAGAACACGATTTACAAATTAATTGTTTATTATCAATATATGCACTAAAAATATTACACCTATTCCTTTTACATTTATTTTTTGGCGAGAAATGTATGTACATCAAATGTACAGTATATGTAAAGAAATGAATGAAACATGAATCAATTGAACTCTGAAGACTAGATGACTGAAAACTGAATGAAAGCGATACTTCTTTCCAGGCGTATTATTTTAATGAAGTCTTCTTGGGTTCTCCTGACCTGATGTAAAACCTGAGGAGACTTCATTAGCAATACTTCTCTTTGACTGTTACAGTATGTACGCTCTTCGTAATTAAAACATCTGGAGAATGTTTTTAAAAAAATACTTTATCATGGATATCGCATATTTTACGTTAAAATCATTCGAGATGTATCAGTTTCAGTCCATATCGATGAATCATAGTCAGATATGTACATCTAGATACTACCCTGCGAGCCGCCACATGGGCGTGTAGCAGGGGGTGTTAGCTGTGTAAAGATGTAAGGGATAAGGCTTTGGGAGGAAAAATGGTGAGATTTATTATGTGAGTATATTTAGTGGAGCTCAGCTTTTATTGTGATCTCTTTTTGTGCGCGGAAAGAACGAGTTCTTGTACCTATACGTTCGGAAATGTATCTCTCTTATTTATCGCATCTGTTAGACCTAGATATGTAGTGAGACGTCATGATAATATTCTCTATGTCGATCTGAAACACACCAGTTCTGTATTTCTCAAGCAAGCTAAGCCTAGAGTGCAGCCTCCGAGCCTCCAGGGGCTCCCACTTTAATCCCTCTTAAATTTGAGAAACACTATATGTTTGCTCATAACAGTTTTTAACGAAGCGTGAAGATTTTCGCTGTATATTATTAATTTTTTTGGATAAAACTTTATGACCAGGGTCCCAAATGCTCGCGGTGTATTTTAGGTGTAGCCTAACTAGAGCGAAGTTGCCTCTCTCTTTGATTTTTTCATCATTGATAGATTTCCAGATATTCTAATTAAGATAGATATTCATATTATTTATTTATTTACACAGATCAGTACGAATAGACAAAGGTCAGGTGGCACTGTAAGGTTACGTCAAAAGAAACCATGCGAGGCGAAATATAAACAAAACCATTGATAATCAAAAATATCGTGAAACATAAACGTAGATATTAATATCACCGATCAAATTGCATAAAGGGTGCACATCAAAGTCTTTGCATGCATTTAAATATTATATTTCTTTTTAAATACCTGTATGTTAGAAGGTAAGGGTTTAAACAACTCTCCAGGTAACTGGTTCCATTCAATAATTGTCCTGTTGAGGAATGAGAAATTTTAAACATTACGAAGGTTGTGTGCGGTAAGATGGAGGACCGTGAGAAATCCAACGGTGCACTTCAGCAGACCAATGTTTGCGTTTCGCGTGTGAGTAATTATGGACACCAGCGCCGATATTTGATTTGCACCCGACGATCATACTCCCTGTCCTTTTCAACAGAATCTTTCTACCCTTCGCATTCCCAACATTGACGGAAAGGCCGGGAGGAAACCTCGATGAATAGAAAAGGACGGCCGATACGTAATTGGAAAAGAGCGTCTGAGAAGAATGGGAGTGAGTGGGTTGCGAGAGAGGGGTTGGGTTGGGGTGCTCTGGAGGAGGAAATGTGTACGGAAGTAGGAATGGCCAAAATAAAATAAATAAATAAAATTTTAGAGGGTGCATGTAGTGCCGGCGGATAGAATAAGGGGAAGAAGGGAGGCAGGGTGAGTTGGCTATAGGGGTTGTAACGGGGGTATGGGCGAGGGGTCGCGGGTTACAGAGCGCAAAGGGCCACATTGAATCTCGAAGAAAAGCTGAGGGCTGTATAAGTGGCGTGGGGGAGGGAAGAGGAAAAGAGGGGGGTAGGGAAGTAAATAAGAATTGAATTGGGAGGATGCGAACGGAACGGACTCTTGAACCGATAGGGGAGGTAAAGAAAGGAATGAGAGTGGGAGAAGAAATGGAGAGATGGATAGAATGGACGCAAAAGGAAGTGAGGGGCTGAAGTGGGATGCGAAGAAGACGGGGAAAATTGAAAGGAATAGAACGGATGAGGCGCAACGAATTATTTTTTTATAGTTTTGCATTTTTTTGTCGGAAAAATAATGGACTGGATTGGTCAGAGATGAAAGGAAATATTCCTATAGGTCTGCCTGAAATCTGATCGGATTTGGCCGTTTGTGTAAAAATTCATGGTGTAACGTGATTAAGAAAATGGATATGAAATATAAATTAGCGCTCATGGCCTCACCACTGATGGCAAAATTAAGACCAATGTATATTCTAATCCCTCTGAGATGGAAATAACTGACGAAGCTAATATTTTTCCGGAATCCAAATAAAAAATGGTGGCATTTGTTTTCGGCGAAACAAACACTAACAAGTCAATTTCATTGACATTATCTCTAGCATACTCTGATATGAAGTCTGAGGAATTCCAAAGCATCTTTTAAAATGTTACTTTTGTGAAAGTAATGTGTTGGCGAATTCATACCATTTTTCCAGGTGATTTTTTACATCGTAAAGAAACTTCTACATCTACATACTACCCTGCGATCCACGGCATGGACATGTGGCAGAGGGTGTTAGGATACCAACCGAGTAGAGATATAAGGGATAAGGTATTGGGAGGTACAATGGTGAGGTGTATTATAGGAGTATATTTAGTGGATTTATTTTTATTGTGGTCGCTTATTGTTCGCGGAAAGTACAAGTTTTGTACGAAAGTACGATCTGTTCGGCAATGTATCTCTCATATTTTATCGCTTCTGTCAGACCTCGAGAAGTAGTGAGGCGTCACGATAACATTCGCTGTGTCTCTCTGAAACACACCAGTTCTGAATTTTTCTCGAGAAAACTTGTGATTAATTATGATTGTAAATAGATGGGTATATTCTGAAATCAAATTTGGTGCCCAGTAATACTCACGTAATCATTAAAAAAAATCCATCGGGAAATATCATCGTAGCAAAAGTGAGTTTCAGGCACCAATATTTTCTCAGGATTCTAAGCCAGACGGTATGGAAGAGGGGATACTGTTAGATGATGGCAGCGGCGGCGCGAAAAAAAAATAAAGTGACGGAGAAGGAAGGGGAAGTTTGGGTTTGTGGTGTAGTTAGGAAGGGTTTTGCGAGGGTCTTCTGCATAATGATGGCCCAGGGGTTCGCAAGGACGGAAAACCAAACCGGAAGACTGGGTTGGCGAGTTAAGGATGGAGGCCGCTTCCCTCTCTTCCTCCCGCCTCCTTCCCAAATTCATTCTTTTTTTCCTTTCAATCTTTGGTCGACCACCTACCGAGATTATTATTCTATATTTATGTATATGTAAAGGCATGTATATATATTTGAAGGGCTATTTCCGCCCCACCCTTCCCTTCCACGTTCTCAAAGGAGCGAAATAAAAAGTTTCTCACCCCAGCGACGCGTCGTTGGGGGGCAAAGAGCTTTGCCTCTATTTTTTTGTCATTCGAGAGCAATGGAGGAATAGAATTTTTGGCGACGAAGGAAGGACTGTGGGAAAGGAAAGTTGAGGAACTATGAAGCCTCTTAGAGGGTGAGGTGAGAAAAGGAGAGCAAACGAGAAAAGACAAGAGAGAAACTCATAGAAAACTAAAATATATGTATTAGGGAAAAAACTACACATATGTACTAGCACATATGTATGAACTCGAATTTTCTACATTTCCATTTCCCGCGTATTTTATGCCATTTCCCGAGTCCCTGTTTCTTTGTGGCAAATTCCAGAGAGTCAGTCCATTCAGGTTCCTCTCCTTTCAAGCCAAAAAATCGTTAATTCTTTTCGTCTTTTCTTAATATATCTCTTTATCTCATTTACTCTACGCGGGCCCATTCCCATTCTCTCCTTACGAAGGGGAATTTGTGGACCTCTAGAGTCAGTTAGGGCCATAAAGAAACTAAATAAAAAAATTTCATAAAACAGTAAAAATAACAGATTGAACGGAGAATACCAGAGACAATAAATGAAAATGAAAACTTTCTGCGAATCAAGATTTCCGAAGTGACCATTTATAAATTCTCGCACTTAATTATGTATCTACGTTTATGGAATAGTTATTCAGCTTCTTCAGTTGAGTATACTTTTTTCTTTAACGTAGCTGGTGTTTGAACTAATATCACACTACTGTCGGGGTTGTGGTTCAAATATCTTTGCTGTATGGCTCTTCAAGTGGTAATTTACGTAAAAGTCAACTTAAACCGGTCATTCTTGTCAATGTACCTTATGATGTGTTTTAACTTGAGCTTTCAATGTAATTCAATAATGTGCAATTAGCTGTGTTAAAGAGAAACCTGATACATTTATAGAACCTAAGGATGACTTAAACAGAGGCAATGGGAAAACCTATGCAACGAATCATCATGTATAACTAACTTCCGGGTGCTTGTACTTCACCTATGAGGCCAAAGGTACGGATTCCAGTTGCTGATCTGTCTTCAAGGGGAAGATATTATTTTAAAATTGTTTTTATACAGAAGCACTATAAGAAAAGCGCTAACGCAGGTTTGAATATTAATATCTGAAGTTATCTATGGCACATGTTGGATTCCATAGAGATGGTCATGAAAATATATGCCTTTTTCTTAAATTCTGGGCCTTCATGATGCGGCCGTTTTTCACCAGAACGAGCTGATTTTCGTGGAAATGCTGGCTTTGCCATTCGACGGGAAGCCTGCCGCCTTGCTTTTGTAACTCTCTCGGTGTCTTTTTGAAGTCCGGCCAAATAACTTTTAGTAACGATTCCGTCTTGCGAGTGAGTTGCAAGCGTAAACTGGGAGAAGTCTTAAAAAATTCCTCTTTTTCATCTCTGACAAATTGCCACGGGAGTGCCAAAACTGATTACGCCGTCGTTTTTTTTCCTCTCTCCTCGCATGGCATCGTCTTGATTTACATTCCGTGAACCTCACCACTTGCCTATCCCTATTTCCCTCCATCTCCCACCCCCTACCCCCCTCTCTCTCTCGCTCTCTGTGGTCTATTTGAGTTCCCAGGTGAGTTACGATTACGTCAATCAATCACCCTTAATTGCCGTCGGGTCCCACCCTTAAATGTCCCGCAAGGATGAGACGGACGGACTTTTTGAGGCGTCTCTTCGCTCCGAGACGTCCTAAATTAAACCCAAAACACCCGCGTGTGCTACACACACGCGCACGCATTCGGGCGGAGAGGAAACGGACGGGAGCTCAGCGGGAGAAACACACGACCCAGTCCTGGATGAGGAGCACGAATGGGGAGAGGCGATGGGGAAGTCACAATCCACATCAAACGAATGCCATCACGGAACTGATATAAAGTTGAGTCCGCAGGAACCCTAAAGCACCTCGTTTCCATCCCTTCCTTCTCTAAACCTCCCAAATGTCCATTTCGACTCCCGCCCCTCCCCTCCGCTTTCGGGGGACGAGAAGAGCAAGGTCTAAGTATTCTGGAGGAAGAGAAAAAAATTTCCTTCCTCCTCTTTCTCACTCTGTGCCTCTCTGCTCCTTCCACGGTGCCAGATTCCAGACTAATTTTAAAATCGAAAGCAAGGGGGAGTGGCGGGGGGGAAGGGAAGTGGGGAGGGCGTGCTATGGAATGGGATGGAGAATTTTTTCGTTGAGAGAATGTAAGACGGGAGCCTCAACTAAGGTTAAAGCGGGGAAGCACGGCGGAGTGAGAATTATAGGGTTCACATCTCATGAGACTATCCAGGCCACATGAAAGAAGAGAATGAGATGGAGGAAGTTTTACGTGTGTTTTACTGAGTTACACTCTTTAAATTCACTCTTTGGAAGCCAATTAGCTTGAGCATTTGGTCACTGAATGGGAATCACCGCTTTAAGTCTGGCTAAAGACTCTACACTTAAAAGGAGTTTATTCATGTACTAGTCTGAACCAACTAAAGCAATGTGATTTTTCTGGTGATAATCCTGCCTGGTGTTCTCGGGCAACTGGAAGTGGTGGATGCAAGGATCAATCCTTCCATGTGTATTTCGTACATTATCGTGCCAAGTGCGTATTGTGCTTAGTCATCAATTGCGAAACCCATCTTTGAATTAAAACATACGGTAATGTAATAACAATGCTCCATGACTTAACTAACCAACCTTTAACCTCATCACCATTTTTGTCTAACACTTCAAGACTCATGACCGGCTCTGCTTAACAAGTTGTCGAAACTTGTTTGGGGCGTTGATTGTATTTCCGCAGAATATGAATGATTTTTGATGCATAGTTTATCGATTTAAGTCTTTATTAAATATCGTTTGCCGCATTTACGAGTAACACTCGTATTCCAGACATTTTTCACCAAAGAAATAAGTGCACTTCATACTCGAGTATACGTGCGAAAAACTGGGTGGGTAGTTCTGATCTCAAATGGGAGCCAGGCGATATACAACGCACTGTATATTGTTATTAATGTTATTGTCATTCACACATCTGCCGTTTCAAAAAATTAACACATATAGGGATTTTTTTCTCGCAATTTACGTTGTAGAAATGTTTTGTGACTTCCACGAGGGCGCGAGTTGAATGTATTTTTATGCGGTTCATATATGCAATCAAGGAAGGCTCTTCTAAGAAATAAAACAAAGGTAATATCTAAGAGTTAAATTATCAATATTTTTTTGGACGCTGATATTGTGCCTGTGGAAGGTTTTATAAGTTCCTGTGCTCATTCCTTCAAATCAGCCTCCGTCATACTCCCAGTCTTCTCACACAAACTTCCCGCACCCCTTATCCGCACCCTCCCCCTCTCTCATCCCCTGCTCTCACGTCGCACTTCCTCCCCGCACCCGAAACGGGAATCCACAAGGATATGATACCGCAACGCCTCCGTCGCGCCAGACACCACCCACCCTTCACCAACCATCGCCATCCTCCCCTCCCCCCCCTTTAACTCGTCCCGCGCCCTTTTAACCCCTTCCAAGGAGACAGTTACCGCGAGATCCGAGCGTAAACATGTGCGGGGCACCGTGTGACAGCTATTCCCGCCTCCTCCAGGCGAAGAAATGAGCGAGGAGGCAGCGGTGGTGGCGGAGAAGACGATGGGCTGGCGGGTGAGGCGTGAGGGTGAGGCGGGGATGTGAGGCGGGGCGAGGGAGACGTGGTTTTTGGGACGAAATAGGGGGAGGAGTTGAGTGACGTGCTCCGAGGTTACTGAAAGGACCTCTCGCAAATTAACGTTCCGAAGATTCCTAACTAGTGTAGGTTCGTTCCCTCGCTGCCGCCGCCGCCGCTTCTTCTCCTTTTATCCTCCATCCACTCGCCCTTTTTTTCACTTTCTTTTTAAGAACCCAGCTCTCGGGGTCTTCCCCCCAAAGGCACGTTTCCCTCCTGCTCTCATCCAGCGGAGGCCTCATTCACCCCTTCTGTTCGAGATAAGACACCGCACCCCCTGCCGCCATCCATTTCTTACCCCGCCCCTCTTCCTTCCTCTTCCTTCCTCTTCCCCTATGTTCGAGGCGCCTCAACTCGTGCCTTACTAAATACTCACCCTCCCCCACTCTTCTCGTCTTGGCTAGTTGGAGAAGGTGACCGGCATCTTGGGTCATTTGCGCCATTAAGAATAGATGAGAGTTTGATCAGTGAAGGATTACTTGGGACATGAAGGAAAACGGATGGTTAAAAACCCAGCGCCGACATTACACTACGAAAAGCACAAAGGCCCATAGTTGAATTTATTTTACCCTCTTATTACCTGACTTATGACCAGTTGCAGGAACGACACATGTGTATTCTATAAATTTATGGGACCCATAATCCATGGCAACCATTTAATAAGTGTTGCGGAAATATTCAATAAATTTATTGGTCTCGTAAGTTATGGCATGGAGTTATGAACTCCATAAATAGCCAATTTGGTGGATTCGCAATGAACCGCTTAATTACTTGATAATACAGTAATTTGAGACGGATTACCAGTATGATTACTCTGACTGAAGAATTATTATGTGGATAAGCAATTTTTCATAGGCTACATTTTCATAAATTTTATCCAGCGGTAGAATATTAGATCGCATATTCGAATCTATTGACTATTGGTGAATGAGTTATGTAACTAGTAGCGGTGTTCATGCAACCGAAATATTTTTAATAGATTTATAACTTCATGAATCTCATAACAATTGATTCCATAACTAAATTTTCTTGCAATTGGCCATTAGTCCGTAGTTTAGTTTCCTCAAAATACAACTTCTCCATAGTTAAATTAGCTAGTGTAGATCATATCAAACTTACGAGGATGACACTTCATCTTCAGGATGATGATGTTGGGTGGTTATTTATGAGAGAGCGAGAGATCATTTACGTCATGAAGGAAAGTAGAGTAAGTTGTTAAGGGATAGATTATGTCCTGAAGTTGACTAAGAGTGGAGAGAAACCCGATGTCGGAATTGGCCTTGAGAAAGTCACCAATGAGTCAATGAGTTGATATTCTATCCGACGGATACATTTCTGCAATTGGAGTTCAGCATGGACCGAAATAGAGACCCTGAGTCCTCTGAATAATTTTACAATAAACGAGAATCGGACACTGGCCATCCGGATTGGAAGATAGCACTGGGGTCCCACCACACATCTCCCTCATCCATCTTCCCTCTTTCTGCTGCCATGCCCACTTCCATCTTCTCCCCACCATGCTCTTTTCTCTTTCTCCGTTAAACATTCCTCCCTCTCTCTTCCTCCTCCTACAGCTCACTCCACGTCCTCCTCGCGCATTTCCTCTCATCCCCTTCACCGCGGACGACAGCTGAATAGCGTAAATTTTCTCTCCTCCATTTATTTTTTTTTCGTGGTGGTGGAAGACGTTTAGGAAGACGGAAAGCGGAGAAACGGTGCTCGGCACTCGATAATCTTTTCTCATCCCTAATTTCTTTCCTATCCCATTCCCGAATGTGGGATGTAATACAGCGTAGTAACGGAAGCTCGGACGAAATGCTACGTTTCCCTTGCAATGGGATGTCAACGAAGATTCGAGTATCTGAATGGGGTCATTGGAAGTTCCTCCTCGCCGAGCATTTTTACATTTTTTTCCGCGAGACAGTCAATACGGTTCCTTTCTTCTTGGCGACTCTCTCGTAAACGTGAATGTCCTTCGGAAAAGACGAAAAACGATGATCCTGCTCGAAAGGGTTTTCTCGCGTCTTCATCTTTTCCTTTCGTCCCTACCACCGTTTCTTTCGCTCTTTATTTCAGCGGAGTTTCTCTCGTTAAAGTCTCGGGACTATTTATGAATCGTTAAAGTAAACCTAGTCACAAATCTCTAGGCCTGAGTTTTTCTTCTCGCTCACGGAAAGATGAGAAAGCGACGGCGGCTGCTGCGGCGCCCTCAGTGATTTGGAGCGAAAAGGGTTTTGAGGGTCGTTAGGATCCAGTGAATCGCAGCTGGATGGTTTTCTCTTGGCATGACGAGTGTTGGTTTTGCGATGTCGGATTTCAAAGGGAAGCATGCAGTGAAGCACGGCTTGTTTATTGGTGCAGCTCTCAGAATGTTGATGTGATGGAGATTGATGCATAAAATTATGAGACGGAAACTTAGTCCCGTCTTTTTTATTATAAATATCTGTTCGGGTCCGTTACGAATGATATGGAGCTATTCAGAGTTTCCGAGCCGAATATACTTCCCATTGAAACGATTTTGCTACCTCAGCGATGGAATTTGGAAAATGCAATGCATAAGAATTTACTTGCTGATAAAATAATTACAGAAGAGTATTGTATCGATATTAATAAGAGATTTGTATACCGTTACAATTTTCTAATATGTTGACATTTTACTAATAAATGTTTGAGAAGCAGTGAATTTTTTAGTGGGTGGTTCTACTAGAGGTATGCAGAAAAATACAATAGGAATCATAGCATTACTCCTCTAAGGTACGGCTTTTAACACAAAATAGTTTCAAAATAGACTCACATGAATTTGCATTCAGAAATTTTATTTATCGCATATACTCGTTCACATATTGCCAACGTTTCGGAATTAAACTGTATTTCCAGATCCTTGTTACACACCAAATTAAATAAAAGCTGGGTTTTGGAAATGGAGTCCTAAAAATATACTTCTTCTCGTGTAGTAGCAATGTCATTACTCATGTGATTTTTCAGCTAAGTTTCTGAGAGTTTTGACAAAAATAACGCTTCCTTTACGAAGTGGAGCTTAAGTTAAGCCAAGTTCACGGATATGATTTAATAGAGCAGCACCCTCCTCTGTGGCTATCTTCCTTAAATTATGGAGCACTTTGCCGTGTTTGGAGCGAATACTTCTCGGAAGTAGAGAAGGATTAAAACGGAAACATTACACACATATTTCTCTCCAATATCGCGACCGAATTCTTAATTAACGATATATGCCAGAGATACACACATGGTTAGTGGGTTTTCAGTTTTACCTCACCCGCTTGCTGCAATGCGATATCCCCACAAAACGGATTCGGAATCGTCCGTTATATGCTTATACCTCATTTGCGCCCGCTCAGAGCCCATTATCCGGGTAATCGCCTATGTCGACTTCCTATGGAACGCGTAAATTCTCCCGCTGCGTTATCTTGCCGGGCGATGGGGGACGAAGTGGGCAGTGTTACCGGCTACCAAAGACCACCGCTGCTTTCAACATGAACTCGACCGTTTTCGGAAGAGGGCGTGTATATACCGGCTCCATATCCGGTGAGCGATAAGAGGCCTCGGCCGCCGCCGCCGCCACGTCCCCAGATATCCCATCCTCCACCGCGGCGCCTCCTCCGGACCACCCAACTCCGTCGGAAATCTCATCCCATCCTCCTTTCCTCTTGGTAGAGGAACGGGGAGGGAGTGAGCACCAAGCAAAAGGGAACGTTTCGCTTTCCCTTACCCTGAAAATCCATTGGACCTCGGTGCATTTCTCATCCTATGCTCCTTAATGTTATCCGCATCTTCTGAGGGCGTTCAGTATGTTTTACTAACTCCAGCATACTATGGCTGAAAATTTCATAGGTTCGTGATCAGTAAATAGTGTTCAACGCAGATATTTTTTAAATAATGGTTGCCATAGATATATCCCTTAAATTTTTTACACTTGATAGGTCGATTAGATTTGGTACATATTTGTGTTCGATAGTTTCACATAATTCCTACTCTCACTCCAGCTCGAATATAGAACTAATCCTTATTTATCATCTATAATATCTTGACCTGTTTAGAGCGTGCTTTATGACGAAGCAGAGTCCTGATTTTTTTTAGCACATTCATAGCTTTTTGGTTCTCGTTTTGCGACTAGGTGAGCATACTGGGAATAATCTAGAAGTTAAGCAAAAATATTGCATGTCCGGCGTGAAATCTCCCCGTGCCATACACGCTCGAGGAGGCTTGTCCATTAATTCCAAGTTGTAGATGTAGAGTTTTGCGTTCCTCTTCGCCATCTTCCAAGATTATTCCTGCACTAGCTTCTCCTTGGCCGACTGGAGGGGAGGGGGAGGGGACGGGCTCCGTCCAGGAGGAAGGACACCGGTGCGGGGGCAGAGAGTGGGAGGAAGTCACCGGACGTAGGGTGCAAGATTGATGGGACCCCGAAAGGTTTTCGGGTGTGGGTGACCACAGAAGGGAGGAGGGAGTGGGTTGATGCGTGCGTATATGTACGGGGAGGAGGGAAGAAAGGGTTTGAACCCTGAAGGATATTGGAATTGGTGCGGGTGGGAAGGGGTCGGAGGAGTTCCCGTGCCTTCCTCCAATACACCCTTCTCTTGCTCGAGAAGTTTGAGCGAAGATGGAGCGAGATTAGGTGCAAGGGTGGCCCCCACCGGGTTTGATGGGGGTGTTTTTCGCCGGGGAGGGTGAGGAGGAGGGAGGTGCGAGGGCGGCGCGGAAGAGGTGTCGGGTCCCGCCTTCGAGATAAGGTCAGGATGGAAAAAATGCCGCTGATGAGTTGGCCGCCAGGGGATATGAGAGGAGGGGCAGGGTATGCGGGAGAGACGGAAAGAAGGGAGGATTATAATGGTGAGGGGACTCTGTGGAGGTCCTCCCCTGAGGCTCGGATGTTTTTCTCGGGCCCGGAGTTGTTGCGCCCAGGGAACAACACCCGATTTTATTAACATGCCGACGCATTTTGACAAAATTTCATTTCCCAACGCGAGAAGTGCTGAAAGTTCCATTGATAACTACTCACGTAATTTACTCCATGCTTGCTGCTTTTTTTTGAGCCTGAGAGGAGAGGTGGGATATAGACGGGTTGAGGGATCGTAGCAGATACATTGTCCATGTTGGTATGATGGGACTCCATAGAGAAAAAGTTCCAATAGTTAACAGGAATGAAATTTTCATAATTGGTTTCAATGCGTTGTTTAAATATATTCAGATGATATCGTAACTAGCCGCGAAATTAAATTTCATTTCAGAGGAGAGCTTAATCTATTTTGGATTACTTGAATTTCTTTTGGATTTCTTGACTCACTTGCGCGCAATCACATGGTGCCAAGCACACAAATTGTCAAGCGCATTTTCGGCCTACTTATTTTGACAGCGGAAAGAATATATCATAATTTGTAACGTAAGGGCTACGAAAGTACGTTTACGATTAATTGAACTTGTATGGCACTGAAGATATTAAATAAACAATTTATTACTGAAAATGGAGCAAAAAACTGAGAAAAACGTTAATTATTAGTTGCTTTTTAAGATTAAAACCGTCTGTGTGAGATAATTGAAAATATCAAGTCATCTTAAAGGAATTCTTTTTCCCGCGTTGTAAGAGAGAAACCCGATTTTTTATCTTAAAGGGCTATGAGAAATGCCAAACGAAGTTAGTAAGGAAGAGGACCAAATTAATATCATTCCTCGTTTTGCTCGCGATAAAAGCTACCTAAGAATCGATTTTATTCTTATTTCAAAGTGTCGGTCATTTAATATCCCTTATCATCAAATGAGAGCAACCGTACTTATTATTTTGTCCAATCATTTGCTTTACATAATCTCAAATAGTTTGTAGAATTTAATACACTATTTGACACTTTGTCGATGGGGCCTCTTTTGTGAGGCTTTTTCACGAGTGTAAGATAAAACCTCTCTTCCATGAGAGCTGTTAATGGCATCAAAAATTTTTACACGAGGTACAGGGTACTTTGAAAATGTATTTTAATATATTTCAATTTCCTAAATAATTAGTATGGTTCTAAATGTTTGTATGGATGATTAGTAAAATCAACAAATCTATTAATTATAAACTGAGTACGTGTGCATCCATTTTAACTGAAATTAAATGTAATCTGTGCCTAGAGAAGGTTCCAGACACACTTATTCTACAATGGTTGAGCGTTGACAGTGATTTTTAAGTGTTTAGCATACTAACAAACGGTTTTGGCAAGTGTTGAGAGTAATGGCTTTCACATTACAGCCAAAACCCCCACATGTCTATCTGAACTGTCATTTTCTTTAAAGATTTTTCGCTTCTAAGGAAAGAGCATATGCAGTCACTGAAGTATAATCCCATTTCCGCCAGGCACCATCCCGGCCTTTTCGTTAGTAGTTGACCGCTGGAGTGTAAACCAGTTGACGTCCAGAGAATTCCCTAGCTTGGAAATATTCTTTCGATCTGCGAAAACGTCTTGACCGCCTTGGCTATTCCGTCTCACGTCTTTGTCTCCTGTTTTCTTTCAATCCTAAAGTTTGTCGCGCACTCGAGGACCTCGGCCATCGACTGGAAACTAAACTTCTGGGTAAATAAACAAATAAGTAACGATGAATGAAACGGAATTGGATACCACGGTTCTGGAGCGCTCCGAGGAATCGTGGATGCGACCAGAAATTGGTAGATTTGGAAAAGTAATGGGCGTCTGGAATGTGAGGGGAAACGTAAGGAAGAAGATGGTGAGCCTAGTCTCCGCCAACCAACCGTGGAAAAAGGCACATTCGTATTGGGCATAAGAAAATAACTTAAGGATATAAGATAACTTAAACTCAGGTCACAATCGCCCTCGACTTCAAAACAACCACTAATAATTCTTCCCATTTTCTTGGCATTTAACGATTGGATTTTTTTCATATATTAGTCCTAAACTCAAGAACGGTCCCAATTTCATGCCCATTGCTTTAATTTCTCTTTGAAATTTTTGAAATTACGATCTATTTTGTTACGCTTGAGTCATTACTTTGACGAGAGACTCCGTGATTGCACATTTCATTATTTCTGCATTTATGCTGAAAGTGAATGTGCCTGGCTGACTTACGATATGATTCTTATTCATTATTGATGGGTGATCTAGTGGTATTACTTCAGAAATGGAGAGGACACGTTTTGTGTCAATTTATACCCAAACGGAGCTTGTATAACGCTTTCTAAACATGCTCAAGTGCAGCTATTTTAAATAACGTGAATAAGTAATCAAGTGAGTACGGTCTTTTAGGACTAATCTTAAAGCGCAACACGGTAAATGTAACTAAAGTAATGGGTTTTCCCTCTCTTAACAAAAAAATAAAACCGAGAGTCAGTTCCTCCATTATGTTCGCATGGCCCTTCGTGAAAGCTATCAATACGTATCGCACGCAACACATCGACCTTTAGCTACGTACTTAAGTTGAAAAGTACGCGTTGCGAAGTGGCCGTATGGGAGTAACGTGGGGAAGCTGAAAGAGAGAGTCTGGTGATTCGAAGCAGGGGGTGACTGGTGTAGGAAAGGCGTTGGTCCCCGCGTGCCTTGTTATTGCGGTTCGGGAGCGTGAAGGCGCGTCTGTCGAGTGCTGATGGATGAGCCGAGAAGGGGGCGCTTCGGGGGATAGCACTGGAGGGTGGAGGGAGACGACTCGTCTTGCTTCCTTCCGGAGTGAGGGGTTGGTTGGCCGAGGGGCGGAGGGAGAAGGGACGGTTCTCCGGATGGGTGACTTGAAGACGGTGAGGTGGGGCAGAGTGAAAGGGGTGGTCGGTCGGTGTGAGCGAGGGGCTGAGGCTCGGTGGGAAGGACTTCTCTCTCTGCCACTGACCCACGAGGGTGTTATTGTGTGACCAGGCAAGGGCGTCATGGAAACTGCCACCGCAGCGCTGAAACCCTTCCGCACCCGTGCACATTTCCCTTCCTTGACTTCGATTATTTTGTACTCATCTTCGCCGAGCATACCTCCGAGTGTGTGGTGCCATTTTCTGCCTCAATCCTCACCAGATTTAGAATGATCTCTCATTTGGTAGTTCAAGCCTAAGATTGGTTCACTGCAGCCCTCCACCCTTCCCTATCTAATACTAGTTCCCTTACCTCCTGGTATCTCTTCCTATGTACTTCTTTCTTTGTTTGGTCCATGAACGTAATCCTGGGTCTTCCTCTGGGGATTTTCCCTCATTTTGACTTCAATGATGTTCTTCTCAAACCCATTTTTTTTCTCTTACATTTCATTCATCCACTTGATTATATTATGACTTTTATTAATGTATTAATCATAAGTATAAACCCAACAGGCTCTCTCTGGAGTTTATTTACAGCGATAAAACTTTCAACAAAAGACCGCGGTGCTTGATTGAAAATCCTTTGAATTAAGCCATATTTATTTGCGGTCTTGCTGCTATTTTTACTTGTCGAATTATGAAAATATTTCATCAGTATTGTGTAAATATTTCACGCATACGAACGACAATTATTATGATGATGCATTAAGGCATCCCAGGTGAGACCTGTTCGCCAACCTTGATGCTATGGACAGTTTTTAAGAAATCAGGAATTATTCCCTCTAAGGAAATTTTTTTCGCCATGTCAAACGTTGGTCCATGTGCTGTCCAAGCCCAGAGGACTTAGTACCTTTCCCCTCCAGCGCTCTCCAGCTCATAGGGAATGCTCCGCAGGGACCCCCACCCCTAATCTCCTCTGCTCACTGGCAAAGGAGAGTTCATGATCCTATCGTGGGTCATCGGTTTGCCGTGTAGCGCAGACGGTGGAGCAGCGGGAGGTCCTGAAGGTCTTCCGAGCTGGCTCTTGGGGGACGGCGTCGCGTCGGTCCCATGGAGACACCGTCTATTCCGCTATTCGCCTGACATCTACGCTGGGGGCGGAGGTCGTCTCGTAGAACTTTCGAGAAAGTTCCTTTAGGCGTACGTTGATTGGGGGGACTGCCGGATACTTGTTGAAGTCCGTCGTTGTGGACATAAAACCCCAGGAGGAGAGCATAGCGAAGGCATTTGTGGTCGGTAGTTTCAGTTCAAATATGATAGTGAGCCAATCCTTTCTATCCCATATTAATTCCATAATCATTGGTTTTCCCTCTTTCAATCTATTCTATTAGATTTGAAATGCACTGCAGGTTCCCGTGTTAGTTGTAAAGAAAAAAATGTATAGAATGCACAATATCGACAGAAAGATAATAAATTGCGAATACATGTAGGAGTGATAAACTAAATTGGATGATTTGATTTTGTGGGCGCCATTTTTGAAAGGCAGGTGTGAGATCTTGTTACTTTAATCGTCAGTTACGAGAAATTCTATCCCAAAATGCGAAATCTCTGAAGGATCATCCTGCAGTGTCAATTTAGGCTTAGGTTTGACGTGCCTTGGCTCCTGCTCGTCACTTTCCGAGGGACATTGGTTTTGCTTCTGCAAGTCAAGGTAATGCAGACACTCTTTGGAATGTTGGCAGGACATCCCGTGGAGTGAGTGAAGGAAGCGTTCGGTGGGATGACAGGCGAGTCAAGGCATGCGCGAGAGGTTGCCTTTTCAAGTTAGGGCGCCGAGTATCGCCTACGTGTCCGCCCCTGTCAAAAGATTTTTGGTGTTTGTATTTCCATCGTCTCTCTTGTTAACCGGAGTTAAAATACAGCCACTGTCACAAATCCGTTAATCTCCCGGCCAATTCATCATGATCCGCTGTGGGCTTAACAAAGGTTTAGCCCAAACACCTGCCGTCACTGCACCAAGCGAGGATTTTCAGCATGAATTGGCTTAAGCTTTTAAACCCTCCGTTGGATTATGATCCCCTGAAATATTTGAGAGAAATTTTCATGCTGGCTCTGAATTTCCTCATTGAATATTTAACAAAAGAGATGTATCTAAGAATCAATCGAGTTCAAAGCAAATTTACTGGTCGTCGAATGTATTTCTTGTTCATCAGTTCGCCTTTTATTCAAAATATTTACATCTGGAGATACTAAGATATAGTGAAATTCCTTTCAAAAATATTGTGCGGTGTTGCCGAGCTGCGGAAATACCGGCTTGAGATAGTGATGTTCTTATTTATGTGGAAACAGTTTCCCAAAGAATATCTTGCTACCACTTTATCACCGTCTTTTTCGGCTGTAGTTTTTGGTAAACTTACTTTTTTGAGTACCAAACCTTGTGCTGCAGACATTGTCACCTATTGATTAAAAATAAAAGGCGTAAAGAAATAATATCAGTGCCATCTGATTCAGAATAATCAATGGCCAAAAATTCAAGAAGAGTTTGCTTGGAGTGAATTGAACATTTTTTTACCCCTTTGACTCATCCGATGACTTTGAAATACCAATTAATCATCAAAGTGGAATCTGTGACAAAGACAGGGAGGTAGTGAAACTTCTAATTCTGGTAATGGAGGACGTTTCCTTTCCCGAAACTTCCGAGAAAGTTTTCGCTGCCGTAATATTATGTGGCGTGGGTTTTATAGGGGAATTTATTGACGAGACTCAAATTAAATCTGGGACCCCCCGCTTCACCGCCGTCCCTCACAAAGCTGCTTGACCACCCAGGAAAATCGTTAGCTGCCTTAATTATTGGTATTTAACAACCTTCGGTGAATGACTTTCTCCAAGCAGGATAATTAATATTTCCTTGTTTGGCATAGTTGTGGAAGCATTGGAAATAACGATAACTTAGGAACAGTATTTCAGACGGATTAATAGTTGATCACCTTATTTAGCATTTGATAGTCGTCACTAAATTCTATATGCTAACGATAAAATTTGTCAAAAGTGCAGAATATGCGTGGGTTTAAATGGCTGGCCTAACCACATAAACAGGAAAAGCTATCGTTGAGGAAAAAGATACAGAGTGCAGTAGATTAGAGATGCACTGTATGCCATGAGTAACCTATTTTATCTTATTAAAATGCACTTGATATAGCACCGAATCAATTTCATTAAGACAAATTAGATCGCCATCATATTTAAATTGAAAATATCAAATCCATAAACCGTAGAACATTGAATAATAACTTAAATGAATTCCTAAAACTGTTAGTGAGTGTTTCTTTTCACCAATGTACAAGAGATAACTAATGGATTCAGGCTTGACTTTGTGGAACCTCTCCATATCGGAAATCAAAATTTTCTAGTAATGGTCCACCAAATAGATTTATTCTTTACGACCCGGGTTTCGTCACATAATGACAACATCAGAGGACCTGAATATGTCTCGTCACATAATGACATCATCAGAGGACCTGAATATGTCATTATGTGACGAAACCCAGGTAAAGAATAAATCAATTTAGTGGACCATTACTAGAATATTTTTATTTCCGAAATGTACAAGAGGCTGAATGAATTAAATTTTTGAGGATCGTTTGATAAAAATCTAATCTTTGATTTAATACCGCTGTTTGACCGAATGTGAGGTCTTATTTTATATTCTATACGCTCTTATCTACCTACAAAATTGTATCGCGCAACAAATTTCCGAAAATATTTTGCAAGAAATCGTGTAAAGAGTAGCAGAACACAAAACCTATGTCTGCCCGTAAAATTCGGATAAAACAATATTATCAAAACTGGGTTTATTATTAGACATAAAAGAGCACCCTTACTTTATATGACTTTTATGCGGTTATTCCATATAATTTAAATGATTTAATTCTCTATTCCATATTGGCCTCTAATTCCATATTGAACATGGTATTTTGTTTTGAAAAGGATTTTTCTTAATAAGCATGACGAGCCCTACCAAGATATTTAAGGAGCCGTATACGACCTGCTATTTTTTGTCCAACCGGGTATCTAACGAGTTAAAGGAAACTGAATCAGTTTTGGTTTTCGAAACCCTCGATTGCTAACCGAGAATGTTTTTATTTCGAGCCCACCATGCAATGTACAATTAGACTCAACATACAGACATGGAAAGCATTAAACATTATGAATCATAATTAATACTTGTTTGAAAATGATTGCAGTGTTACGAAATTAGTTTATGTTGTAAATTTATTCCATGGAAAGCAAATTTAAAAAAATATTTAGTTTTCCGATATAAAAGCATTTGAATTCCAAGTTTCTGCCATTACAATTGCCCACACTGCATATTTTTCCATCGCTACGACCATTTCTTTCCCTCTCGATTCATTCTCTGGCTAGCACCAAACCCTTCCCATTCATCTGTTCTCTAGCATATGTCCCACGTTTTTTTCCCGCCTCCCAAATGCTCCACCCACAGTGGAAGTGCTCGGTCCCCATAGCCACTCAGCTCTCCTCCCTGCCACCTTCAGGGCCTTCAGGGGCTCTCGCCCCACCGCTCGTCCGCTCGCACCCTCTCCGTCTTGCGGCCCACTCCCGTCTCCGCCTATCCCTCATGGAACCCTTTCTCGTTAGATTCCCTGTTTCACTCCCGCGGAACGCTCTACAACGACCCCGTCGCGCTACCTCCCTTTCCCTCCGTCGTTCTAATCTTGTCTCCGCGCTCGACCGTGATGGGGTCGGGACATTAATTACCTTTTGAAGGAAGTGGGGAAATTTTTTTTTCGCTCGAGCATAAGAAATTCGAAACCATTAGGTTATCCGCTGAGATTGCAAGGGCGGTGTACATGCTCTCCAAAACGTGTCGGTTTCTAATTGAACACGCTTGAAACACCACACCCGTTTTCTGGAATGTCGCTAATGGAATTGAAAATATTTTTCTTGCTATTGAACGACAACTTTTGACTTTGAAAAAAGTTTTCATTGCTTTACTTTTTCCCAAAAGCCTATGTAGTTGTAAACACTAAATTTATAACAATTTTCTCCGATGTTTTGATAAATAATTAAAATATAAATTGCTGGTATTGATAAAAGTTTCTCTCCCATTTCGATTTGATTTTCATAAATTTAAAGTAGGTTATACAATCATAAATTAACTACTAGCTTTTTCTTTCAATGCCAAGGCAGGTTTTTATCGTGCATATATAATGCATGTTAGATTCATTTGAACCGACTTCGATGCAGTGTGCGTAATTTAAAAAAATTTCGTCGTTCCGTAGAAGAGACTGACGGTGAAATGGCTCCATGGCCTAAATTGCAGGCTTGAATGGATGCTGAAATCCATGTTGAAGAATGGAAGGAGGACGAATGTATTCGAGAAGGAGAAAGAGATGGACGGATGGTTGAGACGAGGAGCGGGAATGAGCGAGCGAGGGAGTAAGAGAGGTACGTAAGTGCGTGAGAGGGCCGTGGGGAATGCAGAGGAGTTACTTATCCCTCCAGGGGGGTTCGGGGGTGAGAGGGGGGGGGCACGAGAGAGCAGTGGGTGAGAGGAGGGCGACCGCGGTTAGCGGGAACACGGGGCACGCTGATGGATTTCCGTCGTCTTGGGTCTCATGCGCTCTCCAGCACCGCGTAAGACAGGCAGCGGAGTGGATTGAGAGAGAGGAACGGAGAGAAGAGGACAGATGGAGCTCTAGGAGTGGAAGGAGAAAGGGGGAGAGCATACTTAGGTAGGCGGCGGTTGAGGAGGGATTGAGGCTCGGAGAAGAGGCTGCGAATGCTAAGAGGGAGGCCTGAGCATTCCTCGGGGCAAAAAGGCAAGCGTTGTCATAACCAATGCTCAGCCTGACTAAAGGACAGAGTCTGTTACGATTCTGGGAAGGTTCAAAAGATCGAGCGGATAACATCCGCTCTCGCGTTAAGAAACTGGTATGTTAATATTTATTTAGCACCTTTCCCACTAAAATGGTTACTTTCATTATTTTTAAGCATAACATCTCGTGCTTGGTTTCATGGCGTTGTGGGACATCAGTGTGGATTCTTGGGGACTTGAAAGTGGGAGGGCGATGGACGGTTTTGCTTACCTTCCTCATTGCTGAACCCTACCTCGGTGTATTTTTTTGCTACCAGTAACAGACGTGTGTCATTGGTATTCCGGAAACCAAGATTGCATCACATCACCTGGCTTAAGCCATTAAAATATTTGCTCCTGGGGAACATCTTCATGAAAGCTGTCGGTGAGTGTCGAATCCACGACGCTTGTGTGCTCGACCGTCGCATACCCGACTTGACTACTGTGGACACCGTCATTTTTTTATGCAATTACTAGAGCTTATATATTCTGCCCGTGTAATACATTTTATAATTTGCACCATCCATGCTTTCTTCGGAGTCATGCTTCGACCTGAGGATGCCTGTTAGAATACGGTCGTTGTCTTGAGAAACATCACCAAGTTAACACCCGGGAAAAGAGGAACATTGTTTTTTATTGTTAAAGTAGTTTAGGACTGATGAAGTAATTATAACATTTGCCCTAAATTTATAATAACATTTTTATGCATGGAGAATGAGATTAGTGAAAAAGAATAGAAAAGAATTTCTTAAATAATAAGTCGAATATTTTAACTTTCAATTATATTTATTTATTTCGAAGGAAACGGTTTCTACCCTGCGGTCTCACCGTAAAAGAATCAGCGAGTTCTATCTCCACACGGGTTGGTAAATGTGAAATTTCTAAGTTTTTGTTCTAGCTTAAATTTAATTTTAGTTCAGATGCATTATTCATGATCTGGTAATCGGATCCGTAACGTAAAGCCTTCCTTTCCAAAGAGCCTTTCATGCATGGGAAAGGAAGCATTATTCCTGAAGAAGACATGCTAATGGAAACGTATTCCCAAGGCCGCATTAAAAGGATCTGTTTTAGAATGTTTTACCCTGAAAGCTCTTGAGGCGGTCGGACGTTGTAAGTGTTGCGCGGTTGGTACAATTGGATTTCCAGCAGTGCACAGAATTTCTAACATAAAAATCCGACTGAATTAAAAAACATAGGCGACGGTAGTTTAATGCATACTCATCCTTCAGTCTCTATCAGTTTCTTTGAGACTTGGAGTGGACACACTTGCTCTTACAATAAAGATTTTCTGTATTTTTTTAATTTTAAATTTCCCATTCTTGTGATAACTTCATGAAGTGAGTGAACTACAGACCGTCGCTCGTAAATAAAGTTAAACTATTCGTTTGATACAATTCAGGACCGACGAATTTCCCATTTATTCTGCACGTTCTTAGTTATATGCACAAAATTATTTTTTTCAAGTATCTCGAGCTATAGTTTACCCTCAAAATATGGAAACTGACAGCATTTAACTTCTTTCATTGACAAAATCAGTGCATTACAACTATTTGGATTAAATTATGCTGGTGAGGGATGAATTATCTAATTATTTGAACTTAAATAAGTTCAGATATGATTTCATTGTTATAATACTTCGAATTTATTTTCATTTTAAAAAGTAGAGTGGAATAGAGGGCAAATGCGTGCAAGACTAAATTAGCAGTTATTGATAAGGAAAATGGGGAGGATAACAGTATGATGAAGGTGAATGGTAAAGTAATTGAATAAGTGGATAATTTTGTGTACTTAAGTGAGATTTTTCCGAAAGATGGACGGATAGATGAGGAGATAGAGAGACTTGCGAATGCTGGAAGGAAAGTGGTAAGTAGCATATACAGCATATCAAGGAATGTGTGCCTGTCTAAGGAAGCGAAAATTGCCATGAACATAAGTGTACTTCTCCCCACTTTGTTGTATGGTAGTGAAACATGGGTAAGTCAGGATAGATATAAGAGTGGACTGAACGCCGTGGGTTTGAGTTATTTGAGAAGTGTTTGCGGTAAAAGTAGGATGAATAGGGTCAGGAATGAGTGGGCAGTAAATGAATGTAGATTAGATGCTCCAGTAATGGACATATATGAAAGGAGTGTGCTTCGTTGGTTTGGCCATGTTGAGAGAATGGATGAGAGTCGAATAACGAAACAGATATATAAGAGTGAAATGAGTGGTGTGAGAGGTAGTAGGCCGAGAAAGTTGTGGTTGAATGTGGTTAAGGAAATTCTTAGGAGGAATACTAGGAGTCTTAAAAACAGGAGGGCGTGTATGAAGCAGCGTATGGGGGTAAATGAAGCAAATGAGATTTGTAAGGATTGATGGGTATGGAGAAAATTATTGAGCAGATTTAGGTGTACAAATATATATATTTATGAGTGAAACTTAGTGACTTGCTTACCCCGGAAGGGACCGGCGTGATTGGTATGTATGTATGTAAAAAGTATTTTTTGAATGGGAAAGTTGTGACGATGCGCCATATTTTCGGAATTTTATCGGTCCTCGAGCTTGTTAATTAGTATACAGCAATCGTAGAAAACTCTCCTGACAAGGGGATGAAGATTTACCGACTAACGAGATTTAAAAAAGTGGAAATTTTCGCCATAATATGCTTACCTTAATTGTGCATGACGATATTCCATCTGAAAAGAAGTTAATCCCCAAAAAATAAATCTTGACAATATAGTACTTTAGATTTAGGAAAATGGATTAAGCGTATTAAATTAATGGTTGAAGGAGTAACTTTGTGGAAAATTCTCACAGACATGATGAAATAATATCTTAGTGTATTCCACACTCAAGTATGGAATATACTAAGATATTTTTTTCGTCATGTCTGGATTAAGCGTCTTGCATCAATTGTGGAAAAGGATAGAAATGATAAGAAAATGATGGCTAATACACAGTGAAGAAAGAAAATGGCAGTGGGAGATACAGAGCAAAGGAGGTTTGAGGCGTTGCATTTGTAGTGTCCAGTCCTCGTTCGGAGTGCAACCCTACGAGTAGAGACTCCGTGACAGGGCGACAACTTGAGGAGGCGTGTAATTAGGGGAGACCTAGGTGCTTTAATTATCTTATCTGGCGGCAAGGGAATAGCTTCATTCGCACGCGTAGCTCACCTCGCCCATACACTTGGTCATTCTCTCATTGATCAGAAGCGTCCCAAATAAGATTTAAACTTTCCCTCCTGATTATTGATTTCTTCTAAGAGTTTTCGGCTTAGTTAGAAATCGTCAATTTGACCGGAGAGCGTTTTTGTTACCTGAAATTAAATGATGATGAGATGTTTTATCAGGTTGCTACGTTTTCCGCATTTGGAGTTTCTATTTACCTCGAGTGATTTACATGAAATTATGACAATACAATCCTTTCCAAATTTATTCTCAGTTTCAGGATTTGGTTGTTTAAGACCTCTCATATCTTTTTGATACCCCTTGCTCTGACAGAAATTATATTTTGCCATCCATATTATTGCAAGTTTGTTCTCCCAGCTAAAGTCGTATCGCTCTTTCCTACTTGGCTCAAATTTATTGGAAATGTTCTCTGACTCAAGTTTCACCCCTATCCTTGTTATTCTTCCTCAATTTATTCCTAATGTTCTCTTAATTTTCTGAAATCCGGCATTCATCCTCAAAGTTTGACCAAACTGCAGTTTGTTACATAAACTGCGTGTTTGATATAAAATTTCGTATCCGCTTCTAGCGTAGAAAGAATTTACAGGGTAGAAATGGCCATTAGGAATAATTTAATGTGACCAGAAATTAAACCACGGACTTTTCGCGTGGAGAACCAAGGCACAAATCCAAACGTTGGTGTTCATTTTGAAACCTTTATCTTCAGGACTTTCCAAACAGTTCAGCAATTTTGACAGGGTGAAAATTCTCCGCTGCCAGTTTTCAAAAAGAATGCTGAATCTTGGAGATATTTGAAACGCCTATGAATACGCAACACAAAATTTAGAAATAAATTTCAACTGTGACTTGGGAAGATGCCAGATATTCGTAAATACTCAACCAATAGGACTGGAGACATTTCCAAAAGTACATAGACGGTTACTTTGGAAAAACTACGCTGTCAAGAATCAATCGCTTTTCCTCCTTCGGAGGCTGACAAAACTCTTCTCTTTGCTCAAGGATAAACTCGTCTGCATTCCGCACTTTTCACAACTCAAGCCTTCTTTTCGTTTCTTTTTCCCTGGCGTCAACTCCTCGGAGAGCATTGGTTTTGAACCCATCCGAACTCCTTTTCCGAGTACAAGAAGTTCGTTTTAGCGCCTCTCTGCTATCCCCTTCTCTCCTCGCCCCCACCATTCCTCCTTTCCGAGGAGTCCTCGGGCCCCACCCTCATTCCTACGGTACATTCGGTCGCCTCGGAACGGCGGCACCCGCTTCCCCTCGGAACACGACGTCTTAAAGGTTCAAACCGCCGGAATTACTCCTCTGGCTCTCGCCACGCAACAATAAAAATACGCGCCGAGTGCGCATGCGCGTATTCAATGGTTTTTAGAGTGGAGGCGGTGCGGATAGACGTCCGGATATCGAGCAGAGGGAATTTGTCTACATGGAGCTTTTAGCCCTCGCAGAGTGCCAACGCTCGTTCTGTATGAAATATCTATTTTTTCTCTTCATCCCCTCCGTGCTCCGAGACCAAAGGAGAGAGAGGGAGGGAGAAAAAAGAAAGCTCTTACTCGACGAGAACCTTTCGGAAGAAGTCTTGAGTCACACATATATCCACGTCTGACCATTTTTCCCGGCTGCATACGAACGAACACGCCCCACGAATAAGTGTGAAAACGGAAGTGAAGTGGGCGCTTAAGTTGAAGATCACGCACCGCCCGCAGCGAATTTTGGGAATGAGTGATGGTGGCAAAGGTTGAAAATATGCTATCGCTCACGTGGATTGAAAAATGTACTCTCATGATCAAAAATCGTAGTCCTCGAGAGGATGCAGGGGGTCATAAAGTATCAATGTTTTCAGTCAATTGGCTAGGAAAACTACGACTAAAATTAGGATCGCGAAAGTAGATAAAATTGAAAGGAAAAGGCAAGAAAGGACATGGAATTGGTAGGCGTAAATATTTGTCAGTTTCTATAATTATTTGTTAATTGTTAATTGTTATTAACTGTTAACTGTTTTGTTAATTAATTGTTATTTGTTAATAATGAAATTTCCATATAGTTTAATACTTTTTCTCAAACAATCAAATCAGTCAATCCTAAACACCTACTATGTATTGTAATAATTAAAACAAAGTTTTCATTAAAAGTTTAATGTATTTATTGTAAAAATTCAAAGGATTGAAATTTAATAATCCGATTAAGTCTCATTCTCTATTGGGGATTGTATCAGCTAAACTCTTCTTTTACACCCAATACGCGTACCCATGCGTTAATTATACAAATACACCCTAATGTCGGCCCCGGTGGTGGAGGGGTAAAGTCCTCGCCAGCTAACCCTAGGGACGCGGGTTCGAGTCCCGCCTGGGTAGAATATTATCTGCCCAGGATATGGGTGTTTGTGTCTCGTCCGTTGTTACTGTTATTCACCCGTCGTAAATTGGCCCATTGTGCTGTATTAGGGGTAGTGAAGATAAAAAAATAAATAAAAATAAATAAAAATACAAAAACAAATTTTTAATTATGTGTTCTCAATATATATCCTTTATATTTAAACTGCATTTTTTTAAGAACGCTGTTATCTCTAGAAGAGTTGAAACCACTATTATATATTATTTTGTTTTGTTTCTACATTGACGTCTGATTGGCATAATCAAATCTAATTAAATGGCTATTGGTTTTTTCTCGCCCATGGCGTTAATTATAGATAATACACTTTGTCTGTTGAGGATACGAAAGAGGAATAATCAAAAGCTGCGAATCATCGAAAACTTTCGACGGCAGATTAGAAGTTACAGGATTGAAAAGGAAACATTTTTTCGTTGTTCAGTGGTGTCTCATTATTTATTATATCATCCGTCATGTGGTATTAAGCCAGGCAATTTTCCCAGCAGCTGCTCATCTACCCTCGTAAACGGCATCAGGTGCTACCTCTCAAGCGTTCCAATTATTCAAACTACAATTCTACTTGAGACATCTCTCACTATATGGTGAACATTATTTCGGGCATTCTATTATCTATATGTGGAGACACATTCCCATTACCCTCTATTCTCTATAATTAACCCATCCATTCACCCTTTAGTGGAAAAAATACCATATGCGTGTAATTAATTTTTGAGTTTCCTCGAGAGAATACCCGGAGCTGTTATCAATTGTTTAAATGGGCCCAAAAATTTTATCTTCGTTGATAGTTAATTAGTTCTAACCGGGTCATTGTATTCCTACTATTCCGTATTGGGGTAATTTGACTGGAATCTGTCAATTACTCAATAGGTAGTTTTTGTAAATGTTGCACAAATATTTCCACAGGGATTTCTATAGTATACGTCATTTTTAGGAAAAGGAGTTTGTCACCTAATTGAAAATGTCTTGGTCTAAGTGTTTATGCTGATTTCCTCGTAGAAATGGCCAATAGTATATAAGAATTTTCACAAGCAAATAACGGCGTCATTAGAATATGAAGATTGTTCTGGTAAAATTAATTATAAATCTCACCTCAATGGTCAAAATGCATTTTTATTGCACTTCTGTGATAGTTTTTTTATTTTCTGGTACTTTTCACTATCAATTAGGCGAATTGTGCAATTCTGCTTCTTAACCTTTCTTCAGTCATCACGGTTATCATCAAAGGTCGTTCAACCCTTAGATCGATAAACTAAAACCCTTCATCCATCCCTCTCTAATGCTGGTCTTCTGGTTGCTCTTCTAATGTATTTCAAATCATCACGGTATAAACGCAAAATTTTTAAAACACACAATAATTTCGTTCATGCTAATGAGATTACCTTTAACTGTCAATTACAATGATTTCTTTTGCTATGGGATTACTGCTTGCTAAATCTTTGCTACACAGTCGGTGAATTTGGATCGTAAATAAAAATTAAAATGCAATATATCAAAAAACTGACATCGAGCGACGTCAGGAACAAATATTCTGCCTCTTGCTTCAGCAAAAAATGCTGAGGGAAGGCTAATTATTGCAATGGAAGTGAGACATCAGCCGTCTATGATACGGAAGGAGAGGACGGAAAAAGATAATGGAGATTAAAGTGAAGGAAGAAGAACGGGAGGGAAGGAGAGTTGAGGGTGGGAGGCAGTCAAGTTTCCCCCAACATCCTTTGGGATCCGATTTGGGCACTGCGGCGAAATGAGCGAACGCAAAATTTCGGCGGGAGCGGCGCTTGATGGCTGCGGCTATGCGAACCGACCGCGGATCGGTTTCCACTTGCAGGGAGAGAGAAAATGCCGAGCGGTTGAGTTAAGGGGCGAGGTGGGAAACTGGAGGAGAAAGATGGGAAATGTAGCAATCCTCAGTGGAGGAGAGAGAAGAGAAGAGGGGTGGATTTTAAGGGCCGAGGGATAGCCATGATACTTGGGGTAAAGTGGGCCTAATTTAGCACGTCGCGTCTCCCTCTTCCCCGCCTCGGACTGTGTAGCTGCGCTAATAAGGTCTCGGCGCTCGGCAGGCCGCGGGCTTGGGTCGTAGGAGGCGCCACAAACACGAGGTTCAAGCCCTCCTCACACCTCCAGAAACAGACCAACACCTCCGCCTTTCAACGTAAAAGCACCAACTCTCCCAAACCCTCACCAACACGAGCCGACCTCGCATCCCCCCCTCACGCAACTCATCCGGTCCCTGCCCGCAATCGAGTGGGTTCCTCCCCTTAACCTGCCTCTTCCTCCTCTGCATACCTCCTTATGGATATCCACCCTTTTCCTCTCCTCCTGACAACCCATGCCACACTCCCGTGCGGCTGCCAACCCATCTCCTATTATCCCCACCCTGCCGCCTCCTTATTACGGCGCAGATGGGCGCTGGGGAGGAGGAGATGGTGGGCAGAGATTGCCCGGGAGGGGGATGGGTGGTGTGGCGCGTTGGAGGCGGTCGAAATAAGCGGGTCTATCGGATGCTAAGGCGCCATCTGGGAGAAAGGAGAGTGTTTTAAACGGGAAACGGCGGTGGGGGGGGGGGGTGTGCGATCGGTCCCGGGGTGGCGTGGGGGTGGGGGAAATGATGTCGAGGGAGATGGATATTGTGATTTCCTGCCGATGTCTGGAAGGAGAGGGATCGGGTCGGTCTCCAAGGAACTGGAGGGTGTTGGGAGAGGGGGTGCCGAACGTTTCCAGAAGAAACATGGCGAGGTATGGTGAGAGGGTGGGGCTGGACGACAGAGGAAATCAGGGCTATCTCTCACTGTGCGTCAGACTTTTGGGTGGAAGGGCCGAGGGAGAGGAGTTGATGGATACACTTATGCTTTTATTTTGCAGACAGTCAAGATTTTCTCCGGCGTTTGTATGTCTTCTGAATTGGTAATAAGGAGATATCACGATATGTGGAGTTGAGTTGGAGAATTTTTATCCCTATCTTCTAACCATTTAGTTTCTTTATCAATGTGTCAAGGGAAAAATTAGAGTTTCAACACCCGTTGATGCTTCACAGAGTGAAAACAGAGCCTGATTTCAGGATCGGTTTTTGTAGTGGAAAATGTAAACTCAGCATATCTTGAAGTTACACTGTTCTATTTAAGATGTAAAATTGGCTCTGATGATTCTATTTTCCTACTTTTAATGAATTCTCACCATTAAGTGGATCGTTTTATACAGGTGTATATTATACCAGAAGTAGTTCTCTTGTTCTTTCTAACATCAAAATAGTCTAGACATTGGGGAATACGACTATTCGAGCAATAGTTCCTATGATAGATATGATAAGGATGCTTCAATACCCTGAGGGATATTATAAGATTAGAGACCATTATTAACTATCAAAATTTAAAACTCATTCCTCATAATTTTTACCCTTTGAAATTAAAGTATTTCTCCAATTTTGCCTTCTTGGTTGGACTTATATTCATCAATACTCTTGCATTTCAACTGATATGCGCTCTGTTCCAATTCCATTTCTGATAGAAAATGAGGACATTAAGATTTGGACTTGTGGGACATTGATAAAATTCATTATTAAAAATCCACAAATGATCCCTGATAAAGCTTATAAAATCAAAGCATCGTAAATGAACTCCATTATTTCGGTTTCTAAGGGTATTTCATGAATTGAATCATATCATTTTTTAAAACAAGCCCTGTGTTTTCGCAATAGGTAAGCATTTATTTCCCGATCACATAAAAATGTTTTGTAATTATACATTGAACAGTACAACTGTGAAACAACTGCTGTTTATGACATCGCCGGTTAGGTTCATAATTGTAAATTGCTTGTCATAATTGCAAAAATGAAAATTCATAATCAATCTGTGATCCACTTTTCATTTAAGAAGTATTGCTGCAACTTTTTTTTAATTTCATGCCATGACCCGAATTTAATATTAACCCGCCACCTGCGTGGAGCATGTGTGTAGCGATATGCAATTATTCTCTGTAAATCAGTTATATTGATTAGGCAATACCAATGGAATATCTAATTTTCAGTCTTTTATTTTGCAGCACTGTTCGTTTGTTAACGCTGTGTTTATTTTTTCATTTTTTCCAATGAACAACCTCGATTGTTCACTGAAGTGCATGATTTAATTCATAGATTTGAGCATTTACTTTTTATTCAATTCATCCAAAATTTCAAATTCAATTAGCGCGTTCAGCTACACGGGGGAATAAGATAATTTGACAAAACTAATTTTTCCTAATTCAATTTATGGCTCTTAAACGTGGGGAGGGGATCTGAGTGCCGTGGTGCTTGCGACAGTGTTTTAGTGCATTAAGGGCACCTTTAGTCTACCCAATGCAAGTTCCAAGCGGCGCAAAATTAACTGGAAGCATTCACTAATGCATGCATTTGAAGTCAATACAGCATCGGGAAGGGGGTCGTGGGGATTATTTCGGAGCTCTGCATGAAAAATACTGCCCCGGGACAAAAGAGAAATTCCGGCTCAACCGAGAGCGAAAGGGGAATGGGAGGGGGGAACAGGCATAAAAAATGGAAAACAGAAAACCAGGCATTCGTTATCGGAGGAATTTCGCCAAATTAGGGAACTGCTGTCTCTTCCTTCCCTCCTCCAACCCCCCCTCTCCCAAGCCTTCACCGCAACCCTCTTCCGTCCCAACATTTGTTTTACCCAAAAACCAGATCGATCTCCACCTAACAAATGATGCAATTCCGTGCGGAAAATAAAAAAAGGGCAACAACGTGGAGACCGACGTGAGAAAAAACGCGAGGCCCTTTCAAAGTCGGAGTGCGGGGAGCGGGATAAGGGGAGAGTAGAGTTTGTAGGGTTTGAGAGAGGTGCGGAACCGGGTGTGGAATGAGAGCGGAAGAGCAAAGGACGGAGAAGGGTTGCCCTAGAGACGAAGGCTGGGCGAAGAAGGATGGATGAATGACCAGGGGGGAGGGTTGACGTTGAGCCCGGCTGCTCAGTGGTGCGAGGTTGTGGAGGAGAGAAAGAGGAAACGGGGCAGAGCGGCTGCGCTAAGGGCAGCAGAGTCCATCTAATTGGATCCGACCGCCGGGTCTCTTAAACGTCGTTGGATAGGCGCAGTTATCGGACCGGTCCCGCTCTACCTGCTGTTGGAGTGAAGGCGAAAAAAAATCTTCTCCTGAGGAATAAGGGGAAGAGCTTCAGGGGGTGGAAGGAGTATGAGGATGAAGACGGATGGTAAAAGAAAAATAAGACAGTGAGGGAGTCGACAGAAAAAAAAACTCTCGGAGATTTTTCTCCGAGCGAATAAAACATAAACTAGCCATTCTTTATTCCTAAAGAGGCGAAAGAAAAATGTGCATGATGGGTGGTAATATATGCTGGCGAGCTTGTAAGTAGGTGGTTAGTGATCGGGGAGAATGGGGAGAGTTGGATGAAAAAAAATTGAATATCGGCCTGAGGTTCGTTGCCGTGTGCATTCGCTTGATATCGGAGGAAGAAAGACCGATTGGGGCTCTTAACGAGGACAGCTGCTTATTCGTGCCGGATAGGACTTTAAAGTGAACTCAGGGATTATTCATTTACTCTTTCAAGCTCAACGTTGGTTATGTATGTTGGTTATGAATAATGTATTTCGCCAACTTGAGTAATTTGAAGTATAATTTGTCGAGAGGTGTGGTGGCATCAATCTGTATTCGTTGATTCTCAAGAGAAATGTTGGATACATTTGTATAAGTGCCTTTCATGTGCGCATTTTAAAATAAAAATATTTCATTCTATTCAAATATTTGTTTTGGTCAAGAGCAAAGGCTAGGCGGCCTAATTCTTGGTTAAATACTGAATTCAACTCACAAATTGCTGTTGAAAAGCCCATATATGCCTTGAAAGTTTTTAGATATTCACTACGATGCAAATTAAGTACCAACGAATCAAATTGGTGAGCAATACTGAAAGTTGGGTACCAAAATGAAGTTGAAATACACGTGGTGAATTAGTCTTCTCTGAGCAGATGAATACTTGAAGCTTTCATAAACAGATTTCCAATTCACTGACATTTGAAATCGTTTACACTAGGTCTTCTTGTGCTCTGGCAGGCTCTAAAATACTTTCTTGGTTAACTATAGCTCTAGTATTCTAAAGAATGGCATTTGATTACATAACAGATATTAAGTGAAAATTTGCCTAAATAAATACCGAAAAGTTACGGCAGAGTGAAATAATTTTCTCGCCGAAAACACTTGTCTTGAAGCAAACTCTTTCCTAGGTAAGAAAATTGAGGAAATGAACGTGAAAAAGCATTTTCGATAAACAACTAGTAAAGCTGGTATATTACGAGTACTAATATAAAGCTGGTATATTACGAGTACTAATATAAAGCTGGTATATTACGAGTACTAATATAAAGCTAGTATATTACGAGTATTAATATAAAGCTCTTTTTACGAGTATTAATATAAAACTCTTATTACGAGTATTAATATAAAGCTCTTACACAAAACGAATGAAAATTCAAACCATAAATTTAATATCCAGTCAACCATTTTATAACTTACATGACAGAATAGGGACAAAATGGTACATATACGAAAGTACATGCTCCCTGAGTGAAAATTGACCGAGAATCTAACTCCTCGCCATCTGGCCCCAAACAGAAAACGTTTTAGCGTGAATCAGCCTCAGCATGGTTTTTTTGTCAGTAATGTCGAGGTAAAGTGGGTGAGGTAAAAGTTATAAAATATTGCGAGTCTTGAAGGGGAGGAAATGGGATCCTAGTAAAGGTAGAAGTAGATAAATGGGATGCATATACAGATATTTTTGAATTCGTTCATTGTAGCAACATGAACTGGCTTTGGCTTCCTTACGTGGAATGCAGGATTATACATGCCTTCGCTTCGTTTTCAGTCGTCCCAGGAAGTGCTAGAGCATACATAAAAATTCCTCGGTGATATATAAAACACCTGTTTTGCCACCAACTGAATTAGATTTTTTTGGCAGTTCTTATGATTGCAATTATTCTCTTGAATAAAAAACAAGGGGTTGAGAATTCACCTTGCTCTAAATGATGTACCCAAACAAGCACTGCTGCTGCTACCGGTTTCCTACAGGATTTTAGCATCATTTACCCGAGGAGATGAATCCTAAATCATGTGGCCAAATACATTGTTTGGCTCAAATGCAAAGCGTGTACTTGGTAAATATCACTTTGGCAGTGTGTTTGAGGATGTTTTGGAACCCGTCTCCAGCGGCCTGATACCAAACAGCCCTTTCCACTCCGTGGCGACCCAAGATAGCCATCATTACCTCTCAGTCCATCCCCATTAGAGCTCAAAGGCCAGCTTCCTCGCCCGCGGCCACAATACGGTTAGGAAGGAAGGAAGGCCTATCTTGGGGCTCTCCACCCGAGAAATTTACACCTCTTCCACGCCAACCCTTTCATCCGAAGGCACACCTCTCCATCCTTATTCCCAGAAATCGTCTCCGAACGAATCCAATTACTCATTCCACATCCCCGCATCTCGGATCATTTATTCGTATAACGATTTCCCTCCATCATCCCACTTATCCAGCGGTTAGGTCCTTCTTTATTCTTCAGGCTCTCTCTCTCCTTCGGCACGCGATCATAGAGTGATCGGTGGAGTTTATTCTCCCCCTCCCCTTCCCTTTCCCTCTTATACCTCGGAGCTGAGAGGGACAGGGCTCCATCATCATGCACGTTTACGCCTTGTGAGATTTTTATCTCGACGTTTTGGAAGACCAACTCATTGATTTACACGCGCGAGTGCATTTTCATACCCTTGAATAACAACTAACATCTATGAAATCGGTGCCATCTCATGATATCTTCGCCTATTTCTATAAATAAACATTTTTCTATAGGCGGCTGTTTTTTGCCGGAAATGCAGTCAGTTAATTCCAGTAAGAACATATTCCAGCTCAATATCACTCATAAAAATGGCGAGATGTTGCTATTTTTACGAGTGCTCTCCCCTCCTTGCCGTCACCTTCGTTCCGTTGGGGAATTTATCTCTATCTTGAGTCACTTGGTGGTTTTCCATGGTGAACAAAGTTATTTTCCTAACCTTTACAATTGCGGGATATAAAAGAGATGCATATCATCGGCATCATCATTTGATGATGCCGATCATTCTTTGGAACCTCAGTTGGTTCTCTTTTACATCTTGTGCTACTGTAAATAATTGGTAAGTAAATTTGTAGTATGTATCTACCCGAAGAAATCTTCTGGATAAAATCCGGGATAGGCAGGGGAGATGGCTGAAGGATGTATTAAAGGGCGATGGGTTGCTCAAGTGTGTGATAGAGGGAAGGATGTATGTAAGCGGGGAAGGAAAGAAAGAGAATAGGTTTCATAAACGGGATGAAGAATGGTAGACCGTATGTTGAGGCAAAAAAGGGTATAGTAGAGGGAGATTAGCCACTGAAAGTGTAAAAAAACCGGAAGGAGTTTCCCTGAAATTCAACAAAACCCACCTTTACTGGTAGAATACTTTTTAAAAATCTACCCGATGATTCCGCTCATACCGTAAGTGGAAACGCAAATTATCTTCCTTTTACCTGGTGATATTACTTTTATAAGTTATTTCAATTGCCGTAACATATTTATATCCTTATTCAGTTAATCAATCTTAATGCTACATTTGGTGCTCAAATTTTATGAAGGGTCAAGACGATATGACTTGACTGGGCATTTTAATAGTTTCAACGCGTCTGCTGTGATATAATCAGTAAATTTTTAAGCAGACCAAGTTTTGGTAAGAATTTCATTTTTTGAATTTTTATTAATCGATTGCTTTTCTTTTTGAACATCAATCGGTAATAATGTAGACGATATTTATGTCACTCTTACCGCAGTATCTCCTATTGGGCAACATGCACGTAACCTTTATTTCTTGAGTCACTAGCGAGCCAGGCGCCTGACGCGGAGGTGAAACACAGCGGAGTTATGCGGCGGGGCAAATACATTAACCCTAAATAGGTTTCGGGTGCGTGACTTTCCATGTTTCCTCGGTCAAATCCTGCGGTGAGGCCTTTGGGTTTTCCTTCTCACCTAGCAATAGACTTACGTATGTTACGGCCGGTGGGCTTTCCGTGTCAAGATGGGTTTCTCCCTGTGACACTCTCCGCAACGTAATAGCGGTCCCCTCATCCCCCCTTTGCCTTCTCCCCCCCACCATCCAGAGCACTCCATCGGCGAGCATTCCGTCCGTGGGGGTGACTCGCTTGCTTTCTGGACCTTCCCTTTGCTCTCCTCCATCCGCGTCTTGAAATATTCATCAAAGCGCACAAACAATAGTAGGGATGCCGGCCTTCCTTCCTTTCATTCCTTTGCTCGCCCAATTCCTTTTTAAACTCGCTTCCCTTTTTGCCCTTTCTTACTCGGTCCCTTGCTCTTCTACTTTTCTACATTCCCTTCCACATCTGCATACTACACTGTGAGCCACTGCTAAGGTGTGGGGCAGAGGATGTTAGGAAAGCAGAACAAGTGAACAAGGAAGGGATTGGGGAGAAGGAGTTGGGAGATGGCGAGGAAGGAAGCATAGCTGTGTTTTGCTGGATCTGTATCTTGTTCTGTTCATCTTCTTTCATAGGATAAAGGAAAGATTTCTCGATCATATCTTTCCAAAATATATCACTTCAATTTTCTGCTACTTGTACTTTCAGAGTTAATGCATAGGGTTGGTTCAGTATCCTCGCTACCACCCTGAAATTCCGGTGAGCTGAATTTTTCAAGTAATCTCCAGCCTATAACGTTTCCCTCTAGTCTCTTAGATCTCCCCTACTAGTCTTTCCATTTGCTGGGCCACGCTTTTTGTTCACTCTTAACTGTTTTGTTGTAACAAAGTATGTGGCTTTCCTTTGCATTTTGTTTAGTTCCTGTGTTAAATCTTTCTTTGCGGGGTCCCAAATGTTTGCGGCGTACTCTTGACTTGCCGTGTCCCTTCCCTTAATATGTGGTGTTCATCCCTCTCTCTCTCAGGCTCACTATCTATCTCCTCTCGTAGTCCCTTGCTCTCGGGTAAAAAGGAAGGAAAACCCTTTGCTCACCGCTACACTCCGCCCCCTTTGCTCCTTCGCCCGCCTCCCCATTTGAGCCTCGCAGGGGAAGAAGGTAACGCCCGCAGCAGATGGGACGACGGTGTACTCTCATGAGGATACTTTTAGGATCCCGCCTCCACGCACGATGTTGCCATTTTTACGAGTCCTCTCCCCTTCAATCCACCGCCGCCACCTTCGTTCCGTGGGGGGAAGCCAAATAAAGTGGGGTTACGTTGGCAACGCTGTCGTAAAAACGACCCTCTTTTTCTCCTCTTGTTTCATCCTCAAACAGTCGTATATTTCCTATAGCGATGCATTTTGGATTCTCTTCTGCGGTTTAAATTCGAGGAAATGTGAATAAAAAAAGGAGCAACCCGAAAAATATATAATGTGTCTAAAGCCTCTTCAGAGAGGTACTCGGGAAATGTTTTAGAGTGTCTCTTATTCGTGCCTTTTAGGAACTTATTTTTTTAGACTCTTCATTGATTGTGTGCAGTAGAACGCAGAGGTAGTGTTCAGTTGAAAGTATGGAGAAGGCTCAACATTTATGATTAACACGGTGTATTTAATCGGCACTAAAAACAAAGGAAAGTATTGCTATTATGTATGAAGACCGATGGGGAAATAATATTCCAAATTGACAAACTTAAAAAATCAATGGATAATTTAGTGAGAGATACTAATTTTATTGCATCCACTAAAAATGGGATACTTATATACTCAATGGAATTAGGGAATGTTATGGCCCGCCGTCGTATTAACTTAGGTTTTTCGTCAGAAGTGATCAGATGTTCTTTAAGGTGCCATACTTAATTACCCACTGATGTGTGCAGCATTCGTGAGGGTATTTTCTTTACCTGGACAGGTAAAGCTGAAATTCTTCGCGCAGCAACATCGCTTTATTTAGTACGTATTTCCACACTCGGCATTCTTTTAAACAGAGAATCGTGAAAAATGTCAAAAACGAATATATTGCTTTTATCACCACCAAAACTCCTATTGGTTGAAATACTTAACATCTTATGAATGATTGAAGTATTAACTAATTATGAGAATAATGTGCAACATTCACCATAAAAAAATAATTTGCTTGTTAGGGGGTTGTGATCCAGGTATTCTGATATAACACCTCGAGTGCATAAGCAACATAAAATACTTAGGCACCCTCTTCCACGGTGAATTTCTATGTACTTGTCTGTTAAAAGCCTCCCGATGGCATTTCTTTGCTGATAATTATTAAACGCATATTGTACTAGAGGTAACGCTATATAAGGATCACTTAAATTCACTTCTTCTCTTTTCAGTTATTCAATATCCACATCCGGAATTAGTGTGAAAATTGCAGTTTAGGTATAATAATGAGAGAGGTATAATAATCAGATTCTTGTAGATGAAGGTAACTAATAGTTTTGGTGAATAAAATGTGAAAATTATGAAGGCTAACTGTATTCACCAAACATGCCACTCGTTTTCTTATTTTTCGATATAGATATTTAAGTGTTTTGAAAAATTAAGAAAGATGCTTTCAGGAATTTTATCAGGTTGATAATGATGGTATAAAGATGAGTTACTGGTAATAATTACAAGGTAGTGAAATCAAGCGTTAAATATTTTATGAGTAAGAGAGCACATTTAGAGCAAGGGAACAAGTATACGGTCATAATGTACGCGATAATGCGGCATGCGTAAATAAGGACTAGGATGAAAAAGAACTGAATTGACAGAAGCAGGCTATGCACAAAGCAATGACATCTGCTTGCACAATTCGATACAGTGGAGAGAGTAGGACGAAACGATACCGATAGAGCTGCTACAAAATTTTCTAGGGGTACAGAAAAGCTTCTCGGGATATTATCCGGGTTGGAAGGTCCATGACCAACGTTTCGGCCGACTGCCGTTCTCAGGGTGATGAAACATCATGTCCCTGAGGACGGCTGCAGTGTAAGTGGCCGAAACGTTGGTCATGGACCTTCCAACCCGGATGGAATCCCGAGAACCCTTTCTGCATGATATTCACCAGGAAAGCCTGAAATCTTTTATTTGGTGATATTCTCTAAAATTAGGACATTTCTCATTCTAAGCTGCTGAGTGGCGGTTAGAGATTAGTGGTTAACTTGATGATGTTTTTCAGTTATTGTAGACTTTAATAGCACCACAACAATTTCAAAGTTCAATTGAGTTCAAAAAATACATTTTTAGAATAAATTACATTCCAATTAAAGTACCTATTTACAGATCATTCCTCCACATTCTCTTTGTTATACGTCGTCAAAATCGTAAAAATATACAAAATTTCTCAGTAATGTGCTGAGTAAAACTAATATGAACTTTATGTTCATTTGACGATGTGCCATTTTTCCCCATTCTGTATTTACAATCAAAGACTTCATTAGTAAACAAATTAGTGCTTTATGTATTTATTTGCTCTGATTGCCTCCATGTGAGACGTAAAAATGATTTGGCATTTAAAAAACTTTTTTCTCATACATTTCCCTAGTTGCCATGACTAGCTGCTGTGAGTCGAAACACGAAATATTCGATGGTATAATATAGTAAATTGTGTAAAATATTTGAATGAAAAATGGACAAAAATAGTTTTCTTGTCACATTTGTTGCAAATGACCAAATTTCATTTTGGGAACTAACATAGATTATCTCAGCGTGCAGGTTTTCAAAATTGCGTAGATGTAAACAGTGGTGTTTTTACTTTTACTTTATTCTAAGCTTGATACTAGAATGGAACAATGCTCTTAAGAGATATTCTAAATATCTTCCCTAAGGTTGACAACTTTAGAGGAATGGATTATAAGTTCTTTCGCATTCTAAATTTACTTGTAAATAAAAAATTTTTCTTTCCATTACGATCCGTTCAACTCCCAAGCTATGGTACTTGAAAAAGGCAGCATTGTATGAATGAATGAATACTTTAATTGTGCTCTGGGTTAACCCATTAGAGCGGAAAAAAAATGTTTTACAACATCACATTCTGCTCAAAATATAGTAAATTGGCGTAGTAGCATATTAGTTAAGGAAAACCAAAATCGAGCAATATAACGAAAATATATAAACATATAAACATTAGTCAACTCAACAAGATTCATGATTCAGTGTTGAGGTTTTAAATACAAGTAAAGATTATTTTATAATGATTCCAGTGAAGAGGAGGTTTTTATGTGAGACGGTAGTTTATTCAAAAACTTAGAAGCGGTGATAAGATAGGAGTTTAGGTAGAGGTTGGTGCGGACTTTGGGGATGTGAAGAAGGCTAGGGTCAGATCGGGTTAATCTATGGGAAACACTTGTCCTGTAGATAGGTAAATTGTAAAGGTAATCTGGCGTTTGGTTGTGGAAGAAGGAAAAAAGGAAAAGCATTGAGAGTAGCGATAAAATTATCAGAACCTATGTCACTTTACGTATGAAATCTTTACTTTGGGCCAAAATATGGATGAATTATAACAATTAATGCATATTTCCACAGTAATTATTCCGTAGCAACACGTTTCGACGAAATCTGTATCATCGTTAGGCAGAGACCCGTCATACCTAATAAAACAGTTTTAATTTAAAAAAATATTTACTCCATTGGTTTATTGTTAAGAAATTTATTAGTGCTGACTTGAATCCATTGATGAAAAGAAGTAGACACTACATCGAATGCGTTTTATTGATTTCCGAATCCATCAACCGAATATTTTCTCTGGGTGGCGAACTTTTTCTGTAAACTCATTTGCGGGAAAGGGAAGAAGATCCAGGACTTCGAGACTCTCGCTTCCCTCTCGGTTGTCCTTATTTCGGCAAAAGGTTAATCAATGTTGCAAGGCGCTCTCGACGGTGACCATCCCTCCCCACGCATCGCCTCCTCCTCCTCTCTCCGTCGGCTAATCCGTCTGGTCTGCCCTCAGTCTCCTTCCCTCGGCCATCCATCCCCTCCACGAATTTCCACCCACATCCCCGAGAATCGATCCTCTTCTTCTTTCCTGTAAGCTCTCGAGAGGAGGAGGACTCCACCTCCACGTTTCTAGTCCGAAAGATCATCCATCAAGATTTGACCTGCCCGGGTGATTCCGTCCCGTCTCCGACGGACACATCCAAAAGTCTTCCATCTACTTTTTTTTCCTCGCCTAACCCTACAACGCCCAGTCCCACCTCACCGAACGCAAGACTCTCCTTCCTCATTCCTTTCTCCCCCCCCTTTGCCCATTTTTATTTCTTCCTTCTACGCTGCGGATCCACCCCCGCATCCCTTTTTTCTCTCTTTTTCTGACGTCTCTGTCTACCACCACTCCTACCTCTGCTCCGTCCGTCTCTTCTGCCGAACTGTCTTGCTCTCTTCTTCAGACTCTTCCCCCTCGACTTCGCTTCTCCGGTGCTCTTCCTCCAATGGCTTCGGCGAAAGTGGAATGGGGGAAGGAAGAAATGGAGGAAGTGTTCGGAAGGACTGAAGGTCAAGATGGAGAGGATCGAGCCCTCTATTCGCGTTTTCTTCCTCTTCCTTTCCTCTTCTCTCTCTCTTTCTTTCTTCTTTAGACCGCCTGCTTCCTCTCAACGATTAACCTTCGACCGACCGACCGACATCCTCCCCCTCGATTACACTGTTCCTCCAACCCTTTTCCTTATTTCTTTTTCTTCTGCCCAAGGGTTCCGCCACAATATCTTGCGAGTGTAGGAGACTCGGTCGCTCTCAATATTGCCAATCGCCGCTGCGGTGATTGATGACCAATTTTCGGAAAAGTTTCGTATGCAGGCCGAGCGAGTGCGTGGGTGTGTGTAACGAAGCGATAAAAGGAGTTTCTATGACGGACTATGGAAGACTGCTAGTGGGAATGGTCGTTGATAGACTCCTCTCGCAATCAGAGACTCTGACTGGAGGCTGCATATTTGTGCCCGAGGATTGATTAGTTCAATACCAATCCCATCAAAAGTGTCAACCGTTTCCCAGGCCATAACGGGCTATTTGAATGTTTTCATTCGATGTAATGACTTTCCATTGTGTTGGATGCATTCATTAACCCATTCACGAAAATATATTGCTTTGCATCCAGCTTTTTGATGCATGGATCAATAGTGTCCGCATATTTGAGATAATTAATGAGTGTTTTTTTAAATGCCATCGCGATGAGACTCCATTTTCATTATTTAGGTTTTATTAAAATCTACAATTCTCCGGTAGTCCTGATGAATTATTTTGGATTTTATGTCTAAGTATGAGTATGATTTGAAAATGTGCGGTGAATTCAGTAATAAAAGAGCTCTTTCAGTAATCTCCACAAATGAATCGGGTATAACTCAGTTCGTAATTGATTTGATATTTTTATTCATCGGCAAAAATTATGGCTGGAAATATTTTTGCTCTAATTGGAAAATAAATAGTACGTACGTATGGACTTTTGAGATGATAGATTGACGCCGGTAGAACAAGTAATTTTGCATACAGTCCTGGATTTTGTTGCTTTCCTCTCTAAATTTATTGAGACGCAAGAAAGGAACGTTTCAATGAAGACTAAAGTACAGGGCACAGCCTCCTGGTGGACTTTCATTGACTTCAGTATGGCTATAATGAGCTCATATGAGTGGTATCGAATGCCTTCTTGTGGTCCACCCAGGCCATTGACAGGTTTTGCTTACGGTGGATGGCATCCTGGCAAATGAATCTATCAATTGAGCCCCTCTACTCGTAAACTTCTTTCCACACCGGCTGGGCGATAGAAGAATATGGTCGCTCAAGATTGTGTGATCGTCGCTACCGTCGAATGACAGGTTTAAGTCCATACCGGCCTTGCCATTTGACATTTAAATGCTCTCCTAGTCACCTGGAAGATAAACGCCTTGTAAACAGTGTTAGGGCAGGTTATAGGGCGGTAGTTCTTAGGATTGGACAGGTCTCCCTTCATAGGCATTAGAGTCGTGTGTCCCTCAGTCAGCTAAGATGGAATTTCGTCTCTACCTGATAGAAAGGTCGTGAAGATTCTGGCAACGTATTTGTGGGTGGAAGTAAACTTCTTCCACTGCAAGATATTCACGGCGTCCGTTCCGAGACGTTCTTTTTCTTCACGGCGTTCTCTGACTGAAAGTGGGCCATCCACATAATGCAGGTGGCGATCGCATAATTCATTAAGGAGGCCGATGGCCGGAATATCAGTTTCTTCATTAACTTTGTGGGATACCATAACAAATTTATTAACTTGAAACTTTTACAGACCACAGAATATTTCAAACATGACCCGAGTCTGGTGGTCACCTGAAAATGATGCTTAGCTATTGAAACCCGGGTGGTGTTTGAAATATTTTGTGGTCTGTAAAAATTTCAAGTTAATAAATTCGGAATATATTCATTGAATGGTTTCGACGTTTTGTAGATGTCCTACTCGAAACGTTCCGCCGCTAGGACGGGTGGCGGAGATTTGATGACAGGCGGGGATGGTCGAATGAGACGGGACGGGTGAAGGAGAAATATGGAGTTTTCCCTGACGGCCTTACTCTTCTTGAGGAGATTTTTAGGGGCCGTGGTGAGGGCCCGTACTCTTTCAATCTTGTGCTGCTTAATAGTAAGCAGCAAGCTTATATTCTATGTGAAACGGTGGAATCTATGGCTGCGCCCTATGCGCCGAACTTTGGGTTCATCCAATTTTCCCAGATATGATGTAATCCATCACACTCTGAATTGTCGACGTCTGCCGTCGCGCCAGTGTGATCTCGGTCTCAAACTGCACCAACCTTTTGTCCTCCAAAAAGATGGTCTTTTGAGAGTAAGCCATTATTTTGGCAGCAGCGTGGACCACGTAATTGACCGTCCAGAGGTTGAAGCGTATGGTAAGTTGACTGCAGGTTTGGGTTGCTGAAAAGCAAAGGTGATGCAAAGTGAACAAAGGCAAGTAAAGATTTAACTATGGCCAAGGCCCAAATACAAAGGCTCCTAGCTCAAATATTAAAACAAGGGGGAAATTACCGTCTGGTAAGAGCGTGCTGGTTGCTGGCGTGATTGCCAAATTATCTCTTTTTAACCTGAATCAAGACGTGGAATCGAACTGGAATTTAGTTTCTCGAATAAAGTATTTTTTGCAATCTGCGGTCCAAAAGCGGATTTCTATTAATGTCTATCTACTAATATTTAAAGTACAAAAATGTGAGGTGTAGTTAAAATGCGTTAATTGGATGTGTGTAATTGGTATAAGCGCGGGAAAAAATCTTAAGTGCAAACAGGACCAGGTATTTTGCATAATTTTAGGGTATTTCACCCAAGCTTTAATCAGTGGGATACTTTTAACTATCACTTGTCATTTTCCTCAGTAGGCAATTTGGAATGAAGTTGCTTCCGAGAAATGCAGCGGGAACGTCCACTAAATCTCCACAAATGAGGTACATTTTTGCTGCAGGATCTTTCTAAAAACCTTATTCCAAATGCAAACCACATTTCGCGTGCGCGCGGAAATAAAATGGAACGTGATGTTTGCTTACAAATTGAGTCCTCCGCTTCGCTTCCTGCAAGGAACGTCGCCTCGTAAGCGATGGCAGCACTTTAGCGTGGCAAAGGTGTAGCGCCCTGCATAAATGATCGTGAAGAAAATGGCCATGTGAATAATAGTAAGTGGAAGGAAGAGGGAGTCGCGGGTGGAGATGCGGGTGGGTCGAGAGGAAGAGGAGGAGACGACAAGGAGAGGAAGGGGACACATTTCGGCGGGGCGGACATAGGGGGGCTAAAGGGGGGAAATAGACGGAATTAAGGAATGCAAAACGAGTCTAGCGGGTTGACTGTAAGATCCGGAGGGGAAAATATTGCTCTGCATTTGTACCCGTCTCGCACATTCTAGATTCGCCTTTCAACCAATCCGCTCCGTCTTTTTTTGTCACCACGAAGAATTTCCTTTCTGTTTTTCTCTGGGGGTGAGGAAACTTTATACGCATTTTGTCCATTCTTGTCATTCTTGTGGGTTAGTTTTCTGTGGCATATAGTTGCGTGAAAGAACAACCGAAAATAGAGGAATCCTAATTTAAGCTGCATAACCAAAATATCGGTAAAATTAAGTTATGCATGTTTTCTCTATTTATATTGTATATAATTGTAGAATGATTTCTTTCTCTGGAGTCTAGAACGAAAAGTAAAAAATATTTACTAGTTTAATTAAGTTTTAAGTGAAAATATTAGATTTTTTAACAAACTTTAATAAAATATAAGTCAATGAAATCGCGCATAATGTAAAAATTCCTACAACATGCAACAATAAAACAAGCATTCAAAAATTGAGCAACATACATCAATTCTTAATAAAATAAGCTCAAGAGAGAATATTCTCTAAGAAAGAGTAGGTTGAATTCATTTATACAACAGAGACCAATCCTTCATAACGATTGCGTATACGTGTACAGTGGTCAAACTCAACTTATTTTATATTAATTTTTAATGCAGCCTTGAGTATGCACTAATAGAAATGAGAAACTTTGGCTTAAGTGAAATTAAAATACTATTTTTCGGCCTAAACTACAACAAAAAATAAAACTATACTAAGAGGTCATGAAAAATAGCCATCTGGGGAGTACAACATGTTTTTGTTGGCGATGTTATAAAAAACATTCAGAGACGATGATGATTTCAACATTGAAATGTGACGAATGACTTCAGAGGTAAAATTTTCCCGTGGAGAAACTACTCCAAAACGTAAACTCACAATGTTACTGAATGTATTCCATCTTCTGAGGGAGCAAATAAAGAAGTATATTTATCTGACTAACCCTGTGTACGTCACTGGAGTAAAAACTACAAAAAGAGGCCTTCTGACGGACATTAAAATTTTTTTGAACCTGATTATCATGAAAGATATGTGATATACACCCAAGCATCCGTCCTTTGGCAACCTGATTCAATTTTCACCGCGCATAAAGGCGAAGCTTTGAAGTTCTTGGCACTGACTCAGTTCCTCAGTTAATATCCCGCTGCGATTCGCCGGAAAACAGGACTCCCCGCGGGATAGCATTTGGTTCTCATCATGCAGCGGTTTTGTTTTATGCCGAATGTGTTTGCTACACTTTTGCCTTTTCAACCGAGTTAGTGTCCCTTGGAGTTCTATATTCTTATATGTTTATTTTAAATGAATTGTCTTAACGCATTGAATTTCACCGTCGCGAGCACTGTTTTTCCTAATGCATGACAACCAAAAACGCAGATTGCATTTGAAGTTCTAGATGATGACTATGGATGGTGAGATTATCATATATATATATTTATATTAATAGCTGAAGGTGCTATTTCTTCGTGAATATTCTATGGATGGATTTTAAAAATTCAGTTCAGTCGTAAAAGTATATCGTTTTGTATTATTATTCGTTTTACGCATTGTGGGTAACTATAAAGCAGCGAGATATGAAATGAAAGTTTTAGTTTTCTGAGAGGCATATTTTAATGTAATATCTAGTTACATCTTTTGAGTGCTCGTCAACATATTAACACAAGAAAGGGTAGCTTTTAAGCCGTACCTTATTTAAATATCTAATGTCATTTTAGTATTGAAAACGGCAAACTACGAAACAATGTAGATACTTACATAAACTGTAATTGAAGGCAATTGGCTTTTGGCAAATTGATGATGAGATAATTGGCAATAGTATTTTAAAGCCTCCATCGAATGGTGAATTTCTTACTTTGATAAATTCTTTCGCTTATGATAGAGATGCCAAGCCAAAGCAATTCCTTTTCATCCTCTCATGGACTGATATAATGATAATAATAAGTTATAAATTTAATCCGCGTCATCACTGTGAGAAATTAATTAATAATTTATGGAGTTAGAGTCACACCATTGCACTAATGTAATAACTGATCAAGATAAGTGCAAATGTTTAGTTAAATTTCTCTGGAACAAGAATTAAGTATGAAAAAAGATAGCAATAATGAGTCGAGTATTTCACATGTCTAAATGTGTACACCAGACATTAAGTCATCGGAATGAGATTTTCCCCCAACTGAGAGGTGCTTAGTGGTTCCGCTGGAGTGTGTAATGCCTCGAGTGTTTCCTTTCCTCACCCGCTGCGAATTCTTCTCCGAACGGAAGCGCTTACCGCGTGTAGGAGAGAAACACTCTCATGCGCTGGTTACTAGAGGCAAAAAAAGTATGTCTTGATTCCTAAAGTACCCGGCGGCATTGGCAGCCCTCCGAGGTGTAGTAATAGTTATGTGCAGCAGGTGTGCTGAGAGACAAGTACTCTAATGCTATTAAAATGAACATTTCTCATTTCATTAAAGCAATGAAACATACGGAAGTACCATTCGTAGCCCATAATGAGAGCGGGTCTGACACCGGGCATAAGACTCCATATGAGTATGTTTGCTCGGACTAATGTGAAATACAGCCTTAAATCAAATTTTCGTAAGAATATGATGTTGAAGACTGGTGCATCTGAGCCTGTATACTGGGGACTTCAGAAACTCTCATTGTTAGTTTAGATTCCTAGGTTTAAATATAAGCAATTATAGGTGAAAGAACCTGGTGGATGAATAACTGATAGAAAAACTACGTAACTAAATACTAAGAAAAACTAAGAATTTTCATCCAACAACTGTCCTCTACCTGTTTTAGTGTATCAAAAACGTTTTTCTCTGAAGACACTATCATATCCTCGGTCGGCCTCGGTAGCGGCGGGGTAAAGTCCTCGCCTGCCAACCCGAGGATAGCGGGTTCGAGTCCCGCCTGGGTAGAATATTATCTGCCCAGGACGTGGATGTTTGTGTATGTACTGGGTTGAGGGAAGAGGGTACGGTTCCGTCTCATCCAACCCAGGCTAAATAAAAAATAATAATATCCTAGCATGTCTTGTCCACCGTAAGTGAGTGGAAAGGGAGGGTCAGACTGATATTTACGAAGTTTAGAGATTATTACAAGATCTTAGGTGGATAAATATTGGACTAAATAGTTAATTGTGTAATATGACAGGTGAATTATATACAATGAAATTGAAAACACCTTTAAAATCATGAAAATAAACTAAGTTATAATTCATCAAATATCCTTATAAGAATTGCACTAAATTAGAGTAAAATGCGGTATATATAGATTCTAAATATTTTACATATTTGGAATAAGATCCAACCGATCTTTTTGAGAACTTTTGAGAAAACATAAGTTACTCGCGTTTAGTGATATAGTCTAAACTCCTGATTCCCATTGCACTTAAAATATACTATAATGGTGTGCACTCTTATATATGATCTTGGATGATGAATACTCTCGATTTCCGATACCTATGGCCACAATTTTATCATTAAATTCAATGTTGCTGAAGGGGTTTTTCAAATAAAAAGCTGCACTCTTAATTTAGTCTTGATTTAACCTGGAAAGTGTAAATAGTGAATAAGATTATTATCTATTTTAATTCCCTTTAGCTGGACTTGAGCTAGTTAATATCGTAGTTAACAAAGATAAGACATTAGCACGTGATTTCATCGCAAGGTGGTAAAAAATTAATGCTCATCAACGTGTCCTAGTCATCTCTGCTCCCGCCCGTGCTAACTCTTCACTACATCTACCGGTGTTTAGGATAAACGGCTGCTAGCGGGGTAGCCTTAATCATTTTGGAAAATGAAGGCCAAGGGAATGCGAAAAACTTGCTGTTCGATTTCCCTCGATTGAAAATTAGTGTTGCCATTAGGGAACATCTGGTTGTCCAGTGGATAGCCGCAAATGTCGTCAGGCGTCCATTAGAACGGCCCATCAATGGGCACGCCTTCTGTTTCTCATCTCGCGAGAGTGCAGTCATCATTTTGTGATTGCACCAATCTCTCCCGCCTCCCGAATCAGATGGGACTGATGACATTGTCCAGCAATACGTCAACCGCGTGTCGCTGCATTTGTGAGGAACGGAGAGTCATTCGTCCATGTCGAAAATTGTCCGCTGGTGAAGGGTGAGGATTTTGCAAAAAATTATTTTTGAAAGTCATAATTCAATTAACCACAATCTTGATTTATGTGCCTCAGTGTGATTGTTATATTTACGCTCATTAGCCAATCACTAATATCTGGGGTTTAAAATATTAAACATCATATTTGTGCCACCCATGTCATGAAATGAATTCATTTAATGAATTCGGGCGCTCCCACAAGCTCGGCATGTTTTCCCTTTAGCAAAAATTAGTTCATTGGTCCTCTTTCATGAGGTAGTATACTTGTAATTATATGAGATTCTACATTATTTTACACGAATTTACAGGTCTTAACAATATGTTCTTGAAAAGCACACATTATACTTTTTATTACTTAAGCACACATAACAATGATACATTTATCGAGATATTTTCCAAAAGATAATAGCCATTTTCTATGGGAAACAGCACGGATGAGTACACTTGGGAAGGATTAAATTTTGAAAAGTAGAATTTTTGACGTTAAATTCTCAAATGATATCTACAAGGGTGTGGTTCAAAATTATTTATCATCTTGGATACATTATTTACTCACTGCTCAAATGTTTACACAGCCGCAAAAATATCTTTTGTTGTGAGAACGTGTTCAGCATGGGACGTGAAAACTATGAATCCAGAAAAACTCATTATAAATATGTTTCTTTCTAAGAATTTTGGTGATTTAAATAATTTTTCACCTGTTTCACTATTTACGTCATGTTTCTCACAGCTGCTTCAGGTACGTCCTTAGGGTCACTTTTTCTAGATTTTATGAAAAATTTATTTAGCATCTTTAAAATGCGTTTTATAAACTGAGATAAAAAGAAAATAAAGTATTCTGGCTATGATCACTGTATTTCAGCCTTCAAATTGGAGATTTTACTTCGGGCTTTTAAGGAGATAACTCAGATTACGGTGGAACACGTAAATTTGAACCAGAAAGCATATTCAAGCTTTTCATTCATCTTTGATGTGCGTTTTGGAAGCTGAGATAAGGAAAATATTGGGTATTCAGGCTATTTTCACAGTAATTCCGCCTTACTAGTCGAAATTTTAGCAGTTAATCTAAGAAGATTACTCAGATTGCAGCAGAAAAACGTTCATTTGAATCGAAAAGCATATTCAAAAGACAAAGCTTTTCAGAAAGACTGTTAGTCTTTCTGAAAAAAAAATGCGAGTAGCGAAGAGTGTAAAAATAAAATATAGGCACCTTACCTCCTATTTTTTCAGTTAATAGGATATATCTGCCGTAATTGAGGTAAAAAAGACGGTAGTTCCACATAAATGGCACTGCTGTCGGCTCCTATGGCTGGACAAAAGTTTTCATTAAAAGTGTATACGCGGAATAATCAGCATGTTTTGTGCCGTAGTTTTGGCTTACAATTGGTTACTCATTCATTAGCGAAAGCAGGGATTTTTTTATTGATTAAATAAAATTTTATAGTTTAGAATTAGTCTTGGCTCACATAGATAAGCCAGAGCCATATTAACTGAAGAATTCAAACAGACTATGGTCTACATCATGATTCAGAAAAAATTTCGCTCAAAACAGCTGAGAGCGATCAAGTTAGGATATCGCCAAAAGACCACTGTTTACGAATCCAGCCTTTCCTCATATGAATATTTTACATCATCTCCAGTTCCAAATTTTTCTGCTACATTGGTATTTTACATATAATTAAATGTCACTACACCACTTTCCATAAAGCGGTGAACCGGTCGTTCTAAAACATGGAAAGGGGAACTCCAATGGCGCAAGGGCAGATTCACCACTCACGCTCCCCCGACTGACTGAGGGTCAAACACGCTGAACTTGCGTGCTCCCGTCGCGCCAGGGGCCAAATTTTCAAGCCGAGCATCTGTCGTTTCCGTAGAGTTTGATACAATACGCGCAAAATCCCGTAACATATGGAGAGACCGCCCGTCGAGTCTCCGACTAAACGCCCAATTACTTTTTATCGCGGCCATTTTTACGAATGGGTTTCCCGAGGGGCATGAATGCGTTTGAAGGGAGAGGGAAAGAAACGCGAAAAGTGAATTTTGAGCCGAGGAAAAAAAATGTAGCGATAGGAAGGAGGAGTAATGACACTAATTCAGAATTCCGACGCGCTGTATATCCGATTTATGCAGCGAAAAATACGAGAGATAAGAATAGAAAGAGAAACGCTGTAGGATTTTATGGAAATAATGTTCGTCGCGGGGGAAATGGATATAAATATAACAGAAGGGGACAGTTCAAACAAAAGGCAATCCCTTGAAATGTAACTCTCCTCTTTCCGTCTTTCTATCCCAGTTCAACCCACACTTCCCCCTTCGGCGGTAATGCGACCGAGGCGAGCCAGCCCGAAAAAGCCGCCGCTGTAGGCATAGTGGGAGGAGGACAAAATGTATGAGTGAATGAGGCAAAACTTTAAAATAAAAAATTCGCGGTGTAGGGATTGGTTTGTAGGCTGGTGGCGGGGGGTTTGGAAGCGGGGCGCACATAAGGCTGGTTTTCAGTGGGGAGGGTGGAAGGGAGTTAAAAACTTTATACGGGGATAGGAGGCAGGGAAAAGGGATAAGCGGGAATGTGAAGCGGTTCACTTAAATCTCGGGGGCGTGGGATTAGAATGTTTGTTCTGCGGGGTTATTGTGCGTGGACGGGGAGGGCTGCGGTGGCTTGCACGGAGGCTCAGGTGGAGGAGAGGGATCCGACGGGAAAAGCCCTGCCTCTTCCTCGCTGCCTTCGCGGAGGGCGCACGGATAGGGTACGGTGGTAGGGTGTGGCATCGCCGGCGTGGCTCAGTGGAGGCAGGAATTGCTGATGGCGGAGGAGAGAGGGAGGGAGGAAGAGGGTCTGCCCCTTTGCTAAAGCTCTCCCAGCCCTGGCCTTCCCACCCAAATTTTCCCTCCCTCCCGAGTTTTATTTTACTCCACCTTCCGTCCTTTTAAAACCCACTCTCCCCCTGGCCTTTACTAAAATAAAAATATGAATCCCTTCGCGAGCTTATAACAATTCGATGTCTTCCTCCACCTCCCCGGAAGCACTTAAACTCCACGGTCGTATATCCCCCGCGGAGGAATAAATGGTGAGAATTGAAAAAAAACGCATTACACTGTTTTACGCCCTTTTATCCCTCACTATTAGGGACGTGATCCTACCTGGAGAGGATGTAATATTACCTGACCATTAGAATAAGGGTCATAAAGGTGGACGAATAGAATAAAACTGAGAAATCACATTTTTTCTACCATTATATAGAATACAGAATACGAATGTCAGAGTAAAGTACTCTATTGGGCTGCTATAATTGGAAAGCAAGTTCAATCTAAGGCTTCTTAGTCTAGGTTTCGAAAACATATCTACGTTACAAAATGTAATACAAGCATACGGTTGAAATTAAAATAAGAAGATATGGGATGTAATTTTCGTATTGAAGAGATGATGACAAGTGTGATTTTTGGTTTTTGATTTACGAATTAACTTTTAATTTAGTCATATATTCAGAAAGGCATAGTAGATAGCACTTGACCGAATGATTGCTCAAAATAATTTGCATGACGCATGCGACATATGAATTATCTTGGGAAAAAGATAGTAAGGAGTTTACCTCAAAAGAAAACCATTGGTTTCTCAGGGTAGCAGTGAGACATTGGCTTGCCCAAATTAAGGATGACTTATAGTGATTTAGAATTTAAGGAAATAATTTGCGCGAAAGATATAATTGCAGCTAGCGCGTGAGAAGCAATGATCAGAATAGTAAGTTAATAGAAGAGGTTGGAGAAAAATATTACGTGGAGTATGGTACTTTAATTACGATTGCGAATTATTATTTAAATGAAGGGTAGTAAGAGTCTACGGTAAAACTATGAGATATAGTACGCATGGAGATCGGAGGGCTAAGATTGTTGTAATATTGGGCGTCAATACGGAGGAGGGGTATGTTAAACGAGTAATGGAGATGGTCTTAGGCATTTTGATGAAGATAGATTGACAAAAGAGCTAGATGCAGAAGGCATAGAAATGTTGAAAATCTTCGTTAATGGGAAATATTCGATAAGACGGAAAGGTGTGATTAGTACTTCAGGCATCACAACGGTTTTCAGGCTGTGTGAGAATCTAAAGAAAGAGTGGAAGCGCATTCTAGAGTTTTGGTACAAATAACTTGTTGAACAAGTAAAAAATAGATCATTTAAGCATAAATTTACCAATGAAGCGACATTACTCATTTCATTGAATAATGTAAGCGTTGCCATGATGGATTCGTTAGATGATTATTGCCTTCAAAAAACAGATACTGCTTGTACAAAAGAGGAGGCTGTACTAATAAGCCTCTACATCAAAACTATTGGTTAAAAATGGCTTGATTTTGCATACCCCCTTTGGAGCGTTGTTTCACTTACAATTGGGCATACCACGATTCCTATTTTATTCTCAAACACATTCTTACTTCAAAATTGTTTATCTCTTTTTTGTCATACCAGTTTGCAATCAAAACCCTGTAAATATCGAGCAATGGAAATATAAACTCTTATCCTATACCCAATTTTCTAGTGTTCACTGCCAGAATCTTTTGTTGTTTAAAAGGATACTTTTATTTATTTTAATAAGTGATATCAAAGTAATAAAAAAGTAAAAGTAATTTATAATAGTGCTATTTATTTTTCGAGTGCTATAAAAGTGGGTAAGGAAGTGAGAAGTTGTAAAAAAAATCATTTCCCTTTTACAGTTATTTTCTCAGTTTTCAGCAACTTTGGATAGGGTGTTATCAGGAATAAAGATTTAAACAATTCAAATTATGCTCGCACACCTTCTTCAGCGACCAATCTGGTCTTTGTGCTGAAATAATGAAGTCCGATAGGTCACAAATAAAACCTTTCGGCGAAATAAATGACGTAGGCACTTGAGTCACCATTATGGATGGTAGCTGCCGATGTGGTTTTAAGTAGGTTATTTTTCCGATGCAAGTTGGCATTAATGATGGTTGTCGCATGATTATATATCAAATAGCTAAAATTTTATAATCCAGAAGGATTTGCACACCTCTTTTGCGAGAAGGATATTATTGCAGTTATTGTAATCGCCAGAGTGGAATCTACTGTAAAAATATTAATTTTGATGTGTTGATAAGGCCTGTAAAATGGTGAATTTGTGCACAGCCATGAAATATATGCAATGAAACTGGTTATCCTGAACCGTCAATGTACAGCAAAAATCACACTCACGTTGTAATCACAACTTATCTAGCATGCCATATTGCTTACTGTAGTGTGGTTTCAAGTTATATCGTCGTTACCCGTCAGCTCTATCTCAGATAGGAATGTAAATTTTGCATAAAGCATCATCCTGTGAGGCCTCTTTGACAATCATACTGAATGCAGCTACAATGTTAGTCAAAACTTTTTGAATGTGGCATGAAAAAAGAATCCGTAAATATTAATGACCTTTCTTTGAAACATCGAGCCTAATGATTGAGGGTACATGAAAGATACAAATGATTTTAATTCAATCGGTCCTCTCGCCATTAGCTTTCATTACTACAATATCTCTTTCCCTCGCTAATAAGGCCGTATTTGATTACTCATCACTTCCCTTAATTATGAGTTATAAGTGGATGTTGTAAGTGAGACAAAGTTTTATCCATGTTCTATGACGACACTGTAAAAGCAACCTAACTGCTAACAGCGAAGCTTTGACCTATGTTTTAATGATCATGACGTAAAATGACAAAGGATGATACAGGCTGACAGCCCAAATCGTTTAGCTCTTACTTTCCTAAAATTTGTAATACTTATCGCAAATTATTGCATAGCTTCCCTGGTCACCTTGGCCATTTGCAAACTAAATCAATTTTACTGTTATGCTTCCAGCCAAGAGTATCATTTAAATTATATCGTAGTATATGCTTGTGACTGTCAAACTATTCCTCGTCTAGAGGCGGTAGTAGTTTCCCTAAATATTACTTCAAAATTTTAAAGTATATGCCGTGCATTGTGACCATACAGAACTCCCCGGAATGCATCGTCAAAGGGTTTATCCCGAATAATAAATTGATGCCACCATTCAATGAATCCCTTCATAAGTGTCAAAGACGGTTTCTCACATGATAACAATAAATTTTCACCGCAAGGAAATCCCAACCTCATGGTACATTAACGACGCTCAGGTCATTCTGGGGATAAAAAAGTCTCCCGACTCTAAGCGGATTATTCAATAAGGCGGACACGCAGACACACACAAACGTGAGGCAAGGGGGTCGACGTATTCATGAAAAGGGGACCTTTTACCGGAGGATAACAGGTCGGGAATGTGCGGAAGAGAGTGGAGGAGAACGAGTGAGGTGGGACGGATCCCGGACCGTAAAACACACCCGTAAAAAGGGGCGCGGATGAGATGTGGATGAATGGCTGAGGGAAGGCGGGCGATTGGGAAGACTTCGGGGGTGCGTTGCCTCAGAGGTGAGGAGCCTGCGGACCCGCATGCCTTGCTTTGACTTACCCTGTGTGCCCAACTCCCCCCCCCCTCCCAGCCCCCCCGCACCCCCTTTCAGGGAGGCGCGCGCGTGTAATGGGAGAATAGGGACAGACGGACGCGAGAAGGGGATGAAAGGGGGTTGGAAATAAAATGAAGACATGAGAGACGAGAGGGATTCTGATGGGGGATGGGGAGGGGAACACGGAGGGTGGGTGGGGCCTTGCCGTGTGCATTATTCCTGGGGAATTGCAGTCGTTCCGAGGTCGGGAGGGGAATCATGGGAAATATTCAACCCCGGGTTCCCGACTCGGCGACAGTAACGTTTTTACGTTGGTCCCGTTGAGAGAGAGAGAGCCTCTCAGATATCAGGGACAGGATTGAGGGACTAGACCTTCCCATGCAAATTCGATGCCGAGCGTAGTTTATTTGGGTGGCTCTAGCCAATCGTGCGCAAAAATCTACTGGTCCGACTCCTATTGCTAATCTGAAATAGATTTTCCTGTATTTTCCATTCAGAAAAAATTGTAAAATACACCATCTATTGAATTGAATTATCTGCATGTGACCACGCATGAAATATGACGAGGAGTGCGGACGCGCTCTGCGCTAAACTTTGGAAAAAATAATATAGTTTTGTCTTCTCTTAATGTTTCATAAACTTCTCTGAAGCTGAAAAAACTGCATTATTAATGGAGGATATTGCTTTACTTAGAGGCGGGTCTATATTCGTTTTCTCTCACCGTTAGCGAACGAATAGAGTCCACGTGGCTGAGAGGGTATTGCCGTTTCAACCTCGTCTCCTCTTGAATTCCCATTCATTTATTATCTATGAACAAAATTTGCAAAATTTTCTTCATAAGTAATAAATCATAGGTTCATAGGTCGCCGATTATCAATGCTTCACTGCTCAATGTAGGTTTTCACGTCATTGTTCTGTAATAATCCTGATATTTCATATTTTTTGGCAGAATAATCTACGAATACAGCATTGAACTGAGGGCTGATACCCAAGGATCAGTTAGAGCAGTTCGATCATAATAATCCTGTTTATTCGGTCCTACTTATGGCGCATGAATTTTCTGTGGTGATATCAACGACACTAAATTGATCGTTTCTATTGACCCACTCTTAATGTGATTGATTAAAACAGCATCTCAGTAGAATCGTGTCGTACGACCCACAATTCACGTATACGCTAAATGTTGAATTTGCTTTTATGTCCTGAATTCGTTAAAGATATATCACATTATGAAACCAAATGCATCAAACCACCAATGTGTGTGGTGCCATTAGTACCTACGTTCTGTGGATGGCCGACCCTGAGTTTTTTAAAATCAGCTATCACGACTGGTTCCAGAGTGTACAGAATAAGATAGGTTTGATAATAAGATAGGGGAATCTTTGTTTGGATAAAATTGTGAGCATCTTTGCACTGTGTGGGTATTGCTTGATTTAGGGCAGTTTATTTGAAAATATTTTTTATAAAAACTAAAATGAAGAAATTTGTAAAGACAATCCGGGAGGTAACATTTTTACGATCGCTCCTAAAAACTCGACGTCATTAATGATTATTTTCACGTGGTGCGACAGCATTAAGAGTTGGCAGTTTGGAGACAGCTGAGAGGCATTTAAAACGTTTTCCAACGAACCTAGCGAAGCCTAGCAACCGCCGTTAGCCGGATGGGCTTGGCTAAAAATAAAAAAGGCCGCAGTCGTATATGCGTTCACTGCTTTGAATCGAGAGGGCGGAGGATTTTGTAGTATTGAGAAGCAGTGAATATGGACGGAGATGGGATAATAAGGGCGAATAAGGGCTGGAGGAAGGGTGAGCATATTGGTGGCGGAGTAAAGAGGGTATAGGCCGCGGCGTGGGTTAAAGTCCTCAGGCGTGGGAGGGTCGCAGAGGGTTTACTGGAGGGAGGCAGGAAGGTGAGGTGAGGGGGGAGAAAGGTGTAACCATGGAGGAGGAGAAAAAAAACGGACCAAGGTTTGAGGCAGGGCTGAGGGGTGTATTTCGGATGGGGAGAGGTGAGGACGAAGGAGGATGGTGGGAAAAGCACGGGAGGGTAGTAGGGGAGGGGATGGGGATCGGAGGTGGGGTGGGGCACGAGATTGGGAGGCTGGGCGTAACGACGCGAGTCCTATGAGCGCAGCTGGCCTCGCACTCACAATAAATCTCGGGGGCTTTGGAAATTCGGTGAGGTGGGTGGAAGGCAGGAGGGGGGAGGGTAGGGTTGCTGGGTGAGAGGGATGAGAGGGTGTGGGGTGCGAGGGGGTGGTGCCGATGTCGGACGGGAGAGCGCTTCGGAGGATTCGAGAGGAGACGGCCGGGCAATAACACGCCTCTCGCGCACACTCTCGCACACTGCGTGAACTCCGAGAGTCGCCGTCTTCCCGTCTCCCTCAAGGCAGTTCGGCGTTTGCCTTTTTTCTAGTAAAGACGAACTTTACATAAGTGAAATAATTTACTTGAACTTCATGTAACATGTCTCCAATTGCGAAACTTACACTTTAGTTAGCCCTCTACATTTGCCGCTCTTACCGTAATTCCGTATATTTTTCACTGTAGCATTTTTGAGCGTAGAACTATCTTAAGATAAAAAAATTAAAACTTTATTATCCTCTATAAATATACAATAGATTTATAAGCCTGTATATGATTTATACATAAAGGTTTACAATACATACCAGGTATTTCCACCGAACAGATAAATTGCGGGATAAAATCTTTTTTTTCTGCCTATGAACCTAGGTTGTTTATGTAATAAATATTAAATTTCATTTATTTGTTTTGTTTTATTTATGTTATTTCTATTATTGGCGTATTCTTATATATTCATTCAATATAAATAGCTATTCTGTATATTATAACAATGATGCTATGTTCTCCCATTCCACAGAAGGAAACGTAGGTTGAATATATCATTAATGGTTGAGAGGATTTTTTATAGGAGGGAAACGAGACCCAACTGGTTGATTGCATCTTTTTTGTTTATAGGTGCGTATCTAAATTTTAAGCCTGTTGGTCATCTTCAGGTTAAAAATGGAACAATTTAATGACAGCGGTCATGTTTGGTTATGTCTACTGCGAATCGTTAAACTTGACAAGTCATTTTCGTCCAATAATTTTTCAATCATTTGGATACATTTTCAACCTATTGTCTATACAAGACCCATTTAAAAGCTAGGGTTGATAATAATTTTTACAGTTAAATGAGCTTTGCTGAGACAGCCTAACGTCTAGGTGTATGTATTATCCGGTTACGTCTTCAGTTTTTCTCTAAGTGAGTAATTCTCATGTCGATACTTCAATTATTGATTTCGCCATCGTCTTGTAGTAGAATTTATCATACATGGTGAGCACTAGGAAATGGCGAATTAACACCCTAAAGATGGTGGTTGAATGAGCCATTGAAATGCCGAGAACTGAAGTCTTGATCCCGAGAAACACCACGTATAACTTTACCTTAATAACTCGCCGGGAAAAAAAGTGTAGTATATCTTACCTGTTCAATATAGACAACTCATCATAGTATCCTTACACACTTTTCTTTTACCATTTTTTATTATTTTTTGCATGTGCTGGCTGTGTACAAAATCATGAATCTAGCAGGAACCCGGCTATCAAAAATAGTCAGCGATAATATAGGGACTAGAGTAAGTGAAAAAACTAGGGTTTAAAATAAAATGAAAAAAGAACCGCTTTCAATAAAACTGTTCACTGCAAAAACAAATCTTGTGGGATTAAAACAGCAATTTTCCTCTTTAAATAGGCGAATAGAAATTGTTTTGAAGAACTTAAAGCGTACCTTTCCCTCATAATTGAGACACCATCTGCGTGAGTGTGATAGAAGACAGGGTTTGGTTAGTTATGGTGTTGATAAAGTCAGCAATATAAAGTTTGAGGTTGAATAGAAGTGCCTATTGGGGCACATTAGCTAAGATAAAAACAGTATTATGAACTAAAATGGCGTTTTATTGTAAGACTTTTAGGTTCCAGTGATCGGTATCGACTTGACCTGATAGCTGATGATGTGGTTGGTATGGAACCTCAAACACATTTATGCAATTCACTATTACTATTTCAGAAAATATAATATATTTTAAATAATACCGGTTATTCAATGATGGGCATCTGCAGTGTTTGAAGATATATATTTTAAATCAAAGAATGACTTCACATTCTAGGAATGGAAAAATGCCCTCCAATTTGTTGTCTACCATGCAAGGTTTTTGGCATTAAAAACACAGGGAATAAATTCAAATGCTTCGACATCACATGGATATTTTTTGTTTTCAGCCCAACGAAGGGCTTGATTTAGGTGAACCTGATCTGTTAAAGTTTACCTGGACCCTTGCGGCGTGTGAAATTCCCTCATTCTGTGGGAAAGGTGGCAGCTATTCCTTACCCTTAGCCATTTGTAGTTTCCTGTAATTTATGGTCCCCTGAAAATCACATATCTTGGCTTCAATTGGCTGCATCATGAGGCGTTATTCGTTTGGTACCCAGTATCACGAGGTAATCAGAACAGCAATCCCCTTTCGATGTTTAACTACTCATATGCCATGTGGTTGAGTAAATGCTATATATTTTGAGTAAATACTCTGCACCTTGTTTTTGTTCCTTTATTAACTTCAAGCAGGACATTATTTTTTCATTTCTTCTGCTTCTCCTGTATCTCTCTAATAATATAAGTGTCAAAAAGTGCCAAAATAATTGGAAATAGATGGAGAAGGTCATTTCATGTGCCCGCAAACGACCCAAAATATCGGCTTGGAATGTCCAATTGAATTACGAAACTAACTGAACGAAAAATATTCTATTCCTAATAGGAGCAAAAAGTAATATTCATTTGGCAATACATAAATTGGTCACCTATATTATAATGGCGTAGTTAGTTGTTATAACTTCCTGTTCAATACCACCAGTAATGTTGATTTTTAACAATTAGTAAAATGGAGAAAGAGTTACCAAAAATTTTGAGAATGGTTCAGCGATACTGATAGGTAAAATAGGTTACATTTTCGGATATTCAGGAAAATTATTTGACCCTGAACCTTTTCCGCTCATTTTAGCTCCTGAGTTTACATGTCGGTGTACTTCACCAAGGAAGATTGAAGAAAGGTGAAAATGTCAACAATTTTTGCACGGAGGGCGAAGGAGAAATGCTGGAGGTGTCTGGAAGGTAAGTTATTATTCAGTAACAATGAGAAAATATTTGTACTGAGGAAATGCATCTAGAAGGAATTCTTTTTTGTCAACATTTGGTGTGCATGATAAGTGTAAATGCATTTCCATGTTTGATTTTTTTGTCTTAACTTGGTGTGCTGGGTGAAACTATTAGAACATTGCCGTAATAAAATTCAAGTAAATATTATATTATTGATGAACTATCGGCACAACAATAAATATCGCGAAGATAACCAGTACAAATGTACCCTTCCTTACGTTCACGTTCTGCTTTAGTCCTGGTCGGACGTGTTTCCGTCTGAGTTCTCCTAAAACCAGGTGAATATGAGTGTGTTTTGCCCCGAATGTGGCTTGGCAGTCGAACGGAACTCAGGGAATCTCTCTTATGGTACATTTAGTGAAACCTACCATACATCGTGTCTGTGTCACCGAATCTGATCTTAAGATTCTTGAGGAACTTCATTAGTCATGGACCTGTGAATCTTATCTCTTTTAAATGCGCTCTGATCGACGTGAAACCATTCCGATTAGACCTCCTCCATCAGAACCAGCTGCCGACTCTATTGGCTCCATACTTACGGAGGTTCTTGCAGGATTGAAGAGGATACAGGAAGATCAACGCGACTTGAAAACTTCCAGTGCCTCCCCTCAGGCTTCTATCACCGATCACACCGCCGACCTGGAGAAGCTCATCGCATTAATTTGTGCGATTAGTGATCAGATGGATGGCCTAAAGAGTGAAACTGAATCTTTACTCAATCGTGTTTCGGCACTTGAATTACACCCACGGCGAGCAGAACAGGCGCTTGTTAAAAATGTGATTGAAATTCATGGTGTTCCCTTTACTGAAGGGGGCTGTGTTAATGCTCTCATGTACCATACCGGTACAGATCTTGCTGTTCATCTTGAGGTAATTGATATTAACTATACCTTTAGACCCAAATCCCGTCCATCTTCCAACGGTGTTTCCAGGCCCTCCCCTATTTTAGTACGATTCATTAGAAGTGGACTTGCTAACCAAATTGTTCATTCCCGCCGAGTTAAAAAGAGCCTTTCTAGCCGTGACATTGGTTTCACTACCTCTGTGGTTCAGCCTGTTTATATCAACGAGTCACTGACTAATTCCAACAAGCCACTCCACGCAATGGCACGCAAGCTTAAAACAGAGGGGAAAATAAAATATCTCTGGGTTAGGAATGGAAAAACTCTGGCTCGAGAACGTGGCGGGGGATAATTTCTCTCTATTATGTCAGAAGAAGATACCCATCGCTATAGATAGGAATTGTCTACTTGTTCATATATTTCTGTCCATACCAGTAACTCGCACGTCGATGGCTTGTGTGTTTGTCCTGTAAATTTCTAATCTTTGTTTAGACATAAAGATGAGTTTCGTATGTTTTTTACTCAACATACATTCGATATCATAATTCTACCTGAAACGTGGCTCAAGCCAAATATTAGTGACGATATGGTTGTTTTACCAAACTATAGTTTAATCAGGCTCGATCGAATTGGTAAAATTGGTGATGGTGTTGGAGACTATTTTCACCATAACCTTTAAGAATACTCTGTTCTTCTACTGCTCATATTGCTCCAAACCTGAAGTTATTATATTTGAAATTTTCAGTGCTTTAATATCTAAGGAATTGATCTCTGTTGTATACCGCTCACCAAAAACTGGATCTATTTCTGAATTTGAACAGTAGTTTACACGTTTCTTTCCCACTAACAAAAATATTGTTATATTCGGCGAATTCAACTCTGATACGCTTAGAGCAAATTATGAAAGCTCATACGTATACAATTTCTCCCTATGTAAGAATTTGCATATTGTGCCATTCAATGCCACTCATCATATAGCCAACTGCCATACGCTATTAGATCTATGTTTTGTTGATGATCCCGATAAAATTCGAAATGTGAAAATGTTTGATGTTGTCAATTTCCATGCAGAACTTTCCTCCTGTGATTGGAATGAAGTTTTTAACTCAAACTGTATTGCTATAAAACTACACTGCTTTAATTTGAATATTCTTAATAGTATTTGGAAGGTATTGTACTCCAAACTGTCACAAACCCTAATGGTTCAGCTCCGATATTAAGAAATTTATATCCGAAAGAAATCGACTACGCCGGGCATTCATTCGGACCAGGGAGCCTAATGTATTTCAACTATTCAAGGAATGCCGAAACTTAGTTAAAGCACGGGTTTTAGAGGCCAAGCGCCCTTTCTTCTCAAAAATTATCTCCGGTAAAAGTGACTCAACTCAAACCTGGCAAGAATTAAGGAATCTTGGCCTCAATCAACCACGTGTAAATTCCCTTCCGCTACGCATTTCTGCTGACCAACTTAATGATAATTTCATTTCAACATCCCACAATCCGAATGAACGCCTTATCTCCACTTTTATCCGGAAGATGGCAATTTTGTGCCTTTTAATGATTAAGGTTTCTATTTCCAATATATTACTCCCGAAATGTTATCTCAATATATGGCCCGTACCCAATCTTACTCATCCAGGGTTGACGCAATTCCGAATTGCTTCATTCGTAAATTGCTTGAAGAGCTTACATCAGTACTGCCTGAAATATTCAATTTCTCTTTGTCCAACTCAGTTTTTCCTACCATATGGAAAAATGTACTCGTGAGACCAATTAGCAAAGCCAGAAATTCCTCTTCCCCCACAGACTTCCGTCCTATCTCCATTCCTTGCACCTTATCCAAAACTGTGTGACAAAACAAAGTGACTGATTACCTTTCCTACAAGGAAAGACTAGACCCCTTTCAATCTGGCTTTCGTAAAGGTTTCAGTACACAGTTCGCATTACTCAAAGTCACGGATGACATTCGTAGTACAATGGATAGTAGGATGGTAACCATTGTGGTACTTTTTGATTTCAGTAAAGCCTTTGACCGTGTTAACCACGAGTGTCTATTGCAAAAATTGAAAAACCTCAACTTTTTCCGGTTCTGTTTTGAATTGGTTCTTCTCATATCTTGATAACAGAACTTAGACAGTACTAGGAGCAAACAATGACATATCGTCTTGGCGGACTGTGCCATGCGGAGTGCCTCAAGGGTCAGTACTTGGCCCTCTTTTATTCAGCCTTTAGGTCCTTGACATAGCAAAGACCCTCAGACACTGCAAATATATGCTTTATGCCGATGACTTTCAGATTTATTTTCATGCTGACTCAAATAAATTGATCGATGCAATCTCCCTTGTCAATGAAGATGCCTCAACCATTTGTTCTTGGGCCCATGAAAATTTGTTGGTCTTAAATTCTTCCAAAACACAGGCAATTATATTTTGTAAATCTAAAATTCTTAGCAAAATTAATGTTTCTCTTCTACCCTGCATTCAAGTGGGCGACGCCGATATTGGATTTAGTAACACTATTTGAAACCTTGGCATTACGTTAACCAATAATCCCCTCTGGAATCATCACATAAAAGAATCTCAAATAAGGTAAACAAAACTTTATATCAGTTAAAATTACACAAATCTCTTCTTCCCATTATTATCCGTAAAATGCTTGTCACAACGCTTATATTTCCCTCATTTGATTATTACGCTTTGAACTATAATGACCTTCCATTGGAATTAAAAAATAATCTTCAGCGGCTCTTAAATTCTTGAGTAAGGTTTGTCCTTGACCTTCGTAAAGACGAGCACATCTCCCACCACCTTCACAACTTGTCATGGCTTAAAATCACTTCTCGGAAGAAATATTTAATTGGGTCATTTCTCTTCACTCTCTTCTGCAATAAATATCCAGTCTATCTTTTTCCATGCTCAAATCCAAATTAGTCTATGTTCTTGGAATAACTGGAACTGACCTCTCCTACATCTTACGCCCTATACCTTGGCCAAATACTTACCTGAAATTATTCCTCTATTCTACTTCCAATCTCTGGAATTTCTTGTCATTATCTATAAAAATTCTTCCTCTCCATCTGTTTTTAAAGAAAAATTATTTAATTATAATTATAAGAAGCATAAATTCCTATCATTAAAATTTGTATCCGATTATAGAATGGTATGTTTCCACAATGATCTGAGTAATTATTGGTTGTTATCTCTTTCTATTTGATAATGTATACGCTCTGTTTGCTATAGGTGACATATTTTGTGTTTATTCATAGGTACTTGTGCATTATGTACGACATGAAAGTAGAGGGAGTAAAATTATTTTTTTGGTGGCGCAAAACTATCTGGAAATTCTGATGTTGCGTCTTTTATTCCATCGATTTTGATACCAATAAAATGGCATAATCATCTAGTCACTAGAAACGAGGAATTAGAAGATTCTGAAATATTGAAAAGTTTTCCGCTTGAAATTCATAACGCTAGGCAATGATACTGTTTTAGTTACCTCTGTTTCAAAAATTTCTGAAATGCTGGAAGAGATTTATGTTATTGAAAAAAAAAACAAATGAAAAAGGCTAAATCTATGCCAGGTAATTAATTCATCATATCTCCCTTTCCCACACTAAACAATATTTGTTTTTATTGTCGAGGGGGAACTTCAAGTGATATATAATTATTTAATTTTTTATGTCCACCTAATGGTAGCCTACGAAAAATATTTTATGCAATGAGATACACATTTTGAAGCACTTATTAAAAAAGTTGAGTCATGGCAACCTAATCGTAGAGAATTTTCATCGTGGCAAAGTTTCTTCAAGTAGGGTATTACCTACGTGTAATGCTGAATGAGTTCTCAAGCAGTTTCGCATAAATGCCCTGTGCCGCGTCGTGCGCTTTCTCCCGTCAACATCAACACCCTCTACGTTCTTGAATGGATCGCGTGCCGCACGCGCCACGGTGGAGCGCGCTGGCGAGTGTGCAGGTCGTGTATCAAGCGGCATTGAAATGTAAAAAAAAGCTAACGTGCGCCTGCGCGATGATTCCCGTATCCAATCATAATGGATCTGTTAGTGAACCGTCTCCAATCGGTAACAGATGACCTTTTCGTTTCTTTTCACACGTCCTTGCAATCCGATTGGCATTATTCTCTCACTAGCTCCGGGTTTTTTCTTCCCAGGATACAGCGTCTTTTATGTTCCCCGCTGACTCTTCATGTACATATTATTGCAATCAGATATTGAAAAGAGAATCCTCTCAACTTGTGCAAATGCTGTCAGTTCGCGGGCATGCTTTTTCAGCAACATATTTGCGCTATTTCCAGTTTTAATTCATTAAACATGTGGCGACTTCGTGCATTTGCATTTTTGAATTGAGGATTAATTTAGCTATTTTATACACTCTACCCTTGATATCCAGAGCTTCCATTTTATTCGGTTTTTTTGGATTCTGCATATTGCCTGGAATATAACTCACAACTTGATTAGATAGGCAGAGTTGATAACAAGAAGTACTTACTTGACCGCTGTTTAATCAGGTCTCAAGATCAATTATTGATTATGCATATTTAGTGGCCAATAAGATTTTATTTTCATCTCGCAATCAACTGAATACAGAATGGTATCCAAATTCCCTCTATAAACTTCGTGGGTGGCATCATGCCATTGAGGACCAAATTTATCACCAGTGTTCACAATTAGTTATTACTTTATCGTATAATATAAAATATTCAATAAAAAATTATGTAATATTGTAGTGTAGAGTTTTTGTACATAATACTAGGATGTAGATGTACGCTCTTGGTTTTTCAGTATTAGAAAGCTGTGTAGCAGTTTTCTGTCCTATACATTCAAGGATACCAGGATTTTTACGACGGTATTTAGCCCCAATATGTCGGCAACAATTTCATCGGAAACGGAATGAAATACGGAGTTTAACTGCAGGTTGCGCTACGTATGAGCGACTATTTTCGAAGCAACATATCTCTCGTGTTGCAGTCATCTCTTAGATACTCTCATCTCTCACTTTGTGACTTGTGCAAGTCCTAGAACCGGAAAAAAACTCTTGAGTAGCGGAAGAGAGAACCGACAGCTATCACAAAGTTGATATTTTACATTTTAAATGAGCGCTAACGGAATACCTCGCTTATCTTGTGTATCTCAGACGTCATCCGCATTTTCAAATGGAGACCGTAAATAAACGTTAATTCTCTGGTTTCGATGCCTGCTATAGAGATGAAATTGCATCGTTTCATATTTCGACTCATTTCCACTCCTTTTGGATCATAGGCAGGTTTTATCTCTCACGATCTATTCGCCCCATCCATCATGACTGTCCCACTCAAAAAATTCATTCTAGCAAATGGTTTCACAGCTTTTGCCGTTAATGTCTGCCATCCACACCCCACTCAAAACCACTCCGTACCAACTCTTTCGACCCACAGAAAAAATATATGAAAACCGTGCTCCCCCTTCATCCATCCCCCCTCATAAATATCCCCACTCCTGTATCTCCCCCGTCCGCCTCATGCATCGCACCATCGCTGTGTATCTATCACCATGACCTGACCCACTCATTCCTCTCAGTTGCATCACGCGACGGTGGCGAGCGTGCCTCCCCAATTCTCCCCCCCCTCTCAGCGACCTCGGACCGACTTTTTCGTCTTCCTCGCCATCCACCCCCTTTAGGCACACCTCCTTGCCTCTATTATCCTCTCCCCATCCCAGCACGCGGCCGCCACTGCAGTGCACGAGCAGCAGATGCAGCAGCCACGGGTCCCACTCCCCCACCCTACCTTCCCCCCGCATCAAAGAGTCCCTCCCCCCCTTCTCCTCCCATAGACTATCGCCAGACGTCGCTGCTACACCGTCCGCCCTCGAGCACGCCAGCCGACGTCCCGTGTCGAGAGGGGCGGTGACAATTGTGTGTGCCGAGTGACTTCAATGCCCGAGACTTCTTTGGAAGCGGCTGGTTGCTCCGTGACTCGTGGGCCTTTACTCGCGTGGCCCCTCACCCTTCGAGCCGAGGTCGCGGATTTCCATTATGAACTCTCGCCTCCCATAACGGAGGTCCTTTTGTGAGTGTGGAATGGTGGGAGGAGTTGGCACGCGCGTCTCTTCGGGAGCCGTGTCTCCTCCTACTGCGGTCTCCTACGACCCGTGTCTACCCGTACTACGTCCCTGTCCTGCACCTCACCCCTCTCCCAAATGCTATTTGTTGGGAGACACCAACAAAATATCGTCTATTTTTTTAATGGTTAGGTATTATATGCATTCGTTATAAATGATTCGTAAAAATATTCTTATTCAATACTGAAAAATCTCTGGATTTGTGTGCTTGCGAATTTTGAACCAAAATAGCTGCAAAAATGGAAAACGACGTACTTTACTAGCACATGATCGATAGGTTAAGATGGCTGACGGGGTAGTGCGAGATAGGAACTACAACGAGAATACTTTTTTTAATTTCTGTGTGTGCCTTCGAAATTTAGTACTATATTCTGAGGGATTCACAGTGAACTAGCGATGATGAAGCAGCTACTCTCATATGAAAGTGAAAATCTAGAATCCTTATCAGAATTGGAAAGTTTTGAATATCCAAAAATGTTTGAAACACCAAATGACTTAATGTTTCCTCATTCAATTGTTTTAGAAGTCTTTGCAGTTGTATATCACCAGATGTAGTCCAGGTAAATATCATATAGGTCTTTATATTACCATTTAGCCGTACATGAGTTAATTTTATGCTAAATATGACCGTCATCAAGTGATGATTTTATTCTTTTTACTCTTGGCAAAAAAGCTTTAACACTTATCTGAATTTGGCTTATTTGATTACCGTGTGTATTATTTTTGGTGTCCCCCATGATGTTGGGACTGATTTGAGTTTACTCCGTCGAGCTAAAGTTGCTACGGAGGATGTTAATTTAGTAAGGATTCGAGTTTACAGAGCGTTATCGCTACGATAGTACGTAAGGAAGTCGAAAGGTTGCCGGTGTGAATGGAGGCAGAATCCACGCCCAACTCACTCTTTTCATGCTCTATACTTCCGAGTTAGTCTCTCCCGTTCTCAGCCCCGGGCATCCCTTCTACGATACAGCGCTCACATCCCCCTTTCTGGGACAATTCGCTCTGTTTCCCCCTCTCCCTTGTCCCCACAACCCCTCCTCTCAGTCTTTACGCGCAATGAGTTCCTTCCCCCACTCGTATTCTCTTGTTGTCGTAGATTGCCTTTGTGACCCAATATATGTATGTGAGTTCGGCGAGCTGGGGCTTTCTGTTCAGCCCAAGCTTTTTTTTCTCCTCCGATGGTTTTTTGTCCTCTGCGCGTGGATCCAAATCCGAAGCCTCCTTTTTCTTCCATTTCTCATGGGAGGCAACTGGGAGATTTGGATTTTCGGGCGGCAGGGAAATTGGGAGTTCTCGTGGGTGCCACGGAGAGTCCATTTGGTTTTTCCCCCCATCTCCCTGTGTCTCCCGATGGGACGATTTTTATTACCCGTGGAGGTCACGAACTGATGAGTTTCGGGAAAGAATTGGATTATAGTGCCCCTGAATGGGCTTCGTAATTTAGTGGTCCAACGCTGGGAAAGACCCTGATTTAGACATCTCAGTTTGTTTTTTTAGTTATCCTGGATTCTCAAAGAACTTTTCAACTGTATGCTTTATTTACCGATGTCTATGATCAAATAAAGGATGAATATAATTAATATTGCAGTAGGTAAATATCATGCATGTCAAATATATGAGTAGGGTCTCAATATGAAGGTGGCGGATTTACTCCGTTTAATTAGCCCAGATGATTTTCGTTATACAATTGAATTTTACAGCCAACCTTAAATTTACCTGTAAACAGTTTCTCCCTTTGCAGTAGTTTTATTCAGGACTCTACTTTATCAAGCATTTATTTCTTCCACAGGGCCGTTTGCTTGCAATCCTGCGTAAAGAGGTGCTTGTAATGTGACAGAGTTGCTTTAATTGTAAAACTATCCCATGTTTACACATTTTTGGATGTCACCTTCGTTTCTTGACTACTGAAGGGCACAATGCACGTACATTACGTTCACAAAGCTTTTAAAATCACTTTTCCTCTGAAAGTACCGTTATTTACAATCCACTAAAGCAATATGTGATGAATACTGTTTTAATTTTTTAGATGTTAATGAATGTGTCACCAAATCATACGATACTATAGATTATGTGGCTATATGTGGGAACCAGTAGTTCTATTTGCATAAGTTAGATTAATATAAGATTAAAGTAGTTAAAATTGAAATTAGGCATGCTGAGACTGTCGTCAGAGAGTACTATTTGAAAAAGTTCCTCTTTCTTATCCCAGTGAGATCGTTACATGGAAATGGGCAAGTGATTTATCATAGTTTTTTCATGCCTATTAAAGTTATTCTCTGGGTGTATATCTATTTTAATTTTAAAATTTCTCTTCTTTTCATGTTGCAAGAGTCTCTCTAGTACCTCAGTGTTTAATTGACTATACGTATCTTTCTCTTACCAAATTAAGAATATGACTCCCTGTATTCATGTATCTAATTTTTCTCGAGTAAATTATACTTTATTATGTATGATAGTCTGAGTTCAACCGATGGGAATAATTGTATGAGTCATCCCGCTCAAGAAAATAACGTAAACTGCTCTAAAAGATGATGAGACGGGAGCATCCCTGCATTTTTTATTTTGATTTTTATGCAAATAGCCGTGTAAAGCATAGTCGCCTACTATTTCTCTCCTCACAGAAGTAGTCTTTGCACGCGGCCTAGCAAATACAATGCATCGATGCTTTTTCCTTTTAACTTTTATAGCCCCGCCACGTGCAACTTGTGCAAAATATTGTGTGCTGCAAAAAAAATAAGTCATGAATATTAAAATCCATTCCAACTTGTCTGCCCGATCAACGAAACATATTTCATCCCTTCACCGACAAAGACCGATGTGCAATGCTTGAAATTTTTCCTCGACATCATCGTCACTGGGGCTTGTCGAACCAACTCTGCATGTTCGACCGAACAAGGAATGCTGCGCTGGGGAAGGAGCGGGGGAGGTTAAGGAGGGGTGGAATATGGAGGGGGTTGTGAATGGCGAAGGCGAAATTCGAAAAGGGGATAGCGGGGATGGGTCGTAGAGAGGATGCCGTGAATGAAGAGTATTTTTTTACATCGGAAAGGGAAAGAGGAGGATTTGCATCGCCATTGAGCTGCAAGAGGAAAAGTTGTTACCGTTGGCTAGGAAGATGTGCCTGCACTCTAGAATGCACTTAAAGTGGAAGTAAAATTTCGTGTATGTTATTTTAGACTGAGAAAAGAAGATTCTCAAAGAGTGGATTAAATAAAAGGGGTACTTCCTCACGGGGAGTTCAAATTTTTAGCCCTTAGACTATGAATTGCTTCGGAATATTTGGGCCAACAATATTCAGTTTGAAATATTTTTCAATACTAATTTTACCATAATTCAAATATTTTTTATTATTCCACAGGCAACCCCGTTTTTTATGAAAGCATATTTTACCTTATTTTTTGAGGAGATGGAACATTATAATACAACGGAAAATTAAAGATAACAGGAAAAATAGCGGGAAATCATGAAGATAAGAAACGTGTACCACAGCGCAACATTTGTGGTGTGGTAATATTATATAAATGCTTACATCCTTTGAACTGGTAACCCAAGATATGTAATTGCGTGGGCTGGCGGACTTGTGTCAGAGTCAGAGTATAAAGTCAAAGAGCAAAATGTATACCTACTGTGCAACTTAAAAGAATGAATCAGGAATGGGTGAAAATTGCTTGGAGGAGTTGAAAAATAATATGAGAGATGAATTGATTGAAATGCTGGATTGTGCAATAGTAGAGAAAGAAGTTGCCATGCGTAGGTAAACGCAGTGGCAATCTCATATGCCGTGGTCCCAATTTCACGTACCAAGCAGTGTCAAAAGGACGGAGGAAGGGTTGGAGACAACTCCCTCACTCTCTCCACTGACAAGAGAGCATGTCGATTCAATACAAAATTCATATTTCTGTCCTTTGACGTGGCGCTGTATATATTTATCAAAAATTTCCAATGGGAACTCAGACAAAGATTTCCCCATTCATGTGTTCACATTTTTTTCCCACGATTTCCACGTACACTTCTCTCCCCCGGTCTCGACTGCGTATAGACAAACACACTCAACGGGGAACCTTTGGGGACCTGAAAATTTTATCCTCCCCGCCGTCCATGTTCCCGGGCGTCAATCCCCGGGAGAAATGTGAGAGCGCACATAGAACAACAGCGCAGGACGTGATATCCCCGCGGGCCACGAAAAATTCTCCGCCCTTCGTCCATCTCCCTTTCACCGCAGGCCTTTCCGGGATTGGTAGTTTTTTTACGGAGTCCGTCCGCTATAAGTCTACACGTCAACAAGGCAATGGATGGACTACCTTCCTGTTCCTGCGGTGCTCTGTGTTGCGTCCTCATTACCCCTGGCACTTTCGGCTACAATGTTTAAATTTTCTCTTCATCTGGCAGCTGAATTGAAAATTTGATTCTTATGTGTGTCATCAAGGTATTTTCGTTGCTACGAAGTTTACTGAATTATCAGGATGTCAAGTTTTCGGGTTTCCAACCGAATGATGGTGGTTTGTGGCACCGAAGTTTCGAATGCGTAGTCTGCCATCGTCCTCAGGGTGATGGCAGACTACACCCTTGATACATCGATGGTACAAACAACCATCACCCGGTTGGAAACCCGAGAACTTTACATTCTAAGCATTTGCCGGGGAAGCCTTAAATCTTACATACTGAATTATCGTTCCTTCGTTATAACGTAATTTTCTGCTGCAGACATTATATAACTTATTGACAAGAATTTTAGATATCCACACTCCATAAGCGCTTACTACTTGTCAAATCAATATTGAGTGATACGCGGAAATGGAAATTATCTCATATGTAAATTTTATACCAGTTTTTTATGCTATCCCATTTCGTTCATTAATCTGGAATGCACTACCATCAAACATGACCAGTGAATTCTTGCAATCATTGCTACAGCTATATGTTTATTCCTGAAGGGGAATTCACACAGCATATGGTAGTTTTATTTTTTTCACCTTTTTAATTAATTATCAATTTAATTAATTAAAATTAATATTATTTTAATTTAATTAATAATAATTAATTTAATTATTTAACTACATAAAGAGATCTAGAAATGACATATGCAAAATTGCGACTTATTATTTTACTTTGGTCCAATCCATAGTTTTTAAGCAAAGATAATTTCGTGACAAGGATAAAGGCAATGAATAACTGTCAGAGAGGTTTACCGAAACGTATTTTGAATTCGATTCCTTAATTTTCAATAGCTTTTCAGATTCCATTCAAAGTCACCGCACCTATCCAGAATAATAGATAATTGACAATCTTCTACTATCATATGCGTGCTAAGGAAAAGAGTAAGCTGATCTCCAGTGGTTTCCGTTCAACCCCATTGATGTTTTTCCAATTTAATTTATGCAAAACAATAGCCGGAGTAAATCGTTCGTGAGCTAGCGTACTTAGCGGCCGGCTTCGAGTTTGATTCGAGCCCGCAAGGAAATCTAAACAATCGGACGGAGCTTAATTAAAACCAACTCTTTTTATTCCGTCCTTCTACCCCGATTCGATCATACCCCGACCCCTAGTGCATCATCCCGCCCAGAGAGCTTAACCCCCTCTACACCCTAGACATCTCTCGCCCGCATTATACTGTCCCGCCGCCGCCGCCGGAGAGGAGGATGTCCCGCAACCACCCGTTCCCCAGCGTGAGTCACAAACATGCTCGCATGGGGAGTGGGGGCGGGAGAGGGGGGGAGAATCCCTCTTTCGCTCGATCTCCCTAACCCATCACCGCACCCCGGCTACTCCCTAGGTGATCGAGTTAGGCCTTTTAAGCGATCTCGTGGGTTTATTGTAAACCATTCCTCGTTTAATAGGCAGGAGGAAGCTGGCGGGAGGGGTTAAAAGGATGAGGGAAGGATGGTTATATTGGATGAAGAGGGAGTTTTTGGGGGAAGAAAAGGCGAACCGAGGGGGGATGATATGACGGCCTTAGGAGCGGAGGGGTAGCGATGGATCGGATGCCGGGGGATGTGTGTGGATGAAGCGCCGGCGGCGTGAAAGGGCGAAGGAGGAGGCGAGAACGGGATCATCGTAGAAACGAGCTCGGGGATATATGAGAAATATTGAGCGGAGGAATATGTCATCATCGTCATCAACAGCAGCAGTTAGGTGTCCCGAAATTGGATTGCCGGTCGATCTTCTCCATCCGTTGTTCTCCTTTATAATTAAGTACCTTCCTGTGTGATTCCTTTCATCCTAACCCACTATATCTTTAAGAAATGTGTTAATATTCTGAAGGACGCCATATTTGCCTTGATTCTTCAGAACTTGAATTACTTGGTAGCGGAATCCTGTATGTTAAATATACCAGCAGTATATTTTTAAATGTCCCAGGTCATAAAGTTCTCCAATAACTTCTATGATGAATTTTTGCGTCACCTCCTGTTGGTAAGACAAATTTATTCGTGAGGTGAACAAATTCTATCCATTAGGGCCTTTTTATTTTAATTTACCTGATAGCATTTACGAGTAATTTTTCTCTTATCAAGAGATATTTAAATCCACGCATACAACATATGAAGTTTATTACAACTTGAACCACTAACCAATGGCATCGATCGCATCATCAGTGTACAGCATGTTGAGAGAAACCTGAGGATATCTTGAATAAGAGTAATTACGGTCCTGAATGAGATGTCAACCTCCCTGCACCGGCTGAGTACATATTTGGTGGGTCTCTGTAACACAGTGTCGCTTGAGGACAATATGGTCAACATTTAATCGAAAAATGGAAACGCAAATGAAAAATGCAAATGCATGCATGAATCATAGCAAAGGAGCAGCGATTTTCCCGTAGGAAAAAGTGCATGAAGAAGTACTATTCAGTTAAATAACTAGCCATTTAATGCATTTTGCCATGCGAATCCATTCAAAATTTGGGAAAGGCCCAGTACAATGCGTAGGGGTACCGTGAAAAACCATTTTGTATACCTTGATCCGTGTGAACTCAATTGAAAAATTGTAGAAATTTGAAAATATCAGGATATTTGTTCATGGAAAAGATAGAGTTGGTGGATGACCATAGTACGACGGTGGAGATCGTTGTCTCAGAAGGGTGTTAAGGATGCTGGCAGGGACGAAGAGAGGGAAGTGTTGATGCATAAAAGAAGCAGGGGAGGGGGGGAGCGGAGAGTTCTGGAGCAGAACGAAGGTCTGATGGGGATGGACGGCGGCGTATGTCCGGGAATTGGGAATGCGAGCGTGGGGAAGGGGTGGGTGCGAGGAGTGGGGGTGTACGAAGGAATGATGTGTGGCATGGGATGGGGAAAGAGGAGGATAGGGCATTCTGATGCTATCCCTACATAACAACGAACGAGTCACGGAGGAAGGAGGATGAGGGCGATCTCATTCCTCCGATCCAAACCTATTGTTCCGTCCCCACCCTCCCTCTACGCGGAGTGATTCGCTCTTTTCGCCTCGCATTATTGCAGCCCCGGCCGACGCCGCCTCCCTCGCCGACGACTCCTTGGGCCGAGCGGCCCGTGTGCCTCATGCGACCGGATGGCGTCATCTTCTCCTGGGAGTTGGTGCAGGATGACGGGGGGTAGATGGTCACGAGGGAGTTTTACTTGGAGGGGAGGCGTTTAGGATAAAGCAGGGGAGAGGGTTGGAGACTGGGAGATGGAAAGGATTGGGTGAGATTTCGTCAGGGGAGGAGAGAGGCGACGTTGGGGATGGTCCTCGGGGGGGTTTATGAGGAGATGCGAGGGGCAGGATGGTGCATGTGTGCGGTCGGGGACGGAGGAGGTCTGGGGGCGGTTGTGATATGTCCGGAGGGGGGGAACAGGGTGGCGTTATGGATGAGGGGCAGGCGGAAAGGGTTCCTTCATTCGATTAGGTGGGGGCGGCTGCCGCCGCCGGGGGCTCCGTTTCCTCGCAGAGAAGGATGCTAAGGCCTTGGCGGTTTGTGCGGTGATTGGATAATGCATGGGCACGGCCACTTTCGCAGAAAGCCTTGTCTTGAGCTCCCATGGTTGATGATTGGATTTTGGCCGACGCGGATGGATTTATGTTTTCCCCACCAATCTTTCCCATTATCTCTCCTCAGAATCTTTTCACGTCCCGAGAGTTGATATCTGCGAGGTTAATAATAACGTTGTCGCCTCACTTCGGGCGATCTGCAGATTGAATGGCGACTTCGACAATCGAAAACACTTCAATCTGCCGAGACGGTTGGGACGCGGCCATTTTCGCACTCCAGAACAATTTGCTTTACTTTTTTCAGCTTGCTTACCTTTGGTCCAAATAGGGAATAATAGAACTACTTTTATCATTATATGCGACAAAGATAGTGATTTATGCCCTGTATTTGTACGCTCATCACTCCCTTTTGCTAACCGTTGATTTTACGCACCATTACTCTTTTACGCGTCCTCTGCATTACATTCATATATTTTTTGTTCCTTTGTTCCCTCGGAGTAGGTATTTTCAATAAAAGTTTGATTCTTGACTGCCAAAATTGGCTTTAATTTCTATATTTCTCTTCAGAACACCCTATCATTACAAACCTCTTTTACTTCTACCTCATCCATGCATTGTATCATACACTCTCCTATTCTTAAGGTACCTACAATCTATCCTCTAATGACCCACATCCACCATTTACTCTGCAGAATTTTGCAGTCTGCCCCTTTCTCTTTGGTCATTCACTCTATTAGTATATACTTGTTCAGTTACTCGACCCACACGGCCTTCTCTCGACGTGGCCATACGATTGATGCAGATTGCTTTCATATCCTTCCTTCATGGATTCCATCATTGGCCTTTCAAAACTACTGTATTGATAATATGGTCGGACATGATCATGTGTCATTTTTGAAATGTTTCTCCACAGATTATCAAAACACGATGCATACTTGTGAGGCGATATTCATATGAGAAAATAAAATTTAAAGCATGGAAATATTTAGTCATGCAAAGGATTTAAAAATGATAGCATTAACTGATCTCTATATTTTTACATCTTAAATTTTTTCATATAGGTAATCCTCTATGATAAGGATATGTCATTGTTATTAATTTTACTATTTGAAAAAATGAAATTGACAATGAAAAAATCTTTGCCTAATGAAATAAACATGTTATTTTATCTGAAACAAATTTGGGAAATTTTGGTCCATTCATTTTTATTTATTATTTTATCCCCTATATTTTTTCTTAACCACAGCGATAAAAGGCGCATAAAATGGTTTCCTGGACTGGAAATAGAACTGAAAGATCTACTTCTCGTGCATCTCCCGTTAATTGACTATTTATTTTTTGGAATCATGCAATGAGTAGCTGTTTATGCATTGTTTCGACAATGTATTTAACCGAAGGCAGTCAAAGTTACTTTGTGGAATCATGCCATAGTCAAAGAATTAATCACTTTTTAATTGTCCACTGTCATAATATAACTAACTGGTTTGTATGCCATGACATCATGTTTGGAGTTCAACTCAGGCGTCAAACTCTGATGATGATATTGTGACATTACCCCTGGTCATTTATATATGACCTGGCACTTTCCGCCGTGCATTATGTAGGAGTTCTTCTCAGTTCGTCCACTAGGCCAGGATCTACGGACAGCTACATTTAAACGATGAGGAAAAATACAAAGCGATTAAGCCCATAATTCCATGTAATGTCTTTGGTGCAATATCCGGTCTCGAGAACTTTTCTCTTTCTGTCCTCTTCTACGGGGACTATTTTCACCATATTACTCTCAAATTAGGAACTCTATGAATGAGTACACAACTCATTTCAAAATCAAAGTAAAGGTATTTTTTTTTAACATTACCATCAGCTGGTACAACATGCATCCTCAATAACCGTGTACATGATTCATGAGAATATTTATACTCACGCTGATAGCCATGAAAATTAGAATTATCCGAGAAGGAAAATGAAAGAAACGAAAATACATACCTAAAGGAATACCTTATAGGAAATTAATAAACTTGGATGAAAAAAAGGAGAGGATTAAGTAATTTTAAAAATATCACGTTTAAGGCCGATCATCCGTTAAATTACTTGCTCATTATGTCATCTAAAATGTATTTAGTGCATTTTATGTAGCGTAGTGAAATATGAACCATTCCTAAAGTCCAAGAATAAGGGGATCGTAATGTTAACTCTCATGAGGCCGTATTTCTAATTAAAATGTAAGATCGACTAAGAATACCCCAGTACGATGCTATATTGGTTTTACTGTTATTTGCGTTTCATGGTTATAGATGATATATTCACCATTTAATCGGAAGCGTTTATTCAACAAGTTGCTTTCCATTATATGATCTGTAAGAGGTTTGGTTAACGAGTAAGTCATCATTATTTGTTTTAATTCTTAACTCCATGCTGAGCGTAGCATTTAGGCATCGATATTTAACGGTGCTTTGAAAATTAAACGCCCCCCTATAAATTGATAAATCGACGATAGTATCTCGGACTGAAATCAATCACGGGGCGTGCCTTACACGCCCCCCGGTAGGTGGGCGACTTTTTTTCTCTCTCTGTCTCCGGGGAGTGAGTGAGCCGTTCGGAAGGAGCATTCGCTGGAATGGAATCATCAATCTGTAATTTTTCGCTCCGGGGTGATTAATTCTCGTTTCGTTGATAAATGATGGCGGTAGTTTATTGGTTTTGTTGACCGCCTTTCGTATAGAAACACTAAATTTTTATGACTTCATTTATAACATCACTCTGCTTTATTTATTTGATATTTAAATGCGCAATATCTTAGATATTCATGAACTTGTATTTATGACGGCGCTGAATGTATTAATACGAGATGAAGAGGATGGTTTAATTGCGTGGCTCATATGAGATCCAGAGTTGCGATAATGACTCAATTCCGCAGGAGCTCTATAATTATTGCCCAGTATCAATAAAAGCTATTTAATCATGCTCTCATGCAGAGAACATGTTCCTATACTGCGCAGAGATCATCAGTATTCAGATAGTTCGGGTTTCAAGAATGAAACAAATTACCTCACTTAATGGGAATAAACACGGCCGCGTATAATAAAACAAATTGAGAGGATGATCAAGAGGGTGTTCCCAATTTTTAAGGTTGTCTGTAAAATATTCTATTTTCCGATTGCGTAACACCTGCAGTGTACATGTTCGAAACTGAATATTTTACCAGCATTATAAGATCAGACGTCAAATCATATTCCAAATACCCCTTAATTTACCTAACAGATAATGTTTGGTTCATATTGAGATGAAATATGAACACTTTGTATAATCCACACAAAATTCAATGGAATAAGCCCGACCGGTTTCAACTCTTTCGAGTCATTCTCAAGGAACAATACTCAAGTATACAAAGTGTTCTTATTTCATCTCAATATGAACTAACAATTCCATTAAGTAAGCTCGCAAACCATTGAAGATATAATGTTTGGTGTTTATTGTTCACTGGGGCGGTTATTTCACTGTTCGAGGTTCCTGGTCATCAAGACTGACATTGAACCTAGTTTTAAGTAGACATTAGTTTGTGGAAGTTTCAAGCAGAGGATGGGTAATGCATGACTCTAAATTATTGGCGGAGGAATCCTTTCCTCAAATATTCATCAAATTATTCATTCTAATACGTCATCTCCGATTGATGTCTGCATGGTTTCCAGGATGTCACCCTGTTTGTTGGCTGACATAACGTTGACTAGAATGTCACCCAACCTGTGGTGCAGAATTGCCGACGAACAGTTAAATTCCAGTAGCGAAGCAGACGCTATCCGCTATGCGAGGCAGTAAACGACGAAACAGCATCAACCGTATCGTTACACAAAGCATTATTGGTTTAATTTAAGTAGGGATTTAATTGATAGATAATCATAATGAACTGTTTAACGAGTGCCTCTTTTCTACAAAGTGGAAGAAACGCTGTACATATTGATATATTTGTCGTCAGTCTAGTATATTTACTGGGATCTGAAAAACACATGATCTTATTCGGAAGGATATTTCACTACGACACTGTAGAAGATCCGCGACGTTCGCATAAGTTTGGTATGTATTATTATTTTTTTGTAAAAGATGGTCAATTTGTGGGAAATTTTTATTTTCGACATTTCATAGGCTTCACCCCAGCCATTTCCCGTTTTTGGATGCCTTTATGACTCTATTACTTTATGCATGCATGAATATATTTTCTAAGGCGTTACTTGGGTTTTCATGTCTACTCATACTGCCTTCAAAAAATGCCAAAAATCATATCTAGTAAAGCAATAAAAGTTTTGAAGGGAAAGCAAACACGTTTCATGCAAATTAGGAAATTCAGTACAAACTAACCCTCCCTGTTTCTCCCACAATATAGCGCTTTTATCTTATACCCCTCCGTCCCTCTCGGACAAATCCGCCGTCAACCCACGCTCTGTTTGCTTCGCTGCGCAGCGATACGTTACCATACACGTGTGAGAAGGAAAAAAGTACTCAATGAGGGCAAATATTTGCGCCGGTGCATAAAGGGCAGACACGAAAAGCGAATACATATTTGGGGTTCGTTGAACGGCGTGCCCAGGGTTTCCACGATCCTTTATTTCTCTCCTTTTATTTTTTGTCGCTGACGGGAAGATGATTGATTTCCATTCTCTATTCCTTCGACCCTAAAATGGCCCATCTGTTCCTTCCCTCCCCTCCCGCGCGCTTCTGTCTCCAAGGAATTGGTTGCGGGGCTGTGGCGGGGGCTGTTTACCATCCCAGCGCAGCCATGGTTGCCTCTTCTGCCACCCTAGCCCGAATAACATGTGTGCAAGTTTGCGCCACGTGTCCAAGGGTGAATCTAAACGCAAGAACTCAAACGTGGGTCTTCCCTCGGAGGGCATTTATCTAGGGCATGCCTTTCATTTTTGCCGACGCTGTGGTTTTCCATGGCGTCAAGTGTTGCCCTGTAGAATTAATTTTGAGGTTTGCCAAAGAAATACATTTTTGTCATGGTCGAATGCACTATTTAATTTAAAACTCTACCGCCTGGTGGGCTTCATGTCATCTCGATTCAAATCGGCATGGCTAGCAAATATGAAACCTTAGGGGAGAATATATTTGTCTACGGTACACACTCTATTTGGGCATTTCTAGTCTTTCTACTGAGCCGTGATCCCTTCTCGAGGGCAATCAAGAGTCATCGGTCTGCTTAGAGTAATAACTTTATAAAGCAATGTTATTGTGCGCTTTGCTTTCATTTGTAACTTGACAAATATTTTGTCAGAGAAGCCAATCCGACCAACGGATTTTTTTTCACGATTTTCATTACTCAATACCCAAAGAAAATCCTGTCCCATAAAATTGTTGATCATTTCAATGCCTGTGAAGGGATTTCCATGATTTATAATCTTGCCTTTCTATTTATTTTCCCAATTTCCACGCTCAACTATCTCATGTCTTCCATTCCATACCTCTGTTAATTGGGTTTTTTATATTAATTGCACTTTATGCCTTTTTTGCATACAATTTCTGGACTTAATTCTAATCTGTTCTTATGCTCTGCCGGGTCCTAGATTACTGATTATAAAACGCTCAACTAACGCTCATTTATATGACTACCGCCTTCCTGTGACAGTCGTAAAAGATACTCTTTCGTACGCCGCTCAGTTCAACGGTATTTTGCATTTGAATGACCGAAACACTACGGCAATTAAAATTGAGGTAAAATTTGAATATTGGCATGGAATAGTTTCAGGTGGGGCTTAAATTATATTCCTTAAATTTTGCTCTTGTGGAATAGAAAATGCAATCAAATGCTCAGAGACCGGCCTCATAGGCGGCGAGATGAAGTCCTTGCCTCCTTATCTTGGAGTCGCGGGGTGGAGGCAGTATAGGTGGGTTTTTCTCCACATAGACCATATATTTTTCTATCACGTTCCGTAGGTTCGGTCATTTGAAAACCTGATGGCAATTCAATTGGAATTTATTTGGATCGTAGGACCATACGGACTAAATCTCCAGGAAAGAAAGATAAGCTAAGAAAATCCCACATGATTATATCTCAAATCTTTGAAATATAGCATCAAACAGTATATTAGCAAATATTTTACAACTAAACAATCGAATATTATGATTAAACTTCATTTTTGCAGGCAGGTGTATCAAAGGACTTCTAAAGGTAGTTTGAGCGAAATATCATTTTTCCAAGAAATCAATGAATTCCGTCTCATTTTACAGAAAAATATATCACCCTTCCATTGACTCCAAAAATTCAACCACTTAACACATTATTTTCCGAGATATTTGCCAGAAAATACCAGCCTTTTTACATGAGAAATGGTACATGTATGTACTCCAGAGAGATCATATTTAACGAATGAGGAATTTCTAACAGCTAGATCTCGTCACAAAATCAACAGTGTGTAGCTTGTGTGTTTTATCGACTATTTTTGAAAATTAATCATATTGTCACTGCAGTAAATTCTTCGAGATCATAATTATACCTTCCGTTTTGATGGAGTTTAAAATGTACCGCGTAAAAAATGAGTCAAGTTAAAGATTTATTTAGATATTTTCATTTGATTACTTACAACTTCTGTCATATAATACTATACTATTGCACCATTAATTAATGCAATATTTAATTCGTGTGCCTCACAGCTGGTGAAATTAAAAGGTATAATTCGAATATGATATCTGTTATGATTAGGGAACTGTCTCACTCGCAGTACCTTAATAAGATCAAGAAGTTGCTCTGAAGAACATTATATTTTCCTTATTATTAAATAATAAGAAGGAAAAGTATTAGCTGCATTTGGTAGTTAGTGAAATCAAGTTATCCCTCTTGTGAAGAATTGATGCCATTTTTTAACTGCAAAATTCTTGCTTAAATTATATGCTAACTTTATCCCGTAACTTTTCAAGCGATAATGCAACACTTTGAACAACTCTTTCGAATACCTTTTTCCAAAATTTCTGATAACCATGTTGTGGAGGTATTTGAGAAGATTGAAACTTAATGGGAATGCCATATCATTTAATTTTTTTCCCTGCTTACGAGTGCGAAATCACAAACTGCATTACAAAGTATGTATTATCTGAGTTTATACTTGCTGCGTCATTTTCAGTCTCCAAGCATTTAGTCATAAAGCAGAATACATATAATTTATTATCACTTGATGAAACCGTTTAAAATATATTGCTAAATTAGCTTTTTCTTTGTTTATTCTCTACTTTTAATGCTAAAATATGTTTTCTTCCCTTCCCCTTCTGGAACTGATGGACGTAACTTTGTTGAAGAGAGGCAGATAACCTATCCCATTTTGGCCTACTGTTCAGAGCGATGTCAACATTGATTTCACATTGGAGGGTCTAAAAAAAAGAGTACTTCATTTCAACGCTATGGAGACCACTTCAATCAATAAATAAAAAATGAGACGAGACAACGGGCTGAGTGAAGTAGTCCGCTTCGACGAACCGTGGGCCGTGAGTCTCTCGGTGGACGATGACGCACTCGCCGAGGGGGCCTCGAATCACTTATCCGGGCCCGTCGTCGCCCACGCGCTCGCCAAGCAACCGTCGCGATGGCCGGGGCCGACCTCGAGGGCGAGTCCTCGGCACGCGTAATTGTTGATCTCTCCCCGGTCACGTGCAAACCCTCGAGCTAGAATGAGAGAGATGTACCAAGCTTCGGAGAAAGGAAAATATATAAGAGACAAAGGGTTTTTGATGCGAGGACGACGTCAGGTCGGTTTGGATACGGAAAAAGAGAGGGGATTTTTATACGGGGAAGGAAATGGAGAGGAAGAGAGGGAGTACATACGAGGGAGAATGGGATGAAGAGAGAGAGATGCGCTTGTCGATCCTCGTCTGCTCGTGCCGCATGCCTCCTCGTCGACCCTTAAGCCGCTGAGAACACAGCACGCGTGGGGAGCGCATCCATGCTCCATGAGTCGCCGAGCACAAAGGGAATGATTGAAAGTAGAGCGGAAAGACAACATTGTCCGATTGATGGGTCGGAGATTTGGGAGAGTCCCTCGGCGACCGCGGGCCCTTCTCCCCCACCCCTTTTGCGTCAAGGGGTCCACTCGCGGCGTACATGCAAAGGGTGCCCCGAGTGGGCCGTGGAGTGTGTGGGTGCAGAAGTAGACGGTTGCGGCGTGCTCCTCCTCACATGGGGATATATGTTGTTTTAATTTGCTCTTCTTCTTTATTTGCGGCCGAAAAAAATTTGCTTGCTGACCTAACTAGAGTCAGCGCAGTGCACGTGGAATGGCTCCGTGTCAATCAACATATCAAGAACGAAGCACGATACTTCATTATACTACGTCGTTGGAGCATAGATTATTGATGAAGCAATTGTAATCGTAATGATTTTCTCGGGTTGATGAAATGAATGGCCGGCATGGAGTGGACGTTGAAGTGTATGGTAATTGATTTATCAATACGACTCCGAGAGCCTTTTGTAAAATATTGTTTTCGGCGATTCAAATTTGGACCGAAATTATTTAGAGCAGGAGGGGTGAATGGTGTCAGTTGGGAGTGGGATACGCTGTGCACCAAGTGGACAACTTTTTATCATCATGATAGCGCGGTTTCAGTGCTGCTGATAGAACTCTTTACTCCATGGCTTTCTTACAACCAATTATGCATCTGCCGTCGCTCTTTGGCCCTGTATTCGTTTATTAAATGTATGTTCGCTGAAATATAATAGATAACTTCATGAAATTGGACCATTCAAAGTATTTCTATAGAAATATTTAAATAATGGGTAATGCTAAAAACTTTTTATTGAAAAGTGAGGAGATCCAATAGCGGTAGGATCAATTCACGGTTAATTTCTGCCTTTGAAATGATACTTTGAAAAGAAATTATATGGTGAAATAGTGGTCAGAATAAATGGAAAAATATGTCATCAAGCTTTATTTTTGCTCAGCGTGACTCTATTCAGCGGATATCTTTAAGGATATTAACGCCTCTGCAATGCACGTTTGTATGTGTCACTAGAATAGCAGCCCTGAAATGCTATTACTTATTGAACTATTTAAGTTACTTTCTCATTAGCTGACGGTTTATCTCTCCAATCTGTTGCAACCTCATCTATAGCGCACTTCCCAAACACGCTTGAGTTCATTTATTCGTTATATTTTTACCAATCACGCGTTTGGTGACGGATAGGCATGAACTTTTTCTTAACTCGATGACTATCTCTATCAACAAAGTAGTAATATATATAGTAGAAATAAAGATCTGAACAGACCTGCTTGCTACTTGAGACACTACGCACGGCAGATTAAGTACGTATTGAGTGGCCCAAAACTCTGAAAAATTTACGAAAGCCAATCCGTCACAATGACCACAATTTCAGTACATTAATCACATGCAAAATTATAGCCAACGATTAATATAATGCTTTTTAATTTAGTATTCAGCTGATGAGGCTATTTCAAGTGACCTTAGCATAGATGAATACCATGTGTGTCGTCCACTGTAGTCTCCAAAAGACGTTAACTTCGATACTACCTCCAGTTAAATTCTAATGACACCTTGTTTTATTCCTGATGATAAGGTAAATGACTGATACATTTTGAGAAATTTCAAGGCAAGTTATGAGTCAGTTTTTAAGGTGACGAGTGAGAGGCGAAGTGCAAGCTTAGATTTTTATATTCCTTGAAAACACATAAGGCATCATATGATGATGTTGGGCACAAGGGATACTAAAACAAAGGAATACTGAAAAACTAAGAGGGACCGTATTGATGACGATATTTTACGTCCCAGTCTATGTTCCAAGCGCCGCCAATGTTTTCTCCAACGGACAAGATTGGGGGAGGGGGTGCTTCCGGGAAACCATTACTGCACACCAGCGGACGAAATAGCCTTCCGGCGGCAATGCAAACGCGCAGGGTTATGGGAGATGGGGGTGCGGAGGCTCTCCGAGGAAGGGAACGGGAGGTAAAGACGGAGAATACACAAAGAAAAAAAGGAACATAGTGAAATATTCCCTTTCGTCCTCTTTTAACGTTGCGGCCTCCGTCATTCTTCCGATGACCAGGGAGTCTGGAGGCGGCCCGACGCATTTTTCTGCGGAAAAAATGAAGGATTTCCTTCCTTCCCTCGGAGACCTCTTGTGTCCCTTTTTTCCTCACCCTCTACTTCTTCTTATTCCCCTCTTTATTTCCCTCGGAATCCCTCCCCACTCTCTCTGGGGATGGGAGTTTTAAAAGGGAGGAACGGCTCCGAAAATAGAAGGAATGGAATTATGGGGGTCGGAGGCGTTTTGAGGAGCCAGGTCGTCGGACGCCCCTATTCAATCACTTAAGTGGCGCTGGAGGTCATGTGCTCTCCCACTCCATCGACTCTCTTTTCCACCCACCCGTCCCTTTTTTATAAGCATATTTCTCCTATCCTCTCCTCACATCTTCTCCGCTCGGCCCCTTTTTAAACCAGTGATTCTCTCCTTAGTTACGGTCCCTTAAGGTCATACCGAAGCGACCACACAGTGCCGCAAGATATGACCCCGATCGATGCCAAAAACGACCGAAAACCCCTCACCCTACAGTTCCATCAGAAATACCACGGCACCGCTAGCCCTGCGGCCAACCCTCTCCCCTCCCCGCCTGCGTCTCTTAACTACGGTTGGTCGGATGCATTTGATGCCCCCCTATCGTCGTCGTGGTTTGTTGGGACGAAAGCGTATCCTTAGGTGCCGAACATGTGTCGTCCTCGAGGTATAGTTGCCGCAAATGTACGGGGGTGGCGAGTGGCGTCCATCTCATTCGATTCGACCCTCCCGTTCCTCCGTTCGGGAACATATGTCGGTCGGTTGGGTTCGTTCCCGTGGATATTAGCGGCGCTCGCGAAATTGACGCGTGTTCTCCCTTGTGTCGTAAAAGAAGGCGAGAACATCGGTTAAATGTTTACCTCCAGAAGGGAATGTCGACGGTGCAGAACCACCATTCTGCATAATATGCGGGGTAGTTTGCGTGAGGCATCTATCGATTCATCAGCCCATCGCTCTCGGAGGTATTCCGCCGTTTGCCTGGACGGAAGCCTCTCTCGTTTTTGTTTTATAAGTTATATCCTATCCTGGTTTTCGTACTTGCAATCTGTTTTAACCCAACCTAAACCTATCAGAGGAGTTACCTTTCTTTTTTTCTAAAAGTTAAGTAGTTTACGTATGCAATTTGATTCCGCATATGGTAAAATGTATGAAATTATGATCCATTTAGCACGGTCGGCAGGGAAAATATTGTCCATGTGTTGAAATCGGCCCACAATTTATTTAATTAATGTGCGATATGATGAATCTACGAAAAGCAAGTTTAGAATGCCGCATGCTATTAAATGATTAAATTATCTCTGTGTAGTCTGATACACAGATATGTGTACAATTCTGAGTTATATCGCATTCAATTTATATGCAAGGTATAGGTGATATTCCGCCTAAAGTGACGGGTAAAATTCTCAGCCATAACAAATCCTTTTAGTTTCTTTTATTTATATGTTTGTGTATGTTATTTCACAATTAATAGTCTAAAATTTGAAGGCCACTACTAATGTTCAGAAAAAAACACTTGCTCACGTTCTATTATGTCAGTATACCTGGTTGCCATACAAATTTAATATTGCTCTTATGAGTTTGTGTTAAGTCGCGCCTATTTTTCAATGTATAATCCATCTGGATTGAAAATGATTATAAGAGGATTTATCTAGATCAGTGGTCGGCAACGTTTTTTTCAAGTGGGTCATTTTTCAATTTTTTTCACAAAAAGTTTTTGGGGTGGGCCACATCACTTCTATTTTAGATTACGGATTGTCTTAGAATATAAAAAATAAAAACATTAAACAGATGGAATAATCCAAAATGGGTCCCTAAAATTTTCCCGGTGAGTCACTAGGTGATCCGCGGGTCATTGGTTGCCGACCACTGATCTAGATATTTGTGATGTAATGTATACAAAAAACCCGAAACTAACTCATTTGTTTCAATCACTTTCGCCATCATTAGCAACACTCCGTTAGCGCCGGGACATTGGTTTCTGCTAGTAAAGAAAATGATAGGACGAGATACATCGAGTCATATTTTTGTTATCTACTAATGAAAATTCAGTTTCAGTGCACTTGTGATGGCACCACATTAATGGCGTCGCAAGTTCTTCGAAGTCATGATACCAAGGGTATCAATGGTTGTGTATACACAGACATTTCCTTCAAAAGTCAGATTTCCAGGAGAAAATTTGGAAGAAATGGAAAGTTGTTGGTCTGATCTAGTCGATTCCGGTGGATTTTCTTACGTTCTGAATATGTAAAACACCTGACGTCGAAGTCAGTACCAACTAAAAAGAAAAAAATACGAACGGATAATCGATGTATTTGCGGAATACACGGAACAGACGGAATTGCTTTCCAATGGCAGGCATGATCTATCTCTCAGGAAAACCTCACCGCAGCGAAGTGCAACCATCGTTTTGCGGATGAATGGTCGAACTAAATATCTGGAGGCCAGCAACAAATCAGTAGTCGTGGACTATGATCGACGGTATCGAGAGGATTAGGATGACATCCAATGGTAAAGCGAGTCAAAAATATCTGCTACCACTAAATAAGCTAAAGATCACCATGAGATATGATCATTTTGCTCAAAAATACATCAGGTTTATCGTACATGGCAGAGTATAATTTCTTGAGATAGGAAGTATTATAAAAGTGGTTATATAGTTGTCTAACACAGTGAAGTCTAGAAGGCATTCTGTAAGAAATCACTTTTTTACTTCTTATTACGGAGAATTAGGTCAAATCTGTTATTTTATAAGTCAAAATCATATCACATAAATGAAACTCAATTATGTGCGCGATAATCATTGGTCTACTCCTTGAGTGGATACGCTGTTCTGCATTTCTTCCTTCATCTTCAGCTTGGTGGAGGAATCGCGAATAATACCTGCTTAACATCCCATTCCTGTGAGTTCTGCCTTATTTCATACTAGCTAATTCCTTTAGGAACATTTCTAATACTTCCGGATTCACACACCCCGCGAACGTCCTTTTAGTTGGGTGCTTCTTCGTCAACCCTTAATCTCCGCCTTCACAATCCTTGGGCACGTTCCCTCTCCGTTTTCCTCCAAGACCCTTACCTCCGCCCCACCACGAAGCACCTCATTGTCCCAAGGATTTCATTCTTATTCACCTTTGAGCGCAATCTCACGCGCGTCTTATCCCATCAGCCCTCCACGGAATACTCCCGTGTCTTATTGTACCCGTTTTCATTTTCCCTCTCCGCTCCGACACTCTCCCCCACCCCATTCGGGTTCCCAGACTCCCCTTTGTTCCCGCGCGACTCTGTCCCGTACCTTCTCAGAATTACCCCCACGTATTCCTTGCCCTTTCTGTATGTTTCGCGCCTTAAAATCCATATGCTCCACGATTCGCTATCCCCTATATACTAACGCCAGCCAAAGGATACCCTCATCTTACTTTTTATGAACGCGCTCGATTTTTCTTACCCACCACCAGAAACTCGCCTTTCCTTCCCTCCCACGCGTTTCATCAGCTTCTGTGCCATTCCCCTCTTATTTTCTCCTCCAGCATCGCCATCTCCTCACGGCTTCATCCTAAATACGACACCCAATCCCTTTCGAAATGAGAGAGTTTTCATAAGGGGAAAAAGGGGGAGTTGCCTTCGAGAAGTTGGGAAGTAGAGAAGGGGAAATAAAGGAATATCTGCCTAAAATTTTCCCTCTGTCGAAGATTATCGAGTGCTACGTTGGAGGAAATACTGGAAAGGAATCCAAGGAGTGTTTATTCGTCCGAGGAAGGCAATGGTTTCATATTATTATTTTTTTCGGTCCGTCTTTATGGCATTATGCCGTGATGGAGTGGATGAGCAAACGAGAGATTATTGGATTTTTTCGCTTGGAATATCTTTTCATCCCCCTCTCCACTCCCTTCCCGGCTGCCGCTTATTTCTTTTATTTGATGCGATAAGCCACTTTCTGTGAAGACCAGTTGGCGGAACGGAAGCAATATATCATTTACGGTACACAATACCTCTGAACAGAAGAATTTCGTCATATTCGTTCTGGATGTTTTGATGAAGTCGTTCATTTAGTCGTAATTTATTAAACTGGGTATCAGTGATGACGTTGATGTAAAAGTAATTTTCCTTTCTAAAATCTCAGAATTTAACTCTACACGCTATCTGATCTCCTTTATATTTCTGAATATTAAGGAGTATCATTTGATAACTTTGGCAGTGATATCCATTCTGAATAATTTTGCTTAATTTATATTTGTGCTCCGAGTTACTAGCATATACCACCACTATTAGATTCAAATGAGTACATTTATACCATTATGTGGACCTGCTGCATTCTGTTTCAATTAGAATAAGAAAGTGAGCTTAAAGCAATGCGAATAAAAGGAACTTTACGCAATGAATACTTTTTTATGGGAACATGTGAAGCCGTTATCTCAAACTTGTCAATCAAGTAATGTATAAATTTGAATATCGACTCATCATTATTACAATTATCAATCAATTGTAAAGTGAGCCGTCCGTTGATGAAGACTTCTTCGATACATGCATTTGACGAGCGCCATGATTCTGATACATAATTCGATGACCTAAATAGACCGGTTGAAAATCAGTGATGCATTGAATGGAAGAAATGACGAACGCAATAATGTAAGAGAAACAATTGCACTTTTCCACAAATTGCTTTAATGCGTACAACGCGTTTCGGCTCACAGAGCCATCATCAATGAAAAGTGCAATTGTTTCTCTTACTTTATGAAGAACTCCCACGATATCTCGCCTGAATCTGTTGAATTTATTATGACGAACGCAATATTTATTCTTAGTTTATCACTACTCGAGGAAAGATGTATCCGCCTATCTATAAAATTTTATATAGCTGCATTTAAAAAGCAAAAATTTCTCTATTCGCCATCCAACAAAGTTCCTCATACATAATTTATCTCCCGCATGAATCTTTGAATAGCAAGCTGTTACCCCTCTCCATTTTCTTTGCATCACTCTCGGCCACCCAGAAGAGAGAGCGCGAGATTAGGAAAAGCTTTTCACAGGGTGTTCATCAATTATCTCCGCCCACGGGAACAGTAGCGACAGAGGTGACGTCATGGAGGCCCAATGTGAGGAAGATGGGCGTAGAAAGCGCGGCCATTCTGGGCAATTTGGACGCGTAACTTCTGTGGGAGACGCTGTGACAACGGAGACTCGCGGTGATGACTCATGCTAAGTTTTTTGAGAGCCCCTCCTCTTTGTGATTTCGGCGTGCGTAATTTCGCTGCTTGGTACTCCCCAGAGCACAGATCCCCTGATAAACGCTATAAATTTCCCCGGAGCCGACTTTAATAGGAATTTTAGAGCATACTTTTTGACGGCTAGCATCATTCATGAGTGCTTTATTCCGAAACCCTTGGGAGAGTTAAAGTTCACAGATTTTCCCCATCGCTGACTAGAGTGCAGATCATGGTTGCTAAAATAAAAGTGAGAGAAGATATAATCATTTCTCCGGCTACATTAAGCAATATTTCTAGAGACTCAGATGCCACCTATCATAAACTGAGAGCGAAGTAGGCACGTTTTTTATCGTGCCTTTTAGCAGTATTTTTAATTTTAACCGATATATTTTTTTCGATCTAATTAGTATGTATTTTACACTGATATTCAAGTACCTCCGCAGACAAATGCTTTGAACACCTAGCGTATAGTAGCAAATTCATCAATCGATACATATAACTCCATATGACATTCTTTTTCAATTCGATAAGCTTTACTGTTCACTAATGCTTGAGGTGACACTCAATGAAAACCAGCAGTAGATTAGTATGAAGGTTTTCGCGGCGTTTCAGCATTTGAAGATTAGCTTTCGGGTTTTCTTCCGCGTGATGTCGTTTGGTGACGACAGTTCCTTCAACTTCGACCTGAAGACGCCAGCAGGGCCGCTGGAGAAACTGTCGTCATCAAAAGACATCACGCGGAAGGAAACCCGAAAGCTAATCTCCAAACCAGCAGTAGGTGTTAGGATATATTAAACTATGAAGTTTAATATAAATACCTTAGCTTAGTAGAATTTTCTAGAAATTATTTATTTTTCGTTGGATAACTGTTTTTTGAATACTCAACTCTGCATTTGCTCACCTTATATTGATTTTATGATTGAAGTGATTTTTACTCTAACATTTTAAAACTAATAAAGTCAGCAAAGTATTTCTAAGCAACTGACTTAACATATCCAAAATATGTTTCACTGAATAAATTTTTATTTGTGCGGCCAGAACACGAATGAAGGGCTAAATTTTCAGTTAATCTCCATTGTGCATCATGGTTAAGACATCGCAGGGAGACAAGCGGCTGGATTCACTCCCGTGGCTGATGAATTTATGGAACATCTCTGTTGTAGTGAGACATAACCACCGTAAATTTTAGCCATGGAAAATTTGTTTATACCAAATTTATCTAACATGTGACATGAAAATCTTATTAAGCCACTGGTTAATTCACCAAAAATTATAATGATATCAAGCATGCACTTACATGGCATACTACAAGCCTCAGCAAGGATATGTGCTGTAGCTATGGGCAAGAATAGGTAGGTATTATTATTTTTATTTTTTTAAATGTTCTGTCATACCATTTCCATTAGGACCATCCTCCCCTTCCGAGTAGATTAATATGAATAGCCGTTATAAAGCATAGATTTTTTTTAAGCCCGCGAAAATGCCTCTTCGCACCATACTTGCTGGCGCACTCCTTAATGCGTGCAATTCTTTGCCGCTCCCCCCTCCCATTATTCCCGGAGCACTCACTCCATTTCCTTCATAACGAGCAAGCGCTGCGAGCTCCTCCGGGAGGCTGAGGGACAAGCTTTCCCTTTCAACCGCTCCGTGGCACTGCGGTCCCCGCGCCGTCGTGTGGTCGGGCGGGAATATGGCCGCATGCATGTATGAGCGCATGTGTGTGTGTGTGCTCATGTCCCAGAGGAGGAGGACGTTGTATTAACGATGAGACATGCACGAGGGCCTCCTTTCTCCCCCTCCTCTACCTCCCCCCCCCGCTTCCCAAACTGGAGACTGGGGAGAGTACCGCGCTAATGAGCCGAGGGATGGGGACGGGACGGGAGGTACAGTAATTACGGGTTGGGACAGAAAGGCCTTAAAAGGGAAAATGCGTGCTTTCACACGGAAGCCGTTAACCTGACTCGCTCGCAAAGGACTCTGGGAAGGGTGTTGGCGAAATGAAGAGGAGAGTGCGCGCGCGTATGTGGGCATCTATATTCTTTTACTTCGTTTCATTTTTGTTCACCTCCAAAGCCGCGCTATGACCTCTTTTGTGATGCGAGTTTTGCGGTCGAGTCGCCGCGATAGCTCGTTAAAATGGTCTCAAGTTGGGTAAATACAGTCCCGCGAATTACTCAAGTGCCGCGTCGTATATACACACGCCATCGCCGAGAGAAAAGCGCCAAAGGTGAAATGGATTTTCTGCGACACTTTAAATTTTGTGAGTAATGATCCGTTAAATTCGTTCTTCAAATAATTCTTGCTCTTTACATTCCTTCCGGGCATTTTTGTCACCCTTATTACGCGCAAAACGACTCCATGTTCCACATTCACGTTCACTGTTTCTATCAAATTTAAATATATTTATTCGCGAAAATTTCGGCAGCATGGAATATAGTTGTAGTCATTTTGTGGAGTCAATCAATCAGAATATTAGTAGAGAAGAGTTGGCAAGAACAGGATAATCTTATCGACAAGTGAGTCAACTTTAATGCAGACACGGAATATTTCACCCAGGGTCAGATTATCACAATATTGCTGTTTAATGACCCTTGTGTTTCCGAAATTTGAACTTACAAGGTAGCATACATGTACATAAAACATGTCAATATTCAAAGAACCGGCTTAATTTTATTTTCTTAATTAATTAAAAATTACGCTCCTTCAATCTTTTCCTTCTATACGTGATAACACCGATTCCTGAAATCAAATTGATAAAAAGAAACGTATCATACTTTTGTAAAGTAAAGACAAAAAATAGAGGCTTTCATAATTCGAAAAAAGTACTTACGCTCTTGAGTTCTCAAAAACAGTATTAAAAGACAATGACGCAGTAAATGAGACTCTTTATAGTACTGTACATTTTTTTCCTCTTGACTTGAGTTAGAAGTTGGGAAATTTCAAACATAAAGAATTGAAAAGAAATAATGCACAAAGAGAAGGAATAAGGGTGATTCATTTAGTCTGTACCAACTTGAAACTCTCTGCATTAAGGTTGTTGTAGTAACTCAGATTTTTATGGTTCCAACTTGGCATTAGAGCCAGAAAAATGATGCAATGGAAGCGTATATCTTAGGTACTCATCTTCGTGGAAAAAAGGATGCAAAATTACCCTCTCATTACTCATATAACCATTGGTGCCTGTTGATGCTCTAATTTAAAATTATGGCTCACTCAATTTTCTCCTACTCGGCATGGAGATAAAAAATGAATGGCCGCCCCTGAATGGTTTTTCCAAAACTTCAATTTTTTAAAAAATATATGGCGAACTCTGAAGTTTCTGTGATAGCTCCGCAGGAAGCGCATCTCTAAGCTCTAAGTATCTGAAATTCACACAATGATGGGTAAGACCCGCATCGGGAAACAACCCGTTTGCATGATGATCACATAAGTTGACTACCTTCCGATCTACGCTGCATCTATGATTTGAACAAATATTCTAGGGATTAAACTGGAGAACATCGAATCACGGCTGTATTCTGCTTATACATCGCCATGAAAGAAAATTCCTTTCATCTTTTCTTGTTGCAGTTTTATTTTAGATTTTAGCATTTCTTTACTCCCCATAAACGATTGTATTCCTTTTTCAGGCTTATAGGGCATTTTTTGAAGCGTACCCTTGATGTTCCAAAGTCATTCATTCAGAGAAAATTATTTTATTTCCCATTTAATTGCATGTCTCCATTGTAATTTATAGTTTAAATCTGATTCTACCTTTTAATAATACTCACTATTTCAAACTATTTAAGAGAGAGAGAGAGATTATCATGCATTTGCAATTTGCAAGTTCATTTTGGAAAGCCAGCACTCCAAGAGCGTAAAATCTCTTTGTTAAGAATTAATTGTGTCACTTGAGCTTGCAGTAAATAATTATATAGGCTACATTTAGTTGATAATTGGTTAGTAAGATGGTAGATTTAAAAATTATCTAATTTTATTATAAAGTCATGGGTAACTCATGTCACGTTGGACCTTCCTACGAGTTATTTTCTGATTAAAACTTTCGGACTTAACTACCAAAAAAAAGCGCAACGTCTTTGTCAACAGTGATAATTAATTGGCAGAGTCAAATTTATAAGATTGTTACTTAAATTTAAACAAATATTTAATAGCACCCTTTAATATTTACTTAGCTATATTTTTTATACCTTTAGCTGTGCCCTTTGATGTTCACCATATTTCATTGAATTATTTACATTTACTCATGAATGATTCTTTCATGAGTTATTACATCGTTTGTGTACAATTTTTATGTTACAGTATGCATGAAAATGCATACACAGCGATGAGGCATGCTTTATTTCAGTTTTTCCACATGACACAGAAAAGCCACCATATAGTTTGTGTCATCAAAAAGCAATCACTACATTTTTGAGTTTTTTTGTTTTTATTGCGCAAATGCAGTTCTCCAGGTATAGCTGGACCGTATTTATATAAATTTTCATTGCAGACGGGCACGATTGGTGTTTTTGCAATCGCGAAATTCATGCGATTTGTTGAATGATTCACGTTTATTCTGGTTTGCGGTCACAAAGTCGAGGAGAGTGAATGAGAGCGTGGCATCATATAGCTGCTGATGATTGGAGGGACGGGTATCAATTGAAGTGACCGTGGGCGAGCGAGAGAGCGCTCGCTTTATGGGGATCGTTGCAGGCGAAGACGCAAAGTGGCCCCCACTTGTTTCCCACGCGCCGCAACACTCACCCACGCCCAATTTGCGGAATTTTGGAGCGTCACGCTGATACTTTCCCCGAGGAGAGAACGAGGGAGGGAAATGTGGAGAATTGAAAGCTTTCGCTCGCCCGGACCTTTGGCGCCACCGTCCGAAGGGAGTAGTCTCTGAGCTGCGGAGGAGCGGGAAGGAAATGGATATGGTGCGAGAGGAACGGATGTGATGCTTAAAACGTTTGAGCAGAAACAAAAGACGGTCAGGAATCAAGTGTTATGCGTTGAACACGAGATAAAAATGTATATAGTGTTATCGCCAATGATGGAAGCAGAGAGAAAGAAATAGTGAATACAGAAAAAGAAGCTAACGAGGCATCCCGTCGGAGGGCGAGCCCACTATTACCAAACCATACGAGCTTATAATTAACGGAGCATTTCATTTAAATGTGAAGCATAGTTTTACAATAAGGAGTAAGACTCGTATGATTTAAGGAATAGAAAAGATAAGAGAGTGATCAAAACAGAAGTGCTCAATTGAAAGGATGCAATAAAGCATTACTCAAGAATGATATTAATCTAACACACTCACAAAATCATTTATAATGAATTATTACGACGAAAATGAGAGAAAAATTCTCTTTGCAAATTCTTCAAAGTAAAAGAGACATATTTTGGGTATTTTCATGTTTTGGGGGTTACAGTTTCATGAAAAGTATAATAAAGTAGCTACGAATGGAAAGAATCAGCTAATGAGGATGAGTAAGGAGCAAGTGACTTGAGATGCATGACAAATAAGAAATCATGAATAAATTAAGTTGCCAACCAATTAGGGAAGGAGAGAAGAGCTGTAAAAAACGGTCGTCACCACAATAGTTAATGATAATGATTTTACATATATCGTAGGATAGTACAATTTTAAATTTTGGAATGGCAATATTCGACTTTCTTACGTATTTGTATGGGAAAAGGTCTGATATTTTTACAATATCGAGTAAAGCCCTTGATATTAATATAAGATAGAAGTTATTTCTGCAATAAAATGACGATAAAATAGCCACTTCAGGACTCAAATGAAATGCATTAACTTTAAAATGAAATAAAATATATTAGCGTTAATATTTTAAAATGTGATTTCAGGTTACAGGAATTTTGGGGTGACAATCAGACATTTATACGACAGATTACATGCATGACTTGATGCGAGAACAAAGTTGGCTCTTAAATACGTCTTCAAATTTATTATGACTGAATTAATATCTTCTAACCGTAGTTCGATACTCGCGTAGAGATTCTATTGTCACTTAAACGTGAAGATTTTTTTCTTTTCTTATAGTTTTTGGCAATTTTCAACTATAAATGCTCAAGAGCCTTTTTACATTCAATATTGGATTTCGCACGTACATAACGAATACTGGTGATTAAAAAAGAGTAAACAATTTAATAGCTAATTATTTTTGTTTTCAAACATTTTTAATAAATCATTGGTATCAAATACTTGGAGGGAAATAATATATTTGGCTCTTTTTGTTGGCTTCACAGAAAACAGAGATCTGTTTCCTTCTCTTGCGTGAGAGAATTGTAGGACGACAAGAGAGTGAAAGGGAATGTAAAAGGAAAAGGACAGAGAGTTGGTTCTAATCGGATTAGTTTGAGTAGGACAGGAGGAACGAGCACCCGAAAAAGCGCAGGGTTAAAAGAAAGAGATGGGAGAAGGGCGAGCAAACGTGATTAGCAAATGCTGGACCTCATTGGGCTCCACCTTGGCGACACCAAATTCCGGCCAGTTCACGCCCACGTGAATTCTTTCCACTGTTCCACCCGCCCCATTAACCTCTTAACCCTTATCAACCTGGAGTGGTCCGCCCCAACCTCTTGGGACGGTCGAAGTTTCCATATTAGGCCGTGATGCTCTGAAAGGCCACACCGACCGGGCCTTTTGAAGTCCACCTTTCTACGTGAGCTGTTTTTAGAATGAAAGTGGAAATAAATGTCCCAGAAATTTTACTTTTTAATTCATGGATATGAAGCAATTCAAAAGAAGTTCTCAAATACTGCCGAATTACTAATGCTGCCTTTCGCCGCCATCATAGCCACTATTACTTCAACAACTTTGCTTGCCCCTATTCTAAGAAAATTATTCTCATTTTTTTGCTGAAAATTCCAATTAATTTTCAGAAATAATTTATTTCCAATGAGATACAGAATGTACAGACTTTGCATGTATGAGTGAAACCCGCCAAATGGGCTTATCATTTAAGGAAATGTGTTTTTTGGGGCAGTGATAAACGCAGAAATTCATAGTATCAAGAGCCTCTCCGTGGTAGAAATACTGAAGAATTAGAGGGAGAGGATTCAGCGGTAGATTGTTATGCTATTGGGTCGCAGATGTTGAAGGAATCATCGAGAAAAGGGCCAGTTTGAGACATTTTTTAAGCCAAGTAATTTTTTTTTGGCATTAATTCGCTGAATAGGTGATCTTGTCTGTCACTTCTGCGAATAGAGTGGTGTAAAGTGATTAGTGAGCCAAACGATTGTTGAAACGAATGTAGAGACATTTGAAGCTATATTGGTGATTATACACTGTGGTATTTGGTTGAATAGACAGTTGGACCCATTGATGGCGTAACGATGTGTTAGCTGGTATTATATTTTTTGCAAAGGCTTATTTTATTTATGCTTTGAAGAAGTAACCTTCTTGAAATATCTTTATCAAAATTGCAAATTTAACACTAGAAGTACCGTTTGAGTCAATTTGACCCCTTTTCATTTTTGACAAGCTTTTACTTCTGACTTTATCGTACCAGCTTGAAATACCTCTTGAATTTTATTTTCTTTAGCAAGATAACATTGAATGCAAATAAGAACCTCATTGCAGTAATAGTTTTTAATATACATTACCTTCTAACTATTGGTACCAGAGGAGTTATTTTGACCCCAGAAAATCTCTCTCCTCTTTTTTTCGAGTTTTGTCATTATAGAATTGAGTGTTGTTGCCTCTCATTGAAACATTATGGACAGTTCGATAGGCGAATGGAAAACACCTAGGGTGAATCACCGCATGAAGACCCCACGGACCCAGACTTCGCTTGAGGACTTGGACACGGGACAGAAGTCCCAGGTCCAAGTCCATATGCGCCACACGCCATATGATTTAAATGGCAATTATTTAACGTAAATATACACCACTATTCTTGAAATATAATGCATAATAATAAATATTTTCGGAACATTTTGCATTTATTTCAATTTAAAGCAACATATTTTCTTTAGAAATCGAATTATTGGAAAGGGTCAATTTTACCCCCATCGGTACGAAGAGGTATGCCGTAAAGTCTGGTACTTCTGGTGTAAAAACATCTACATTAGCCAAAAATTAAGAGTAAAGAAAGCTGTCATGAAGATATTTCCAGTTTTTCATAACTTTTTCACTGGTGAGAGAACCCTATCGTTTGGGCTATTCTTACTGCTTCATACCTTCCTCGAAGGCCCTCAAAGCCACAAAATACAAGTAAAAAAAAGTCCGAGGGATTCCCATGGCTATGCTATTATTCCAGCGAGATCACCACTACTCTCCTTTCCCTGGCTCCTGTTTGACTGACTCTTTACTGACGCCTCACGTCTCATCTGCAAATTGCCTCTCATTTCCCTCCTCGAGCTTTCACATGCAAAGCGTTTCCTTTTCTTGCGTTTCTCTCTCTTGTGTGTATGCGTGCGTTGGTATTTGTGTGTGTTTGTGAACCAGCATCTTCGTTTAAACGACCGGCACGTTTTTTCCGGTCCTTTTTACTTCCCTCGCGGGCTGCCCCCTCTCCGCCCCCTCATCCACCCTTTCCACTTCACCCGGTTCCTTTTCCAGTTCCCGAAACCCCATCTCGCTCTCTCTCTCTCCCCTATTCTTCCCTCGTTTCTTCCCACGGCGACCATTAATCAATCTCCTCCTTCTCCTCATCGTCTATTTCTCGCTCATGTTTCACTAGCGCACGAGTCATTCACTCAGTCAGCGGCGGCAGCGGCTTTAACGCTGCGCCTCACAAGACACCCACGCCAACGCGCCGTCATTTCCTTTTCTTGCCTCGACCTCTCTTCCCTCCTCCCTTTCCCTCCCACACACACGCTCACTAATTCCCTCCTCGTGCTCTCTTCTTCCATCTTTCTCTCTCTCTCTTTCCCCGCGTGCCGGACGCCGTAGCGTGGGGAAGTCTGCCTCGGAAAGTTTTTCGGGAATAAATTCCGTGAGTTCCAGCCGGCGATGCGTGCATCTCTGGGGCTCCCGGGGAAAAACATTGAACGGGTCGGAGCAGACATACGTGGAGTGGGAGGAAAATAGCCGAGCGAGTCCATTAACTTTTCTTTCAGCGAAAAGTAAATCAATGCGAGTTTGTGGATTTCCATTAAGTGAAGATGAGATTTATTTCTGGCGATTTTCTTTTTTTTTATTCCTCCCATCGCCGCAGGGAACGGAGTCGATTTTGTGTTCGGTTTGTCCGTCCGCTGGACCGTTTAGCATCAATTTCTCAACGTATTCAGCGCCGGGAATAACAAAAAAGAGCCGAGAGATACAATAGGTACTTAGTATGACTTATAGCCAGGTGATTTTGACTTATGTTAAAGCGGCTTTTATGCCAGCATGCGATATTTTGTTTTAAGTTTTTAATATTATGATAGATTGAAATTTAAATACTCATTAACTTGACTTTAGCTTGAGTGGCTTAAGTGATTAAAGTTAAGAAATTGGTTTCTGAAGATTGACATGCCAATAAATAATCGTTCAAACAAGGAAAGTTACGATACTCGTGGGTGTTTGGAATATAATTATTCTATTTAGTTCTTGAGATTTTTATTTCGATGGAATACCAAGATAGCTTTCCAGGGAGTCTAAAATTTTGAAACGTACAACATGGATTTTTTTTCTTGAATTCAAACCGCTTAATGCCAGCCTTTTTGATTTAGTTTAGCAAACTTTTTGATGGAAGGGGTTAAACCCAATACCTACTCTACAGTCTGATTGAAATTGATGTCGAGTATGAGTTCGTTTTAGCTTTCCTAGAAGAAAGCCTGCTTTTATGCTTAATTTTTACCGTTGGCTGTTGCCTTTTATTTTTATTAGAATATTATTTTGCAACTTTTTTATCCAATTCGAAAATACTGATTATGATTATATGCCTCAAGACACAGTCGAGTCTGACAACTTGAACGGTCTTTTATTACGATGCCTTACTTGTTAATTTATTTTCAAATGACTGTCAGTGAAAAAAATGTGAGAATTTAAGTAATTCTTTGAAAAAACAGAATCTGTATCCGATATTCAACTATATGTTATCATGAAACCAAGATTATTTTTCGTTCTCTTAAAATTCATCTTCAACAATCAGCGTTCACGATGCCTATTGCATTCGCCTGCCTATCCTAAGGTGCTCGTTTAAAAAACAGCATTTTCTTTTGTATAGATCACATTGAATTGTGCGCCTTGATTTTTTTCAAAGAAAATTTGGGCTATTACTCAATTTAAGCCTCGAAAATATAAAAAGGGAAATCAGATTTTATTCCAAAAAATTAAATGTAATTATTGGTAAATTTAGAATTGTAGGCCTTAAATCAATATGTTTCAACGGTGTAGTTAGGAAAATTCTAATTCAATTAACCATTGTCACACTTTTTACTGCCTCTAAAAGGTATGGACACGATCATGGTAGTATATTTTGAGAGGAGACAACTCCAATTAGTATTTTTGAGTAGCGATCAGCTCTCTAGATAAGTCAATAGTTGTGACCAATGACTACGACGGGCTTCGATCAAAATATCATTGCGCTCAATTCACAATGGAACTATATGCAAGATTTTAACATCCACAAGTGGACGATGACCTGCAGAGTGTTACGTTATAATGCTACATTTGATAGCGCTAATATTTCTCATCTTAAAGATATTGCAAATTATTGTTAGAACTGTATAGAAGAGAACAGAAAAGTTGGCTTAATCTGAATATTCGTAATTTTGGTGAATACTTTGGTTTTTCCCATTTCCCCTTTTCAGCCATTTAAAACCAAAACCTCAAGGACCAAAATGAAATTCAAGGGGTCCATTCCTATTAGTTAACCAGATTTAAGTTGTATTTCAATCAATTTTCTCAGGCAAGTATTTAGTTTGAAATTACTACTTCTAGGTTCTTCTGTTTATCAGGTGTAAAATATAAAACCTTCAACTGACTTCTCTGTATATTTATTAGTCATATGTTTCCATATCTATATGAGTTACACGAAAAAAATACCATTTTTTCTACAGCAGAATGGGATATCGCATGAGACCTAGCTCATGAATTCAGATCTTTAGTGCGATGAAGGCATTCATATCTATCTAATTTCAGGAATGGAATGCATAATGTTTACACATTTGTTGCCCTCGTCTGCCCAGCGTCGAATTTAGGTGTGTAGTAACAAAATTTATAGCAGTCAATCAGCCACCGATGCGAATTTCCTCAAGTGCTACAACGAATGGCAACTAATTAATTGTTTTATTGCCGGAGGAAAAAGAAGCTTCTTCGACTGAGAATCAAACCATAATTATCAATCGGCTTTTTGCGATAATAAGAAATGGAGTAAAACTTAGAGGTCTTCAGTGAATGTAGTTACTTAATTGAAAATTTCTCCATCCATCACAAAGTATCGTAAGGGTTGATAGCTTGCTATTTTCTGCTTCTTCCATTGCCCTTTTAAATTCGGCATAAATAAGCAATTGATTGACACTCGGCGGTAGGTTGAGCTTAAGACAAAATAATATTTTGATTGCATTTTTTTCAATGTCCTTGGCCGTTACTTTCATTTCTATGTAGCTCTTTAACCTGTTATTGTTGTGATTATTCTCTTTACCGCACGAAATTGTCACTTAACACCAGGGAGAAATGTTACAGTGGTGCAAATTTTGTAGCTTATTAGATCCGAGTAGAAAAATAGTTTCTGTTGCAAACAGGTAGATTTCAATATTTTCGTGGGAAAACATCGATTGTTTGAAAGTGGCCTTATTTCACGTTTCAAATATTGCGATCAGCTGCAAGTTAGATCTCGATTTTTTTATCCGGAAACGACTTATGTGAAATTAAATATTAGTCTACAAAACAGAAGGCAGGAGGAGGAACAATGCGTATGAAGAACTGTCATCCTAACACCGAAGCAAAAGAGGGAATGCCTACGTAAATTTCCGCCTACAGTTTTTCAAGATTGGTATTTGATGAACTTAAATTTCAATTATTATATTGCATGCTGGGCTGTCATTTTAGCCAACCTATCAATTTGAGCCCCTGGGCATAATACGTATTGTATTTCAACTCGAACTATAGGAACTCGAAAAACTCAGAACTCATACCTATACGAAGGTATGTTTTATGATCAAATTATTATTTCATGTAAAAGTTTTGATTCTTCTCCTACAGAGTATATGTTGCATCTATCCATTTTTTTGTTTCAATTCGCAATACTGTTTCAAGATTGGTATTTGATGAACTTAAATTTCAATTATTATATTGAATGCTAGGTTGTCAAGTGCTATGGTATCCTTACCGATTTCTGGTGTTATTTGATGACAATTATTCAAGTGGGACAAAAATTATTTCCTTTTAGCGAAACTAGGAGCGTCATCCCAAAATTTCCCATTTTTATGGGAAAGGTTTTATTTCCTCGCCATAAAAATAATCAGAAATTTTGATAAGGTCTTCTCGGGTTAATCCTTAATCCGAAATTCCGAATTTAATCCGAAATAGGTCCTTAATCAGAAAGTTTACTTCGCTATTCACATTAAAGTCTTTTTTTTCGGAAATTTAATTTCAAGAATGTATAGCTCTCGGGCTTCCAACCGGGTAATGGTGGTTTATGGCACCGACATTTCGAAGGCATAGTCCGCCATCGTCCTCAGGGTGATCACCACCATCACCCGGTTGGAAGCCTGAGAGCTATATATTCTAAGCATTCGCCGGGAAAGCCTTACATTTCACATAATTACAAGAAATTTATCATCTTTTTATTATTTTTTTGTTAAAGAGCTTTTCGTACTTCTCCTAGTGGTTCCACATTTTTTCGAAACTGTTAAAGGTTGCAGGCGTGATTATTAATTGATATCAATCATAATTTCACAATACAATGCATTACCCTATGAAGTATTATTGCATTCCGACACGTGGTTGTCGTAGGAAAATTTTAGTCAAAATAATCCTTTGAAAATCTAGGTGCTGGCTCTATATTCTAAGAGATATTTTAGGGAGAAGAAATAAATCATGGTTTTAGTCCTAGCCCTGTGCTTTTAAGAGCCACGAGGACCTCCTTTTCGTTCATATAGGCGAGGCTTGAAAAAATCAGTAGGAACAGATGTTGTCTCAGAAATAATATCCGACGTAAAAACTACAAAAAAATACAGAAAGCTTTACCGCAAATAGGAGCATAACAAATCGCTTGTCAACCGCTTCCCTCCCTCCCTAATCCCTTTTCAAAAGGCCGCCGCTACCTCTCTTCCTTCATTCTGGCCTTCACAGCCGTCGTCCACCCACACCGAGTGCGGCGTTTCGGCTAACACGCGGGTTAGAGGGGGGAGAGTGTTTGATGGGGCCAAGTGAAGTCCTGCCAGCAAGGCGGGCGCCATCTTGCGAGACCTGTGTGAATCAGTGTGTGGTCCAATGTCTCCTCTTTCACACTTCCGTCCGTCTTCGCACGACTCCCTCGGGGACACAAACACACCTCGCTAACTTCTTCGCCTCCCCAGCCCATAAAACTCCCTTCTCATGATGTCCACACAAACTCACCTCCAAGTGCGACCAAGGCGATCCTTTAAGGCTGCTTGGGATTTTACTCTTTCTCAATATTGCGTAAGTGTAAGTGCTCATTTACACAACTCTCCATTTACAACTTCCTCTAAATTGCAATTATCACGTTTGTCAAATGCACTACCTATACCGCAATCATGTAGGATATACAATGCTGGTATGTCTTGTACATAGTGGGTATATATCTTTTCATTATTTTGCGAGAGCCAGGCCAGCGTTAACAAAAGCTAGTTTCAGGCTTAACTTAAATACTTCATATCCTATAAAAACATGTTTTCAAACTCTATGTAATGTTTGCGATACTATGTTAAAATAATGGACAAAATATTTATTCAGACTTTTAATCTAGGTGAGCTGAAATCAAGAGACTCGACAAAACTTTGAAGCTTTGTCTGCAAATAGAAGTACTACTATGACTTTAACGGAATGTACCTACTGTTTTTCAAATGTATCCTATTTTCTAAAGGTGTTGATAGCAATTACAAATCTAATTTCGTATATTTTTCACCAGACCTGAGATTGGAGGCGAAACCGGATCTTTCTCTTTTTTCATCGCTATCTCGCATCATTTCATTTCATCGTCTAATATCAATGCTAATAATGTAATTCATAGTGATAATATTTAGGAAACCTTTTGCACCAAGCCCCTGAAATGTTACACCAGAAATGGCTAATTGCCAATCTCTTGGAATTCGGCTTCATTCATGCAACATGGCCCAATTGACATGATGGTATCTTCTCCTAAGGTGATGCTCGAGTAGAGATAAGTAACTTCGGTCGACATTAACCAGCCATAGACCAGGCGGTAGACCAAAGGAGACTACAACTAATTTTATATACCTGGAAGTATATAATATAATACCTGGAAGTTACCAGTTTTCACCATAATAATTTTCGCTCTATATATAGCTCGCTCTAGTGGTACATTGTGGAATTTCTTATAAGTGTACTTAAGTTAATACAATTAGCATATAATGGTATCTACAGTAGGTGAACCCCATAGTACAAATTAACTTTAATTTCAATATTTTTCTTATATTTGTATAAGCTGCGATCATTTAGAAAAAGAGAGTCTGAGTGGATTATCTTATGTACTAAAGTATCAGCTTTCGTGGAACAGGGACTCATCCTCCACTCACCCGCCCGCCTTCAGTGCCCGCTCAAAATCCAACTCCTCGTGTTTCCTTTCCATTTTCTCATCGAGGTCGTGCCTTCGGCGGTGACCTCTTGCCGACCTTCGGGTAAACTTTGCAGACGACGATCGCTTCGCTCGCCTCGATCGTTTTCGGAAATGGAGAGGGTCGTGGGTGGGGGTAAGAATGGCGGAGGGCGGGGATGCTGTGGAAGGACGGGGGGGGAGGGACATGGGAGTTGGGAAGGTGTCAAGAGGAAATAGGTGGAGGAGGGAGAAACGAAAACAAAGATAAAAAATCCCGGAAGCAGTCGCCACTTAAAAAATCCCGAAAAAGGGGAAGGATTTTCTTGCCTTCCTTCGGGTCGCACGTTTGTTTTTTAAGCGCATTGCCTTTCCGAAGCGATTTGTTAGAATTTGTGTGCGCGACTGAGGGAAGTGACGTGCTGACGACCGGTCGCATCGACTTTTATGTCTTCCGCCTTCATTTTCCCACGAGTCCAGAAGTGGGCTCCCTACAAATGTGACACCATTGCCTTCCGGTTTTTCCATGGCAATTAACGGCATGCGTAAGGTTTTATGCTTTCTTATTTTATTTTTCTCGTGACGATAACTAAAGCATCTTACTTACTACCTATTAAGGTCCCACGGATTTAGCTCACTAATATAATGATGTAAATACATAAAAATTAATGCGCCTCCCCTTTAGTGTGCATAAACAGCATCCGCAATTTCGTGAACTTAGTATCCCAGGAGAAAACTATGAAAGTTCCTCTGAGGATAATTTAGAAGATGAGTGCTGCATGTGACACTTTCGCTGCTACTTCCGTTGCCTTGGCTTAATTTACGTAAGTTTTGCAGGTGGCGCATTAAATAAGATCATTGCTGTAAACCTGGAATTAGTGTTCAACCCAAACATAGTTATTACTTCTCGGTATTCATTTCATGAAACATTTTATTGCCAATCACTAGATTGCAGGATTTGCACATTTTTACCGAGAATTGAGGTAAAATATTTGGAATTACCATTAATTCAGATAATACTAATAAACAATATATTAAGCCACCTACAAATATCATTTAATATGAACAGATAATATTTTTATTCTGTTAAAAAATGTAATCATAAAATCGCGAACATTTTGAAAAATATTTGCTGATGAAATTGATCATAAAATAATTTCGACGCCTGACAACTTTCACATATATATATTAGTTCTAAGAAATATTCCTTTCATTATAAGAAATGCATTCAATTAGAATTCATGTAGGTATTTATCTTTCTCTACGTAAACTGTAATTCGAACTTCCATTGTGGTCGATACGTGGGATTATTTAAGGCCATGGATGTAAAGTTAACACAGATATCCGTGCGCCTGCGCTCCGAGCACATCTCCCTCAGATATTGCAAGTGTATCCAACCCTCAAGGCTTTCGCCTTTGCGTCCTTAGTAAGAGAACCCACGATCATCGGCCCTCCTTGTCGCACATCGCCCGGGAAGTTGACCCAAACGACGCAATCAAGGGCTCACCTCACAATATTGCATGTGCTACCCCCGTCAACTTGCCCTCCCCTCCCCTTCCACAGCCCCACGGGTCCGGTATGCTGTGCTGTACTGGTGGATTACGGGGTAAGAGGGAAAACTGCAGGAGACTAGAGGAAGATGTGGGTGGTCGGTTAGTATCCTTAGTTCTTAGAGCGTGGGCTCGTTTGGAGAGGGGAGGAGGAGAAAGGGGAATGTAAGGAGTGTGGTGCGCGTATGTGTCACGGAAGTCAGGGAAGGAGCCGGGGCGAGAAAGGGAGTGATGACAGAAGAAGTAGTTCCCTCCAGGAGAGAGGTGGAACATGAGCAAGGGTTTCAAAACTCATTTTCGAAAAGCAATGAAGAGCGATCAAAGGGTAGGGCGCAAATTCATCGATTCAATGCATTGCAGAGGCTGTATTTGTGGAGTTCTTTTGTTGAATTTCTTTAAGAATAGACAAAGATAACGTTGCATGAACAAGGATTTACGTAATTGTATGCCAAATTGTAGATCAGAACGAAAGAATAGACTTATGAATAAGATTAAATACATAGTAATAATGACAACACTTATTTACAGGATTTATGGATTCCGTGAAATATCTGTACCTCCGCATTAACTTATGAATGTCGAAAGCATGTCAGAACAGAACCGTCACATGTTGCCTATTTTCGCTCAATAACTTTAAGACATATTTATTCCATTGACTCGTGGGGTGGGAATCGTAAACTTGATCAATCAACAAAGTAAGATCAATTCTGGTGTCAGATATTTCCTGAAATTTTACTGGATCTACTCCTATCGGAGAGCTCATTCAGCGTATCTCATCAGGATACCGATATTTGCAGCCCCCAATCGATTAAATCGGTTTATACTGCTGACAATCATTATTTGTTCAAAAACCACCTCAAAAATCGATATTTGAAACGAGAACTGTCTTCTTTTTCTATCTATGCTGCCGATATTGACAGTTTCAACGTTTGCTTATGAAATTAGCTGGTGAATGACGTTAAACTCATTCACGAAACAGATGTTCTTAATCCAAGAAGCTTTTCGAAAGGTAGACTGAGTCGTATGGTTATGGATGAATCAAACAGGACAAGTCCGTGTTGAGCTAGAGAGCGTCGGGAAAGAACCAATTCGGACCCCAACTAGTCCTACGGGGTGCAAAGAGAGCTTCGAAGGGAGGGATAGTGTGGATTTGGGTTGGATGAGAGGTAAGGGGGGATGGGTTGAAAATCGTAGCGGCTTGTGTGTGCCGAGGTGGAAGAAGGATCACCGTCCAAAGGAATTAGTCATCCCGCGTGTCAGCTATCTCCTCCATCTCCACCTCCCGCAAGGAGTAAGAAGGAACCCTCGTCAAGGATTTGAGGACCTTCCCCCGCGGGCATCGCCAGCTATACGGCAATCCGACGGTCGCCTTACGAACTCCGACACCTCCGGGCACTTCAGGGAGGGAGAGATTCCCTGGGTCGATGAAAGAAAGTGAGACGTGCTCAGAGTTTTGGGTGATATAGCGCCGAATAGGCTAGTTGTAGAAAATATTAACGTCCACATTACATTAGTACGACGCGAAGGTTGCTTAGCGATATCAGATATGTATAAAATCATCACATACTGATCACCATCTGCATGCATTTGATGAATCAACACTAGTTCCGAGCATAGAGTTATCACTCATACTCTGTTCTGAACACTTAATGTTTCTCTTAGGTGATTGACAAAATGTATTTTGCTACCCTCTCTTTACGTTTTTATACTCACTCTCTCATTTGCACACGCGAAAAGTGCGCGTGAAAAACGAGCACAAAACTGCCCCGGAATTCTAGTTTTAGACTGATTTAAATGTGACCATAACGATTTTTTTCGTAGGATAGCTAAATTTTTTCTCTTCCTAGTTCACTGAATGATGCCATTGCTGGAGACGTTCAGGAGGCTTACATATAGTGCACGCTAACAATGACTTGGCTTTAAATTTTTTCCTTGAAATCAGCCCTAAGAAGTTTCTGTCGGAAGAGGTTGAGGAACGGCATAATGCGGTGCGGAGGAAGACGTCTTCGTCGAGACATGATGGCTAAAAAGGGGAGAGGCGAGATGTGGGAGAATGGGAATAATATTTCTTTGAGGCCGGGGGTGATAAGAGGGATTTTAGGCAGGCTAAGGGAGGGGATGTCTTAGGGAACGATTGTAGTGTGAGGGAGAGGGGGAGTGTAGGCTGGATGAGTGTGTTGGGTTGTAGGGTGTATGGGAATAGAAATAAGCGAGTTGTGTGTGGGGACGAAGGGGGGAGTTTAGCCCGTCCTCGGGGGGTATCAAGGGGTGAGGTTGGTGAGGGGTGAAGCGAGAGGGAGGGAACTCGTGAGGTTTTGTGAGCGGGCTGTTTTGATGGAAAAGGAAAACCACCCCCCGAGCCGAAACTCTCGGGTCACCTCCTGCCCCTACATTTGCTGCACCTCCTCCACCCCCATCATTTCATCCCTTACACTAGAGACTCTTTCCACTCCTAGCCTTTCTCCTCTGCTGGCTGCTTCCCTTCTTTTCTCCTCACGCACTAAATCCACGCCTGCCTCCCTCATTCATCCAAGACGTCCCTTCCCTAACTAAAAGGACGCGGGACAAAAAAGCACTTGTCATCTTCAACGGATATATAAAAGGGACGGTTGAGGGGGGGAAAGAAGGAGGGTGAGAGAGGTGGACAACCCCGGCCAAGGTTTGGGGGTTGCGAGCGCGCGAGGATCGGTCGAGAGGGTGGGTATTATTTTTTTTCGAAGGAGGGAGGAATTCCCATCCTTAAGTGCGGAATAGGCCGGTGTATCGGGCCATTTCCGCCAATTCTCCAAAGGAAGGAAAGGGCGAGGTGGTGGAGGGAATGGAGAGAAACGTACGTCACTTGTCTTGCCCTTCCTTTCTCAAATAATCATGGCAAGGGCTTTTTCCATCCCTCCTCTCTCCCCTTCCCAATCCGCCACCGCCCACCACCCAAATCCCTCGCCTTCACCCACACACATACGCCGTGCGTCCCTCTATCCCCTCGGCTACGCGTCAACTTCCACTCCGATTTCCAACTATTGCCAAAAGTATCGATCTAAGTGGCGCAATCTCCTCCGTTGCCCTTTCCTTTTTCCCTCCGTCTCTTTCCTCACCCCCTCGGCAAGGCCTTGTGTGTATGGGCTTACCCATCCCCTCCGAGCTTCACCCCCTCCTTTTTCCCCCCGTTTCACTCTTTCTCCACTGGCCTTCCCCCGGTCTGTCTCGTTTTTAAGAGCTGCTCTGATGTGACGTGAGGGATAAAAAGGGGAGGGAGTGCCCACTCACACGCGCACTTGCACACACAAACAGAGACTTAAGGGTTTCCCCAAAATGAACGTCCGAAGGATGAGGAGAAGGACGAGGAAGGAGCGAAAAATATACGGAAATGTTGGATGGAAAGGTGCGTAGATTGATAGGAGCTGTTACATAAATAGGAGGTGTAATACGTATTTAGTCACTGTCATAGGGTGACATATCGACTTCACTCCGGTGTAAAGACGGCATGAGGTGAGTGTGGTGGATAGATAGGTGGATTCCCTAGAGCCACATTTCGCGTCCTGGCGAGGGTGACATTCATCAATCGAATCCCGATCCTTATATGGGTACTATGAGGAGAGTAAGTACAAAATTCTGTACATGGAACTGGGAGTTCAATTTTTCCGTATTATGGTGTCAATTGTAAATAGGATTGCAATGCCAACGCAGGGTTTTTCTACACCCATCTGTCTTTTAAAAAAAATCCTTTCCTTGATCCATTTAAATAATCCTTTCCGACACACCCATGAATCCTCTATGGCGAAAATTACCACAATCATCAGTCATCTCCAAAGATAACCAATAAGCCAACTTTCTGCTGTTAGTGTTAGGTGTAGGACTATATACTCCAGGTCCATTGGTAAGATTGACGCTTTACTATACCTATCATGTGATAATGGTAAAGAATGTTGAGTGTCAGACATTGAAGGGATATACTTTCAACCAAACGGTTTTGGGGACATATTCTACGGAGATGTTTTCGTATTAAAACTCAGGAGGTGTAATTTTACGACCCGTGCCTAAATCGAAACCACAGGAGACGGAAAATATAATGGAAATTCTGCCGGGGTGGGTAAAAATTGAATGTTTTATATCTCAGAATTGTAAGATTCTATTTCGCATCACTGCGTAATCTTCGGGTGGACTGGTGAGAGTTTCAGGAATACCTCTGCTGCAGAATACAAGATTCATCTCTCAATTGGGTGGAAATATCTCCTAGTTTTTTTCCCCGTAAAAATGTGGAATTGGACGTTTATTGACTGATGTTTTTCTCTCGCATGGTATATCCTAGGTTGAATGCGGTAATTAGGTATTTGATTTTTGTTCAGTTGCGAGTTCTGGTCAACATAGAGAGGCAAATATGAGTTAATCAGTAATAATAAAAGCTGTAAAAACGAATACAATGAATGGGATGATGCCAATTCCGACGAAGAAAATGCATAATTTGCTGCTATTAAGGGTTGGCTAAGTACATAGTCATGCTCAAGGTAGGAAAGGTTTTTCACAGCTGAGTTCTATAGGGGCTAGAATTCAACTGGTTTTGGGCTATCGAGGAAGTCAAGGGACTTGAGGGGCCCTGCTCTCAGTTTTTGAATACGTGTGAATCTGATAACATTATATAAATATGGTATAGATGCACACTTACTTTACCATCCTAGATCTAGGATTCTTAATTCACATTGATTTTCCTAGGCAAATGTGAGATAGGTCAAAGAAATTGAGATTACTATTAAGTAAATATACATGAAGGATTGGTGTTAGTAACAAAGAAACGTTTGCTTACATTTAACTCTCCGAGCCGAAACAGGATTGTGTGGTATGGAATGTTGGCACACATGCCGTTTTTTAGATTACTCGAAGAAAATACCGACCTGGGAGACTAACAATGTTTCCAATGAGTCACCCTTGATTTAAGTCGAAAACAATGCTAAGGCCAAGCATCTTACAGGAGACGAATATCCGAGTTGAAAGTGAGTTTCACGGTTTCTCGAAAAATACCCTCAAATAACTGCTGCTGACTGTGCCGATTTGTTTGAAATTGGGCTCATGCGTGCAACTGCCTTCGATACTTCTTGATTTAACCAATTTGTATCGCCTTTCCCATACAATGTCACCTGTTCGATATTTTTTATACACCTATCGAGGCCCAATATTGGAAAAGAAACATTCTTATGCCTCGGACGGAGCGACAAAAAGACTCAGGGAGAGAAGTTGGTTGCTGAGAGGAGGGTGAGACTGATAGAGGGTGAGAGAGGTGTTGGGTTGTAGGCGGGGAAAGAGCGAGCGAAGAAAAAAAGGCAAAAAATGAGAAGTGAAATATATAGAATGGGGAGGAATGAGTGTCCTCCTTAAAGGACCGGAGTGGGGTAGAAATTCGATGACGGATGAGCCGAAAGAAGACGTAGGGATGGAGGAGAAGGGATGAGGGGGGACGCTGAGGGAGGGAAGGGGAGAAGGGACGGTAAAAAGGCGGTTTGAGGCTGAAGGAGACGAAAGAAGAAGAAAGAGGAAAAAATATATAATGTTGCACGTGAGGATAGATGGGTTGAAAACTTGTCCCAAAAGTGACGAAAGAAAGGAGTTAAATATACTTTTCAGGAAACGTGAGGATCTACTCCGGAGGGGGAACGTGAACAGGAGCCTCTCAAGGAATGAAAGGAGTTGAAAAGGAATGCACTCATACGTGAGCTGAGTTTTTTTCCCGAGAAATTTGTCGAGTATTAATGGAAGAGCAAGTTTGGTAGGAGTGCGGGGCAACTCGAGATAGCAAGAGCGGGTGGGGGACACGTTTGTAAAGTGTGTCAAAGAAAAAATATACCGAGCCGAAGCGAGGCAGTGTCGAAGCTATAAATCAAGGTTTGATGACTGCAGAGAAAAGATAAAGGAGGCCCAAGGAGGAATACCAGGACGCGGAAAAGAAAAACGACCATATGAATAAAACAAGGGGGATGGAAAAAAAAGAATGCTAGTGAATTTAACGTCAGGGGAATGGTATACCAACGCAAAGACAACAGAGAAAAATAATGGTCCGCAGAAAGATGGTCTTGCCAGCATCATAAGAAGGAGGCTATCAGGTCAAGCAATATTACGGTCAATGGGAAGCAAAGTTTTTCTGGAATTTTATACATTGTTATCTCCTGTAATGGCTGAGGTCATACTAGTTACTCTGGATGCATCATGGGATTGGTAGGCGTAGCGCCTTTCCTGTGTGTACAAAAGATATAGAGCATTCTCGTTCATAAAAAACATTTGAAAATTAAACAGTTCCGGCGGAAAATTGTTGGTAATCTATGATCGCAAAAGTAATTGTGAACTGAGCAATGAAATATATCCAGACCCTACATTATCCTTGTAATACACCAACAAAACATAATCCACAAAGAAAAATCTACTTGTTTAATAAGGCTGACTACGAAGGTATGAAACGAGAGTTGCAAATGTCATTTACTAATTTTCAAAAAATAAGTATCAACAGTAATACTGAGGTTTTGTGGAATACTTTCCTCAACGTTACACGGTCAGTAGTTAGCAAATACATACCAAGTAAATGGAAAAGAGCCAATCCAAAATCATTCACCGACGACGTAAAAAACATACTATTAACCCCCTCGTACTACGGCAGATTAGATTGCGCCAATTAAATTAGAGAGCTAGATTGTAGAACCAATAAGTATAAAATGTCATTTTTTCCGCGTACCATTCGGGACCATAACAGCTGTTCGTAACAGCAGCGTCGTCATGAATAGTTCGAGTAGTGACAATAAGCAGACAGTAAATCTTTCTCATTATATTCTCTACTCTTTTATTTATGCATGATGTAAATATTGATGTTCTTATTTTTGCATGATATTTTGAATCTGTAATAGTAGTCTTTGTATCCCTTGCATGTTGGAACGATTGAAGATAGAATGTTTCTTGGGTATTAGATTTTTAATTGCGCTTTGCATGTGTGGTACGCGGGTTTCAATGTAATTTCGGTGTTCTACCATATCATTCATGCATGCCTGGTGTGGAAGCACCCCCTGCCACACACCCTTTGGGTGGCTTGCAGGGTATGACGTAGATGTTGATGTGTGTCCGGATTTATAAGACGGGTTGGCTTGCACTACAATAAAAGACGGAGCGCGAAATTGAATCAGTTTCTCATAGTAGTAGTGTTTTTGTAGGGGTGCTTTGACAGCAGTGGTCATTCCGCACCACTTACTCTACTATGATTAGAATTATTACATCAAAATACTGCATGTTGCGTTACCTCATATTTTTTGCGTAGATCTGTAGTTCGGAGATATATCATTATTTTATTGATGTTTTCCTGGTTGTTACCCAAAACTTTATCGATTCCACGTTGAATTAGTAGTTTTCCTCTAATTGACCGGTACCTGTTGCACTCTGTCAGGTGATGTAAAACACTGAGGGTTGAGAAGCATTTTTCACATTTGAGTGGTTCTTTCTCCTCTGAAAACAGGTACAAGTGTGTCAGCGCAAAATGTCCGATCCTCAGCCTAGTGAAGGCAACTTCTTCAGCGCGGTTTCTCCTGATGGATGTGGGCCACGCAAATGTATCAGCTTTAATTGTACGTAATGTATTGTACTGGTCCATAGATCCTTCCACTTTTTTCAGGGCTTCATCCCGTAACGTACATATAATACCATACGGAGGTACACGGGCGGATGCTAAATCAGCTTCATTCAGGGATTCTTTGGCTGCTGAGTCTGCTTTCTCGTTCCCATTTATACCTACATGGCTAGAAGTCCATAAAAATGTAAATTTAACTCCCTTTGAGTTAAAGGACGAGGGTAATGCATGTATTTATCGTACAATGGGGTTTTTAGATGCAAAAGTTAAAATAGCGTGTAGAGAGCTAGCAGAATCTGGACAAATGAGGAATGATGAATCATTGCAATTAATGCTGCGCAGAGCTAGGCCTATGGCATACAGTTATGCGGTTTAAACTGAAATCATTGGGTTCAGCTTTGCCCTGAGGACTCCATGGTAGGTAGATACGACAGCGCAACCACAGGATGAATCCGACTTTGACCCATCTGTATACATGGAGATTAAGGCTGAGTATTTTGAAGTGATTTCCCTGAATAATTGCCTATATTCCAAGGGTGTGATCGAGAACTTAAGGCCGCTAAGCAGTTCGAAATTACATTATGGTTGAAGTACCAACCATGGAGGGAGTTTAATGTACCCAGAGGGGTTAACGTCGGGTATAGTAATCAGTTTCTCATTATTATGTTATATTCATATAATTTTGCTCTTAGACTATCGGTTCCGAGCATTAAACATTTGGTAGCATCACTCAGAGACGTTTCACCAGACAGAGATAGACAGAGAATTTTTCCAGATTCATGCCATCGGGCTCAAGATATTCACATCTAACTTGCGCTATTCAATACAGTACCCAACCAACTCCCGAAGTCTCTAGCGGAGCCTGTCGATTGAATCACGCGTCAACAAACAACAAAGACATAGCGTCTTTGAGCTGGCTGTGAACTTAATTAGCTGCTTCTTCTTTACCTTTACTTGAATTTCCTACGGTTTTATCGTAATTTTACTCTATTTTCTGCGATTGCTATGGATTTGCATGAAATATTTGGTGACATGATCACTACCACGCATTTTCTTTCATTCACAACTCCCTATGATCTGTAATTAATACATAAATCCAGAATAAAATATATAATTCATTAAGTCCTACTCAAAAATAATAATTAACGTAAATCAATCATGTTAGAAAGCGGTGACTGAAAGTTAAAAACTCCTTCATTAAATGATAATCAGGATTAATACTTACCAAACAATCAGACATAGTAGTTCAGTTAGTTCTCTAGGTTCAAGCACTGATGCCAAGCGTGTAGATTGATTCTACTAATTAATTATGCTCTCAAATTCTAATAAAAAATCCCAGACATTCACCATTATTATCACCGCGGTTTCTGTTGCCCAAGGGATTCTCTGACTCATTGACAGACGTCTCTAGCCTTAGCTAGACGCAGTAAATCAGATTTGAAAATGTTTTGGTACATAGAATACCATGTCATCTTAGGGATATTATATGGGCACCCATGTATCTATAAACTATTTTTGTCTTTGACCAAAAGTATGGCGCATAGTCGACCAGCAGGTATGAGAGGACAAGAAAATAATGAATTAAAAAGAGACGCGTCGGAAGAACGAGATGGGAAAGAAAATGAGCAGGAAGGAAGGGTTGGGAGAGGAAAGGGATTGAGTAAAGTAATGGAGAGTGTGTACGGGATGAGGAGAGGGGCGGAGGGAAATGAGAATGTGGCGCGTGGGATAATCCCCGCACCCGATAGCCTTTCCACTCTCTAACGCGCTCGCCAACTAACCCGCCGCGGCCCAGCGGGTGGCCTAGCGAGAGGAGGGAGATTCCAGGGGAAAAAATCCTCGAGAGATGGTAAAAAATGATCTCTCTCTCTCATCCTTGAAAAAAAAATTGAGCGAATAGGAGCACGAGGAGAGGAGAAGCACGAAGGTAAGGATTTGCGCTCGAAATTCGGACGGATTTACGTTATTAGAGACCCGACTCCCTATCCTCTTTACCCCCTCCCCACTCACCCACCAACGGGCTCGCGGTTTCCGTGGGAAGAATCTTATTCGAGCTCCCACCCCTCCCAAATTCCCACCCTCCTCACACCTCACCTCACTCTTATGTCTTTTCATATCCACCTTCCCCATTTCGGGGTTGCACGAAGGGGCGAGGGTGTCGGAGAGGAAAGAGTGCAGGCGGAAAGAGGGGGAACCTGGGGATATCGGACAGATGGGGTCGGTCTCCTGGGAGTGCAAGTCCTGTTTCTTGTTTTTCTTCCATCCGCCCTCCTCTCTAACACTTCCTCATAACACCCTCTCTCCCGCCCACCCCACCTCGGTGTCTTAGCAAAGAGTTTTCTGGCCTGAGGGATGGGGGAATGGAGGGATGCTGGGAGAGGTTACCTTGGGATGGAGGGGGGGGGGGCTGGGAGCAATGAGAACACTCTCTGGGTCCTCCTAGGAAAGACGTGGGTGTTGTTGGTGCGAAGAGTGGTGCCGATTCATCAACGGCCCCCACCCCCGATGCCTAGTTATCCCCATCCTCCTCTTTGGTGAGGGGGAGATGCGATATGGCATATGGATGGAGGTGGGGTGCAGCGGCGGCAGACGGATTAGTTATGTGGGGATGAAGGATTTTTGGGGGAAGAGATTCTCCTAGGGGTTGAGAGGAAGTGGTTTTGAGGGTTTCGACAACGTGGCAGAGGTGCAGGGGAACAGTTTACGAGCTAGGTTAGTGGAATGGTGGTGGAGCGAAGTGTGATGGTTAGACGAAAGGAAATGCAGTTCTGTAGGGTAGACACGGGAAATAAGATAGGGGGCGAACATATGAGGAAGAAAGTTGAGCTAAATATTAGATTCTAGGGTAGAGCGGGACGAATTACCAACTAAATTGGAGGGAAAATTATGAACTACGAGCGGTTATGAGAAGAGACACTGGTATTTAGGGTTCAACTAATGCTTATTTTTTAGTTATTTATTTGACTTTTGAGGTACATATGTAGGTAGCTAAGTAGGCAAAATATAGGGATAAGTCCTCAGAAGAAGACCTAGGAATAAGTTCCTGGACCAAATAAAGAGGAAAGTACCTAGGAAGAGATACCAGGAGGTAAAGGAACTAGCATTAGGTAGGGAAGGGTAGAGGGCTGCAGTCAATTAATCTTAGGATTGAACAACCGATGATGATGAAGCTAAGAGAATAGTGAATGATTCCCTGCCTTGTAGCATGTCAAATATGTAGCATACCAATACTCCTCGGTTTGTTGTGTAAACTATCGAACTATTAACTGCAGGGGCGTTCTAGTACCTGGATACTACTAATTATATATTCCAATCTGCTCCCTAGGCTCATCATTCTTTCATAGCCATGGAAGTTTAGGACTAATTTATTGTCACATTTCTGCTCCTTTAAATGAAATCACTGTCATATTTCAAACTCTAGCGTGTTACACATACTATTTGGTCATTTTAATAGAGAAAACTCGTGGGTATGATTTCATTTCAAAATCAAAGTTACATTGCATTAATCCAAATTTAAATTACACATAAATATGTAACAAAGAAATAACTTAGCTTCACTTAATGATGGTGACCTCTTCACCCCTTTTGTATTGTATTTCCTGCGCCAGTACTCATTTTTCCGAATGAAAATTCATTTTTTTCAATAAGTCATTTTATCATAGCTTGGGATCTGCTCTCGTGGGGCAACCATCCCAAGCATCGCTTGAAACCCTTGTGGCAGCCGAGGAGAAATGCTTAAGAATCCTAGGGGCCTGTAGGTACAAAAAGGTTAAGCGCTTCTAAGCCAAAGGGCTTTGACGTTGAGTAATGTTCCGTTCAGGGGGGATCGAGAATTCTATTTGCTCTCCTTCCTCGTGCCAAAATCGGGCGATCAGCCGTCGTGACTCTGCCCTTAGTCAGCGGAGTGCCGGTATTCTCTGTGAGCTCCCTCTGCGTCTATGAGAACAATATGCAAAGAAAATCATTCCATAGCCAAAGACTATGGACATACTTCAAGCACATTCACATCTTTATGAAAAGCTGGCTTTTAAAAAAGAAAATCTTCGAACTTACTAAGATGAACACGTGCCTAATTTCGGTATAGGAAATATCATTTCATTCAAATACATTGATACATTTAAAGAATTACTCCAACTTAAATATGATATTTTACTCGAATTTGCATCTATTGGTTTTGAAAAAAAAATTTCATCCTGAATAACTGAATCGGAAAGGAAAATTAGAATAATCGTTAGTAAATATGAGAGCATAATTATGGAGGAATGAAATATAATAAATGAGACCGAAGATACTGCAGTGATAGAAGTTGTAATGACATCTGGAGGCATTAGCGTGAGTAAGAGGTCAGTATTAGGAAAGTAATAGACATAATGGAAGAGGGTGAGTAAAGAATTCGAGCAGCGGAATGAGTCTCCATGCACGCGTGGGGATTTGAGGTGGAATTATGGTCAGGCTTTTGAACTTGGGAGGTACGGTGAGGGGAGGGGTGACAGGGGAGTTAAAAGGAAAGAACGGAGGGTGTGGGGTGGAAATGGAATAGGCTTTGTAGGGAGCCCAGGTGCTGGTGGGGGGGGGGTGAAGCAAGATGAGGACGGGGAGTGGGTGAAGAGGCCAATGCGGGTGGTTGTTTGGGAGAAGGGGAGGGAAGGTGAGGGGGCACTGAGGAATACGGAAAGGAAGGGCGTAAGTACGTAATATTCCCTGCGCTCGGCGTCTCCAATGATGAACGAGTGTTCATAGGAAAGGTTACCGGAGCGTGTGCTGCGTAGGAGCAGGAGAGCCCCTAACTATCTCCCTCCTCCTATTCTCCTGTATGTGCACTAATGTCTAATAGGGTATGCCTTAACTCTGGTCGTTATTCACCATGACATAGCAGCCACACATTCAAGAGTTTCGAATTTATACGATGGGCCTCGTACTATTCTCTCCTTTGGAATCCCCACACCTGATCATTTTTCCTAAAAAAAGTGTACGGCCGCGCCAGTTATTCACAAAGCGAGGCCAGTATTGTGAATTATTCAAATTACCTTTGTCATAGCACTTTGAAAAGCGAACGGTGAATATTTTGGACGACGGATATATTCCGGTAAAAATGCAGTACGAGTCCCAATGCGTTATAATTGTCGTTTTTGTTTTTTGCTAGATCACCAAATATTATTAGTTGCATGAGTACTAACATTTAAAATTTTTAATATCATTATAAGTTAATGATAATCAAATAATTTTTTTTTTATAGGATTAGAAGTTAACTTCCAACTAGCAGTCATCTGAGTAAGAGGATGAAATACTGACATAATTAAAGACCACCATAACGAACGATCACAACAATTTGACATGATATAGGGCTAAAAATCATTCACTATGCAATTGTCTTCACATATACCTCAAAAGACGACTCTACAGATATTATAACTTTTTATTTGTAGGCTTTCGAATAAGATCATCATCTGCTCTCAAAATTTCTTCATCACCCACACGTTTATCCTCATGTGAGTAGTAAACAGGTAATGGCAGAGGTTTTTTACCTGCTGCTTCTTTTCCTGGTTTTTCTGGAACTACGAAAGCATGTCGTAGAATGGGGAATATAGAAATTTATGAAGGAAAAATATTTGATTGTTAGAAAACGATGGGAAAAACAACCTCATGTTCGTGAGAGTTAATTTATTTTATTCATATGACTGTTGCAAACATGCCATCAAGATTCCCACTTCCATTCAAAAGTAAGCACAGTCCATTGTCACTAAATTTCTCCCTCAAATGTTCCACACTAATTTGAACTTTGTCACTTAATTTGCTCATGAGCCGAAGATAATTTTTATATTCTACATAATTTCTGTACAATATTCCTTTGCATGTGCTTAAAATTGCTCTAGTTTGATTCCACTAATATGTGCTTGACCGTCAATCGGAAATATGCTACCGTCCAATTCATAGTCCAATAAGATATCAAGGCTTTATCATACAGGATCTCTCTTGCCATTTCACAAATATCTTATTAGAATGCTATTTTGACCAAAGCTACAAAATACTTTACATTCGGGTAGAAAGGTACAAATGAGCGATGTTCCTAAGTCATTTGTTCTATAATGAAGAATTGCTGTGCTTTATTTAATCTTTGAACATCATAGCTCCATTAATGATTGTCAATTTTCTAGATAATATGCTTCTCCCCAGTTCAAATGAACAATATTTTATGAGAAATGGGGAGTGCCGGAAATTAAATTGCGATGAAATCATTGAATTAGACTATGAGTTTGATTGGAATAAGGTCTTTTGGTATATTCTATTTTTGTTAATTTCATGCCATGGATATATCTTATGTTGTTAAGTTGACTTATTGGTTATCAGCTACAAAGATTACCACAGTTAAAAAAACTTTCATTTGAAAATGATTTCCTCAATATTTTATTCATCCTAAAAATCTATATATTTACAGTCGAATCCTCTTCATTTTTCTATTTACACTTACTTCCTGTATTGAATGGTAACGTTACTCATTCAAGTACTAGTGAGAGATCGGGATGGTATACGTAGCCGGGTGGTAATGAATTATTTCTTCATATTTATATTAAATTAATTAATGATTAAAGCAAATAATTCGAACATATTTATTCGAACAATTACACTATAACCAAAGATAAGACTACCTAAGCCTAGAAATATATTTCAATGTTAATGTTTGGTGTTGCATTCCACATATCTATTTTTTCCACGAATCCAGTCGTGAATTGCTTTTTTACCTTTCTGCATTTTTTATTTTAAATAACAGTTCATGTATATCAACAACGAGCAAATAAATAAACTAAAAAACACGGCCTTGGATATTATTAGCTCAATGATGTGGTTTTCATCCTGATGGTAAGTGCAATCATTACTTGATACAGAGTCAAGGTATCACAAATAAAAGCCAATTCAATAAGATCCAAAATAAATAATATTGAATATCATGGTTTCTAATTTTGTTCGCTAAATTCTATTTAAACGTGCTATCCAGATACACTAAATTCTTGGGATCATTAGATTTGGCAGTACCCATTTTGAATGGAGGACAACAACAAAACAAGCAAACATCCAACGACAAAACGTACTCGCTCCAAACATTGATCCTAGTGAAGGTTATAGCTGATTTCGTTGGCATGCGATTATACATAACTAAATTATGTGTGATTAAATTATATTTGACAGTACCCATTTTGAATGGACGACAAAAGAAACAAACAAACATCCAACAACAAAAGTACTCGCTCCAAACATTGATCCTAGTGAAGGTTGCAGCTGATTTCATTGGCATGCAATTATACATAATTAAATTATATGAGAATAACTATTTTCTTAACTCTTCTACGTGGAAATATCAAATTCTTTCAACTAGAATAATTCCTTTACTTAAAATGTTAGAGGCTACCGTTTTCAGTTCTCTTGGCCATGAAGGGAAGTGGATGTTCTGTCGTGAAATAAATGTCTGTTGAAAGGAGTCATCACTTTCATCTCACTTTTCCGTGGGATGTACGGCCAAGCACACTACATTCCCATTTGTATTCTTTCATTGAAATTGTCTTCTTTCTCCATCTGCCTCCCTCCATCCTCTTCCATTCTCTACCATATTTATTTCCTCCGCCCTACACTCCATTCTGCTGACGAAATAACAAAGCCTCCTCCCTCCTTCCCTGCAGTCGTCCCTTCAGCCATGATCTCTTCACGGACGAGGAAGAATGCGCATGCAGATTTTTTCCTCGGAGTCTCTTTCTCATTGCGGGGATTTTTTTATCCGAGTGGGAGTGGGTGGGATGGGAGGGAAGTGGCGGGAGGGGAAGTTGGAGCGAGGGGAGGGATTTCTTGGGGATTTATTCCCAAGATCCCTTAAATGGTATGATTTAGTGGACAACAGGAACACCCTATGTCGGTTGTAGGCGGCTCGGATGCAACGCACAGGACGCCATGGGACTCATAACTCGTCCCTCGCTTCCTCCTTCTCTTGCCGTCCGCTTCCCTTTTTTTCTCATTCCGCACCCCTCGTTGCTTATTTCACTCTGAAAGAAGAAAACGAGAGAGAGACGTCGACCGAAGCGTAAGGGGAGTGAGGAGAGGAAAGCAATGGTATGGGACTTCTCATTCTTTTCCTTCCATATCGTTGCCGTTGTTTCCGAATTCCATGTCCCTGGGTCGACCTGCCTGCCATCAGTTCCATTTCCGACTGCCTTACTCCACCGTGCTGGGAAGATATGGTATCATGCATTTTAAAACATGCGGCTAGTTGTACAACCGATATGGAAAAGGAAAATGCATAATGAGCGAGTGCTTGTGTTTACATTTTTTTGCCAAAAACTTTTCATTAATTCGGTTTACCCTTTTAAATTTAAAGAAACTACGTACTTCGAGAGGGCTCCTTTGACTGTAACTAAGTTTTGCCCATGATGAAACAGAAATTCGCTGCCTAGTCATGGGTCCCAGTGCATGGAAATTTTTACTCAAATCATGGTTATTTTCCATCTAAGTTTTCACCAGTGAGAAGAGAATAGATATGAAAATGGTACTACAAAATCAATGTAAATATTGAATTACTTTTTACTTGACTGAATTTAAATCTATGTATTGAGTGATCTACCACATTCCTACTCTGATTATACTCACAGAAACCATTGATTTCATATAGCGCTTATTAGATAATAGAACAAAATAAGCTTGATCAGCAGTCATCAATCTGATATTTGGATCACTACATCTCTCCCTCACACATGTTCTGTCAACCAATCGCATTATTCCTTCTAAAGTATTCACTAAATTGAAACCTACTCTGATCCATTTGATTCAACGACTTCCTTTGTACTACTTCTCGTTATTTCTCTTTCTATTAATATTCCTTATAGACTTTTGCGTCACAAAAAGCTTATAATAATTTTGTCTCGTCTCCCTCTCTCTCTGAGTTTAAATATTTTTCTTTCCGACTCTTCGTTGGACCCGTTTGTTCGAGGTTCTCTTCGCTTATCAAATCCCCATCGTTTTTTGATAACTCCACTCTTCCATTACTTCCAACATTTTTACTCCATTGCAGTAATTAACCAATTCGGAAGGATAATTTCAAAACTGGTAGGTATCCCTTGCATATGAATTTCGTTTTGTAATGCGAATTCAAGTATTAAAAAGTTAAATCGGAAAACTTGCAGGAAATATTAATATCATTATAAGCTTTCTCATGTATGATGATACTTTTAACGTAAATTGTTTAACCTCTACGATTTTTGATGGAGCTTTACCGAGTTTTTATAAAGTCACAAAGTTTTACTTGAACCATTACATACTTTGATTAGCCTCTCTGCACTCGGAACTAAACGCAGGAGAGTTCAGTTTCGGATATCTATTTTAGAATGAAGAAAATAGAAATCCGTGTTCTCCGAATCGAAGAAATCACAGCAGGAGGCACGGCAGCGAGCTTACTGCTTCGACGGGGTCAGGGGCCGAGGCGAGGGCGTGATGTACGGGGAGCATGAGTTTAGGATCGAAAAGGGATTCGGGTACCTATTGGACAAAAAATATAAAGCGAGAGAATTCGTTGTAGGAAAGATGCGTATCATGATCAACGATCCTTGTAGGTAAGAAAGACTGGTGCCTTGCCGCACCGCGCCGGTCGTTGCCTTAAGGGACAAAAGAGAGAGAGATGGAGTAAGCGGTTTGGAGGCAGTAGAGCGGGCACTGGGCAAACAGGAATGCTGGGAATGAGGGTAAAAAGGAGTTGGGTGGGGAATAGACGAGCCAAGACAATGGAAGATAGGAGTGATGGCTGTTAGAACCGACATATATATTCTCCGTCGTTTTGTTGGTGCAGAAATGAAGTTGTTATCGCAGAGCAAGGAACACAAATTTCACTCCCGCAAGCAATTTACCAGCTGATTCCAATTTTTACCCGTCCTTAGCATTCATAATGATGATATAAAGGTTAAATTCCAGTTTTTGTATTAAAATAGCATTTTTCAAATTACCCTCCATTAAAAATATTATTTTTTTCATGGGATATTTCATCCATTTTGAGTGCAGCATAGCACCCGTGCACGTGGCTACAACCCGCGTCAATTGAGGGTTTAGCAGAGATTAGAAAATACACTGTTAAACTATTTTGTCATACATTGGCTCGATATGTAAAGAAAATGAAGAAGAGCAGAGTTCATAACATTTTTCATTTGTTTATGTGGCTCAAGTTACCACAAGGATTTGGTAACACAAATAAGTACCATTTGTAATACATGGTGGGTCAATCTGTGACTTACGTTGAAAGATATTCTCGATATGTCACTAAGAACAGTTTACTGCCACGTCCTACAGGGAAATTTTACAGAGAAGAAAATTTCTCAAATTGAATTCTACGTTTCAAACACTTAACACGAGGCCTCATTTCAGAAAATTCGTTTAATGGCTTTCCCGGAGCGTGGTGACTGCTTTTAATTAACTCCAGTAATAAATTATTTGACTCAAAAAGTTCTCTTCTGCCAACCTGGCTGTTTAGACGAGTGACATGGCCCCCATTACCAGTAGTATTTTCGGGTGGTGATGTTGTGAAAACATCATGAAATGAATTTTTCCGTATCGAGTTTGCAGTGGGATGTGAGTGTTCGCTCTTCGGAGATTCGAGAAAACACAATTACTGCCCCTGCATGTGCCCTCTTGATGCATGGGCATAAAAACAAACGGGCAAGCACGACTTCGTAGTTTGGATGAGGCCGGCGGCGAGGGTTTGCCTTCGAAGGATGCACGAGGAACTGAACTCCACGGACCGCTCTCTATTCATTCCGGCGAACCGCCAACCTCCCTTCCTTCCGTCAGATGAGAAGTCCCAACTCCATCGTCCTTCGCCTCGGCCTCTTCAACTTGCATCCCAGCTCTTCATTCCCGTCCTCGCTCTCTTCACTTGCGCCACCACCCTGTTCTCTTTTATTTATCGACGTATCTCTTCCCAACCCTTCCATCGCTACATGAAGTCGAACTTTGATGCCTAAAAATGCCTCTAAAACGATAAAAAACTTCGAGTTAACGAAATTTCAATTAATGAAAACAATTGCCAACATATATTATGAGGAAAACCGTTCAAATTATTTTAGATCAATCGCAAGTTTTACTCGCGGCAGTACGATTTATAGACGCTGAAGTGTACTTGAAATTTAAAACGTAATATCAGGCAACATTTTGAAAAAATTTGATTATATCCACGATGAACAATAAACTTTTATTATTTTAACACTTTTATTATTCACCGACCAGATTTCAACACAGAGTGTCATTAGCAAGATATCGTACCTAGATAACAATACCCTGTGTCTAAGCCTGGTAGGTGAATAATATAAAAGTGTGAAAATAGAAAAAAGTTTTATTATATCTGGTAATATTTGGGTTCTGCGAGTATTTTTTGTATTATTTTTGCGACACCTGCATGAGATGCAAAAATCTACAAAATAAGTCAAAAGTTTTATTGTTCCTCATGAACGTACTGGAAATTTAATTGACTGCTATATATATTTTAGCTATGCGGATCAAAAAGATTAAATGCCTGCTCGAAACAATTGGACATATCCGCGCTCATGCGTCAAGCAGAACTGAGAGTACTACGTCAATTATTTGAGACATGGATGGATGACATTAATATCAACAACTGTCAGTTTTTTTAGTTCTTGGCTTGTATTTTTATTGAGTTCATAAATCAGTGGTGACATTATATCAAAATGTAACGTAAGAAGGAGCGAGGAAACGCTACAAGTATTGAAAACTGCGCGCAACTAACACAAGATTTTTTTTATTCCGTATTCACTCCCGTTCCTTACCATCGTCCTTTCAAGACCTATTCTCCCAGTATCCTGTCACCCCATTCTCGTGCCCATTCCTATTCCACACTCTTTTCCCTTTTACTCGTCGTCCTATATCCATCCCACCCTTCCCTTCCTCTCGCTTCTTTCCTTTTATCGGCCAAACTCTCCCTCTCCTTCTCCACCAACTCCTCACTCCACTCTGTCCATCCCCATGGGAACACACTCTTTTGGTAGAAATTGAAAAATGCCATATTCATACAGTTATTGAATAAAAGATGGGTCGGATATGCGGGGAAGGGGTGGTGGAGGAGGAGGGAAAGTTTGGCTCTTTCCCTCCTCTCCCCCACCGCCCCCCTTCGCCTCCCTTTTTCGCAAACAGCACCGCGCTGGGTGCAGTCTACGGGGGGTGGGAGTGGCGATGCTTGGAGGCTTGTTAGCGTGCAGGCGCGGGCTCTTGGGGATGCATTGTCCGCGGGTGGCGTGTGGGTGAGGTCGGGGTCCAAAGGCAATTGTTTCGCACCGGGCGGTCAATGACTGTGACCCGGGCGGGCCACGGAGTATTTTCCCGATGTGAATCGGATGAGGAAAATTTTGATAAAACAATGTGAGTGTGTATACCCTTTTCCACGTTCCGCACCTGGTAAAGTTTTCGAGCGCAACAATAATGGCATTACGAAATTCCAATCTCGGTGTTCACTCAACCCAAGGAAGGCAACGGCGTTGAAATATTACGTGCTGCCGGGAAGAATGCGGGGAAAACCCTTCGCGTTGGCCGAGCGCAGTTTTCAATTTTGTCAGTTTTGCCCAATTCCTTTTCAACCGCTTGCCGTGTGCCACTATTCATAAATAATAGATTAGCAAATGTAAGTCATACACAGCAGAGTTTTCAGTTACTATTGACATACACACCTTCATCTAAAATATTTCACCTAAGCTTCATTTGAGGAACCAGATTGAAATGAATAAAATTGTTTTTAATCTACATAAACTTTTAATGTAATCGCTCTTCAAGTATGTAGAATACATTAAGCAGTCATTTCCCCGATATGTCTCGCGCCAAATGAAGTGGATCTTCTTTAAGTGCAATAAGGGGACGACCACTTCATAATAATGCGATACTCCTTTACTGTGACTTGTTTATCAACACTAATTCCAAATAAGTACAATATTTATTTAAGCATCCGTTTTACCCGGGATTACCATTGAAAGGAAAGATCATTTTTATTGAAAAGGAGCATAATTTATTGCTAAATTTTTTTTCTACGTTTTGGCGCAAAGAATGAAAAGTACAGGGAAAATGACAAATTTATTTGTAAATAACATTAATAATAATCGTGGAAATGTTTTGTTATCACTTATTCTTAATTTATAATTTCTAATGCTTAATCCAATTTGAAGTAAACTTAGATGAAATCCATAGCAAGATGAGCATCTCTAGCTTCTGGAAAGAATTTGATAGTCGTTAAAACTGTGCAAATTTTAACGCTCATGCTTTCGAAGACATTAAACATCGTCTGTTGACTGTGACGAATTTTTCCAAGCACAGTCATCAGCAGTCATCAGCCCAAAGTTAGCCTTGTGGCTGCTCTCCACATCACCGTCTTATCAGAAAACCGTTTTTTTTCTACTTAAATTTTACCAATATATTAAGAGATAATCAAAGGGAAAACAAAATTAATCCAGTATTGCTATCAGTTCACTTGTATCGTGCTGTATTACTCTAAGAGTGCAATGAGTTGCATAGATAATATGAACAAAAGACTATTACATTTTAAGTAAATAAAGTTGTTAATGTATTCTGTGCTAGTGAATCTTTGGAAAGGTGTTTTTATTCAGAGTGTTCTTGCAGCCTGCATGATTTCCAATAAAAGTTTTCATAATAAATGCGTTGCATAGATAGTATGAACAAAAGAGTACTATATTCTAAGTAAACAATGTTTTAAATGTTATCTAGAATTGTGAATATTTGGAGCGTGTTTTCTTATTCAATGTTTTCTTGCAGCCTGCATGATTTACAAGTAAGAGTTTCATAATGATATTTCACGAAGTGAATAGTGGCCAGCTACTTCCATGAGATATATAAATAGCAGTATTTACTTATTAATAAAACCGTAATAAAAAGTCAGGAATAGTGAATCAAAAGGGCTTAGCAATAATCTTCTCACGCAATCTCCTACGAGGGTGCGCTGCCTGGAGATGATGATGATGCCGGACTATTTTTCATGGAGAACCTCTTTATTTCTAACAATTTGTGAGGTAAAGTGGCGAGAAGGTTATCATGCATGATATCATCTCCGGGCCATTCTTGCCTTCCTTTTTCCCTCGGAGAGAAAATTTTCCATTTCGAGAAAGAAAATTTGCTCGCGGAGGTGTCAGGACTCCATGGGCTGTCTTATTTAGTTGAATGATTGCCCAGCGACTCCGGAGGTCTGAGCCGCACCATCAGTCTCTGCTGATTCCATTCGCGGCAGAAGAAAGGAGGAGATCAATTTTCTTGACTCCACCGTCAACCTCATACCTCTCTCTCCCAGCCAACTTCTCCCGAAAGTCTTCACGGAAAACTTCACTACCGTGATTAATCATTTTTTTATTAATTTAATCAGGCATCTTTCTGCTGGTAACTTAAAAATTTACTGAGTCTGGGAAGTTATTGATGCTCACGTGTTTGTGGAAGAAACACCATTAGTCAAGGAGTTTTTTCCCATGTCATGAATAACCCCAATATAATATCATGCAGTTAACATTGTAGCATAATTTATAGAGGATTCCTAAACACGATAATGTAAGCAGTAAGTTGAAATGTGTTACAGGCGGCTTAGTATTTTGGAGTTCATACTCCGTAGCGTGCATAAATCTGATGCAAGTCTTCGACATAGCTGGAAATAATTTTCCAAGATAATATTGAAATATTACGGTGAGATATTATACTCCCTGCAAAGAAGGTTTTATCGCGTTCCTTTCTAATGCTTGTCAATTTATAGTCGGGTTTTAATTGTAGTGCTGAAATAATTTGATTGAACTTGTGGGTGGAAGTTAACGAAATCAGAATGTTCTAATTTCTAACAATCTAGAAGTATTGGGTTTTCGTCCTTAAGCTTTTTCACCCCTTTGGACCAGAAAAAAAGGAAAAACGTTTTACACTCCAGTAAAATTAGATGATATGATACATAGTTTTTAGCATACTAGGTATGCAAAATATGCTACTACCTCTCTGTTGGAAAGTGTGATATTTGTGGTGGCAGGAGATATCTGTGGACCGGAACCGGTCGGTGGACCATCCGTGGAAGAAAATTGTCCATAACAATCCGATTGAGTTCCTAAATTTGTCTCCTGTACTATGCGAAGTTTTCTTTCCTTCGCGTTTTTGTGGTATATGCGGCCTAGCATTTGTGGAACACTACAAGTCGACGGTAGTAACGGAAAAAGAATTTAATACTTTTCTCACAGTTGCTTAACTATATTACTTTCACTTGTTTACCTTAGAATTTTATCTATGAATGTACCTATATTACTCGACACGTTTCTTTGTAAAATATGGGCGGTTTTTTTTACAAAAGTATATCATTGAAAGCGGTTAAAGACATTTTACTAGTCTGTATTCTTGGTGCTTTTACCGCGGTATTTTTTGTTTTTCTTACCAGAGCACTTTCTAGGAAACTACCTGAGTTAATCTTTAGAAAATATAATTTTCAAGACCTCCATCAGAAAACCGAGGAACTTTGGTTAATAATCTGACCCATCATACGTTTTTAATGACGAATTAAACCTACTTAAATGCAGAGGCTTGATGTCATCTACTGCGCAGACGGCATTCGGTCTTATTCGGTTGTACCAATTTTCCTGACTAGCACTTTACGAAACGGTGCATCAAGGAGAAAGGGAAAAGTGGATATTAATGGATAGCCTTTGCTGTAGAGTCGCCATAAGGCAATTTACAAGTGATATTCTGAGGAGGTTTCTAGAATTTCAAATATTCAACCTAGTATAAGCATGTCTGGACTAAGTGGTAGTAACTAGATGTAAAAAAACATAATTTGAGCTTTGGCCATTAGCGGATTAATTTAATCAGGTAATATGGCTCCTTTGAGCAAAGAGAATTCCTATTGTATTCAAATATTTTTATTTTCAATATAATATACCGCTTCTTATTTGGTTATTTTTTGCCTTATAACAACATCGTTGCATTGCGTCATCGCGTGTACTTTTATCTTCTTCCTACTCATTTAATCTTCCGTTAACTTCACATTTTGGCTTCGGTAATAGATTTGTGGGTGCCTCCACCTCTATATCTTCACTTCACGACTCCGTCTTCTCAGGTCGTCTGCTTCCACAACTTCCTCGTGCGTAGGAAACACCCGTCCGTCCAACCTTCGCACCAGCGCCGTCTCCTCACAAGCTCTCCGTATCGTGACTTCCGCCAACCCTCTTCTAGCTTCCGCCCTGGGTCCTCCTTCGCTACCCTCTTCAGTCTTCCCACACTCCCCCTTGTCTCCCGCCTCTCTTCTGTCTTCAATCTTCATCATTCTTCACCATATGCGAACTCGTGGCCTCATCTTTTCCACCCCGCACCCACCCTTTTCTCCACCTCCCCCCTTTGCCTGTATCCTGGAGAACATTCCTCCCCCTCCTAACTCCCCCTCCTCCCTCAGCACCGCCCGTCCCCAAAACCTCAACAAAGTCCCGCCTCTGTGCCCCCTTCAGAGTGCCCTTATCTCACAACCCTCTTCCTTCCCCTTCATCCCGACACAGATCCCGCCGCTCCCCCCCTCTACCCGTCTCTCCCTATCTCCCCCGCATCCTTCCCCGGCTCTCTACGGAACTTCATCCAAGGGAAACCCCTGCCGCTGACGTGGATTGACACACGCGCAAGATAGACTATGGGAGGAAGTTGTGTGGCAGGGTGCGGGACCGTTATGAAGAGAGAAGGTATGGGAAAGATGGAGAGAGAGTTAGTGAGTAGGTGTGTTTTTGTTTAAAAAAGCGAGGCATTGTTGTGCGGGGCGAAGTAGTTGAATAGAGAGCTTTTCGCTGACGTGCATTCATTAAATTGTTATCTACAGTTTCGCAAAAAAATAACGTTGCAAATGTTTCGCCATAGTTTCCCTGAGAGAAGAATCACTGTTTTCATGAGTGACATTTTAGTAATCTAAAATTTCTCTGCGCGTTTCTATCCGAGGAAGGTATTTAGAGATGATTCCATCTCATGCACACGTTTTCCTCGTTGAATTCGAAAAGAAAGACACCGGGAAACTTTTTATTTAAATTGTTTTAACAGAAAAAAATCTTTAAAACCCATCAAAGTATATCAAAATGAATACAAAAATATACTTGTATTATAATACTTATTTCAAAATCAAATAATTTATATTAATGCTTTACTATTTATTTCAACCTTTTCTCGGGTCGGGGAAGAATGGTTGGTCGATATTAAAAAGATTCAATCTCCTTCTAAAAAATGTAAGACAGAAGAAAATCTTTATGAAATGTTTTGGTCGTGACACGTGAAAGTTGAGGGAGCCCCAGATGAATAATTAATAAAAGAAATATTGTCTTTGGAATTAACGCCAAATATTTTCTCGGAACGGACGAGCGAACTCTTAAACTCACGTCCTATATTTTTTTCTTCTTTCGTCTCCGCGGACGAACTAGCAATGTAACCTTAAAAGACAAGTTATTGCTTTTGCTTAATTAATTTCGCAAGTTATATCAAGCCTCTCTGTCCTGGCAGGAGATTTTTGTTTCCAATGTTTTTTCCTAAAGGAAAGAAAATCTACGGGTTTCCCTCCGGAAAAATAATAAATCCAGGCTTTAATCGCGAGAATTCATAAAAGGGAAATTCTCATCTTTTCTTAATTTAGATTTCCTTAAGAACGAAGAGCTACGAGTGGTGCATATTCATTATTATTCTGACGTTTTTTATATAGAAATCCCTGCCTTCCCGGTTAATAAGCGAATTTCATTACTCTTCTCTTCCCTCTTCCGAAACGGGCAGGGCGGCAGCCCTACGAACGACTCCAGTGCCGATCCGCTGAATCAAAACGAAGTTCCTATATCCTTCTCTCCTCCCTTTCCTACCCTCCCTACGTAAACCCACCCCCTCACCCAGCGCACCCCTTTCGACGCCGAAATCCCAACGTAAAGCCTCTGGAACACCCCGCTCCACAACCCCATGGCCCCAGAAAGCAACCCTCTGGGACACCCCTTCCTACCAATAATTCCTCCCAAAACCCCAGGTACTCATTCCCTCCTCTCCCTCATTCTTTCTCCTTTTAACCCCCCAACTTTCCCTCCCTTCCCATCCGAACGCAGCGGGGGGTGGGCTCCCATTCTCACCCCCTTCTCTCCCACCCCACCTCCCCTCGACCTACGCGCCCTCTCACCTGATCGACGGTGGGAAGCCATGGAAATACCTTGGAGAGAAAGGGAGAGTGAGAGAGGGAGATGAGTGGGGGAGTTGGAGGAGGTCGAAATTAAAAAAGGGGAACCTCGGAGCCATTTCTCTCCTCTCGCATTCCCATAACAGCTCCCTTACTACAATATTCCTGCCTCCAACTCTCCGCCTATCTACCAACTCCAGCATACACCTCCATCCCTGCCCTCAAAGCTCCCACGCTCCACACCTCTGCGCCTGTACTCCTCGGAGCAAAAACGATGAAGTCACACCCGTCCCTAGAATCTCTACGTGCGCACTCCATGGAGTACAACCGTGCTATAACCCTTGAGATTTCGGCGAGTACCACACCCATCGGGAATACTAGAGGGAGAAAGTCACCATCTAGCAGCTGAGAATAGGGCAGTGCGGCCCAAATCCTCACATCTTCACTGAAAAAGTACGCCACTACAGTCAGACACATCTTGACGAACTATGACGAAAATTGAGATGTAAGCGATAGACAGAACATTATTGTTGCGATTTTAAACTCAGCAGGAATTGTTGAGTCTTTGACACTATTTTTGGTATGAGTTCAAAGTATTTTGATAAATCTAAATGCATACTTATTGAAAAAGTTTAAACAAAGTAGGCTTGAGCTTGATATAACGCTGAAATATCCTTCCCTATCACATTCTTCAATCTCTGCTCTGTACACCTCTGCGTGAGCACTCCATGGAGGAAGTCTATCCACTCACCTCAGTCCCCGGCACATGCCCATTCAAAAGGTAGGGATGTTTACCCTCTTCTTTCTCATCCCGAGCCCACCTCGGGATTCTCCTCACAGCCATCCTCCCCTGTTCTATCATGTATTGAGTAAGCGCCTGAAAAACCCCTCCCCTCTCCTCCCGCACCGGAAGCGCCGAAAAATCCGTCCTGCATTCTTGCTCACCTTCCGTCCACTCAAATCTACCTCTCCCCCCCTCTCTCCCCCCCTCCTCTCTTCTTTGCGGGAAGGTGAAATTTCATAAAAGCCGAAGCGATAATTCAAAACGGGGGAGGCTTTCGGCTTCTTTTATGAATTCGCTAAAACAACACGGGTCGTGGTAGTTAACGAGGGTAAACGCATGCGTTCGCCGTTAAATTCCATCCGGTATCGCTCCCTGGGGAATTTTATCATGGGATATAGGGGGGGAGGTAAGTGTTGGGAGGATGAGGAGGGATGCAAAGTGTGAGGGCGGATGGCAAAATAGGCACCTTCTTTTCGACCCGACCCTTTCCGCGCCCGCCTTGATTTGTTGGTGTCTAGCGAGGGGGCGTGGAATGGTGCCTATCGCCCTCGAGCTGACAGTGCCGAGTCCTTCTTGCTGGCCGGGAAACAGTTTCACCGCGTTTCGGCGCCTTATAGACAATCCGCTTACATATATAACTTTCCCATGAATTTAGATTGGAGAGTACCTTGTGTTGGATTGTAGATTAATTCCATCCATTCTCAACCAGGTGAATGAGCAAGTAGGAAATTTCACTCATATTTGAATTCGTTCAAGTGTGTACCTCACCCTAGATTTTAGCCGTCAACTTAAAGGTCTCGAGAAACACGGAGCCGTCAGCTTTCGTTTTGTCACGAAAGGAAACATCACCTCCTCGTATAACTTCGTACCTCGTAAATTGCAGCATTATTTCCTATCAAATGGAATGTTAAATCGTGGTAACGATTAGTGTTCAGGAAAGTTATTTCATTTCTATCCTACCTTCTTCTATCATACTTTTGACATTCCACATGGTCCTAAGCACCAATCTTTCCTCATTATGCCAATATAACGTGGTTTATTGTGGACGAAACATAGTTTCCTGTCGCTATTCAAATAAATTGTGAAGGGTTTCTAGTATTATATTTATTGAACAACCCTGAACGTTTTTGCTCTCAACCCTGTCCGTCAAAATTAACCCTTAAGCGCCTGAATTATTTTTCTTCTTCGATTGTATTTTTACTCAGCAGTTATAATAAATACTTTTTTCTTATTCCATTTTCTAAATGTCATCGACATATTCATTATAGTTTCTGAGATATAGCGTGTAGGTACCATATATAGTACGCAAGGCGCTTAGGGGATAAACTTATTACAACGCATGATTTTCTTCACATGATTTTCCCCTGCAAAAGCTCTAAATAATAATTTACTATTCAAGCTATCATAAATGTATGGAGAACATTAAAAAGGCATTTTAAAGATTAAAGCGTTATATATTTTCATTTATAAAAGTAAAAAAAAAAAATATATATATATATATATATATATATATATATATATATATATATATATACACAATATTGCATATGTATAATATATTGCATTATATGCAGTAAAAATTATATGCTCATTAATAACGCATTGTAAAGGGAAAAATGGTGATTCAGTTGAAATCTTATGAACCACCTGATTCAAAGCATAGCGTTAGATTCTTTTGTATCAATGAGGAGTGGAAATTTGAAAAACATTGAAAACAACCACCAACACTGCACTTTACACACTCGTATCTTGATTTTTGCCCAATCAATCCACACCTAATTTCTTTCTTCTCAGCAATACTTCCTACAAAATGATTGAAGCCGTCTGCGAATAATGTCACTGACTACTTCGGTTTATTCCACTTTGCCTCACTGATAGTCTTTCTGGACCCTAAGCAACAGATCTGTAATAATTGAGATGGGCAACTATTAGCCTTCTAAATTTTAGTTGGTATATAGATTTCCCTGCCATTCTCAAAAGAATCCACGCTTTTTGGATAGTTGTATCTATCAACCAGGTAAACACTATTTCTCTCCGGATACCGATGCCGTAGTATCCTTCGTTTTAATCCATGCCATCAATCCCCCCATGTACTTGTTATAAAGGTAAATCGCATATAGTCGAGGAATAAACGAGGAATGCGAGCAGATGCTCGTTTTCTTTTCGTTCGGCAGTACCGTCCTACGGATGAGACTGAATTTACCTTATATGAAGTCGATGCCACTCTAACAACATAATGATCCTATTTTCAGGCTCCCTTCCTTATTCAATTCCCTTGCAGCAAATAATCCCTCCCTCGACCTTTTCTCTTCATTTTCTGTTTTAACTCCGTTGTTTTTTAAATACCTTAATATTCTCTAAGCACCTTATCGTTTAATATTTTGTGTTACTTGTTTTTGTTACTTCTTAATATTTAATATTTATGCATTAAATGAACCGATGTAAATGGCTGTGGTGCTGTTTTTTGGGCTATAATAAATAAATAAACCCTCCAACGAATCAAGCATATGGCATATATCAGGTGATACATCACTTGCCATACTTCCTAGGGGCATTTCTTTCATAGAAATTGAGGGTTTAATGAGGCAGTTTTTTGTATCTCTTTCCTGTCGCCCCTCCCGCTGCCTCTCAATCCTCTTTGTTTTAAATGTTGAAGAAGATGTATCCTCGTAAAACATGTCCCGCATATCGACCGTAGGAGTGTCTGCTTTACAGAATATAGCCTTATAGTCATGTTTAGACTGAGTGGGTATTCCATTATAAAAATCAAAAGAGATAATATAGCCATTGAATACATTAAAGCACCATATTTTGTGTCCAAACCGTAAGGGCTTATCCTTTATAAATTGTTTACTGCCATGATGGACGTCATACGAAACCATATACTCATCTAAATAATGATGTTTCTCTCGCCAAAATTGTATTAGGTACTTATGTTTAAGTTAGCATGTTCGAAAATGGTAAGAATGTTTGAAAATGGTCTCCTCCTCCACATTTTGTAATTGCTATCCAAGCGGATACTATCTACGCAATGAGTAAATCGGTATATTTGAAGAAAATTATGCCTTCAAATTGCATTTGGGATGGGATAATTCCGAAAATCTTTTCGTTTTATCAGTAATTTTGCTTATTTGGGACCGTACTAGACTTGTGCGCCGATGGATAAACTATCGGCGGCGGACGCCGGCTGGAAATGGGTGGGCGGTCGGCGAGCCGATAGGTTTCAACGGCGGCGGCGGCGTGACCGGCGGCGTCCTTATCCAGCCATAATGTATTTAAAAGTATTTCAGCATGCTATTGTATGAATTATTCATTGTTTCTCATTATTTTATGGTTTCAATTGTTGGTTTTATGTTAAAACTTATTTATTACATTTATATTAAGGCATTCGAGAAATTTCTTTTAATTTTAAGTATTTAAGCAAATAACGTATCATACAACTTCAAATCTAATATTATCAATCAAATCAAAAAAATCAAACCTAATATTATACCCTTTCATTACTAAATTTCATAAGGCAAACTCATTACTGATATACCTGTTATATCAAATGCGAGCGAAAAATTTCGTTATAAACAGTTATATCCCTTTCACAGTTAAAATTTTATTTCTATTTTTTCAAATATAATGAACTACCAATCAAACGATCCAATGTATTTTTATCGCCTCTTGCATTCGTCGATGTACCACATAGTAAATTTTGAGAGCGGAGGATTTTATGGAAATGGCCTCCGGTATTTTTAATTTTTATTAAAACTTTAATATTTTTATATTAATATCCGAATTAATCAGACGAACAAAAAGGCAACTGGAACTTAATAATCATGACAATGGCTGAGAATTTGCTCTTTATTTAGCAATACTTCCGAACTGCCCAGAACCCAAGGAACGATTCCCACCAAAAGATCCCAATGAAAACACCCCTAATTCACAAGCTCCAGATAAAGAATAAACCACAAGACAAATTAAAAATCTCAAAAATATTAAAGCAACAGGCTAAGATGGAATCATAGCAGTACTCCTGATAGCAGCTGGATCAAAAACCATAGCAGAAATAACACAAAAATACAAACATTTGGCGAACTGAACAAATCCCTAATGACAGGAAAAATGTCCTTATTCATCCATTTTATTGAAAAAAGGAGATAGAACAGATGTAAACAACTAAAAAGGAATTCCACTCATTCCTGTCTCACATAAAAGTCTCTCATAATGCTTTCTTCTTCAGTAACAACTTTTATCCAAAATTGGTGAATATCAAGCAGTCGTCAGGCCAGATAGATCACTCCCGGAACAAATTCTAATTTTAAAACTAACCATTCGGCACCAAAAGATGTACAGCAAGAATATCATATCCACTGTTGACTTCAAAAAAGCCTTTGATTAAGTTGATCGCGAATCTCTTGATCAAATTTTGAATGAACAGGGCTCGACCCTAAAACACTTGCGACCATTAGACAGCTCACTGAAAAAAAAATGTTAAGTAAAATTCAGGGGCAAAATTTCGGAACCCTTTGAAATCTAAACAAGTGTAAGTCCAAGAGATGGACTCTCAAAATTACTCTTAATTTGTGTCCTAGAAAAAGTAATTCGAGAATGGTGAAAAGACAAATGAATTCTAAATATTGATCAACCAATCAAATTAGGAATAACAAATGTAACAATTGACTACCTGGCTTTAGCAGAAACCACCATGCCCAGGCGATGTCTTGCACTTCTGCAGGGGGTACTCGGCAGCGGCCGATGACCCATCATCAAGGATACGACGTTTGGATTTTACATGTTTTTGTTCGTGATTCCCTCTTCCTCCCCAGCATACGCACTCTCCCAGGATTTCCCAAGCCTTTACCCCTTTCCCTTACCCTTAGCTTCCTACCCCCCACCAGCAGCGGCGAACGATCTATCTACAGACATCCGACTTAAACCTTTTGGACTTTCAATGTTCTTGTTCGTGATTTCCCCTCCCCAGCACACGCCCCTTTATCAGGGTTCTCTGAGCATCAACGGTTTCTATTTTCCGGCTATTCTGAAACTGCTTTGTTTGACCCATATCTCTTCCGTTACCCACATTTGTCATCAATATATTTTATACCCAAATCTTGAATAGTATGATGATGATGACGTCGGGTTGGTGTGGTGGCCTACCACACGGGCGGCCAGGGTTCAAATCCCTGTAGAGGCGGATGTTTTTCAGAGGAACCCGATCCGTACTTGAGTGTCTTGTGGAGGACACTTCAAGGGGAGTACTCCGTCTGTCGGATGAGACGTTAAGCCGTGGTCCCCTTGGCGCCTTTCGTTAAGAGTAGGCTAATGCCGACGCCGGGTTTCTATCCACCTTTCCTCCCTTATCTATCCCCTATGGCGCAAATGACCTTAGCCGTCGGTTTCCTCCCCAAATATCCAATCCAATCAATGAAGACCATAGCGCATGTGTCTATATTTGTCCTTTCTAGTGCACTCAAACACCACCACCAGATTTTTGACGGGCCAATCATCCTTGGAGCAGACATACGCCTGCTCACTCCTCTAAGGGCATGCCCAGTGCCTGGGAAATCCAGAGGAAAAGCGGCGCGCCTACCTTGAACCACTGCACCACTCCCCCTCTGTCAATATCGCGCCTTAGGGATCAAATGCCCCTTTAGAGGGTTATAAATACAACAAGTGCCCCTTTAGAGGGTTATTTTCAGTGGCCATCGACCTTAAAGACGATGCGGACAGAATCTTTCCTTAACAACTTAGGTAAAACAAAAGGCAAAAAACAAGAAGGGACGTTATTGTTTGAGAGCCATGCAAGGAATCTGATGGGCACATTTGTTCTTCTTTTTGGGTGCCGCATATCGGATAAAATTGTCCGTTTAAATGGGCTTCTTCCTTCCTCTTTGTGCTCCTAAAGAGGCCTACACCCCTCCAATCGTTCAAACAAAAATTGTACCCATAGTCTCTTTGCATCGGGGCCGAGATAACTTTTATCCCTCTCATATTACTGCAGAGACGTCTATTTTGTAACCGTCCCTCCAATCACGCTTATTATCTTTTTAATTAAGATCCATTACCAGTACTTCAGCTCTTGCTTCATCCGCTGAAGAAATGTATAAGGCTGTCCTTTTATTACCCATTAAGACTGACCCGCCAAACTCAATCCAGGAAATCCCAGTTGGTGGGGGGAGGGGGGGCAGTAAGGAGGGGACACTACCGTATAAAATTCCGAAGAACAGGCTGCTGTTATAAATGGAATACAAAACTGCAAAAATACGTTTCATATAATTTGTTACTTGAATTGAAGTACGTATTTTAGTGAATATCGTAAGACTTAAAGTTTAAGAGCGGTAAAAGAAAGAGGGCATATTTTTCTTGTTTCAAGCTCTGCAGAAGAAGAGAATATTCATGTCACCACTTGGATCCCCCTAGCCTAACCATTCGTTACAGCCTCTCCGGAGACACTTAAAATGGCTTGCCCATTTCATGGGTTTTTCAGAATTTTTAGGTCTAAGATGATAAGTAAAGTAACGGCACAGCGATACAACACTAAACCTATGCGTTAACCAAGCTTTTAAGTTAACCAAATTTAGGTGATTCAGGATTCACTTCATGTTATTTCAGTGCTTGTTTGCGTGAGGAATCGGAATCGATTCAGATACTATTTGCATTTTGTAAGTGGCATTTCACGAAAGATTACGAATCATCTATGCCAAAGGAAATAAAAACCTTGTATGCAATTTCATGACGCCGATTCCTTTTCCCATATCCATGCAAAGAGGCGAATGCACTCGCCATCCTCCTATATACACTATAATTGCATTGTTAATTTACTTCCTTGAACTTCGTTTACCTACGATCAAAATGCAAAAGGATTATTATTTAAATACACGATGCGTGTTTTTATATTTCACGTAGCTAATATTCAAGCCTCCACAGAATGTATTTAAACCAATGGCTAAACTCCCGTTGTCAGACACATTTACATTGCATTGAATGGATGGAATACATGGAACCTCGGAAGGAAAAAAGGAAGAAATATAAGTCTTTGAGATATAACTATGAAGGGAGAACAGAAAAAGCGCAATAGACGGAAAGAATAACGAGAAGTTTCTTAGGCAGGTGAGTGAGGAAGGGAAATCTGGACACCACACGTCCTAAATACGCATAGTATAAAGAAATGCAGCACTAAGGATATCTGTCACCTTGTTCGATTATTCCGCCTGTTACATCATTATTTGGATCTCCTATTTCACAATGTTGATTAGGACGGCATCAAGCGGGAAACTGAGGATAACACACTCATGGGGCACTCAAGGTTTGGGCAGGGTAAAATCCATGCCGAGGAAGCATGGACGCGTGGTTGCTGGCTCAAAACAAAATGGTAACTTTGTTAATTCCTATCGCACAGATTTTATTGGAAGACTATTTTCAATAGCACATCAAATATAGCCAGAAGAGCTGCTCTCTTTTTTCATTAGTTATTAAATTGTTCATTATTATGAGGAGTCCGTAGTAATAATGTTCATTATTATGAGGAGTCCGTAGTATAAGTGGTGAATATAATTATAGATCCGACACAACGGGGGCAATGGTGGGTAAATGACCACATATGACGGCGCCGCGCCGTACATAATCCATCGGCGGTGGCGCACAGGTCTAGACCATACTGTACCCAAAAAGTACCAGAATAGCTATGAAGACTTGCATTTAATCACGAGTAACATTAGGATCTCAACAGTTTTTTAACCGGGTATGTATAGAAGTTTCTTTATAAAGGAATTTAATCATATCAGCATCAAAAATGCTTTCAAAAATTTCTTCAGACGACAGGTCTCGCTATTTGGTGAAGTTGGGGTCAGGAAACGTACAAAATCCCAGTTGCTCGAAACTCCCATCAGACCATGATACCTTAGCTGACGTCAACGAGGTTTGTGGAGTGACTCTCGATGCGTTAGGATTGTTGGTTCTTTACTAAGTCAGATTATTTTCAGAGCATGCAGAAGGGTCAGGTAACTCTGACGAAGGCTTGGAACAGCATCGGACGGGAACATTGGAGTCACTGCCAGTACCCAGACAAAGATCGCTGTGCAGTTGGACTAATTTACTGCTTCCCCGGTGTACTGTCAACTGGGCAACCAGTGTCATTGTCAGCTGAACTCCTGTCAGACTTATTATTTAGTTCAGATGGTTCAACAAATATCTCTCTCTCATTGTCAAATCTCTTCCTCCTTCAATTTTTAAGAACTTCTTCAATTGATAGGGTCCGCTAAGCATGGTAACATTATATATAAAGGATAATGAAAAGGAAAAGGATCAAAATGTTGAAAAAATGCCAATGAAACAAGATAAGCATATAGTTAGGCGTTGATTATATGAGATACTGGAAATTATTACCATCTAGGGGCATCTAGAGTAACGATGCTTTCAGTTGAAGTCTTCAAAAATCAACCAAGGGAAATACTAAATATTACAAAAATGCAAAGCAAAGCAAACTAACTACAAAGGCGTAGCAAAAAAGCATTTAGAACGATTGAGATAAATGTTTTATCTCTATGACTGTGGTAATAGGTGTACAAAAATCCGAACAGCTCGATAAAATGGAATGATCAGGAAAGCACCCGACGTACCATATAAGGTACACAAAATATTTGGCTGTTTGAACTACCACATATAAAGCGTAAAAGTAATGAATGATTGATCTATAGATAAAAAGATATATGTACTGTAAATGAGATGAATAAAATATACATAAAACCTTGTACCAAATGAGGAAATGATCACCGACCATAACGACATCGACATAATTCTCTACACCCGCCAGCCGTTCACTGAACACCTTCTTCCGACCGCACACGGTAGCAATTGATTCTAAAAATGTAGTCACCAGGCTAAGTAATAAGAACGAAGAATAGATACACTGTCACAGGGACGCGATTTGAGATAATGTCAGCAATATTAAGACATGTTAGCGCGGTCGAAACATAATCCTGCCACATGTACTATATATGCTATGTTGGGCGGTAACGGGTTAATGACAACCATCGATAATAATTTTAAAATTTCTTATCGACAAGATTTAAAAAATGCATTGTAGTTATAGCATATTTATTTTTTATTTATGTTATATATAAAGAGAATAAACTGATGATTCAATGTCGTCGTTCAAAAATCTCTGGTTACATACTTGAAATAATTACTATTGTTACATATTGCCTCATAGTCAATCACATACTTTTTAATACAACTTTGGCGTTATGGTTACCATGGCTGTTGAAAAATAAATTTGTTTTGAACTTGCTATTATTACCTATAATAAAGACGATTAAATTGGTAATGAGTCGAATAACTTTTACATTCGCTTTCATTGCCGTAGGATGATTGAATTTTCTGATATGAATTTGCTTATTTGAAAAGGTCAAACTCTACCAAAGGACATGGTGCCCATGCATATTGTTATCAAATAATCTAGAACTCCTGGATTATTTTGGAAAATACTATAAGATTTCATTCAACGATTTATTTTTGAAGACGGATAACGGCAAAAGATAGAGTTTTTAACGAATAAATGTAGAAAACTTTTCGAGAGGTTACTTAGGGGAACGTACACCTCGGCCCAAAGTGCCCTTTAGTTCCGGCTTCTGCCGCCGTGTAGGATTTATCTTCGCATTCCCCTTATTACCCGCCCCGAACAACAGCGCCACTGATGGAATAGTGGAAGATGCGTTGCATGCGCTCAGGAGAATGTTTACCGTGACGTAACAATACGCAATTCGCTACAATTATTGTGTGCAATATAGAGATGAAGGATTCCCGTTGAGGGTAAATGTATAAACTTTAAGAAATATACGCCGCAGGAGTCATGGCGGTCACCTGATTTTCGACATTTTTACGTTTCCTTCGAAGTCGAAACAGTCATGCAAAAAGTTACAACATAACTCTAAATATAAATCCTTTTTCCAGGAGCATGCGCAAACAGGTTTGATTGCTTTGTGCAGCAAAGCGGAGTCGTGAAATAAATCGCTTAGACGTCTGCAGAATCGTTTTCGGCTGCGTCACACAGTCCCCGTAATCGTAGCATATCATCGATAAATGAATGCGGCGTACAAATTTGTTTGTATTTGATGATAAATGTTAACAATTACGATTTTTTGGGAATATCTCGATTAAAAATGAGATAAGGAGAGATTTTGACCTGAAAACATCCGGAGCTGGAAAATATGAATTATTCTCTTGCTATTTTAATTGGCCTAGAAGAAACATTTGTAAATGCTATAAAAATATTCCGCCAACTTTTTCCGAGAGAGCATTCAGAACCAACTTTTCCAAACGAGAGCTCGCACTCCGAATGACCTTTTTGGAACAGAGAGCGAGCGCTCTCGAAGCCCTCCCGCCGTCACCACCCCCAACTCCCATTCAATCACTGTCATTTTATTACGGATATCCATCGCCCCAATGCCCCCCCGAACTAGAGTTCTGATTCACTCATAGACGGTGATACGTCTATTGCTCTCCAATTTTTTTCTCTGCCTCACTCCGTATCTTTCCTATTCATTTCCCCCCACTCCACCCATCTTCATTCTTGCTTCCACGGAGAGAAAAAAGTGAGAGAAAAGTTTTAATTGGGACGCCGAGCGGGCAAGAGCGGGGGTGGGGGCGACTCCCTATTCTCGGAGGAAGTCGAACGGAAGAGGGGAAAGGAGGTTGGTACACTGTGTCTTCAGACATGTGGAACGCTCTGTTTGTTTTATGGGAAACCCGGGCGCCTGGGGGAACGGCGAGTACTTCGGAAGTATTACCGTCCTCCTATATCAAATGATACCGGCTTCCTCGGGTTGGAAAATATTTGATGGCCGTTATCTATTACAAAATAATTCTGCTCTGATAAAATTGCCGCTAAATTTGGTACTAAATGTGATAAGACACTTCTTATGTCTTGTGAAGTAACAGCGTATATTGAACATCATCCAATCTATCTTTCAGGTCCGATAGAGGAAATAAATAGTGTCTGAAGACACAGTGTACCACAAGTATTTCATGGGTTACCCCCGTTTAAACTGACGATTTCCTTTCTGTAGGTGGTAGTTTTTTACATACCTCGAGTGCATTAACCATCTCATAGATGCCACATTTTGAGAGCATTCCATTCACTACACTTTGCTGATCACTTTGCAACACTTTCCTTCCATGGGGGCCATGCGCACTTGTTAGCGAACTTCCAAACAGATTGGATGCAGAGTTGAAGTGTGCCAAACAGCAAACGGCGAGTACTTCGGGGAACTCCTGGGGAACGGCGAGTACTTCGGAAGCATTACCGTACCCAATATCGAATGATATAGGAGGACTTCCTCGAGTTGGAAAATTTTTGATTGCAGTTATCTATTGCAAAAGATGTCTGCCCTCATAAATTGCCGCTAAATTTGGTACTAAATGTGATAAGACCCTTATACATGTCTTGTGAAGTAACAGCGTATATTGAACATCATCAAATCTATCTTTCAGGGCCGATAGTAGAAATAAATCATGCCGTATCCCAGCATTCTTTATGGGTTACCCCCGTTTTAATTGATGACTTCCTTTCTGTAGGTGGTAGTTTTTTACATACCTCGACTGCGTTAACAATCTCATAGGTGCCACATTTTGAGAGAATTCCATTCACTACACTTTGATGATCACTTTGCAATACTTTCCTTCCATGGAGGCCATGCGTACTTGTTAGCGAACTTCAAAACAGGTTGGATGCAGAGTTGAAGTGTGCTAAACAGCGAAAGTATGTCGATGATCGCCTCCACGATAGTAGTGTTCTTATTGATTTTCTTTCGAGGCGTGAAGCGCTTATACAGAGGCATGAGTATAAATTAATTTTGTATTACTTAGTGGTACAATGGTTATGTTTGTTAATAACCTATTTAAACGAATTCAATGACTATACACACTTGACTATTGTGTTTTCTACTGGCCGGATACCAAGCGTTTTGCCAGCAGGCATCGTACCATTCAACGTCTTTCTTGCTTGATGTGTTTCGATCTGGGTTAATTTTAGCCAGAATTATGAAAAGCTTCCTTCATCGCCGAGCATCTTATGACTTGTCAGATTTCATATGTTACTTTGCACGTGGACTGTAGAAGTGCATCGCATATCGACGTGGTCTTTGCACCTCCTACTACAGCGTAACCGACGTGTTGCGTTTCTCATAAGAAATGGTACGTGATGGGATAAGAGTTTGCAGGACCCAATTTTCCTTTATTCTACATCCTCTACAGTGTCTTAAAATAACAAGTACGGGCTGGTTTCAATAAGCGTTTCTTCCAGTTCAAGTCAACAAACCTCAAATTTCTGAAATCCTATTACAATGCTATATTCTGAGATTCAGTGCGGGCATTTTGAATTGTGAATTCAGTTGTCAACTTTAAGATTTGCGTGTTTAGATACTTTTGGAATGTAATAATTAATTTACACCAAATAATTTTAAATTAATAATTTATTGCCACGTGAGGCGCGCGAACATCTTAAAAATGATTGGGTGCACGCTTCTTTACGAAGAAGTATTTTTCTTTTCCTTATATCTGCATGAACATCTCTCCTTCTCTCGTCCTTGAACAGGCTCGTATTACATAGATGTAGACAGGCTTGTGGAACGTGGTGATTTTTCACCAACATTCCTTGCACTTTACGCAATTATAATTAATGTAACTACGACTAATGACATATTTTCCACAAACCTACAAATTCTTGTAAGTAGGCATCATATTAAAGAATATTTTTCAATTAAGATTTGTTAACAATTGATGACTTTGGCCCTTGCAGTGCCTTACAGGGTATTATTAAGAGTGGGCTAAATGTATTGGTAATGGGATACCAAAGAAGTGTTTACGGGAGAAGTAAAATGAATAAGGTTACGAATGAATGGGTGGTGAATGTTGTTTAGATGCTCTAGTAATAGACATTTAAGAAGGGAGTGGGCTTCGTTGATTGGTCCATGTCGATGGAAGAGATCCAAATATATATTAACAGACATGTGATAGTAGAGTGAACGGTATGAGAGGAAGAGGGAAGGTGAATGAGGTAGAAGAGACTATAAGGGGAGGAAAAGTGGGAGTCATAAAAATATGAGTGTGTATGTAGGAATGCTTAAGTGTAAGAGAAAGGAAAAGTGTTTGCAAGGATAGTGCATTATAGAGATTATTATTGAACGGCAGCCAGTATCCTATGGTTAATGGTAATCATATAATTTTTTTACTTTGCCCATCCCATAAGGAAATGACTTGAAGGATATGTTTGCAGCATATATCTCTTTAGTACGTCGTTTTAGAATCAGAACATAAGTTAACTCAGCTATTGATACCCAAATAATTGCTGGTATAATTTAAAAAACTGTGTAAGTAATATTTAATAAATTATATTAATTCTCTCATGTGCATTGCATATGTATCAAGGTGAATGAAGAGATATAGGTTGCGTTAGGATATTGGACTACCCGGCTTTTGCCGCGTGTAATGTACAGCATTTATCCAATGAAACTTTATAGTAGGGATGGGTAGGTTTAGCAATTAATTTCGGTTCCGGTTCGATTGGATTCTTGGATTTGTTTCTAGGTTCCGGTTTTTAGTTCCGGTAATTAATTTAATAATTATGCTATATTAATCTATTTTCAGTGGTAAGAGAATATTTTTCTGTTTGATAACTGTGCATATGTAGAATCTTGCACCAAGTTTTCTCCACCTATTTGCATCCATAGGATCACAATATTTGTAGCATCATGAGATTCTCTTGAGAAGAGCAGAAAAAGAAAATATGGGCACAAAATTTCAGCAGTTTGGAATTACTTATTCGTAAAAAGTGGGCTCCTGAATATTTCTTCACTTTTTAAGTTTTACTCATTAGTGTTTTATTGAAACATGTACCATTAAATGGAATAATATCCTAATTATGTAGAACAATTTTAGTGAAGTACAACTTGCAAAAAGATGCGCCATAATTTTTTGTAACTTTATTCCCATTCTAAAAAAGGAACATTAGGTAAAGATGGACTTTTATAGAGTTATATGTCAATGTACAAAGGTTAAAGACCGGTGCTGCTGTATATTTAGCTGGAAATGTTTCAGCCGAAGTTGAAACTTGACCAGTCTAATAATTATCCTACATCAATCGATTTTCAGTGGTAAGAGAACATTTCACTCAATTCACTTCATTCCTCCTTACTGATATCACTTGGGTCAGAATGGGTCGTCATAAACATTCTCATCGTCTTCACTTAAGTATCCTTATTTTTGTAGATGTTTTCGAACTTGCGAGTCTTTATTCTATGCAATATTTGCGCATGGTTTTTTGGTCAGAAGTGAATCCACAAGCAACCATGGCTATGAGGAAATGAAATATATTTCAATTTGCTTAAAACTTATTGGTTGCATCTATCATAAAGTATTTCCAAACTCGGACGACATAAGGGAAACTGAATTGTGCGAGTTAAGTGAGACCAAATTCATTATGAGCCACCATAAAATCAGTTTGAAACACAAGCTGCCCCATTTAGGGCCAGCGACATAGTTTTGTTACTCCATCCACGAGAAATGAAGAACAGATACTATGAGAATAACCAGAGATACTTGGGCGAAAAGTGTTTTTGTTTAACAGGAATTCTGTCCGATAAAACTAATGATAAGTTTTGAGCTATTATTTTTTACTTTTTTATGAATCGTAATCGAAATTGATATAACGATAATTTATCGTTAAATTAATGTAGAATTTTTATAGGGCTTTAATATTTGTATATACTTATGTGTATAACTACTGTTAAATTAAAGAACAGGGATCCACGGATGACTTACCTTACGAATATCTTCCTTTCCACTGTTTATTTCTTTCGCTTATTCCTTTTCGAGAGTTAACTGTCGTTGCGCCGTCATGTCAAGCCTTGGCAAAAGTCGTTTTTGTATCGTCGCTTACAGCATGACGTCATTAAAAGCTGATATCTTCCCGAAGATTGCCGAAGCATAACGAACGATACGTGGCAAAGAACCATAATTCCTTGGGAACGCATCGTACGTTACGCGGAAGCAGTGGTAACGAACGATAACACGCAGGGAAAAAAGAACCGTAATTGACCCCTAGATATCGATGTAATGTAAAAATATAGATAGTTTGTCGAATGTCGACAGCTAACCATTTAGCTGGCTAAATACAATGTGTCAATTGGTCTGTTATGGTATGATTCCGTATTTTCTTTTAATGTAGAGTAACTTTTTTTCTTTCGCCAAGAACTCATTGCACAGTTCTTCCATCTATTAACTTTGTGAAAGATATTGACATACAATTATTTACGTCATTTCCGTCGTTCTAAAGATCCAGCTTTACAAAATCACTTGAAAATTCGCCCGATATCAATGGGTCAACCTGCTGTCGATTTTAACAATTTGAGATTCATGAATAAGGAAGAATAAATAAAATCGTTGTTTTTTCGACGCTAAATTTTTATTTTTCATCCATGTTAATAAGACCACTATTTTTTTATGCAGTATAGTATTTTACATAAGAAAAAGTAGGATTGCATTTATTTTCCGGTAAACACATCATCTATTTATCGGTAAACTTTGGTACTACGTGAAACTGCTTAATTAATCGGCTGCTGCTGCTACTACCATGAGGACCTACGTGTTTTTTTTAAATGATAACGACAGCTTTTTCTCTGCTAGAAATTATACAGTCGTCCATTTCTTTGAGCTAAATATAATCCGCAAAAGAGAATCCAATTTCGATATTTTGGCCCCCATTTTTTGTTATTACCAAGATGTTTCATATAACAAATAGTGCATTAAGTTGTATGCTACCACCGTAAACATGTATACAAAGACAGTAACCATCACACATTAGAAAGTTCCGATTTAAGACTCTGTAATCGTCGCATATACGTCGGTTGTAAAGCGTGCAAACTAACAATATTTTCTTCCGGTAGTAAAACATGACTGTTTTTAAGATTGAAAATAAAAAGTCTATTTAATAATGTTTTTGTCTTCATCACCCATTATAATCAAATAAATAAGAAAGCTGAACGATTAATGGACGGTAAACGTTGCGTAGACTCTCAATGGTTACTTGGATAAATATTAATTTCACATCATGGAAAGAAAATCGACATTACAATAGTTCTTGTATACAGCATACTGTCGGTAATTTGCATTTGCGGCTATACTTGCGCTTAGGTAATTTTCTTTCTTCAAAATACCTGACTATCATCAGCCGTCTTGTGCTAGGCCCACCCGGTTATACCCCCATAGAGCGCGAAAAAATTCTTCTCTTACAAGAGTGAAGTTAGTCCTGGAACAAAAATAAATAGTTAATTGCGTGAAGGTTGAATTAACAAAAGCATTGTCCAATGGACGAACGAAATTTCTAGAATTATTTCGCACCAAAATTCACAAACGGAATATAAAGACAATCACTTCCACATGAGGTAGAGGTAACCAATGACATATTTTAATAATTAATTGCTAAATATGGCAGTTTCATCGCATACTACAGTCGAATGTCATTTAAACAATAATATAGCCCTCTTTAGCGTGAAATTATTAATTTGAAAGAAATTTAAAATCGTATTTCACCAGGCACTTTCAGACAGTAAATAGATTTCAAACTGGTTTTCGCGCCAATTATTTCGGTACTGATTCTTCTTGGCCCAGGTACCGGTTCTAAGCTCTAGAACCGGTGAAACCGAGAACTAAAGAACCGAACCGATACATTCATACTATACACTAATTTAAAAGTCGAATTTTTTTACTGAATTCGATAATAAGGAAAATTTTAAATTATACTTTATTTTGCTCTGTGAAAGTCCTCCTCCCTATCTTGACAATTGAATTCATTATTTATTATGATCGTTGTTAGTATTTCTCCTACTGTAATATTGAAGAGATACATTTATATTAAAATAAAATTTTAGGAAAAACAAATCAAATCAACGGTTCACATAATGCAGTGTGTGTGTCTTAAGTCCTGACTAGTGTATACGCCAAACTTAATAGAAACTTTTGATGTCGATTATGCGGCCTATTTTATACTATAGTTCCCATATATTGGCAAACTACTTGCTAGTGATTTTGATGAAGTGTCTGCGGTGACTATGGAGAGATAATATGAAGCCGAGTGACATTATGATATCATTTGAAACCAGATACGTGGCCAGTTTGCGTCAGGAAAGTGCTACTAACGCAGACATTTGTTTCTCGGCCGTGGAGATCGCAAACTTCTAAATACTTATCGCACAAATTTGAATTAGCGGCCATTTTCATCAGATCGTCAGATCGTCAGATACGGCACGAAGAACTGCTCTGTTCCTTCATTTGTTGATGACATTATTAAGTTAAAAGAACAAAGCCGAAGCATGGCCGCCCATCACACCCATCAGCCGCTGGGAGGGGTCGAGCGAGGGCGGGAGAGGGTCGGTGACTCTGAGGCCGGGGTCGATCGAAATCAGGGTTAGCGCTGGCGGGGGGAAGGAAGATAGTGGAATGAATTATATTTACCTCCAAACAGATAAATATTTTAATATAAATTCTGCTGATAAACAGTATCTTGTCGCAAATAACGTATTCAATGGGGATAAATTTACTCACAAAAGTGTTAGGCGGTGTAATTGGCAAAATCGTCGACTATAGCCAGGAACGTCTTGGAATAAACGTTTTGGTTCCCAGAATAAGAACGCTCTCTCTAGTACTCTATTTTCCGAAGTTTAATCTCATATTGACCAAAGGTGATAGAAGATAGAAAACTGACTTGGCACAAAAAACGTAAACGTAAGCAATTTAAGACTGTCCTGATAACCTGGAAAATCCTCCTCTCTGCCCAGACAAGTGCTTTATGGTGTTTCATAAAAGGAGGGAAAATATATATCTACTTGGCTTAATTTTTAAGTGGAGCTAGTTGGCCACAGTTGGATTGGATTTTGAGGTATGGTGACTTACTTTTGAATGATTTCAGTGCAATGATACTAATAGTATTCGAAAAGTGGCAAAAGTATTGGCAAAGTAAATATATCATGATAGAGTATTTTCTGTACATTTGTGATGATTATAATTCAAATTATGTGACACATCCTTAAATATAAGCCTGGAAAATGTGAAAACAAACGTAAATATCTTATGTTTTGGCTTTTATGATTCCCGTTTTTTCTGTATGTTCTGTCCTCAGTTCCGGGTAGTCCATTATTACTCATAAATGACATGTATCAACGACTATACATTGAGCAAACTCTAAATGAATGACAATCACAGCGAACCACCACAGTAATAGCAAATGAAAATACGAGATTGAGTGTCTTCCCTTAGGCGTAATCCTTGTCTTTTTTGCTGTTTGTTGATCTCGTGATAAAGATGTTGAATAATTTAATCACCATCATTAAAAATTATAAAAATATCTCATTATACTTGCTATTGGCTTACGTCATGAGGTCAAAGTCAAAAAAGTATAGTAATAGCAAAGAGGAAGATAAAAATATAAGGAAGGTACGTTTGCTAGTGGGCTTTCAGTTCATTTTCAAGCATTTTATCTTTGAATTTCTTATGAAGTTAGACCAATTTTTATCGTATTTTTGTACTTTTATCTTCCTAAGTAGTTCTGTAAAACGTTTTCACTGTTAATTTAAAAAAAAGTGAAGCAGTTTCAAATGTAATTATTTGGAGTTTGACGTGATAACTTTTAAAAAATTATCAATCTTTTTGACGTTCATGCAGCATATATAATCATCAATGACTAACAATCACAACCAGTCTCAAAAAGAGAATCTGTTAGGAAGGAATATTTTTTATTTAACTTCCATTTTTCATTAAAGGAACTTAATTTTGCAAACACACACGTTTTTTATTTCAGTCTCACACATTCTCATAAGTAAAATATTTAATAAAGTATTTAAGATGGAAGTATTGCACTAAAATGGCACCGATCTGCATATTATGTATTTTGATAATTACTTTTGGCCATCTATTCAATTACTAAGCCAGTTTACATGCGTCAACATACACTCATTCATTCCAATCACGACGTTCACTCAAAGCCATTTTACACGATGCAAGTTTTTGTACAAACGAATGAATCCCAAATTGTATACTTGCCTGAATGGAATTAGAGCTGGTGCTATTCCTCGTTCAGTCATTCAGACATTCACACAATTTGCCGTTTTACGCGGTACGATTTTCCTCTTGCAAGCGTTCGCGCATTAGATTGTGCAAAAAAATGTACCGTATAAAATGGCCTTTTCGGGGATCACACAGTCAAAATGTTTAGCTTTGGGTGATTTCGATGAATCGGCAGTGCCTGATAAAAGTTATCCTGATCTATCGCGTTATTCTCTGAGAGCCTTCTCCTTGTAAAGACTGATGATGGTTGAAGATAAGGCTTGCTTTCGATAACTATATTTTTGTTTTTATAGGAGGAGAATGACAATAAAGATTTATAAAAAACACGTAATTGGATAAGTTTCTTTGTTTCACCGAAGTAATTCACTTTTGATGGCATTAAATGGAAAAAGATGACTGCGGTTGCCCCTTTAAGAGATATGTCATCACTGAAAATATTTATAATGCTTCCTAAAGATTTAGAGATTTAAAGTCTCACTATTTTCTTTATCTTCTCAAATGAATCCGCAAGATTTGGTATCCCGTTCACTAGTCTGTGAAAGTGATTGGAGAGGCACATATCTTTAACTTACTTTATATTATTGATGACGGTCTCTAGTCTCATTCTTTAACTAAAGTTTACGAGAATATTTTATATATTTAAAAAAATAATAATTCAATCTATATACATAAAAATGAATTGCTGTTCGTTAATCTCACTAAAACTCCAAAATGGCTTGACCGATTTGAATATTTTTTTTTGTTTGCTCTAATACAGGGGTGGTTTAAAAAGAAATATGATGGGAAAAATCCTCAAGAAAAGCTAAATAAAAACTTTAAAATTGGTAATTTTGTATGGAACATCGTCACACTGACGTGTTATACAAAACTGTCATTTATTCCATCGCCGCATCGGATTACTTTTGATAGATGGCGTTCGTGGCAGGCAAACGTCAGAGGCAAACGTAGTTTTTATATACTCTTTGGGCAGACGTAGTCTTTATATACTCTTTGGGTAGACGTAGTCTTTATATACTCTTTGGGCAGACCTATCGTCTAACTGACGTGCTATATTGTCATTTCTTGATTTATTTGTATTTTAAGGAAATACTTGGTTAATTTAGGTCCACTTTGCGATTATTTATTTTGATCTGCCATTATATTTTACCACAAATTTTAGCGTGACTCGAGGACTCACTTTACTTTTATTCTTTCCAATGCCGAGGAGAAGACAAGCTGACATAGTTCGTCGAAGTCAACCAAATATGCGACGAGCTACCTCACGTGTTTACTGCACTGATGACCAGCGAGCGACAGAAAATGATAATAGTCGTATTGGTATGTCCGAATTGCGTTCGAGAGTGACAGAAAATGAATGAGAAGTTGGATGTTAGACAATATGGCCGACCAGACCTATTCATAACATTCCCCTGTAACCCTCAATGGATTGAAATCAAGACGGAACTGCTACCCAGTTAAACACCAGTTGATAGACATGACATCACTGCCAGAGTTTTTAAACAAAAATTAAAATGTGTTATGAATTTCATTATAAAGCACCGTGTGTATGGCCAAGTTCGTTGTTGTATGTACTCCGTTGAATGGCAAAAGCGTGGTCTGCCACATGCGCACATTTTAGTTTGGTCAGTTGACAAAATCAGGCTAGATGGAATTGATTCCATCATTTCATCTGAAATCCCCGATGAAACAGTTGACCTAAAATTGCATGCAGTTGTGAATAAAAACATGATACATGGACCTTGCGGAGTTTTCAACAACAACTCACCCTGTATGATTGACGTAAAGCATTCGAAGCGATACCCGAGAGACTTGATTGCGGACACCATCACAGGCAAGACGGATACCCATTGTATCGTCGGCGATCAATTGCGGACAATGGGTGATCGGTAGTTGTGAAGGTCAAAGGACAAGGTGTTCATGTGGAAAATCGTTGGATTGTGCCATACTCGCCAATATTGTCCAAAGCTTTTGAGGCTCACATCAATGTGGAATATTGTTACTCCGTCAAGTCGATCAAGTACATATGTAAATATGTAAACAAAGGCATCGATATGGCAATTTTCGCAGTAACAAATGCAAATGACGAAGTATCTCAGTATCAGATGGGTCGCTATGTAAGCAGCAACGAGGCAATTTGGCGCATCTTTTCATTTGCAATCCACGATAGACACCCTACAGTAGTCCATTTGGAAGTTCATCTAGAAAATGGAAAATGAATGTATTTCAATAGAGAGAACGCGGCGGACAGAGCGGTACGGCCACCGTAGGCAAAATTAACAAGCTTCTCAGTTTGTCAAACAGATGCTTTCGCTCGAATTTTGCTGTATGCTGAAATGCCACGCTACTACACATGGAACGCATCATCGAAATCGTTTCAGCGTCGGAAACAAGGAACACTAGTTGAAGGACATCCAAATGTATTTGCTTCATACGCTCTGGGTCACATCTACACTGAGCATACAAATAACGACGAATGTTATTATCTTCGATTGTTGTTGGTGAATGTTCGTGGTCCGACGTCGTCTCAACAGCTGAGAACCGTTAATGGACATCTGTGTGCGACTTACCGTGAGGCGTGTCAACTATTATAGTTGCACGAGAACGATTCGCATTGGAATGATACGCTCAAGGATTCTGTCATGTCTTCATCGCCGCATCAAATCCGCACATTGTTTGCGATTATCATATCCACATGTTTCCCCTCGAATCCGAAAGATTTGTGGGTGAAATATAGGAACGACATGTCTGAGGGTGTTTTGTATCGAGTGCGCTGTCAAACTTTAAATCCCACACAACAAATGACTCCAGAAATTTACAATGAGACATTGATCATGATAGAAGGCATGTGTTTATTTATGGCAAATAAAGTATTGTCGTGTTTGGGCATGATATCACCCAAACGTCCAATGCACGATGCATTTAACCACGAGTTACAAAGAGAACAACATTACGACACCGAAGCATTAGCCGAAGCAGTTCGTACAAATGTTCCGCAATTGAATCAACAACAAAAGATTGCGTACGATTGAGTACAACGAAGCACTCCGGTGATTTTTGTCAGACTCTTCCAGTTATTCTCCGATCAACTGTACCTGACGAACTAAACGCGTGCTTAAAATTATCAAATTTGTGGCTGTATGTGAAAACACTCCAATTGACGACTAACATGCGAGTGTTTTTGCAACAAGGTCAAAGTGCAGATGTGTTTTCGATGCAATTGTTAGACATTGGTAATAGGAAAGTCGCAGTTGACACCTTGACCGGATTCATCACATTACCCACAGATTTCTGTCACTTGACAGACCCGAAAGATGAGCTTATTCAACGTGTTTTTCCGGACGTATCGCAACAATTCAAAAACCATAATTGGCTGAGCAAACGAGCAATATTGGCGGCGAAAAACAAAGATGTCGATGATCTCACAACCATTCAAAATTATCTTCCTGTTTTCCTTCAAATCAGTCGACACAGTTATCAACCCGGATGACATAGTCAACAATCCCACAGAATTTTTGAATTCGCAGGCATTGCCTGGACTACCACCTTACAATTTGCTATAAAAAGTAGATTCAGTAATCATCACATAGCGTAACATTAATCAACCTCGACTATGCAATGGAACGAGACTAACTGTGAAAAACTTAATGAATAACGTCATCGAGGCAACGATCATCAAGGAAAAATACAAAGGAGAGGATGTTTTGACTCCGCGTATACCGATGATTCCAACGGATTTTCCCTTCGATTTCAAGCGGCTACAACTTCCCGTGCGTCTGGCCTTTGCGATGACCGTAAATAAATCATAAGGCCAGTCGTTGGAAGTTTGCGGAATTAGCTTGGAGTTTCCGTGTTCCGCCCATGGACAACTATAAGTCGCGTGTTCGCGCGTCGGAAAGTATCTTGTATATTTACGCACCGCAAGAAATTTTATCAGAAATCAAGAAGTTTTCTAAGAAAGTTTATCAGAAAGCTTTACATTGATTAGCTGTATTTATCTTTCATGTAAATAAAAGACATTGATTTCATTTGAATTGTAAGCAAGTTTCATTGAAAAACCAAACGAAATTCAAACCGTATAAGATGTAGCCAGTATAATTGATCTCAATGAATTGATGTTGGAAGGTTGATTAGTATTGATTATAGCTAATCAAAAGTTACAAAACAAAAAAAGTCAAATGGGTCAAGCCGTTTTTAATTTTAGCGATACTAACAAAGAGCAGTTCATTTATATTTATATAGATAGATAAATTGTAGGTGATACAAAGTTCACCGGGTCATCTAGTGTATATGTATGCCTTGGGGAGTGTTTTTTCATAAAAACCCCCAGTCGATTCCAGTGGTTTCTTAGTAAACTGGGTAGCTTGGTGGTCTGAGCATTGGACGCGTAATCCAAAGGTCCGTGGTTTTATATATATATAGAAAGACAGAGAGAAATTATTTAAAAATACTATTTTTATGCTTTAGTCGATAGTGGAATTGTTTATTTTCTTTAGGACTTAGGACTTGTTTTAGGAAGTTCAATAATTATTTTTTCATCGCTATATGATAAAAAATGATGTGGCAGAATTTTGTGAAATTAGATATCTTTTTAAGCACAAAGTTTTCTCTGCAGTATTACATTAAGCGCCAAAAATAAAAAATGACAAGAATATATCTCTGAATAGTTGTGAGCATAGTCTAAGAAACTTTAATGCTCATATTTTCCTACATGGGCAGTTATTTTCTTTTTCTGTCTAAATTTGTATTGCTTAGTAAAAGTAATCTATCCTGATTTACATACTTTATTTTCCGAGAGAACTAAGTAAATCGTGAAGTTTATGGTTATATCTAAAGCAACTGTATCGGATAGTAATTGTTGTTTGGATGAGTTTAAATGGTTTTTGGCCTAATTTCCTCTAGTAATATCGTATTCCATAACTTAATGATATCTTAAATACTTAGTTTTATTCTTTCGTAAAATATTGCAATGTATTAGAGGTTCTACTGTAGCTAATCCAGATAATAATTACTCTCCTCCAAGTGCATTTCCAAGTTATTGGAATCCATAATTCAAATTTATGAAACGCTATCAGTTTGGAGTAGCTATTCTATAACTTGAGAGCTGTTCTCGAATCATCCAGGAGATATTCGTTTTGCTATGAATTCACATCATAAAATGATGCACTTTTGTTCAGTAACTCATTGAAACTCACAATGGCCGATGTTTTTAAAAAACTATCATAAGCTTGTCGGATCTAATTAGCTCCCTTGTTTCAAAATTGAAAGGAGAAATAATAATTATTAAAAAGACTTGTGATTATCTGTATTAAAACTGAGGCAGAGCAAGTGAAAATCCCGTTCATTTGAAGTGCAGGGATAAAAATAAACCTGTGGCCTCGCGTGCGGAGGAGAGGTCGGGCAAAATTTAGAATTGCTGTCGATCAACACTGGTAACTCTAATTGGAATGTTTTGAAATCGCAATAGAGTGAATGATTGGAGGGGAGAGTTGGACGGAGGAAGAAAAGGAGGACGGCTGTTTTATTTTTCATTCTCGTCATTCCGGGGCGAGCCATGAAAAGAAGTTTTCGCAAGAGAGAGAGGGAGGGTGAAAAAAATATGCTCTCGACTGTGCGTCTTTTTGATTCATTCTTCCAATCAGAGCGTCCGGAATGAATCGATATATAAAAAGGAGCGAAGAGAGAGAGAAAGAGATAACTCGATTCAGAATGCATTATTCATGGCCTCAATTTATTTTTGGGAGCGTTCGGTTCAAATCCCACCCGCACTCCTCAACCTCGCTCATTTAATCTAGTCTTTCAGTGCTCCACCATTCGCGCCTCCCCCTCCCCTCCCCCGGTTCCTTCCGTCTTTTCACTCTTCCCTATATGCTCCCTTACAGACCCACCAACCTCCTCCTCCACAGTTAAAGGTCTCCCCTCCCTTCAGACTCATCCCTTCTCCTTCGCTTCTTTTATCCTCCCGGGCCGATTCGTCCTTAGTATAACCAGCCAATATCTCTCCTAGCGACATCTTAAATGGACTTCTCCCAATGTGCCCCACGGGAATCTCTCCGCCCAACCTCTTCTTCTCTTCCCTGAATTCTTTATTCGGTCAGATTTTTTTTCGCTTTCCTCCCCTTAAAACGCGTTTGAATTCTCGGGCATAAAATATTCTTTCACATAAAGATGTGGATTAATCCAAGTTTGGACAAACTGCTTCCACCACTTCTACTTACCGCAAATATCGGGTGTTTAAGAACCATTTCCCCGGAGGGAAGTAATTCTGATGCGTGAGAATGCAGTGGCTTTGGGAATTGAACACTTTTGCCTGAGACGTGCAGATTAGATACAATCCTTTGGAAAAGAACAATGGTTCAAAGTTATATTTTAAGAACTTCAGGAAATATTATCCGATTAAGTTGTGTGCATTGATAGCATATCTTTTTACTACTCATTGTTATCGTGTCATCGTTTTGCCTCTCATTTCTTTTCAGCAATTCCGATTACCGTTTTTTTCTATAATAATCTATGCACTCCCACATATTGTATTTACCATTCACCCTAAGCTCACATTTAGTCGTAAATGACTGAAAAATTGCCATTTTCATGTAGGAATCAAAACCTTTAATGGCCTCGATAGCCATAGGACTGGAACCTAATAGTTAATACGTCGAGGTATTATGTTCATTAGAAAAATGTTTAGTCCCTGTATTTGGATAATTTAACTATTTCTTTAGACAAAATAGCCATTCAAAAATCTCCAGCTCTAGACATCTTCAAGCTTGGATGAAATAGTCGCTGCTGGATATTCTGATCCTTTAAAAAAGTGTAGACTTATGGTAGTGCTAATATTTAGTGATTAGTGGTTTTGCAATTTTTTTGCTATAAACTTATTTTGAGGTCTATTGACCGATATCTTAAAGGATAAGCTCTTCGGCTGTTACATTTAGCAAGCGATAACTAAGATAATTAATACAATGAAGTGTTTTACGTAGGAAGTGCTCTCAAAAGGCTATTGATGATGGAGAGAAACCTGCGTCAGCATAGGCCAACTATATGCGGAATGTGCCAAGGATGTAAAAAACGTACGACCCATCTGACGTACAAATTACTTCATTTGAATGCTCTCTACAAAACACCCCAGTGAGGATCGGAATTCCTTTGAAATTTCACCGTAACGACTTGGATTCAAACTCGATCCTTCAAAACGTAAAGTCATCATTATATTTATCAATAGGATAAGTAAAACAGATTTTTACTCTAGATGCCTCTAATTTTGGCTATTTTTATGGCATCTGTGAACTTAAGACATACACAATTGGAAATATGCATAGCGACACTTTTATACTATCTAGAAAAACCTCTAATATGCATTAGCAATGGCATTTATCACATGAAATAGTTTGGTTAAACAATTTTCTTGTGAAAGTAATACTGTTCTTAAACCTATCCAATGGAGCATGCTGGTCGACTGCATCGGCAAAAAATGGAGCAGCTGTAGTTAATTTAGACATAAATATTCCAGTAATGAGACATTGTATGAAGCTATTTTATAAGCATGGTACGATTTTGATACATCGCCTATCCTACCCTTACCAGGAGTCTGTCAAATAATATCGGCTTCCCGTTGAGGTACCAGAATAGGAAGAGTAGGTGGCCTTAAAAGAGATAAACATTCTGAATTAAAATGTTGTATTGTTTACTATGATATAGATAGTGAATTTTATTAGCGTTTAACTCATTGACCTCAGGCTTGAAGGATCAATGGGAATGCTCATTGAAATGTTATTGTCTTTATGTTGAAGCAAAACTTTACACCACGTCTAAAGTTAAACCCTGAATTTCATGGGGTTTGAATTTATGTCCATCCTTGTTAATCTATGAATTTTCCCTAACCATTTTGATTGCTTCAGCTTAAAGTGTGTTTAAAACGCATCTGTAATGTATGCGGTCTCTTTATTGAAGGAGTTGAATGAAACAAAAGGGTATATAATTCCCTTTTTGCGTTGGATGAGGCAGACTGCGAAAGAGTTTTCTTTGGACCACGTCCATTAAGTGACGGAGGAACCTTTCCGTCATCCGAAACGATACACGGATTTTCCATTTATCTTTTGCCTTTAGATAAACATGCCATTAATATTTTTCCTGATTTTTTTTGAGGCTCAAGGTGAATGGAAGGTCAAAAATTGATCTTCAACGGTAGCATTTTTTTCCACATTTCTGCGCAAGCTATTTCCTCACCAGAATCCAGCCAATATACACGCCGGGAGATGGGAGGGGAAAAAAAGGCATACCCGGGGAGCATTGGGAGGTATTTTCAGTTTTTTCCCCATCACCGAAACTTTCACCGTCTCTCGTATCCTCGCGTTCTGCTCCACATCATTTCTCACACCGCTAAACCAACCATCCTCCACGTCACGGCTTAAAAACACGGCAGCCGGAGCTCGGACGCATTTTCCCCCGGCGCTTCTCCGCCCTTCACCCCCTGCCACTTCCCTTTTCACCTTCCTCCCACCTCTCCTCCACCCTCTCGCTTACCCCATCCCGACACCCCCCTTCCCGACTCTGGACACCTGTTCCCTGATCCCAAATGCAACCCACACCACCACGGCACCCATCCGCCCATCTACCGCACCCTGGAGCCGTCGACTACGGACCCGCTAACCCTCCCTGTCCTCCTCGCCTTCTTTCCAACTCCTGCCGCCCGACGTACTGATCCCTGCTTTCCCTCGTTCTTCTCCCTCTCATTCCTTCAACCCTCATCCCTCTCTCCTACCTAACTTCATCTCTTCTCTTCCTACGCAACTTCGCAGTCTTTCATTGCGCAGCCATGCTCAGAAATTTCTTATTTCAACTAGTCCCAGCGGAGAGCACTGTCCAATAATTGCGTTGGCGATCCCATTTTCTCAAATTTAAATCATTTTCTTTGGTTTCATTCTGCTTTCAAAGATACTGACGTCTCCGGGAATATTAATCCGCACGTTGTACGGAGAAATGCTAGACATACTTGAAGAGGATTTTATTTACGCAACTGTGTAAATACGAGTGGTATTAGGAAAGTAAAGATACAAGTCTCATATAATTGCGATGAAAATTTTAAATTTTAAAAATCTTTTAAAATTGACTAAAACAAACAGTATTTGTATAAATTTTGTCGGGTCAACATTATTCTTTTAATGCTATGTTTATAGGCGGAGTCCATTCCAAAACGCGAGGTTTCTGTCGTCATTCGCTTTTTTGCGAGGGGAGGGAGAGATTGCTGTAGAAATTCATCGGCAACTTGTCTGTGTCTATAAAGAAGCTGTAATAAACAGCCCAAATGTGAATCATGATGTCATGGATCTCAGTAAAGAACATTTGAAGTGCTCAATGAAAGACAGACTGGAAGGCCATCTATTGTCATTGTTCCATTGTCTCGGGTGTGACTTCGTGGAATTTGCTCAACATTGTAAATGAAAAATATAACTTAGTTATTCCACATAGATTTAATGACAGGACGACCTAGGTATCGACGAAGCTCGTCATTATCAGATGATGATGACAAGCTTCGTCGAAACCTAGGTCGTCCTGTCAATAAATCTATGTGGAATAACTAAGTTATACTTTTCATTTACAATATTGTCAGTGAGTAAAATTCTAAATATTCAAGGAGTCAGGAGTTCAATGATTGATGAACTTCTTGAATTAAGCCCAGAAGTGTCAATAACAGTTTTTCATGAAAATATAAGAGAAAAATAGGACTTATAGGTACAGTGTATCCACCTGCTGAAATTATTGATGGATAAACACCAAAAAATCGAGTAGCTGCGGCGAAGGCATACCTCGCTCGTTAGAAAAACGATGGAATGCCTGAACTGTTTTGTACAGGGTTATGAAACACGAATAGCCCACCATATCACACACAATAAGGGGCAGTCGATTAGTCGATGCAATGGCGTCACACGCACTCGCCCTCTGCTAAAAGGTTCCAAACCTCAGGATTACATAATTAGTAAGTGACAGAGAGAGCAGGTGGGAGATTTATTCGAAGAGTCGTTGAAAAAACTCTTACTAAGGTTCACTCAGTACATAGATATGCAATCACGTTATGTGGAGAAGTCATCACTGATGCGTTCTTCAGCCATAATAAGTAAAATGAAATGAAGTTTTTTTTACAAACATGTTTTTATCTACTCCCTGTATCATTTCTTTCTGGATATCCGTCGTACTCTCGCGGCTGAAGTAAAAGTAATTAAACTCTCACTGTCATGACTATTCGGATATAGACCATACACGAGATCCTTGCAAGTTTTTAAGACGGATTGTTTTTTTAGCCTTGACAAATTTTCTGACTTCCCCTGAAACTCCTTACTATATTCGTGGTAGTGGGTTGCCAAGTAAGTTTACATTTCGTCCTTCTGTTCTCTTTCCTTAACCTCCATTATCTTTGCCCAAGAGCATCAGTTCGCAACTACCTGGTGTCAGCTGTGCCCTGCGTGGGTAGTAATTGGCCATTTTTCCGCCACTCTCTCCCCCTCTCTCCCACCTTTGCACGTAACCCCTCCCACTCCAATCTCTCTCCTCTTTCTGAGCCTTCCTTGTCATTTCTTCCTCATTTTCTCTCCACTTTTGTCACTTCCAACCCACCCCATCATCTTCACACCTGAAGCTTTCCCTTTTCTCCGAGACCATCAATTATCTTATAGCACCTCACTCTGCCACTACCTCGCCACTTCGTATACCTGCTTTAAAATTTAAGCCGGTGCCGTTGCTTACAGCACGAGCACTCTATAAACTTCAAAGATATCCTATCGCTTCCCTGACTCCATCCATTGTTTAAACCTCACCCTTGTATACCATCTCTGCCCTTTTACGCTCCTTAGTTCTTTCTGTGTTCATAGTGTTTCTGCAGCGTAAATTCTCTTTCAAGCTTAGTTTGTCCATGGACTATGATCAAAGGCTTCTATTTTGGATACTTCATGTGCGTCATGGGCAGAGTGAGCGAAAGGTGTGGAAGAGATTACTGTTTTCCTTCTAAATTACCTGCACGAAATTTTGCATGTTTAACCCTCAACGTATTATGACGTTTTTAACTTCGTATATGAAACTCTTTAAATTAATGATTATTTATATTGCCCTCTGCAATTTCTACTGGCTAGAAAAAAATGCCTTTGGATTACTTTTCTCTGTGGTTTGATACCCTTTTTTTAATGTAACTCGGGAAATTGATTGCGTATTCAACCTGTATCACTGATATTCTAAAATCATGGTATACCAATATCTGGTATGAGGATACAAAAGAAATAGAAGGAAGCTAATTCGCTCAGGCTGGGCCACATCTTTGATACACCGTGACTATTTGAGATACTGCAGAGTGTAATTTAATTCATGATATCCTAAGTTTGAAGAAAATCCGCTTGCATCGTCGGCTACTACTACTACTAAAAAAAGAGCGAGTGTAGTTGTCAGGTGGAAGACCAAGTTAGGGGTCGATAGATACTCGGTGGTTAGGTGATAGGCTTACATCACTTGAAAATTTCTCGTTATGAATCAGGATAAATACTCTGACAAATATAAAGGTGAAATAATAATTATTTCCACGCATCATAAGTACTGAAAACATTAACATTAAGGCACACCACTAACATACAGTGCACTTTTGTCTTCTTCTTGTCCACTTTCCCCATCCCATCCCTTTTTATGTCTGTTGTCCAAACACCTCCATTGATACGGCCCTGTAGTCTCGGTGGGTCACATCATGGCATGTAGATTTAGTTACCAGGTTGCTTTCTCTTCTATCGGGAGAGGAAATTCGTATTTGAAGTCCGTCAAATTGATTCCTATTATATATTTCCGTCTAGAATTTCTTCAAGCTAGAAAATAATAACTTTTATTTTACTTTCTTTGAGTTGAGTTTTTCATTTTCTTAATAAGGTATGGGAAATTAAAAGCCTATTCATCGTATGTCAAAGAATCCATTTATTAATTTGGCTGAGCAAGACTGTGTTTACTTTGGTAATTATACCATTATGTTCCTGCATTAACCCCCCACGAATCTACCCACTGCGTGCACCCACCCACTGGCATGATAGATTTTTCTTCTTCTCCGCTATCCCTCGCCCATCATTCTCTTATGTCTTGGCCGCATCTCATCCTTCAGCCATTCTCTCCCTGCTCTCATTTTTCTCCCGGTTGCTTAAAGAATTTCGCCCGGCCTCTCCCTTTCCTCCGATATCGTTTTTTCCCCCTCATTCTCTCATACCCCACGACCGTTAAACCGCCCACTCTCCTCTCTCCCCCTCCTCAACCCCCGCTGGCCTGCTTTCATTTTTCGCCCTATCGCACCTCTTCCCGTCATCCGTCTCCCTCCTTTCCCTCTCGCTGCACCTTCTTTCTCCTCTCTGCATCCCTTGGACTTGCGGCAACTTCCCTTCGTCTTATTGAAGTTTTCTTCGGTCGTCGCCAACCCTCCCGTTATCCTCAAGGCCTTCTTCCTTCGGCCTTCTCTTCTTGGACCGCTTTCATTCCGACGCCTCTAACCTCCCCTACATCTCAGGCCTCCCTTCCTCCTCTCTCCTTCTCGCTGCCTTCCCACGGAAACCTTCGGGTGCGGTATAAACTGCTCCCTCGGGAAATCACCTGATTGAGATCCCTCTGCATTCCTAAAAGCGGTGTCTCGGCGCGAGCATCGCCGGCGCCCATTAGGCTTTGTGCCCGGGCGTGTCTCTCCACGGAGCCACGCCACGCACGCTCCTCCTCGACTTCCTCGCCTCCTGCTACTCCCTTCTCTTTCTTTATCTTCCTCCTTCTACCTCCCACCCCCCGTTTCGCTCTCATACTCTCGTGTCTCTCTTTTTGCTCCCGTCCTCTCTCCTCCGTTTCTCACCTCTCCCACGCAGGCACATTCATCACTTTCTCCCGCCCTGGACTCCGTTCTGAGTGCCAGGTGTGTACAGCCATGCATCGTGAATCTTGGGAGGGGTGCCTACTTCGTACGTGATGATAAGCCGTTAGTGTTTCTCATGTATCTTATAGTTAATGCGTCCAAATTTCAACATTCCATAAGTTCCTCGCCATATGCCTCCAGGAGCGAAAATATTAATGTTTCTGTTTCTTTTAAATATGGCAAGGGTAGATTATTAGCTATAAAGAACTCTTTGGGTGTATGTTTTCATCTCTTAGTGTTGTCAACTTGATCGTTTTATCCTCCTCTGCTAATTTACAGCCTGTAACTACTTTGTCAAATTATTCGTTGTGGATAGCAGAAAGCATCGCTCGTCACTTTTGGCTCACGAGATGGAATATACTGCTCCTTGTCCCCTCTTGATGAAATTTACGTTCCTCCCATCTCAAACAATGATAATTGTTTTCGTTTTTTTGATGATTTATTCTCAATTTATTTTACAATTATGAGTGCAAGATCAAATGAGTGTCTGGCACAAGAGAGATGGACATTGTTCTTGAAAACAGCTTGCTTTTTTTCGATCCATTCTCCCTTCCCTTTGTGTTTTCCATCGCCATATTGTACTCTCTATCTTTTCCGGTTGCTAGGGAGAACAAACTTCTTGGAAAGGTGGGGTGTATTTTAAGTCGTCAGGAAGCAATGAGGAGTAATGGACGTTGTAACCGTCGAGATAAAGGATATAAAGGCTGGAGGTGTTTATTAAACTGAGGGTAGAGTGAGAAATGATGCTCTAATTTAGACGAATGGAGTGAAAAAATTAATGAGGGGTAAGGGAAGTTACGAAGGGCAGAGGGAGGAGGTCTGGAATTTTTCTGATTGCTTTCATCTTATTCTCGGCGAGTGCGTCAATATCTCCCGTGGGTCCCATTGTTGCTGCTTTCTTTGCAGACTGAGGGCGCCGCCCGAGAGTCAGCCAAGTCACTGGAAGTGGGGGATTTATCTCTCCCATTCTAGCTTAGCCGAAACAATGAATCTTGCTTTGATGACACGCAGTCACCTTTGCAGTCGTTTTCTGCCCGTGGAAATAAGAATCTGAAATATTCATGCGACAGCTTGCCAGGAAACAAGCCAAATGACAATGGGCATTCAGCATTTTTAAGGGCAACAATCTTTTGCTTGTAAGTTTTCTTCTTTGTCAATCGCACATTCACGATATTTCCGGTCGGAGAGAAGTATAACTAATAAACTATTTTTTCAATTTCGTCTGTTTTTCGTCTAAGAGTTTGCTGATGATGTTAACATTCACATGGCTGTAATGTATTTTCTTTTAATTTATTCATCGGCATTGATTAAAACGGATGTTACTTATCAAATGAAATACTGTGTGGACTATGCTTGCGAAGATTTATATTATTTACCTATCTGGTGCGTTTGTTCTCAGAATCATAGGTGGGAATCAAAATAGATTTAGAAACAATACATAATCAGTATGAAAATGGAGAACTTAAAAAGCTGAAAAAGCATTTAGCCAATCTTTAGTAATCATGCACAGACTATCAAAGTAACTGCCACTCACCATAATCTTAAGGAAGTTAGTCCCGTAGGGTTTAATGAACATCAGCCCAGTTTTTAAAAAAAGAAAAGGATGTGGCGAAAATACTTTCGCATTCTCGTGGGAAAACTTTGAATTGGAAAAGTAAGCTTTAATTGGAAGGAGGTGATATTTCTTCTCCTACTAAAGCGATAGGCTTGGCCGTATTTTCTTCACGTGTATGCTGAGGCTGGCTACGTGAAGGTTGCGCTAGCGAGACATTCTCCAATCGATCATTGGGGTGGAGTGAAACAGGAGGGGATCTCCTAGTCACGCCCCTTATATCCATTACGCCTACTCCTTTTCTTGGGCGAAAAAAATAATAAATATTATGGCACCGAGTGTTAAAACGGCGATACCCGTCACGACTTGCTCGGCCGCCGCGCCGATCGTGATGCCTCATTTGTACGCATGGCTCTCGAAGTCCTAGCATGGATGGAGGCTGTTTGCGGGAAAATGGAGCCTTCGGATGCATTGTTATCGATAGGGAGAGTAGCGTTCCATTTTCCCTCATGAGGAACAAAAGAAAGGTGAGAGGCGAGGCATGCTTGGGTCAAGAGGACAGAAGTGGAGAAAAGGAGTGAATTCATGAAGAGATGAAGTGAAGTGGAAGCCAGTTCGGGTACCTAGCATCACAAGAGTCATTACTCTCAATGCAGTCACTAAAAAAATGGTATAGTGTTACCCACGTCCTGATTTGAATGCAGATACGTCGTCCGGTTGATGAAAGGCTCTTATGTTGGTATGTCGACTGGAGATCTGGCTTCCCACCTCAACAGCTCGGGCTCTAATCCCGACTAAGGCAGAGGTTTGTCGTTGGATTTCTGATATCTATATGGATGAGACCTAATAAACTTTGGGACCATTGAAGCCTTCCACTAAAAGCAGACCAATGCCGACGCCTGGCTTCTTTAGCCCTCCTCAGGTCACCAAATATTCTTCACAACACAACCTATTCGCTTAATGGTGCAAATGACCCCAATTCTCGTTCACCTCCCGGAAGAAAGCAGCCAACGGGTTGACAAAATAATTCAGACCCCGAATGTGATCCTTGTGAAATAAAATAGCACATATTGTCCCTTTGCATAGAGGGTTAACTGCGATACGTTTTGTATACGCATCCCTCTCCGTCGTTGGTACTTTCCCAACATCTCATTCCCCACTCTTCACATTCCCCACTTACGCCCCCCAGCTACACTTTCCTTTACGTGTCGTGCGGAGAGTGGACCCCCCCCCCCCAAATCCCCATGAGTGGCCAGGTGTGAAACTCTCACTCCACTCGCCTCCCCCCTGGTACCATGCCTTCCCGTTCCAACCTTTCGAGGGGTCCCTCCGGGGGTCAGGGGAGTGTCCGCGCTGACCCCTGAGGATAGGAGAGGACGAAGGAGGGAAGGACTCCAGGGGAGAAGAGGACAGAAGCGACACGCTCAAAAACTTTATAACGTCGGGAGCGCACGAGATAGAGGAGGCTGGGGGGGGGGGTGGAATGGAGGGCGGGATAAAGATGGGGAAGGTGTATGGAAGGCGAGGCGGGAGGAGAACGGGGAATAGAGGCGTGGGGGACTGAAATATGGTCGCGGAGATACAGGGGGTGCTCAGGCGGTCACAGTAGGGATAGAAGGCAGTGGAGGGCGATTCGGGGGGAGGGAGTGGGGGGAGATTGTAAAAGGAGGACTGCGGAATTATTAAAGTGGGCAACGGACCGGGGGAAGTGGCGAGATCGGGATATGGGAGAGGAATATAAGGGGAGGACGACGGGTGACGGTCTAAAAAAAATAAATAAAAATAAGGAGTGTCACGGAATTATTGAATGGAAAAGGGGGGAGGGTTGGTTGGGATTGGCGAAGACCTGGCACGGAGGTAGGATAGAGAAAATGTACCTTCCTTCAGGTATGGGAAGATGGCGGAGTGTGTGCGACCTATAACGAGGGGAGAGCAGGGTATAGCGGAATATAGGGGCGGTGTTGGCATGGGGTGAGTTTGGAGGGAACCAGAGGGGGAGTTGAGTGCTGGAAAGGCCTTGTCGTGTACACGGGCGACAAGGAGGTTTTTGAGCAGGAGGAATAGCTGGAGCACAGGTGGAAGGGAGCACTGAAAGGTGGTGTTGAAGGCAGAGGCGAGTGGGGTGAGAGGCGAGGGGCAGCGTTGGATGAAAGGGATTTGGCCGGCACGGAGAGGCGGCCCTTGTCTGAGGCCCGGGGGCCGCTGGGGGAAAAAGAGCGGCGAAAGTAGTGGTAGGAGGAGAAGCTGAAAGGTGAGCGCGGTGCAGCCCGCTCGCTCTAATTGGATGATTTAGTTTAATCTCGTGTCTGGACTAGGAGAAGGCCGGTCGAGCGATATCAAATGGCCTTTGTCGCGTGATTCGCTAGGGGGCCGAAACTTTCAGCCGTTTTCCGAGCGGCGGCGGCGACCGGAATGAGCTCGCAAGATTAAATGCGCGAGTTTTTCGCAGTGTCCGGGTTGTGTGTGTGTGCGATTAGTTTTGTTTGGCAGAAACTGAAGCCGTTGTCTAATTTTTTCAGCGGCGGTGCGTGCAAAAACAATCTGAAGGCGTTCCCTAATGAATGAAGAGCGAGCGGAAAATCATAATCAGTCCGGGATCCAATTCTATTACACGTGGGGGAGTTTAGATGGGATATTTGCTTGTTCCGTCTCAAATTATTATCAGCGTTCTTATTTTGTGAGAGCGAGAACAGGATTCATTTGGCGCTGTGTTCACCAACTCATTTAACTCCGGCAAAATCCAAGTTTGTTGTGCATGGGAGTCTTGAATATTATGGATTTGTGTGCCCATTACTCCAGCGTAAGAGGTCCAGGAGGGCCAGTGGTTGTGGTATTTCATTTTTATGCGGTTATTTTACTCCACTTTTCCCCAGTTTCAAATGCTGGATACTTTAAACTTCATCATCATTAAGACTAAAATTTTAAAGAGAACCTCCGTTGTGCTGTAGCATACTCTCCTATGGACTATGATTTAACTAATATAAAATACACATCACCTTGGCTTAATACACTACTTTAATTTTCCAAGATGAGCTCTTTAGCGATTTATTTTTGCACAAAACAACCTTTGTAGCAAGCATTTGCCTTCTGATATTTGAAAAGTGTACAATATAATTATTTTTTCTACAATAGAAAAATGTACAGTCAATTATATTTGTCTACAATGTAATACCCTACTCCAAATTCTATTTTTCAATATAATGGCTCTCACGTAAAACTAGTTTCACAAGTTCAGCCAGTGCATATTAGAGAAGTCAATATTTGATCACATTATCCGAACAAAAAATTGAGAGAGATAATGGCTAGTAAGCAGTTTACCTTGTAGATAAGTAAACATTATATACGTCAAAGGCATTCAAAATAATTTCAAAGATTCACTAGATGTTTTTAGGGCTATATTTTACTGGCTTTAGTACGAAGATTTATCTAAAGCTAAGAATATGGAGTTGGTTAATTGTCCTTGCTCCATACAGAGTTCTGAGAAAAGGGTTATCAATAGCTTCATAAAATTACAACTACGTCAAGTTTTGAATTCTCCATTCTCCCGACCACAATCCATTCTAATCATCCAATTGTATTGTCCCTATGCATACGCTTCAGCATGCAGGCAATTGAAATGCAATGGTAACAAAAATTAAAACATATCAATACATTATACTTTGATTGATACACTTTACTGGGAATATTTATTTAGAGTATAGGATGATGGCAGTTTGTCCTTAGTTCATGGTTGCTCTCATGGAAGTAAACGAATTTAAATGATTTTTTGCCAAACATAAAGCATTATGGGAATTTTGAGAGCTTTTACATGAAATGCAAAGATAAAATATCAGTACTACGAGATTCTTAAAATGATTATTCTGACATAAATAAAGCTCACTCTTATGTCATCGTGTGAGTTTTTATTTCGTTTGAATTCTGGATGACTATCAGCTGATTAGGAAAAAATATTCATCTAGTATGAGGCATTAGTTTTTAATACGTGTTTTTTACATTTTAAGATATTTTTTAAAAATACCTTTGAGAAAATATGCGATAAAGGAATTGAAATTAAAATTATGGTTGATTGTTTACAAAAGCGTTGGCATTTATTTTCATTATGCTAAAAATTGATGTTTGTACGACAGTAAAGTTTAATATAGAAATAATCCGTAGATTCATTTTCAAAAAGAGACGTTCCATTAGTTCTTAAAAAAATGAACAAATTTTATCTTAACTCTTCTGGGACAAATTTCCTATTTTGCTGTAAAACACATCGAATAAATGATGGCAATGAAATATTGAACTACAAAGGTTCAATTTTATACTCGTTCCCAAATTTTGTGCTATTGCTAGTCGTCGAAAATCATTCAAGCGGATAGTGTGGCTATAATTTGTATTTTATTCTTGAAAACATTTTAAGACGTGGTTAAACACACAGCACTAATAACGCATAATTTTCACTTACCCGAAGTTATAATAAAAATTGTTTAACGTTTTTCTGGTATCGAAAAGTACCTGCAATTCATTAATCGTTTACTCTTGTATACAGCCAATGCAGGCATTTTTCATTTTGCATGACCAAGCATTTGTAGCCTTATTAGATTTTTGTAAGCGAGTGATTTTTCTTGGACGTACTTACACTGGAGCATAAAATTGCTCTAAATTGCAGCAATTCATTGCGGTTATTTATAATAGAGCATAACTATTATCAATTCATCCTGAATATTTCTATACTACCTGTTAAATATATTGCTATCCCTGTCCTCGTTATCTTTAGCGGAAAATTTATCACCTACCTGAGGTGTGAGCCGCGCAGCTGTTTTCGATATAAATCTTTAGCTGCAAATGGGCGCATAGATGGGATATATCCTGCTACCAATCTTCTGTAATCACCTCAAGACATTCATCTGGTAAAGCTCAAGAACATCGTAAAATTTGTGGTTATAGCCAGTGTAAACATGCTTTTGAACAAGGCCCATTAAACCTTCGCTGTAAAGTCAGTCCTGTTTTCTCAAAAAATTGTGAGGCTCATCTATGAGGTATCTGCTTCCTTTTTTCTTCCAAAATTGGCTCCTGAAAAATAGCCGAGAACTACAAATAAACAGTCAGTTGAATAACTGGTTGTTCTTAGCAACATTAAGCCTGTGCTCTTGTTTCATGCCCAGCAGAGTTCATCCACCAGGTATTTTCATTTGCAATCGCTTATTAATTTATGAGATAAAAAAATTAATTTCCGTACACATAATTTGGTAAACCTTTATTGAATTATATTCTTTACTTCATCGCTTTGATGATATTTTTAGATAAAGAGAGCATTTTAAAGGCTGGAATGTGAAATGGGGTAGCCGTTAGTCGGTAGCCAATGCATCGGCTGTCGGCAGCCGGTGAATGGTAGTCATCCAACGAAAATTATTGCTTCGGTTTGGGGATTAGATGGGAATTTTTTACGATCAATCGAGCACTGTAATTCACTCGGAATATCGTTTAAACGCACTTAATTCTGGCAAATAGAGGAAATGAGCCGGGGACTTTTCATTTCCTCGATTATTGCTTGTGGGATTAAACTTTGCCACGCCATGTAAAATCAATGAACTGCGGGAATTGGGCGTCCTTTGTTTGTAATCCGATTATCATGATTCCTCGCGCAAATAAGCGCCTGAATTTCAAATAAACACAGAAATTAAGATGAAGAGAGTTCGTTACACGAAGGATGTGCAAACTTTATGGAGGTAATTCGCAATTTAAGGCTGGAATCGGTCATGAAATACTGAAAATTGCCAGCGCCGTATTAGAAAGGAAATCGTTTGAAGTATTGTACATTGAATTTTAAGAGGTTTAGGTTACCAGGGTTCTGTTGCAACTTGACGAAAATATTGATATACTACTAAAATTTGTTATAAATAGTTTTATTACTCGAACAAATAATTCAGGCTTTATAATCTGTAGCTATTGTGTCATCTTTATCTCGTGTCAAAATTAATTCTTCACGCAATTTTCAAATACGACACAATTCACACAATGTGTTTCAAAAACGATTTCTTTTCTGAATTGAAAATGAAATGACGGGCAATTTCACCTGGACTTTCATTTCTGCAGCATTTGTCACCGGTATGATATTCTTTTTCCTTAGTTTCACTTATGTATTTTAAGCTATTTTTTGCCGAATCTGGGTATGTTTAGCTCAGAGATCATGGCTCTCTTCTGCACTACAATGTTTTAAAAACACAACTATAAATTATTAATGATGACAAAAGTTTCTTTGTGTTTGGCCGACGAAATGGCTAGGGTTCTCTTTATTTGATAAGTCAGAGTTGACCTATTGTCAAGGGTGAAATTGTTTTAGCGGAATTCGGATTTTTAATACTTACGCGGAACATTATAGATACATATTGTGAATCTTTGACAGACGGTTGCTTTTATTGGCGTATTTCATTAATATCAGGTAACCAGTTAGACTAATCTCGTTTTTTCTTAGCACCGCATATAGTACCTTACCGACCACCACAAGTCAGTGACGAGAATTGCCACAGTTATTGGTCGCATTTTATAGAATTGTTAGAGATCTATATTTTAGTGCAATAGAGAGTCGTAATTTTTTGCCTTTACATGATTTTAGTTCACGATTACAGCCGGTTAACGGGATATAGTTATGGAATTTATAAAGAAATTTTTCTTAAAACTTACTACGATCTATAAGGCCCTCCATTATAGCAGTAATACATTGTCCAAGGTATTGACGTACGTTTCCATATTTAAAAATATACCAATTGAGTTCAACAAATGACTTTGTGTTATATGCCGAAGTAGCTTCGAGCAAAATCTCCGTTATCCTTGATCCTTCTAATTTGTATGAGTACATTTCAAATGCAGCTCAAATAAACGGAATTGCCCTGAGGGCACCTCGCCTGATTTCCTCCCGTAGCTGACGTCGCTTCCTTCTGTCAGCCGATCGTGACTGGATTCCCCTCACCATGCGTGGTCCATGGAATCGCGGATAAGGTCCTCTTTTCCTCCCACGCATGATAGACAGAGATCCTTACCCTGCGTCTTCCCCTTTCGCCCGAGGGATGGTGACGGGAACGAGGGCTCAGCAGGATGGGTGATCACCTCAAGCAGCTTCAACCCTTTCTCAACTCGGTCGGGGGAGCCCTCCCACCCCCCCCCCCCTCGATGCCAGACTCTGTTTCCTGCACCCACACTCACCCTGTCTTCTCTTTGGAATGAACAAAAAAAAATAAGAAGCGACCCCCGCCCCCTTTCACATCCAAACCTCGCAACAGCCTTCGTGCGCGCACACAAATCTCCGAAAAGACGAAATTCGATACGCTCCGTTTGTTTTATTCAATGTGAATCAGCCCCCTTCTGAGGAATCGACCCCCCCTCCCCTCCCAAACTCCTCGTTGCGTTCCCCATCGCAAACTTCGCCCTCCGCGCACCCAACCTCCCGGGTTCTTTTTCTACCTGCCCTGAGTCCCCGCCATTCTCTGTATGTATGTGTGTGTGCAAGTATTTTCTCCACCCTCTCATACTCTTGGCCTTCAGTTCCCTCTTTTTTAACCCCGAGAATCCTCCCTTTTTTGCCAGACCACCAAGCCCCTTCTTCTCTCACCCTCACCGTCCCAATTTTCCTCTCAAAGACCATTCTTTCGATTCCTTTTTCCTCTCTCCCTCTCCTTCCTCCCGCCACCGATACATGCCCCTTCGGTCACCCCCTTTGCTGCCATTCTCCCCAAGACTTCCCCCAAACCTTCCGCCGTGCCTCTGCAATACCCCCTTCCTCCCAAATCGTCCTCGGCTCCTCCTCCGCCCACCCCTTCATCTTCTCTTTCCGTTCCTCCTCAAACCCCGCAGTGCCATTACCGTCTCGATCTCCCGCCGCAGAGGGTGGTTTTGGAGTTGTGCGCGGGGGAGGAGAGAAAAAGTAAGTCTGTGAAAGGACGGGGTTTGGTGGTGGGGAGGGGTAAAGTCGAAGCAAAGTCCCTCACTCTTCGCTCTGCCCCCGGGGCAAGACGAAAATCGTCTTTGCGGAAGGGGTGGCGGTGGCGGGGGTGGGAGGTCGGGCCGCATTGTTTGCTCCATTATGACCGGAGTTGATTCCGTTTCCTCCCCTCGTCTACCTCCCTCCCGCCCATCCCCACCGTTTCCTCCACCTCTCCTTCTCCCTCTATCTCTCTTTCTCTCTCCCTCACTCTATTCCTATCTCTCTCTGCTTCCTTCCGGGCCCCTACATCCCCCACCAGCCCCCCACCACCATCTGAATGCCTTCATAAAAAAGCCGCGCTCCTTTCCACTGTTGTCCCCACCTCCGCCAATTCTCCCCCATTGCCGTCCCGTAGCCACTGAATCTTCTTCCTTCGTCTTCGTGGGCCGCCGCGCCGCCATCGCAAATAGTCATCACGCCGGAATCCATATTTTACGCTTCTCTTACGGCGCAACCTCGTTATTTCTCGGAGTCAGTGCGTTGCCGTTCGGGTTTTATGTAGGCACTCATGCTGCAGATGTGCACCGTCTCGGGGTGTTTTGAAGGGTAATAGAGAGTGGGAACTCATCATCTCTCGACGCACTTTGACATAAGCTCCGTATTCCAGCTAATGCATCTCATAAACTTTGGATTTCCTATTTGCGTCATTGCAAATGGGTTGGGAACCCACCCTCAGTTACTCCGTTATCAATTTGAACAATCTACTCGTATATTTTAATAAAATAAAGCCATCCATATCAATAATTAAGTTCATGAATAGATTAGAGACAAGAAGTGAAGTTGAGATTGTGCATTTAATAACAAATTTTATTTTTTTGGCTTATCAAATGATACTCTTTTTCTCTGCAGGTTCAAGTGTGGACTAACGATGATTCTCAAGTCGAAAAAGAGAAAAAATAAATTATCCAAGCTCTTTATTTCAATATTTTGTCTGGGTAGTCATGTCCCGTGAGACAACTGCACCATCAAATTGACCGATTCAAATAGCAATATTTAGAAAACATAATACCATGTTACTGATAAATGGAGTTTATAATACATTTCAGGTGCATTTCATGCCAGAGATGCGACTCTGAAACACTTTACTGTGAATTTTTGGCTCTATCTGACGGAAGTTTAAATGAGTGTTTTGCGTTTTTTGCCTTATTTTTATCTCCCAAAATTTGTAAGCTGAAAACCGTACTAATATATCATAGTTGATGGACCTTTCCTCAGGAAACACCTTCTTTCATTACTGAATATAAAGTAGGCTTTCTCTCAATTTTCATTTTTAAAAACGGTGCTTCTTCGTGAGTTTCGTTACCGCAAGAGTAGTTTATCCACACAGTGCTAGTAGTTCTTTAAATATTATAACCAATGTATTGCAATTATGATAACGTAAGGCATTATTTATCCACGAGTTGGCGTTTAGGTTGTTTACATTACAACTTACTTTATACTTCAAATGCTGCTTTGAAATCTGATAAAAAACGATTTTTATTATGAAATTCGCACTATAAAAATTCAATACGCTACATCATGAAATAATTTCCTGATATCTATATCGTCATCATTGCGTTTTGTTAAAAACTGCTATGAGCGTACATATAGTGTCTCACAACTTTTAGAGGGATGAAGGTGGGAGCCCCTAGAGACTCAAAGGCTACACGATAGGCTTACGTTGTTTGAGAGTTTCAGAACTGATATATTTCAGAGCGAAATAGAGAATATTATCATGACTCCTCTCTACATCTCTAGGCCTGACAGATGCGAAAAAATAAGAGAGGTACCCTGCCGAACATATAGGTGCATAAAATCGTTCTTTCGGGGCACAATAATTGTCCACAATAAAATTTGAGCTCCTCTAAATACACTCCTGTAGTACATGTCAGCATTTCATCTCCCAAAATCTTACATCTTTACACGGCTGGTGACCTAACACCTCCTGCCACACGCCCATGCAGCGGCTCGGAGGGTATTATGTAGATGTAGATGAAGAGAGAGGAGAAATATCTTGAGAAGTAGCGTCATCACATCATATTAAGCATTCGAGTAACTTCGATGAGTTGCGTTTTTTTAATTCCGGGTAAATACGCATTAACGATTATTCATTGGTCACTACTCTATAATGAAAATACCAAAAACCTTGCAGACTATCGCAATTGTTCATTTTGTAATTGAGCGTACATCCAAATGGCCTGGAAAATCTTCATGATTGATTACATTCCCTATTCAATCAGGTACTGCCTAAGAACATACAAAATATCTTCCGTTTGAATTCAATTAAAACCCAGCCCAAGTTAGAAGAATAAAAAATCAAGTTGCGCGGACATAATCCTACACGTGATCCAACCAAACCCTTTCCCTTACGCGATGAAATCGCGTGCATGAATATTTCACCCGCCCTCCCGGTTCAACCTTTCTGTATGCGCTCAGATGTGGAAAATCTCAGGAAACTTCCACTCATCCCCTCCTCTTACAACAGTTTCTCTCCCTCCCGACCCCTGCCATATTTTTCTCCCTCCCCCTCGCACCCCATCAGCCGGCCTTCTCCCACCACCCCCGGATACGAATTCCCCACTCCCACACTCAACCTTCAATGCGTCTTACATCTTCCCCCCCCCCTAACTCCAAAGCGGCTGCAAAATCCAGCAATAAGAATCCTTAGGAAGGCCTTTCTCACACAGGTTGAGTGGAGCTTGCGAGAGGTATGAATCGAGGAAGGGATTGGAGGTAAGAGTTGTGAAGTGGAGAATCTGCCGTTGGGAGCCTCCCAGAGGGTAGCGAAATCCCACGTCACCATTGTTGCCTACAATAGGCGCTTTGCTACTCACCGTCCCCCGACGCGGAAGATTCCTCACACGACCCCAACCAAAAACACCCACCTACCCCCTCACCCCTAATTCCCTCCCCCATACCACCCACCCCATCTGCAGCTATACATTTCATCCACCGCCCACCCACCCCTCGGCCTCCTCGTCACGTCACTAATACCCCCGCGATTCCTTCCTCCCCCCCTGCCCTTCACCCTTTTAAGGGGAGAGGGACTGCTAGGGTCCTCTCTCCGCAGCTGAAAAAGGGGTGAGAGCACAGTGGATGGGGCTTAAGTCTCCGGGGGTGGGTGGGCATCAGCCTCTCCCTCTCTGCACCGCCCTCCTCCCGCGCGCCCAGCCTCATCATGCCGATGGCGAGAGGGCGAAGGGTGCGTTGGGACCTTTTTAAAGGGTGCTCCTCCTCCGCCCAGGCGGCCTCGGCACCATTTGCTCGGCGCTGCATCCCCTTCCTCTCCTCATCTTCCTCCATCCCACATTCTCTCCTCACATCTTTCTCTTAGATTCCTCCTTTTAGTCGGTCCCTTTCCGTTTTCTTTGATTCCAGGGAGATATCGAGTCGTCGAGACCGGTACAAAATTGTCTACGGCCCTCAAAAATTTGACACAATGTACCTTTATTGGACTAGCATGTTACTCCACTATATAATAATAACCTTGTGGTTGAAAATAAGTAAAAGAAGAAAACTTCAAAAGCCAATATTCATGCATAAACTTATCATAAACGGCGTCTTCCTATTTATATGAAAATATAATTTTCAATAGTGATAGGGAGAAAAGATTAACACGGAAAACCGAGGAAGTACACGTTCCTCCTTTCTGATCAAATAAATATGGTATATCCTTCTGTGTGACTTAATGCAAACTATGGAACACCTTCCCCGAGCAAGTGAAATCCATTACGAGCTTTTTACAGTTCAAATATTGGGAAACTATGTGGATACATTCCCTGTCCGATGAATAAAAACTTAATTTATAAATTTATTATTCTGCTAATGGTCTGTTTTTTCTTTTTATAACATTGTATTCTGTATATATTTTCGGTATTTTTTTTCTTTTTTTAATGTTGCATGCATGTAATGTATTCTTCTAATAATCAAATGACATGAAGTTGTAATTGTAATTTGGTGCAACAAAAATAATGCTGGTGATGTTGGAAAGCTTATTATGGCTCGATTATGACTACTGTAATAATTGCTTTTTTATCACGTTCCATGGGAATTATTTTCCCCGAACAATAAACATTATATTGTATTCTATATATTTGCAATTATTAGTTTCTTCTAACGGTAATGTAGCAGTTGAAGTTGATTGCACACTTTTTTCTTTTATTATTTCATCCTCTTATACTTTATTTGCCTATATTTGGCTGTACCCGTCACATGGAACTCTACGCATAACGTGAAGGAAGTTCCAATCATGTCGTCGAGTGGAATTATCCGATCAACTGCTCTGTTTGTCCACATTGCTAATGGTGAAGGACTACTTGACGTATATTCATGCATTTATACCTGCCTCTTGCCTAATCGAAGTTTAGGTATTCGCAAAGCAACGGAAATTTTCCCGAATTGGCTGAGGTCTTTATTTCACTGAAATCTTAAAAACCACACTTATACTTGATAATTTAAAAGTTGATGATAAGACTTTAAATTTGACCACCGTTGAATCATTGAGCTCACAAATTTGACTCTTTAATACGATGCTTATGACAGTTAACTCGTAGGGAACACAGTAGAGTTTTGGAATTGACGTGATTGTGGGCCTACTCGCTTCAGCACAACTTCCTCGTGTTATTAGGATAATACAACGCGTAGAGTTCGGGAATGATAAAGATTCCTAAGAGCAATTTTACATCCATTGAATGGAAGTTATTGAATCTTATCCATAATTAAAATTACCAAAACTGAAGAAAATTAAATGCCTCACCACTCAGGCATGGATTCATACAAGGCATCATCAGCATTAAACTCTTATTATGATGATGCCTACGAATTGAAACCCGGTTGATGTATTATTTTGTCAGTCATGGGTTGCTAGTGTGCAAATTATTAATATTGTATTATAGTGTGCAAAATATAAACATGGCATATTGTAAAGTTAAAGTGATCATATTTCACATATTATCCCGTAGAAGGGTAAGAAATTTAAGTCTTATTCCCCCTCTTTGCCTTTATTTCTTTCTATCCCGTAATTTCCCTACAATAAATCTCTATTATTCTCTCTGTCTCTGCTCTTCTTCTTATGAATCCCTGTCTCTTTCTCAGGCATATTTTTTTCCTTCTGCTAACTCTGTACGTCTTCTCTATCTTCTATCATATTATTTCTCTCCCTCTTCATCATACAATCAATCCATCTCTCCCTTTATTCTTTCTTCAACTTCTTCATTCTCTTTTGCTCTCCTCTCATACCCCTTTCCAATGAAACTCTCCCCTCCTTTCTCGTCACTCGTCTTCCGGGAATCAGAGTTCAGTGCGTCTCCAGGGAGAACGTAGGATTTTTATTCATCCTTTTATTTCTTTTCATTTTTGTACTTTTGGTCTCCCTGGGAAGAGGCTGGTGGGGTGAAAGAGACGTCTACCCAACTCAGAGTATTGTGAGTAGTGGCGATGGGGTGCAAAATTAAGCATTTCGGTCGGAGGAAGAGGGTGGAAGTGAAAAACAAATACTGGGAGGAAAATAAATAAACCCGCTCCCGGGTCGGAGTTTTGCGTCCACGTTTCCGGGTGATGGAAACGCATTGGCGTCGATATTGTATCTTGTTCGTCAAGGTTTCATGAAAGTCTTAATGACGTTCGATGTTCAATGATTCAATGGAATTTCTGTACAAATGAAATGCATAAGAACATGGAATAATCGTCCCTCTTTCGTGAAAGGAGTCGTAATTCCTCAAATAGAAGTGTGGAAAGCGTCTCAAATCATTATGATGATTCACATCAAGTGCCTATCAAATCTAGCCCATACACATTCAAGGAAGCATTTTCGGATTATAATTTGCTAAATATACACCATGTGCGAAGCATTGCATCGGTAGCGTGGGATATAAAAATTTTGTCCGGAGTTAAACTGCTTCAATAATATTTTTCCAATCAACTTTTCATATTTCCAATGGCATTCATTTTTCATTTACTTGATTACATTAAGTTAATATCAGTAATGTGTGAATCAGGGGTCGTACTTTAAAATTATATTTTTGATAATTCTATCTGATTTTATACCAAATACGTAAACTTAGTGACACATAGTTGATACTTTACTAGGGGTACATACTCTGTTTTATGCACAACTTCAATGCCTGCAAAAGCAACCGAAAGGAATCTAGTATAATAGTCTAGAATAGTATACATTCATTTCACCCTTCAATATTGTCAAATTTTAATGAAGAAATATCAATTTAATTAATAGGATTTACATAGGAATGTTCCATAATGATTTTTTAATATGATTTCTGACGGCCGATATTGCAAATAACAACAACTAAATAAAATTTTATGACTTACAATTTCAATTTTAATTAAAACATTGTTCAATTAAATCGCACCTTCATGGGAGTCTGAATAAGTATTTTCCTACAAAATAATTAATTTATTTATCTTCCGACTTTATCGACCCTCAATTCATTTTTTTCATAGCTTTCCTTTCTTTTAGTATTGGGTATAAAGATGGCCTCCTGTGGAATCTGGTGTATGATTTTCTAGCATATGATTGCACCTATAACATTTGAATTGCTAAATGATGTCGTACATATATGAGTGTCTGCAAAAGTATTTCCTGACCGTCGAAACAACTGATCACTATTTTCATAGATTACTTTGTTTTGCTACCCTTCAAGTAGTTCCATAGGGAGTAAATATGTTCCCCTCTTTTAAAGCTGTACTTAAAATTTCTAACATTCCTCATCATCGCTTTTGGTCTTCACTATTACTACTCTCCTCTTTTCTCCTCTTTGTTCTAAGTTCGGACTGTTAATCGAATTTACCTAGTACTCCCTTTTCTTAAGCGTCGTGGATAGTTGTTACGAATCTGGGTAAAACCTTTTAAGGTTGCAGAAATTTAAAATTACGTAATATAAAAATTAGAATATTTTCAGATAAAAGTTTCAGCAAATATATTCGTAGTGGAGATCATTTTTTCGGGGAAACTTTCCGATTCTGCAACCGATTTGGAAAATTCATTGAAGATATTTAATGCTACTTTTGAATTTTTACTTTACATTGTAAAAATAAACACAGAAAGTGGACAAGCAGTCTTATTTATTTTTGAGTATAATGAGGTTTCTAATAATTATAAATTGAGTGTTCATAGTAGGTATGATGGTAATATTATTAACTATATCTTTTGTCTTAAAAATATGAATCAGTTTTGAATATCGACCTTTATTGTGATTAATATCACTGAGAGAAGGCATTATTATATTCTATCTAACAATAACTAAACTTTAACTAGACCTTTGAACTGAAACGCAATTTGATGGCTAAAATCAAAAGTGAAGTACTACGGAAACAGTATGCAATTGGTGGCTGATCTGTTTGAATATTTAGCCTAAGATGTACCGGCGTATGACGATCAATGCCCGCACTTTGCTGCGTGAGTCGCTAAACTGATGCTTTGACCACGGAAACCATTGACGTCCGGTTTGATAAAATCTCAAATGTACCATGACGTCGGCGATCAAGCGAAGTTTTCCCCAAATGAGCTCCCATTTACGCTTTCCATTCAATAGGTTAACGCGGCACTTTGCCCCGGTTTCCTTTCCCGGCCTTCCGAATACTCTCTCCCTCTTCCTCGACGAGAAAGGGACCGCGGCAGCGGTGCTCGCCCTCAGAACATCGCCCTGTCGCCACACCTAACCCCATACCACCGCGCTCTAAAATGCATTCCGATTGAATTATAACGGGTCCCGTGCGTGCGTCCGGAAAGAAAATAGCTCCACTCTCGAAACCCAACGCCTTCATATTTTTCCCCACGCCCCGTTCACCGTCTTTTCCCTCCGAGTGATGGATGCAATCCGTAGCAAAGGTTACCCGAGCGTACATTTTCTTTCCATTCTCATTCCTCTAGATTTCCTCCCTTTACACCACTTCTGGCTACCTTTTCTCGGCATCTAAATGGATTTCACGGAGTGGGGACCGTAGGTACGACGGTAGAGGTGAAGAAATCCTTCCCGGTTTAATGGAAAAATGGGGAGTTTTCGGATCCGCCTCATATATCCCCGTACGCGGGCAACTTCCTACCACTCATTGTAAGGGGGCAGGGTGGGAAACGAATAGGTACGTGTCGAGGGGATGGGCGGCAGCTCAGCATCCGCGTTTGGGTCTCGGTCCAATGGGTGGACGTTTCGGGAATGAAGAGTTGAGTTGTTGAGATGAAGGAGAAAGGCAGAGGTAGGGAGACGTTGCGGGTCAACCTAAATAGTAGAGTTGTTCTTCGCAGCTGATGACCAGTTTACTCTACTAGCGCAGCTTCCATACCAAAGCAAGTGATCAGCAATCGTGCACACCTTTGCTGCAGTTGCGATCGTTATACCTCGAGTTGGAGGTCTTTATGCCCCTACATGGACTTTTACTCGCCCACTTCTCCAAGATTCGTGGTGTGTAAGCAAAAATCAATCCGATGAACACGCTCTCAAATATGTATACCGAATCCCTTAGATGCTTTTATTGTATTAGGGATGATTTTCAAATAAATGACAATTCTCTCTGCTTATTCATGATCCTGCACACCAAATAAATTTCGTTGTTTTACGAAAGATGATGTGGAGGTAGCGAATACTCATTTTAGTATTGACTGTGCTCGTGGTGAATGTATTATTTCGATCGATTTCAGAGCATCGGGACCTTCACTGAGCGTATTCTGGCTAGAATGTGCTTCATCTACATACTAGATACTACTCTGCGAGCCGTTGCTTGAGCGTTTAGAAAGGGGAGTAAGGACACCAGCCGTGTAATGGATGAGGTTTTGAGAGGTGAAATGGTGAAAAGTATTATGGATGTGTTTTTAGCGGACCACCGGTTTAATTATGTTCATTTATTGTGCATGGAAAGAACGGATTTTTGTCCCTGTCTGTTGGGAAATGTATTTCTCTTATTTTATCGTTTCTATCAGAACTAGAAATGTAGTGTAGTACCAAAATAATTTGCTCAATGTTGCTCTGAAACATCTGTTTTTAGAGGGATTAAGTTGGGAGCCCTAGATACTCGGAGGCTACACGCTAGGCTTAGGTTACTTGAGAAATTCAGAACTAATATTTTTCAGAGCAACACAGAGAATATTATCATGACTCCACACTACATCTCAAGGTCTGACGGATGCGATAAAATAAGAGAGATACACTGCCGAACAGATAGGTACACAAACTGGTTCTTTCCGTGCACAATAAGTGACCACAATAAAAACAGCTCCACTAAATAAACTCCTGCAATACATGTCACCATTTTATCTCCCAAAAACTTACATATTTACACGGCTAGTGATCTAATACCTCCTGCCCCACGCCCATGCGGCGGCTCGCAGGCTATTATGTAGATCTGTTATGAATTTCTCAAGCAAAATAGGTAAGCCTCTCATGCAGTCTCCGAGTCTCTAGTACCTCCCAACCTAATCCCTCTAGAAGTCACTATATACTCGTATTCTCTTGAGGCAGTTTTTAACAAAGCGCGCAGCTTCCTTCATATTTTTCGCTATATGTCTTCTGAAGAAGAAATCGGACACAGAAAATAATGACATAAGGAATAGTACAAGGTCGAGTTTAAAGTGAGTGTTTTTTGAGATAATTTAAGATGGGAGGGTAAGGAAAAAATAGTTACGACGCTAATGAATCCGATTTAAAGGGCGTCTTTCCCTTACGGTGATATCCAACGGCAGTCGGTTGTGAGTAGTGAGTGTTGTAAACTGAGCATGAGTCTCTAGCGAAATCTCTCCTCCGGGCGACCAATCGGGCTCTGTGGAAAGTCGCTGCATAATGTTCCATTAGTCTGTCCAGCCTCAAGGTAGGAGCGGAAAGTTGGAATACCACATCCCTTGTGCTCTCTCTTTTCTTTCTCCTCCCTTCTATTCCCGTTCACCAGTTTTATTTCTCTCCATTCATCATCTTTAGGCCTGCTTACATGATTCTACATGCACCCGCTCAAGCACGTAGCTGTACCGATGCATGGGTGAATACACCAAATTATAACTACTTTACTATTTACTTTACTATTAGGACTATTTTATGGCCACGCGTTCATGCATTTTTGCAATTTTGGGTGATTATACAGTGCAATTTTAATGAAGCATGTGGTCATGCTCATACTCGTGCAGGTACATGCATTGTGTAAACCTGGCTAAGCAGGTCTTCGTCCTTTTCACAACCTGACCCAATTTTCTCAAGGAATTCAGCTGACAGGAATGGATATAGATCCTACATAATTCTGCTTTAGTATGAGTTATAATAGGATAGTTATTAATCATCAAATTGTGGAGGGTAAATTCTGATATAGGAGTGGTAGAATCACCTTTGCATAAAGTCTGTGCGTTAGAACATAGGAAATAGTGCACGCAATATTCCCAGATATCCCAATATCCCAGATATTCCCAGATATCTCAGATATCCCAATATCCCAGTAGATGATGACGGAGTTGGGCATTGAAACTTTGCTCAATAAGGAAGATTTAATTCGGTGGAGAACCCGAGAAGCGTTCCTGCACAGTGTGTGTAATTATTGCAGTATGCCGTGAGGTTTATACTCGGTATTAAATGGGGAGGTTTTGGGTAGGCTACCGTAAAAGTTGTTATTTATAGAGTAAAGAGCAAAAAGAGCTTAAATGGAGGTGATTAAAGCAAAAAGAATTTCAGGCCAACTGCATTTATAAAGCCACTAATACCTCATTTTCACGAGAGCTAAAACAATGTATTTCCCCTGAATTATATATAATTTTATGAATATATATTACTGATTTTAGTTTGATAATTGACATCAAAAATGTAATTAAACTATCGTTGCATCATATTGGACCGATTAACGTTATAAGAAGATCAACATTAATAATTTCTGGTATTATCAAGTTTTTCGATAATGTTACTTAAAGGCAAATTTGAGTTGCTTCAATACGAGTGAAAATAGGGGAATCTGGTTTCATGTTTTGTTAAAAGCTTTTAGGTATTCTCTCGTGGGTTGATAAGCTTGAAAATAAGTTTAAGGAAAACGTTAAGGATCAATATTTACTTGTATATTGTCTCCATTCTTACTTCAACTGGGCTCAAGCAAATGTTATATAGCAGAAAGGATCAAGAAAATTTGTCAGAAAATTGCGGAAACATGTCTCGTGTATTCACACAAGTTCGGGTTAGAGCAGAGTGCTCAAAGCTCCGAGACAATTGAATAATTTCTGCGCGGAAGTAGACGAAACTCTTTCTCGGGAAAGGATAATGGACGCCAAATTAGCGCGAGAGAAGTTTCCAAGAAATAGAGGAGAATGCCTCTCTTTCTCCCATGATCCCCACTAATGTATCAAAAACCCTAGTCTCGCCTCGGTGAACGTGGCAAGAAAAAGAATACTAGTGGCTGCAGCATCCTTGAAACTCACCGAATGAAAATAAAAACCGGGGACTGTTTGCAAGGCATTTGAGATGCCTCACTTGTTTGCACTTACATATTCCGGTGGGGCATTTGTGCTTCCTTGGGCGGCGGAGGGGGGGTTCTGAGAAGGGACCAAAAGGGTGTCTCCCGACCCATTTTGCTGCCCCCTTGCTCTCCCTCCACCGCTCCCCCATGACTACTGGGAAGTGAAGCGGGGGGGGGGGGGGGGGGGGGGGGGTTGGTGGGGGTGCGGGAGGATCCGAGTGGCCGTAATGGTCCCTTCGGCGAAACCTGGGGCGGGCGGCCGGCGCGGCGGCTGCGGGAAAGGGAGCGGGTAGTGCGGCGCGGACACGTTGGAAGGCGCCGGGAAATATAGCTCTCTCTCGGAGGGAATGTAAGTTGCGTGGGCGCTGATGCGAGATGGTGCGGGGTGTGGGTGGGTCTAGCGTTGTGTAGCGGGAGATCACGGGGTTGTTGGGAGGCGGGAGGGTTTTAAAAGTGAGGGAGGGATAGGTTTGACGGGCAACCAACCTCCACCATCCTCCCTCCTCTTCCCTGGTTCACACTTTTTTTCCACTCCGCTCCTGTCCCTCTCCTTCACCCGTAGCTGTGGGTGCAAGGATAGATGGAATGAGAGAGACAGAGGGGGTGTGGGGAGTGAGAGAGACTAATGGTTTTGTGGAGCCGCATGGGAATGCAAGCGGGACGACGGGAGATCGCTTCTCCATTTTGAGGGAATTCCGTTCGGAAAGTAAGCGGTGGGAGGAGTAGGAGGAAAGGGGGTGGTAGGCGAGTAGGGAGGGAAGGGGTGGCCTGGAAGAGAAATGGAGAGGAACGATGAGGTCTGAGGGAGGAAGAAAAACTGCGGGAAAGGGTGCGGCGGCGTGGGGAGGAATGGGAGGCGGTGGAAACAGAATGGGAAATGATGGTGGAGGAGGATGTGGAGGAAAAGAAGTCGATGGGGACGCGTGAGTGGTGCATGGCTGGGAACGGGAGACAGGTGAGGAAGGTGAAATTGAGAAGCGGAGGAGAGGGAGTCATACGAAGCTAGAGAAAAGGGACTGGGGACAAGTGACCTAGGAGGAGAATAAACACGTCTGAGTGAATTTTTCATGACCAACGCCCTGGCAAGGCAATAAAAAAGATGCTGCAAGATGCTATACTGGTTACTTGTTCTACTTTTGTAGAAACTGAATCGCAATAATTGGAGATATAAAACTTTTCCTATGGCCTTTACTCCTAAAATATTACGTGAAATGCTTAGCATACCTGAATGTATTTAACTGATTACCTTTCGTTAAAGAAAATATTCCTAATGAGTAAACTGCCCATAAAATGGATTATATAAATTTCATTGTTAAGTACGGCAAACTCTCATAAATGGTAGAGGATATTTTATTTAAACCATCTTGCTTTCTTGGTTTAACTTCATATGAAATTTCGTTGCTTTGAATAAACTTAACGGTCATTTTGTTGTACGGTGTTGAGTTACCTCGAATGCATGTTCACAATATGGCGTTTCCCTTGTGGGTAAATTGACATGAAGATCTGAATTGAGTTGTAACAGAAAAGCTGACCGTGTTAGAAACGGAAATGAATTTCTGGCGATATTGCTTGAGTGTTTGACATCCTATGGTTATTGTTCCCATTGCAATTGTTTTGCTGGAAAAACATAGCACATAGACACTTTGGCTGGCACAGAGACAGTTATTTTAATTGTTGAACTTACGATAAGAAACAATATTCCTTTGACCTCATATGTCTAGAAAAACGTTCCAAAGGTAACAAGTCTGGTGTCGAAACTTAGCCATCTGTGTTTAGATAAGATAACAGATAATTGACTAGCAATAAATCTGAAATATCTATAATTGAGTTCCATATTTGTTGTCTCCTCAAATTGAAATGAAAATTCATTTATTTACTAGGAATTATTTAAGGAGGTTGGATCCATGACAGAATAAATTGATATCTTATTGGAAAAGATATTTCATTTTCAGAAAGGATTTAACCAGTAGTAATTGCACTGTAAAATATTAAACGTTTGTTTTTCGAGCGCTGTATCAAAACTTTTTCGGATAATACCGATTATTTTCTTAGCGAAAATGAAATAATACCCTCATTGTGACGGAAGTACATTTGTATAGAAATATTCCCAAGTCATCCCTTAGCAGTTTGGTCTTCCATTGTCCAAAGATTGATGAAATGCTCCTTTTTTTTGGTTTGATATCATGCTTGAACCATGTTTCTGCCCTTACAGTTGTAAAACTCCTTTAAATAAGAGCATAACAGTTTATTGATGTATTATCTTTATAAAGCGGATTTATTGTGTGGCACGTAAGCAGATAAAATTCAGTGCCTCAGTTTAATAGTCGTAGGACTTAGAATAAATTTGAAATTGAAGAGATACTTCGAATTTCAATAATATTTGAGGTTTGACTTTGTAAACTGATTGGATAGAAATATAATGAAAACAGTTAAATGGATTTTCACTTATATTGTATTATTGTATCACATACAAACGTAGTTTATGAAAAAAGTTGTCGTCACTAATTGGTGATCTTCCCTTGCCCAGGGAAATTTTAATGATATAATTCCTGGATTTAAAATCCTCAAATCAGTTATATAAAATTAAATTGCATTGGAATAATTTATCATTAATCTTTGATTGAAAGATTAAACAGTTTATTACAAATTCGCCTGTTTTAAGGATCACAAATGCGCAAATTTAAAACGCTACTGCCGGTGGAATATATTTTAATTACCATTTTAAACCACAGAGCTTACCGTGAAATTTATGCAAATTAAATGCATTAGAACTCTACCACGTGAGGTTATTCCTCCATCAATCCCCGATAAATTACAAAACTAAAAATAACTCTCTGGTTTCATCAACTACCAGTACATTCGGTTGGGTAAAATTCATAATAAAATCCTTGCCATTAATTTCCCTTGCGCAAAACGTACGCCGTCGTTTAAAATGGGACACTGAAACGGCCAAAACGTAATCTGAGGCATTTGGGAGGAATTATAACTTAAAAGAGAAAGAGAAAAAAATAAACTCGGGGAAATAAAAAATGGACTGCTCTCGTCGATCGAAATGCTCCATGCTCGGGCGCTGTGGTGCAAACATGCGTACAACACGGCTGCCTCCCACCCAGTGAATGGTAGGGATATAACCGAAACTGAACGCGTCCAGCCTTTCCCGGGAGACCGCGCGGGTGGAAAGTGAGAGGGTATATACCTACATGGGGCGCTCTCGAAAGGGAGGAGGGTAGAGGGTGGAGAAGACCCCTTTGGGAGGATTTGAAGGATGGATATATACATTGCGTCGCGAGCGAGGGAACAGTAAATTAGTACGCACGTATTCACCGATAGCTGTGATCAACGCACTCTCTCCCTCCCTCCTCGCCCAACCTCCCTCCCTTTCCGCTCACCGCCGTCCCCGCGGCTGCCCCCATCCACCACTCCGTGCATGAAATGGCCCCCAGCCGCACAGGGACGTGTGAGGATACGTTCGTACCGTCGCCACGCCTCCACCCAGGCCCCCGTAGGCCCCAAATATCCCGCAAATTCACGTGCGAACCCATTCAGATGATAGGTCATAAAGGTAGGCGGACGATAAATGAGTTAATTTGTGACTTAAAGGATAGGTGAGTAGGTTGTTTAGAAAGTGTCTGTTGGGAAATGGAAGAAGTGTGAAGGGAAACCCGGCAATAGCCTTCTCTAAAAGTCATGGAATATAATGGTGTCAAATTCACTGTGATAAATGACTCGCCTGGAATGAGAATCGAACTCAGGCACATTTCTTGCCGAATACTCTCACAATTTATGAATTTCATAAGGGTTTTAAAGATCTAGTTCTTCTCTCAGGTACCGTGTATCTATTGCCCAGAAGTGCCCGCGGACGAGCGCTGAGCGTCATTTTCACGAGGTGAAGCCCAACTTTAGGCACAAATTACTCAGTATTTACTTGAACAATTGGTCAGGTTACTGGGTGGAAAATCTATATCTACATCTACATCTACGCAATACCCCGCGAGCCACCACGAGGGTGTGTGGCAGGGGGTGAAGATCACCAAACATGCACTATTGCCATGCAAGTAGGATATTTAAGGGAGACATGCTAGAAAACAGGGTCACATGCAGCTAGATGGTTAGAGACTTAAAGACTTCTTCTAAAAAATTCTTGAACATCAGCAAAAATAGTGATACAGACAATACATGGAAAGAGTTCCTCCAAATTACGCGGTCACTTGTCAACAGATATATACCTCATAAGTATAAGAGTGAGAATAGGGAACCAAGGTGGTACAACGCGGAGGTTAGAAAATATTTAAAACGCCAACGAGTTAGCCACGCGAAACTAAGGAAAATGAAGAAAAATGTAGCTAATAGCGACCTAATAAATACTATCGAACTTTATAAAATTTGAAAAGCAGCCGCAAAAACAGCCCTTAGAAAATCGTTTAGTGAATTCAAGAGAAAAGTACTCGGAGAACAATTAGAGGGAAATCCGAAAGCATTTTGGTCATATGTTAGGGAAGTAGAGGGAATTAAAAAGTCAGCGGTTAATTCCTTGAAAAACGGTAGAGGCGAAATAGCAACTTCTACTTTAGATAAGGCTAATTTGTTGAATTATTTTTTTCAGAGCGTTTTTAATCAATCTAAGCGTAGTTTGCACGAAACCATATCAGACCGATTTCAGCAACCAATGCCCCCGATCGATATATCTTGTAGCGGAATTGTATCCTTACTTAGTAACATTAGCCCGAACAAGTTCTCAGGTCCTGATGTAATTCCAGCTCGTGTGTATAAAGAATTAGCTCTTGAAATGGCTCCATATCTTAAAGCAATATTTAATAAATCCCTAGAAGAACACGCGGTTCTCAATGACTGGAAGATAGGAAATGTGACCCCAATTTTTAAAAGTGGCGATTGGCAACAGCCATGTAATTATAGATCAATATCATTAACGTCACTATCATGTAAAATTATAGAGCATATAATAGTTACATCAATAATGGGACACCTCGACAGCCAGGATTTATTGATAACAAACCAGCATGGGTTCAGAAAGGGACGGTCTTGCGAAACTCAATTAGGTCTTTTTGTTCATGATATTTTAGTTTCCGGAGAAGGTAACGTACAGGTAGACGCAGCGTTTATTGACTTTAGAAAAGCGTTTGAAAAGGTTCCATACTGTAAGTTACTCGCGAAGTTAGCATCATACGGGATAGACAGTAATATAGTAGGCTGGATAGGAGACTTCTTACATGAACGCGTTCAAAGGGTGTTATTAGATGGTGTCAGCTCAGGCGAAGTAAAAGTTACATCGGGTGTTCCCCAGGGAAGCGTGATAGGTCCAATTTTATTTCTTCTCTACGTAAATGAATTGAATACAGTAGTAAAAATAGCAAGCTCCGTCTATTCGCCGATGATGCAGTAGTGCATAAGGAAATTAGAATTGAAGAGGACATCCAGTCTTTAGATAAGGATTTAGATGCGATTGATGATTGGTGTGATAGTTGGCAGCTAGAATTAAATTTGAAGAAATGCGCGATAATGAGCTTTTGGAAAAAAATGGCTTTCCCCGGAATAGTTATTGCATCAAAGAAAAGAAAATATCTAACTTAGTATCTATTAAATACTTAGGCGTCACCATCACTGAAGACATATCATGGGGGAAACACATCAGGGAAATAACTAATGTAGCAAACCGTAGATTAGGATTCGTAAAAAGGGTTCTAGGCAAATGCGATGAGAGAGTCCAAGAGAGAAGCTATTTTACACTTGTCAGGCCTCATTTAGAATATGCCGCTAACATATGGGATCCGTACGAAGAAGGTTTGATAAAAGAATTAGAGCGTGTGTAAAGGAGATCCGCCAGATTTGTTAAAGGCCGTTAAGATAATTGTGTAAGTGTTACGAGTTTAATAGAAGAACTAGGATGGGAATTACTATCAGAACGCAGGTTCAAATATAGTTTACACCTTTTAAGTAAGTTCGAAACCGATTTTTTCACTGATGACGTTAGATATTTATTGAGAACTCCTGCGTATTGTGCTAGGTTTGATCATATTCCAAGATTAGAGAGATAGATTGTCGTACCGATAGATTAAAAATGTGATTTTTCCCGCGTACCATAAGAGAGAACAATTAGCAGCGTAGCAAAGCGATAGGTAGGTGAAATATAGATAGAGTAGTCTGTAGCGCATGATGCATGTAATAACAACCAATGATCCCTTTCTTATTCTGCAGATACTAACCATCTAGCTGCATATGACCCTGTTCTCTAGCATGTCTCCCTTAAATATCCTACTTGCATGGCAATAGTGCATGTTTGGTGATCTTCACCCCCTGCCACACACCTTCGTGGTGGCTCGCAGGGTATTGCGTAGATGCAGATGTAGTCTACCACTGAGGATGTAGATGTCCTAAATTGGCTAAGGACTCTATTTAAACCAGAACAACAGAATTGTAAAATGAGTGATGTACGAGTTAGTTAGGTGGTAAGTTAGTGAAAGGTATTGCTAATGAAAATGCTACGATGAAGTGTCTCCTCACCCTGTGATTAATAACTATGAAGACCCAGGATATACACTACCGATAGTTAACGAGTACACTACGCAATGTGAGTGATAGGAAAGCTACAGCATAAAGCTCTACTTGTTTTAATTTTATATAGTAAGATATACCACAGAAACTACTAACTACACGATAGGCGAAAATAATAAAATAAAAGGGGTGGCTTCTGCAGATCACTACAGCAGATACTCTCGGCAGAAATACAGGCACACGCAGACACACACGAGGCACCGGCCACTTCACTCAAACACCACTCGCTATTTAGCTAACACTAACTTTAAATAACTAGCCGATAAGTGAATAACTTGGAATATATAGCTAGGAGAAATAGATTGGAATACGGCTAAGCAGCAGGTGCACAGCGAGCAGGAAGGCAGCCGGGAACCGGATTAGGGAGCGCTCCGAGAACACGTCCGTACCCTTCAAGAGCAGGCGAGAGAATCTAGGATTAAGGACTCAGGATTCGAATCCCAGTCCTGGTTAATGATTTTCCCTCAGTAAACTTCACACACTTGTGTGACCACTAGCGAGTGACTCCGTTAAGGTTACTGCGCGACCAGTCCCGCAGTTTTTCGAATCATTGAATATCTCGGGCATCTCTTGATCGTTATATTTATTGTTCAATACGTATATATTTAGTATATATTTAGTGTTCAATACGTTGAGTAAGAAAAGACTGCGACTCCAAATGGCTTTACAGTGCAAACACTAACCATGAGCTGGGCATCAAGTGCCATTTTCAAGGTGCTCAGGAATATTATGCTCTGCACTATGTACCCAAGAAAACTGTGCATTGTGCAAAAACTATGGTCGGTTGTTGGTCAACGAAAAAGTGTGAAAATAACAGCATCTTTTTTACTATGCTGTTCTCATACCGCTCGGCACCAGGTTGTCCGCTGACAAACTTATTTTTATTTGGTTACACTGGAAGACTAACCACAACTAAGGTCATTTGTTCTATAGTTAAGGTTCACGTCGTAGAAGGACGATAGTAGGGATCCAGAAACCGCTGTAAAAACATCGTTACTACCAGGATATAAACCCTGGCCAATGCAGGATATGTATCCAATATTTCAACACCCACACCAACACAATCCCCCCGCACACTTTAAAACGCACATGCCCCTCTCCTTGCCCATCAATCTGCACCCCTGCACCTTCCGCACGTACAATCCTCAATCCTTCCTTCGCTTCCGCACGGAAGGATCTTATTTTGAAGGCTATCTCACAAAGGGATTCTCCATCCTTCCGAGCCATCCCTCCTCCTCCTCTACGCATTCCTCCCCCGCTCTGGATCTTTATGCGCACACACTACACGCAAGAGGATTTGGGTGGCTGGTGGTACAGGCGGGAAAAGAGGACGCTTCGAAGAGGAGGAGAGAGAGGCTGAGGCTCAAGTGGAGGATTCGACAAGCGAGGCGTCGAGGACGAACGAGAGGCGGAAAGTGAGGCGTTTGGACCGAGGTGAGAGTGAGAGGTGGATGAGGGAAGTATTGGAAAAAATGGTGGAAAAGCCTAAGGGGGGAGTGGAAGGATAGTGTGGTGCGGTTGCATTGGGTTGAGCGGGGAGGGGGGGGGGGTTGAGCTGAAGAAAGTGGAGGAGGCGAATCTAACCGCGAGTCTCTGCTTGATTGCTCCGATTGTCATGGTGATGCCGCGGTATGGCAGGTATATGGCGACGGACGGGGAGAGTCAGCCAGGGAGGGAGGGACCCTCGAATCGTGCCGCTAAAAACCTCATCTCCATTCAGACCACGGGGGAGGAATCCACTTTCCGTCACCATGGGGCTCAGGGTGGGGGAAGGGAAAAGGGGAGGAGCAGGGGGAGGGAGTGAAGGAGAAATAAATGCAGAAGGAAGTGGATTTTCGAGGAAGGGTGGGAATTGAGGGATTGGCTGAAGAATTTCTACGGGTGTCGATATCGGGATTCCTTATACCTATCCCTCAACCTCCTCCAACCTGCTCCCCAGAGGACTACCAGTCGTCTCATTCCCCAATTGAATATATTTATCCCCTCATACAAGATATGCCCAATCCCCTTCCACGATTTCTCTTGTTTGCGCTTCGCCATCTTTTCTCGAATCCTTCTCCCGTTTTTCTACTGTTCAAAATGAATTATTCGCCGTCCAACGCAGTTTTCAGTCATATTAATGGATTAATAATGATGATGGATACGGAAAAAAATATTTATCACCGATTCAATTGGGTCAACTTTTGTAACCTTATTTCGATGTAGGCTAGACAATAGGCAAGGATGACCAACTCAAACACGCGTTTTATTCTCCTTAAGTATTTTATCATATTGAGCTGATAACGCAACCGGAGAAATGTTTTCTGTTCAATTTATGGTATATTCAATTTCATCGCTTTTGTCTTTTACTGGGCAATATTCCTTAGTTTGGTTGTTTCTACCCTTGAGTGATTTCAGAAAAAACGTCAAAGGAATAACATTCATGATAATAAAATCAAGGAATTAGATCATTAAAGAAAGTCAGGAGGAGACTAAACATTTTCTTCTCTGCATTCTTAGCAGTAATACACTATGCTAGTATTAAATATAAATCCTGAAAGTGATGTTAGAACACCTGTTCATGATTTTGCTGTTGCGGTTTGCCATATTATAAAATTTAAGTTCTCGGGTACATGTTAGGATGGGTGCACTACGACATCATGATCTTATGTAACGATTGAAATATTGAAAAGTATATTGTTTCTTAAAATTAGGCGTTATTTCCGTTTTAACTCGTTGGTGCAAAAGAACTGCAGCGGTATTTTTCAGAAAAAGGAAGCTGAAACTGCCGGGAACATTAGAACTCCGCACCGTCTTCATCCTTCCATTGATCGATTTATCAGTAATGCCGATTATTATATTGGTCAACCGTCTCTACGGATCGTGAGAGGGGGTTGGGAGGGAGAGGGTGTATGAATCGGATGCTCAGCCGTGCGAACGAAGGAATCGAGATGGCGACGGGGGGCGTTGAGGTGGGGGAAGGCTGCAGGGGGTTTGGAAAGGAGAGAATTCCGTCCGGAAGTTGGCCGGCGCGTGATGATAGCTCTCAGCTTAGTGATTTCCAATTCCGGGATTTTTTTCTTCTCGCTCTCCTTCGGCATCTTTCTCGCTTTTCCCCCAAAATACTCTCTCAGACACACTCACCGACACAAGAAAAGTATCATCTTCTCCTCCCCTACGCACTTATCTCCTCCTACTCTCCCTCACTCTCCTACTCTTCCTCCACGAACAGTCCATTTTCACCTTCCTTTTCCTCCAGTTCCTCCTCCAATCTTTCTTTGCCTTTCTTCTCCTGTGAGAATTTTTCCCACTAGTTGCGTAAATATACTATTAAATTAGTGCAGTGGAAGGTTTTTATTTTACAAGATCATTATTTTTCAAGAATAAGAAGAAATACTAGTATATGAAGCGGAGAAAGTGTTGAAAAATGAAGAAAAGGAAATGGTGACGAAGTGGAGAACGGAGAAGAGAATCAAAGGTGAAGTTCATAAGTGCCAACTCCATTGAGTGGTTAGGGGGAAAGAAAATCGGAGGAATGAATCTAATCGGATGTGATTTCAGAGACGAGTGAAGGTGTACGTCGTATGGATTGCGTTTAAAAACTTGCGTGAGTAAGTTAAAATTGCGGTATTATGCGATGGCATTTCATTCTTTACATTAAATAAAATATGAGATTTTGCAACACTTATGAAATTCAAAATAAGAATTATCACGAATATGGTCGGCGGTATTTATTCAATTGATTGGACGCGTTTTCTCGGACGAACGCAGACGCCAAGGCATCAACTACCGTGGGGAACTTACCAATCGTTGAATATTTTCATTATATCGCTTTCCGGTAACTTTAAAATAACCTAATCACTTTTGTAATCAGTTGATGTGTTTCGAAATATATTGGCACCCGGAGATTTAATAAGATCTCTATGTAAATACTATTAAGTTCTACGTTTTGGATATGCCCATTATGATTTAAATTTAATCAAGATTGAGCTTGTATCTTTAAAAAATTATTAGCTGTAAAATTTTGTAAATACCTTTAATAATACGAATGGCATACACAAAAATCTCTTTGGTAACAAGATAAAAACTCACTTGCATCAAAGCTGTTAGCCAATGCTAATCAGCCAAATTCCAGTGATTTTTCATCCGAATCCCGGTGATTTGTTTTTAATCAAAATGTATGCGTCATGTGACACAAAAATGAAACATTTTTTTTCTGCAATTATGAGTACCACGATGATTGTCCTTCAAAAATTCCAGGTTAGGTACTCGTGACATCATTTCAAACAGAAATGGAATACATTCAAATAGTCCGTTACATGACCTCTAACAAGATTGACTCTGAAAGTAAAGGATGTCGAGTATCCCGCATCATCTGGGGCATAAATTTAATGCTAACCATTGACAAAGTTTGAATAAATAAAATAAATTAGGTAACACCTCTTTTGAGATTTATTATCACGACCCAGGTTTCGGCGATTTGTGTCATCTTCAGATCAACTGTGTCACCTTCAAGTGAAGATGACACAGTTGTTCACTTTTCATGAAAAAAAGGTCTTGAGGTCTGCAATTGAAATGAGTCTTATGGAAATAATTCCAAGCAAAAAAAGTGAGAGTGAAAATTCATTTCAATGCACAGTAGAGTGGAGGTCTTCAAACCGCACCAAGAGTGTTACTGAATGTGACAACTAACGTAATGTCTCATATTATTCGCTAAACATTTATCAACTTATTGATTAATTGAAATAAAAATAAACACAAAAGCCTGTCAAAAGTTGTTTTATCTTTAATTTATTCGGCAGTTTTAGGAAAGGGAATAATAATGTATTGATTGCTAGTTTGGAAAGTTTTTGCTGACAATAAACCGGATGTGCAAATTATATATGACGTAATCATCATGCACTGAAATATTTATGATTATAAATGAAACAGACTAAGTTTTGATGTGAATCTGCAGTGCAATATTGAAGCTGACTCTTGAAATAGTATTAATCAAGTTTGCGATGCGAAAGAAGGCGGAAAATAGGACACTATAATTGTTTTGGTGAACTTTTCATCTGATTTGTAATTGATATATTTGCTTTTTTTCCATCTGCAGGCTGACAACGCTTGGACTTTTGGTACCTATCTTCACTGACGTTCATATTTTGAAAATCAGTAAGTAGATAGCTTTAAAATTATTTTTCTTTCACATTTTACCTTCCCAATTAATCAATGGGTTTGTGAGAATATGAACTCTGCTGTTAGTTTTTCGCTATTGGAAGTTCACTCAGTAAAGTTTGGACAAAAAGGTGGTCAGGCAACAGAATTTAAGATTATGTCATTATTTTTCCCTGCAAAAGATAAGTATGAAAGCATCGAGCGTAATATGTTTTTCTGCGAGTTAAACATTCCATTCGAGGATAAGTTATTAAAAATGTAACTTAAAGCCACAAATGAGAGAATTCCTGCTATTCCTTGAAAATTTGTTATCCAATACCTTGAGCTAGAATAGGATTCAGGAAATTCACCTAATTTGAATATTATATGAACTGAATGAGGGCTGCCTTTTATCTAGAAAATGGGCAAGTTGGTCCTCGCATAAGTTAGAATTTTATCTTTTATGTTGCACTTTCGGCGAAAAACTTTTGCCAATTAATACGGTAAAAATTTTTTTTTATAGACACTCTTTTCCGTGGCATCAATTCTTAGATGATTCTATGGCGAAAAATAATGAATTAAATCAACGTATCTTTTCGTACAGGGCAACTCTAACTGGTCTTGATGAGATCAACAAATCCACATGTGGTATGTCTCCTGGTTTGACATTTTATAAGGAAATGGTAACTTATTATCATTGATGGTACTATATGCAATATAGTACCATCTAGTACCAGTATAGGAACTATTAGTATAGAAAGGCAGTACAAACTTTTCCATGATACCAGAGATCTATTTCATCAGAAATTATTTGTTCATTTATATGGACTTTTTTCATTTGGTTACATACTTTATATGCATTTCTTTTTCTTGAAATAGAACGTAGCGAATCTGTAACAATGCACACCGCCAAATAAACCATGTTTACATTACCCACCCCGGCAAAAGTGCTTTTGAAAATATTTAGTCTTAAATTAAATGAATAAACTAAATCTATTTATTAGTGAAAATTGCAGTCAGAGAAAAGAAAGAGGCGTACAAGGATATGATTGCTGCCAAATCTGAGGAAGAGCGTACTAAGGCATGTGAGATTTACAGAAAGAAAAAGAATGAATGCAAAATCGTTATTGAGAGAGAGCAAAGAAAGAATGCGTGCGGATGAAGCTAACAAAATGCGGAGTGATTTTGAAGGTAATATAAAGCTGTTTTTGAAGTGGGTAAAAAGGGCTAAGATTGGTGAAGATAGGGGAATTAATGCGGTAAAGAACAAAAGTGGAGAGATTATTTGGGACGAGAGCAATGTCATGGACTGCTGGAGGGAGTATTTTGAAGAATCGTACAATAGTATTGCAGGCGTTGAGAATGAGCCTTGTGAACTGGTGTGTGAAAATGTGATGATGGAGAAGGATATCAGTGAGAAGGAGGTCACAACGGCTGTGAGAATATTGAAAAATGGGAAGACTGCAGGCATAGATGAGATATCCAGTAAAATGTTGAAGTGTGGCTGTAAATTACTAATTTGTAGGCTGCGTGAACTATACATATTATGCTTACAGGTTTCTACTGTTCCAGCCGATTGGAAGAATGCTATCATCGTTCCGTTGTACAATGGGAAGGGAGGAAAGACCGAATGTAATAATTATCGGGCGATTAGTTTATTGAATGTCCCGGGAAAAGTGTTCAGTAAAATATTAATCGAAAGAGTGAGGAATATTACTTCCGACAAAATATGGGGTGTGCAGTGCGGGTTTATGCCTGGGAGAGGATGTAGTGACCAGCTTTTTGCACTTCAGCAAGTGATATAAAAATGTATGAGTGTCCGAAAGAAAGTGTACTGTGCGTTTGTCGATTTAGAGAAGGCATATGACAGAGTAAATGGAAAAGGTTTTGGAAGGTTTAAAGAGACTATGGAGTGAATGAGCGGTTATTGAATGTTATTATGGCGATGTATGACAATAGTAAGGTAGGTGTAAGAGTTAACAGGGTTCTGAGTGATTGGTTTGTAATAAATCGTGGTGTAAAGCAAGGATGCGTAATGTCTCCATGGCTGTTTAATGTATTTATGGATAAATGTGTTAGAGACGCGTGTAGTGAAAACGACGGTATTTTGATTGGAAATATAAACGTGCGATTTCTTCTATATGTGGATGATGCTGTTTTGATCTCAGACAGTCAACAGGGATTTCAGAAGCTCCTAGATAAGTTTTGTGAATCAACGGAGAGAATGGAATTGAAGGTAAATAAGTGCAAGACTAAAGTAGTAGTTTTTGATAAGGAGAATGGGGAGAATAACTGTAGGATGAGGGCGAATGGTGAAGTAAGTGAACAAGTGGATAATGTTGTGTACTTAGGTAAGATGTATTCGAAAGATGAAAGAATAGATGAGGAGATAAAGAGACGTGCGAATGCTGGAAGGAAAGTTATAGGTAGCATGTGGAGCATATCAAGGAATGAGTGCTTGTCTAAGGATGCGAAAATCGCCGTGTACAAAAGTGTACTTCTTCCCGCTTTGCTATATGGAAGTTAAACATGGGTATGTCAGGACATACATAAGAGTAGACTAAACGCTGTGGGTATGAGTTATCTGAGGAGTATTTGCGGCAAAAGTAGGATGGATAGGGTCAGGAATGAGTGGGTCATGAATGAATGTGGGTTAAATGCTCCAGTAATGGACGTGTATGAAAGGAGTGTGCTTCGTTGGTTTGGCCATGTTGAGAGAATGGATGAGAGTCGAATAACGAAACAGATATATGAGAGTAGAATGAATGGTGTGAGAGGTAGAGGTAGGCCGAGAAAGTTGTGGTTGAGGAAATTCTTAGGAGGAGGAATATTAGAAGTTTTAAAAACAGAAGGGCGTGTATGAATCAGTGTATGAGGGTAAATGAGGCAAAAGGTATTTGCAAGGATAGGTCAGTATGGAGGAAATTATTGAAGCAGAGTTAGGTGTACAATAATGTATTAATGAGTGAAACATTTTGACTGTGCCTACCCCGGAAGGGAACGGCGTGATGGGTATGTATATGTAGTATTTACTGGGCGTGGGAATGCCTTACGGTACTGTTTGTAGTGTATGTTAGTGCATTTATGCACTTATTGAAGCTTATGGGTCCTCCAATAAAAGTTAAAATGCAAATTTAGAAAAACTGGATCAATGAGTTCATGAGAATATGTTGACTCTTCATGGAATCGTTTTAGCACTTACGCGTCATTTCCCTCTCTCAGAGTGGCGCTTCAGTTATACAAATTTAAATTCACACTTCTCTTTACGTTCAAAATCGAGTGAGAAATCGTCAAATCATGGATAAATATTCATAAAAAGTTACTTACCTTTTTTTCATAAACCAAGGAGATATATTTAGAAAATGTGTGAAGCTAGTACTCTCCATTCTGTGAGATGTATATTGTACTTGCTTTGTAATATTGACAAAGATGAAATTCTCACTAACATTTTTGCGTGTGAACCTTTTTTTTGTACCTGCTATGGTGTAGGACGTCGATCCCTTTGGCATTCGCACAGAAGTTTTTCTCCGCGTGTTTTTAGGAGGTCTCTAAGGAGATAATCACTCAACTGCGTTTTGTACATGCGTCTGTTTAGTGGCATTCTTCGGGAACTGGAGAGGCCTCTATCGTGTCAGTGGCCAGAACAACATTTCAAACAATGGGCTAGATTACTTACAATCTTTTTTTTCGCGCGTTCCTGAAACCCTGAGACCCAAAGGCTCTGGCACAACCCTTCGCCTTGTCGCTTTCCTCCCCTTTACTCCCCATTCCCCTCTCCATCCACCAACTGCTCACCTCCTCCTAGCCCCGTTTCGCTCCACATCCTTTGACAAATGGACTCTGGCTTTTCGCCGTCTCTGCCCCCTCCCCCCCTCCCGTGTACTCCCAAACCCCCCTACCCTCCCACGGGAACTCCACCACCCTCTCCGGCCCGAGCACATTCCTCGTCGTCTCCTCAGCAATTCTGCTGGCCGTGCGTCAGCCAACCTTTGACCAGTCCATGCAGGCATCCTTTCTCCCCCCCCCTTCCCCCACGTCCTCCTCTCCATCCCCCGTGCACTCAGTGCCTCCCAGTGTCCCGTCATGTCCTTTCCCTTCGCTGCCCTGTCCAGCTCCTCCACCCATTTCGCACGCGCCCATCCATCTGCTTACCCCGACCCTTGATCCTCGTAGAAAAAACGAGCGGAGAGTGACAAAGCGCGAGCATTCGAATCCGCATTCTTCGACAAATATTCACAAGTGGCGATTATACACCTTATTTTCGTCCACACTTTGGCAGCAGATTCGTTATTTTTCCTATTTTCAGAGCTAGTGTATTATTAGCTTTTGGTTGTCCGCAGAGGGATTTCTTTTGTTGAGACCTTCCTCTATTGAGTGCGTATCTCTAAATTCCTTTTTCCCAACACCCTAGTCCTTTCTCGGATCATCCCTTCAGAAAATAAATAAGGACGACGTTGTTGGGCATGATCGAGGGATAAGATGGAATTTCAAATAAGTTTGCCACTTTAGCTTTACTGGCTAAAGCACTCGTCCGGAAATTGAGGGTACCGGATGCGAGTCCCGGTCAAGACGGATGACTATTCTCCTGTGGAATTTCGCACATATGTATTGGGAGTGACTCCGCGAAGTAATTCCGTGGCTAGCCCCGGTATACTCATAATTGGTCTTAGGATACACTCCTCACACGTAGAAGAGGTAAATATGTAAGTATTTATGGGTCCGGAAACGCTTAAATTCCACGTTAGAACTCATTTTCTACAAAACTTCACAGTATATTAATCATGAGAAACATATAGGAACAGAACGTACATGCGTACCACATTGAACTCCTTCTTACATTAAAAGTTCAAAATGCTCTCCTTTTGCATTTATTCATGCATCAACCCGCCGTCGCATTTAATATTTGATATGTTTAATGATGATCGGTTGCATTGAGTGCCAGATGTGTCAATGAAGTACAGTGTATAGTTTCCCAGCTCTCCATAATACGAAGACACGCACGAAGACTCTCTGCATTTTGTACCACGATTTGATACTTACGGTATTTCCAATGCCCCCTCAAGTAAAATTCTGGTAGGCATAGGTCCATAAAACATGGAAGCCAGGGAATCGATCACCTATTCCTAACCATCAAGTTATAGAAAATGAGTTCTAATATGTAAATAAAGCGTTAATGCACCAGTATCCAGAAAACATATTTTCTTCTTCTTCGTGTGGAGAATGTGCCCTTAAAGTTTGGCAGTATATTATCCTTATACACTGTGCATGATATGTAATGTGGTTAATGATGGCATGTTGAAAAAACATAGCACATACGTGGGGTTCATGTGCCTCTTCTCTTGCAGTTAGCCCATTCTTTAAGTTGGATAAATATGTTGACGCTTGCCAATATTTTCATAGGATACTGGCAGAGTAATCCTGTACATTTTCTTCACTTCAGTCTTAAAAGTGCATTTCAACCAGCTAGCTTCATAACCTCACTAAGGTTTCCATCTATGAACTTCCTTCTAATTGGCAAGTATTTTTCAAACCCATTTTTAGCCATCAGGGTAGCAGAAGATCACATCCTACTAATAACCATATGCTTAACCTTCTAATAACCATTTGCATCTATTTTTATCATTATTATGTGATTTACCCGTTAGGGTAGTATTGAAATGGAAGTAAATAGGAAAAATGCTCTTTACTGTTACCTTTGAAGCCTCCTGTCTACCGAAATTTCTTTTTCATCTCCTTCTACGTCAAACCATTCCTCAATCCCGCCCGTAAAATCTATCCTCTTCCTTCCATTCTTTGTTTGCGAAAGATAAGGTTGGTGAAGAGCTTGATATGGAATGTAGTATTGTATAGGAGTGAAACGTTAGCTATCGCCTGAAGAATGAATATTTTTAACTGAGTAATTGTACCAGGAGTTAACAAATTTCTATCTTTTACACTAAAAAGTATTGCTAAGAAAGGTTCTTTCAATTTAAATTGTATATCCATTATAGTAACTGAAGATGAGGCTAGTACGAGAAAGTGTGTCAATCAGTATATTTTCCGCGATGAAATGAATTTACTCATTGATACTCATCTTATTCATCACTGTTCATTTGCTTTATTTGATGATGTTGAACGGCACTCTACACGAAGTTCACTATAATTAGTAAAAGTTCCGGCTAAAAATTTAGACATGCTCATCAAATTATGTTTGGCAAATCCTCGAACGTGTGTTTCAGACCAAACTATTCATTTTGCCTTGAATATACATCGAGCGAGGGAAAATTAGCCTTCCCTTGGGTTCCGCAGTCGCGCGAGACATCCGGAGGCAATCGAAGTGGACAGCCATGCCTCGAGATATAGCATAATATTAGGCCTCCCATCTTCCCCCATCCATCCATCCGGAAGGAGGAGGCGGGGGGGAGGGGAAGGGGAAGAACACTCGATGCTTATAAAGCCCACGTGTTCGGTCTCCTTCCGTTCGCTTAGAGGAGGAACGGCGACTGACCTCCTGTCTCCCCTGTCGCAGCGAAAGCGAGAACGCGACCCCCTCTCGCGCCAGAGGGGTCCAATTGGGGCGGAACTCTCTCGACGCGAAGTGACAAGGGTGGCGGAAAGCGCGGAGGGAGTCCCCGCATCAAGGGGTGGCGCGGTGGCGACACATTTTTTGAAGGGGCGGGGCAGGAAGGAAAAGAGGGAAGACTCCCCCCCGCAGCCCCCAGTCCCCCACGGTCCCCACAACCGCGACATCTCTTCCCACGCCGAAGGCCAACGGATCATTTTTTCCCTTCTCTCTGTCTCTCTCTCTCACTCTGTCTCTCTCTCTCACTCTCTCTATCCACTCACTGTCTCTCGTCTGCGACGCTCGCCGCTCTCAAAGGACGCCGACACCGCTTCCCCGAAAACACCTGCGGCGCGGCAGAGGGCCTTCTCTCCCCGGGAGTGGAGTGGGGGTGGGGCCGACTTCCAGGCAACGCGCTGTGGCGGCGCCTTTGATGCAAACAATATACCACGGCGACCATCCCGCAATTCTCCCGGCGTCTACACCGTCTCCTCTCTCCTTCACTTAGTTTTTTTTTATTCGTAAAGTATCCCTCCCTTCGCTGAATGTCTTGCGGTATGCATTTTTTCATTACCCGAAAGTCTCGAATGTAGAGAGATTTCTTTTTGGCAGTCAATATCCTGTGTCTTATCTTATCTTGGGAGAAACAATTGTGGTAGGATAGCTTCAAATTTTATATCGCCTACGTCGCCTCTTCAGTGCTATGTTTAATGAAAAAAATCTTACTTTTTTGATGTCTGAAAACATACTTTGTTCATAACTCAGAGGAGAATTTTACTGCTACCCATGGAAATATAGATCTTCTGCAACCTATGTAAGTAATATGTTTCTGGTTCATTATCAGTCTACCAAATTTTTCTTATGCTGCTGGAATCTCTCATCTTTCTAAAAAAAATTTTAATTGTAAACTCTGATAACTTTAAAAAATTTACGGGAAATCGGTCAATTTTTTTATATTACCTTATGCTTTGTCTATTTGAATTTGATTACGTAGTTTTTTTGTTTCCCTTTATGATACAAGAAAGATTCATATTTGCTGGAACACAGCATTATGTCTGAACTATTGATCGAAGCCTGAGTCTCGTAATCTAGTTATAATACACAATTTATCTTCTTTACTTTCTGGATGTAGTGAGTGCTTTGAGGTAATCATTCTTTCCTTATGAATAGATAAAGGAAAACAGCTAATTGTTACAGCATAAGTCTCATGAGTAAAAAAATGCAACACAAAGTAGGATAAAGTTCTCACAGAAGATTTAGGTAGACGGTCGCTCGAAGTAAGTGAGTCTAGTTGAATGGGGGGCTCATGGGAAGATAAATATTTGAAGTCAAGAAATGTCAGTGTAAAGACTTCCACCAGATTTTCTGATTCACTGCCAAGAAATGCTAGTCTACTGTTATCGCTCAGTATACAATATTTGTAATCGGTTTTATCTGCCGTTTTTCTTTTGGGAAAATCAGGCCCATATTTTCGGCATCTCGCCCAGGAAAATTGCCTCAACATCTCCAGACAAGCTAAACAGTTTCCGATCTTGTTTCGAAATCACCATGTCATTCTCTCTAAAAATTATTATGCTCCCTCCTCTGTAATGCTATAGAAACAAGTTTTTGGTGAGTGCCAGACCGTATATTTTATAATAACTCACACCACACAATATATCAATATATCAGTTCGTTTTCTACATTGAGGCTTATTTTCCTATAAGTTGGGATTTGATTCGCGCGTAATTTGGTGAAAATCGTCTTTTTCAGTTTTGAGCATTTAACTTTTAACAGATCTGATAATTTGAGAGTATTTCTGTGCTATGATCAAAGAATTGAATGCTAACATCACAATATTTTTTCCCCATTCTGCGTATCTAATTATGAATCGTGGTGAAAAATCGAAATAAATATTACCGGAAGTGAGTAAGAATTGAAATATTCGCAACTTCCATGAAGGAGCATCTGCTGAAATAGGTTGCTTGTTTGTAAGCATGGATCCAACGAGAGCCTAGGATTGTAATGATTGATGCAATGACGTTTTTGCTATGGTGACTTCATTGAATATTATCGGCAATTTATGGACAAAATGACTATGACATTATTATTAGATTTCTATTTACATATCCCAAAATGCCGATTTTGTGCCTCATGGTTAAAGAAGGATTTTGAGACTATGTTGTGAAAATTAATTGATCCAAGTAAGAGTTGGTGTTTGTCTCGGATGAAATTGCGGAAGATTTGAAACTCCTCACGGTCGCGTCAGGTCAAAAAGCGGGAATGGCGAATTTCAACCCTGGTGGGGATAATTCGTTGTACGGTCGCGTCACGACGTGTAAAAATCTAACTTTCAAAGAAATTGATAAAAATATAGGGGTAAAATTTTCTGAGCCGATTAAGTGACACAAAATAGAATAATTAACGAAAAACATAGAAATACGATAGTATTTTTAATAAAATATAATCTACAAAAAGTCACAATAGTTATTTTACCCGACGGCACCGACTGAGGGTTAAAAAATGTTATTTGGTATTACCGATTGCAATGCTTGGGCGTCATCATCAAGTACATAGTGGTAGCGTAGAAGTGGTAGTCATCCTCAGCTACCAACTACTTCTTCTAAGCTGCCACAGTGTACTTGACGCATTTCGGAACTGACTTTATCTTCTCCTCACGTCTTAAATAATTCGAGGATATATGTGTGGTCTGTACTTATTTAGATAAGCCTCTATGTCTCTATAATATTCAAATCATGTTATATCGCGAAAATAGCTTTCAGAATGATTCGCATGTTAGGGTATTAATGACAGTATTTTGTAGGACAATCCATACTTGTCCCGAGTTCCATTCATCCAATGCCTAAGTTAGAAAGAAATGTTTTCATGCGGTCTCCGTCAGATGTGCCTTGGATTGATAGCATCCATGAGATTCGCGGGATTCCGAAACGGTGGCGGGAAGGAATTGTGAGGGGGGAGGGGAATAGATGGGAGTGGGTAAAGGTTGAAAGGAGAGAGCGGCGGGAAAATGGATGAGTACGGGGGAGCGTAAGGACAGGGCGGAATGGCTTAAAAGTGTAGTGTGGGGAAGTTAATGGATGAAAGTGGGCAAGGGGATATCTCGTTTGTCTGGAACTGTTAATGAGCTAGTCTGCGGTGAACCCTTGAGCCTTCTGCCTCACGCCACTGATGCGCGCGCTGCCTTCACTAAATATTTCCTCACATTAAGTTGAGCGAGAATATCCGCCTTGTCCGGTCGTCCGAAAAGTGTTTCCCATCAGTCATTCCTCCCAATATCCAATCCGGATCCAATGTTCCCCGGAATATATACGAAAGTACATTTTCTAAATTCCCTTTCGGAATTTCGAGTTTTTTTTCCTCATCGTGACGGCCTTTACTCACGAGGGCATGCGTAAACATTTGACAGTAAATTAGTTTCATGATTTTGTGAAATCGAACGTCTGCTCGAAAAGATTTTTTTAACGCTTCGAACTGGCGCTAGTGCATGAATACTTGAGTACGTTACGTGGTTGGGGAGGACAGGTGACATCTCCGGTTATTTGCTTGAAGCGCACTTTGTGTCCAAGCAAAAAATGTATCGCTCTGAATGCCATAAAAATGGTGCTGAATTGGCTTCATCAATCTGCAACTCGAAACATACTTTTACACCTGCATCTACCCTACGAGCGACCACATGGGAGTGCGACAGGGGGTTTTAAGACACCAGCCGTGTAAAGGTGTAAGGGATAAGGTTTTGGGAGGAGAAATGATGACGTGTATCATTGGAGTGTATTTAGCGGAGCTCAGTTTTTCTTATGGTAACTTATCGTCCATGGAAAAATCGAATTTTTGTGCCCATTTGTTTGGCAATATTTTTCTCTTATTTTTAACGCTTCTTTTGGATCTAGTTTGATTTTACTTGGAACAATTGCTTAATATGAGTTCATAATTTTGTAGCAGTTAAAATATCAATGGTACCAGGTATTAAAATATCACGATATTTTAATACCTGGTTAAAGATAAACACAAGTTGACTTAACCTATCAATGGAATCAATGAAAATTGGGAGTTGGGGGTTTGTATTATGCATTAAACTGTCCGCTATTGGACGTAAGTATTGTTGATGTAAAGCTGTGTGTACTTCGCTTTTCATTCCACAAAAATATTTGGTAATAGATTATAATATGGGCCCATAGTTATCACTTTAGAATGCCCAAGGTAGAATCATTATAAGTGACTTTCACAATCCAACGGTCAGTTTACAGGTCAATAAGTAAATGCACTATCCGGATTTTCTATTTATAAGGTTCTAAGCAAGTGTAACACGAACACGAATTTTCCCTCTAGTTTACCTTCAAATCCACTGTGAATTTAAAATCCCTCCTCACGAAGAGTAATCTAGCAAGAGAAATGTCATTTATGCACTGCAGTGTGGTGACTGTGCCGGTGAATATGTTGGTCAGACTTCAGAACAGAGAGCACTTATATGCCTTTAAAATTCGATTGGAAAGCAAAAACAACTTTTTCATGCATCTGCAAACACCAGGACATAAGAGAGATTTTATTGGAAAACTGTTACATTTCATTGATCACAGAAGTGAGTTGTACTCTTTGAACAATTGGAAATTTCAAAAGAATTGCATGACCCCGGTTGCACTATTCTTATTGAATGTTTATTTTCTGCTTCTTTCCCAATCCTCAAAACCTTGAGTATCCGTCACTCCACAAATAGTCCTCTCCCCGACCAGATCCTTTTCCCAGACGAGCACCCTGCGACATACCTTGAATACTATACACCCCACCGCCTCTATACTTACTTTCTAAAGCTCTCCCATCCCTCATTCCACCCAACCCACCTACCCTCCATTAGCAGTACCCACTATATCAATAAGCACATGAAGATGATTCTATGCATCGAAGTCCGGATTGTGCATTAACTTATTGACCTGTAAACTGACCGGTGGATTGCAAAAGTTACTTCTACTGATTAACATGGAGTACCAAAAAATTTATTCAAATTTTATTTAATCTCCCTACGGTAGTCCTTTTACTACTTTAATATTTTTAGTTTCTCTCACATTCCATTTTTTCAACGCCGAATAAAAAATCTTTCTTAGCTTTTATTCCGTTATCATGTACTTTAAGTAGGCGTGGTCATTGCTGACCTTATTTAATTTTTAGAGTTAGAAAGTTTAAAACAAGCCAAAAAAGAGCTTTAAAAGAAATGGATTAACTCAAATAGAACTGAAGATAGAATGCGGTATAAGGAAGCCCAGGCAAAATTTAGATGACAGGTACTGCGAAATAAAAATGAAAAGTGGGACGAAGTATATCAAAGAATAGATAGCTATATAGGAGGGAAACAATCAAGGGAGGCATGGAAGGTACTAAAAACCTACGAAAATAGAAGAGGAATGGACATTTTCTAAGTAATATACCAACAGACAGTTTAAGTAGCTACTACAAAGATTTGCTCCAAGAAAATAGACCACAGTACAAGGAAACAAGAAATAGCTATCAAACTCACGAAGAAAAATTAGAAATCTCCGAGGAAGACGTACTGAAGGCAATCAGAAAAATGAAGACTGGTACCTCCCCTGGACCGGAAAATATTTGCATTGAGTTGGTGAAAGAACCATCAAAAAAATTACTGTTTCTACTAACGACGTTAATAAATAAATATTTAAACGGAGAAAACCCCCCAAATGACTGGAAAAAATCATGGATAGTATCAATTCATAAGAAAGGCCCAAAAGACCAGCCCGAGAACTATAGGGGAATAGCAATCACCAGCACATTAAGCAGAATATACGGTAGAATATTGACGCAGCTCATTGATGAAGAGTATAGGCAATTTGAAAGTGAAGAACAATCTGGATTTAGGGCAGGACGCTCAACAATGGATAACGCTTTTTGTTTGACGCAAATAATAGAAAAAAGGAGAGCTACAGGCCGAGAAGTGCATTTCATATTCATTGATATCACATAAGCTTATGACAGCGTACCTTTGAAAAACCTATGGGAGGTACTTGAGGCAAAAAACATAAATGAATCTATCATAAGGGCAATACAGAAACTTTATACAGAATCTACAGCTCAAGTGAAAGTGGGAAACAATCTAGAAAAACCATTTAAAACAAATAAAGGGCTAAGACAAGGATGCTGTCTTTCACCTAGCCTATTCAGAATATATATCGACGGTGCCCTTAAACAATGGAAAAGACAATGCGCAAACATGGGCTTGCCTGTAGGAGACAAGACCATATACACACTACACTATGCAGATGACCAGGTAATTATAGCCCAAGACAGAGATGATAATAACTTTATGTTTAGAAAGCTAAAAGAAGCGTATAGTGCATGGGAATTGGATATTAACATGCGCAAAACTAAGTATATGTGTATTGGAGGAAAAAATGAAGACATTGTGCTAGAGGATAGTAATGAAATAGTAGAGGCCTGTGATTCATATGACTATTTAGGCATAAAAATACACAGCAGTGGAAGGAGCGCAGAAACGATTAAAGATAGGATTAATAAAGGTAGAACAACCATTAATATGTTAAATTCAATACTATGGAGCAAAGATATATCAAATAGAAATAAAAGATACACATACAACACCATATTTAAAAGCATACTTACATATGGGAGTGAAATATGGCAAATGAATGTGAGTGACGGAAAGAAACTTGTAGCTACAGAAATGGACTTCCTCAGAAGGGCAGCCGGAAAATCCAGGCTTGATAGAGTAAAAAATGAGAGAATTCGAGAAATTATGAAAATGAAAGCAACCATTCTGGACGAAATCAAGTCAAAACAACTGCTGTGGTACGGCCATGTTCAGAGAATTCTCAAAGAAAGACTGCCCCGCACCATCATGGAGTGGAAACCCTATGAAAGGAGAAAGAGAGGAAGGCCACCTAACTCATGGAGAAGCGGAATAGCCAAACCATGGCGGAGAGAAACCTGCAAGAAGGAGATTGGGAAAACAGAGAGGCCTGGAAATTGGATGCCGTAAAGCGCAAGCAAGCACTCTAAAGACGGACATGTATATAATTTAATTTTTAATCCAATTTCAAAAATTGATCTTGAATTCCCGAAGTAGACCTCTTGAAATTATCTGAGATAGTTTACATTGGTGATTATTTACTTTGTATACCTATTGTTTTAAATGGGATTTTGAAACTTTTTGACCATTATTGTTTAGAATAATATTTGATGTAACATTAGTAACAGTATTATTTTAAACATTTACTCATAAGCATTTTGCTTGATTTGCACCCTATTGACATTTAACATGTATTGTAGCACCTGATCCACGTGCTATGTCATTTCTGTAATTATACGCGAATGGGCAGAAACACAAGCGTTTGTGAGTAATAATGTGTCATCCCACTAACTTGCGCCCGAAAATTCCTCGAGATTTTACTCTTGCCGAAGCACTAAGTAGAAAGGATTCGTTCGTGCTAACTACGGAAGAACTGGACGCATTCATCGGTGTTATGTACTACAGTGGGATGTCAGGATCATATGACAAGCATTTACACACTTAGTGGAATGAAAACTGGGGTGTCCATTTTTTTAAGAAAGTCATTTCTATTAATATATTCTCGGAATGAAACTTGCGATTTGATGTGATATCAACCTACTCGGTCCGTCTGAAGGCTGACAAATTTTCTCTATTTTCAAAAGTATGGATTAGATTCATTGACAATTGTATAACTTGCTACAGGCCACGGGCTTGAGTAGCTGTTGAAAAACATCTGATCCTAGCAAAGCATGGGGTTAATTTCATCAAGTCATGGAGAGCAAACCCGATACATTTGAGAAAAATAGTTTATTGTCTGAAGAAAAACGTAGTTATTGCGTTGTAAATGATTTCCCTGACACAAACTCAGATTCTGAAAGAGAACGTCTCGCTGATCTCGACGTATTGAAAGAGATGATGCCTTACCCGAAATATGGTAACAATATAACCACAGACAATTAATCCATAATCACAACGCTTGCAAATCAACCTTAAGGATGCTGGTATTACGTTGCTCCCAAGTTCCTAAAGGAGCAACAGACAGAAAATTGTATTCGACAAAATGTTTAAAAATGAAGAGAGTAATATTTCGCATACTGTATATCGGGAAACGAAATAAAACCGTACTTATTCTTAGCTCCAAACATCCAGACGTGAATATTGCTGATAAAGAAAAAAACCTGAAACACTCATGAAATATAATGAGCCAAAATATTGAGTAGACATTCTGGATCAAGGAATCACACTGTTCGGCGATGGCCAGTTCATTATTTTCGCATTATATTAGAATTGGAATGTGCAATTTAAGTACAAAGATGTAACTCCTCATTGAATATTACGAACAGAGCACATAGAAATTTAGAAGAAAAGCTTGTAGAGGATTATCTTACATCTTTTAGATGTTTTTCTCAAGGAACAATAGATTCCATCCCATAGACTGCAGTCATTAAAAAGTTTTATAAAATTAAGCAATCATTCAAGAGAAATAGGAGTTTTTGTATTTTCGATTTATGTTAAAATCAATTTGAGGCAAATGCTCGGCACGACCTTTCACTGTCTGAGCGTGTAAAGCTAGATTCAATCAGCCTCAGTTATTATGCGTAACATAAGTAATTAATCATATTTATACTTACCTTATGTACAAAATCTTGCCTAATTTATACTTTATTGCCATAATTTGGTGTCACACGTGATAAAGATGCGCTGAATAACGATTTGAGTGAACGTGTTTAAAACAAGAATTGATCGTGCATTAAGGATTAATGTAAAGCAAAAGTGATTGAAATTGTCATTATGTAAAATCAATTATACCGATAAAAATCCTTAATAAAGTAAAAATTACAAAAATCAAGAAAATATGAATTAATTTACGATATCAATGTTATATAATGAAAATTTAAGGCAGAGAATTAACCCTAAAATGTCGTAAATCTTATTTACACACTGTAGGTCAACATAAAATTAATTTTTCAATACGTACTTGGCAAATGAGTCATGTACTGCACTCACAGCGAGAAAAAGCGATGGTAATCAAAATTGAATTTTAGGTAGGCAATATGTCCGGCAGTCTAGTGTCTACAAATCTGTAGCATGGTAAAATATATTATGCTACAATATTATGGTGGATTAGTGATCACAATCACCCCCTATCCATTTTTCTCCTTCCTCCAAAGCTTTTATGCTGATTTGTAGGTAAAATCATACCCCCTGATCCTTTTAAGCCAAAAGCTTTTTGAACTTTCCGTTATAACGCTGAAGAATTAATTCGATTGTTATTCGCAATATGCCAACTCATTTATCACCAGGAAACATAATTAAATGGTATCTTAATTGCAATCAATCTATAATTTTTTGCTGGCTATTCGCGTTAGAGCCGGTTCGAACTGATATTTTTTAAATATAATGTTTTAAAATTAAGTTGTATTTTATAGCATGTTTTGTGATTAAAATACGAAAATGGAAATCTATATTTGTTATATTTTATGGGAAATAAATGTTTTAAGCTGAGGTGTTTTAAGGTGGCCACATCTTTGGTGGGAGAAAAATTTCTCCCTGTAAATAAATTTTTGAATTATCGAATATAGCATATGCTGTATCGATATTTGGCCTCACAGCCACCAAACAATGCAAATTTAGATTATATCAATGGTGAATAAAGCCTCATAAACCACCTTTCTTGCTGCTTGCGTATAAACAGCATCCTGTTTCTACTAACAATGTTTGAACTCCATTTCCACTTACTTTGTCTTGGTAGGATGACTTAAATGTAAAAATGTTCGGCTTGAATGTGATATTGAAACAATGAACATGGTATAACTTCAACGGAGATTGAAACACTTCACAAAATATAAAGTTTTTTATTAATTTAACTGATATTCGTGTATTTAACGTAAGAAAGTACAGGCCCAATTATAAATTTTTTTATTGTTATTTTGCTAAGTTTCGCATTACTAGGAAAATTCACAATCTAAAATGTATATTTAAACCATAGATTACTCTCTAAACTACCCCTGAATGTAAAATCCATGCTGAATTCTATTTTTTTAAATTAATCAATCGCATAAAACCCGTAGAGAAAATATTTAGGATGTTACTAAAAAATTGTTACTACTATGCATATCAGTTGAATAGACGCAAATGATGCATTAATGTAAAATTCTGTTTAGATTCTGCCTTTTAAACGTGTTTTTAAAATGCAAAGTTAATGGTAGTTTCACTGCATTTCCCGTATCTATTGAGACTATAATTTTTTAATATTATTCCATATTCTTTTGCTGCAAATGTATACATTTATCGATAGTAGTGAAAAAAAAGTTCTATACCATGGTAGGAAATGTTATAAAAATAGTCTTCTTCTTCAGTGTTCAACCCTGAGGTTGGTTTGCGGCAGTACACCATTCCTCTCTTCTGTTTGCCTTTCTCTTCATTTCTGTGCATGTGGTGCAACCCATATCATTCACAATCTTCTGCTTGAATGACATCCTTGGTCGTCCCCGGCGATTCCTTCCCTTTACAGCTCCTTCTGCCATTGTTCTAACGATGCTGTCGTGTCTTAGAATGTTCCCTACGAGTTTGTCTCTTCTCGTTTGGATATGCCTCCACAGGGATCTGGTTTTCTGAACTCTTCTCAGTACCTCTTCATTCGTGACTCTCTCTCTCTCCAGCTAAGCTTCAAAATCCTTCTGTAGAGCCACATCTCCAGGGCTTCTAGCCGCCTTCTCTCTTGTTTTCTTACTACCCATTTTTCGCTCCCGTATAGAGCCACACTTCAAGTAAATGCTTTCATCATCCGTTTCCTTATTTCCAAACTAATGTTCTTGCTGCTGAGTAGGTTCTTTCTTAGATAGAATGCAATTTTGGCCTGATGTATTCTCCTCACAATTTCTTTCTGGCTTCTACCATCTCATGTTATTATTCTCCCAAGGAGGCAAATTCCTCTATTACTTCTAGCATCTCCTCCAATTCTTATTATTGGAGGTACATATTGTTCTTCATTACTGCAAACCATCACTTTAATTTTGCGTTTGTTTATTCTCATGCCACACTGATTACAAAAAATCCTACCCATTGAGTTGAGCATCCTTTCTAGATCTTTTTTTGTCTTCGTGATCACAGCAATATCATCTGCGTTACGCAGCATATCTATCTTCTGTCCATTAATTTTAATCCCCACCTCAGTAGTTTCGCGAACTTGGTCTATGGCTTCCTGGATGTAAGCATTGAATATAAGAGGAGAGAGAGTACATCCTTGTCTCACGCCTTTTCTAACTTTTGCTTCTTGCTTTTGATGGAAATTTCTTATCACAGCCATTTCGTTTTTATATAAGCTGAGTATCACCCGCATGTCTTTATATTTTAGGCCTGTTTTCTTCAGTACTCTGAATATTTCTTTCCAAATTACATTGTCAAATGCCTTTTCCAGGTCAATAAAGGCAATATAAGTAGTTTTATTTCTCTGCATTTGTTTTTCAATAAGAAGCCTCAATGCCAGAATCGCCTCTCTTGTTCCTGATCCTCTTCTAAAGTCAAACTTATCTTCACACAACATATCCTCTACCTTTCCTTCAATTCTCCTCAGGATTATCTTTATGAGGATTTTCAATGCATGCGATATTAGGCTTATGGTTCGGAACTGTTCGCATTTTGTAGCTATACAACTGAGTCTTACACATCGGAGTTTGTGTGACCGTACCATCATTCGCCATCGTCGCCAATTCGTGACACTACGAGAAAGTTTATCAGCTCCATTATTTTTAATAAACTTGTTGGTTATAACTAAAAGTGGCTAGTAAGTTCAAGTTGACGTTACGGTGCATCTTTTGACGATATCGGAGTATGGTTTGAAGTGGGGGCTTCCACGTTGCCCATTATAAATTTTATGGTATGTAAATAGAAAACATTTTGGTAGATGAAATAATCGTAATAATAATGTGGAAACCTTCGCTAAGTTTACCAGCAGAAGAACACATATTAGTCAGAACCATTGTGTGCGAGAGCGAGAACAAGATAGCGGTAATATTGTTGATAATGTTGTGGAGGGAATTCTACATAATAAAGGACCTGCTTATGTGCCAGAGGGTTCAGTGGAACAGGAATAACAAGACAATATGTGAACATGACAACAGGCTGAAGCTCAATTTTTGCTAGCACTCCGTGTGCAAAATGTTACTGCTCCAATTGTAAAATGTTTCATTGACAGTTATAAATATCTTGTGAATGCTAATTTGAGAAAAAAAATATATATCTTAGATTTTTGTGAATTTTTGAGTTGCCAAATAGGTACTCTAATGTGTGTAGTTTCTAAAGCTTAGGTAGTGAATGTTGTTGAAAAATGATTACTGTCAGACCAGGGCTGTCTTAAATTCAACATGGGTCTGTATTACTGTCAGACCAGGCTGTCTTAAATTCAACATAGGTCTATCTTACTGTTAGACCAAGCTGTCTAAAATTCAACATAGGTCTACCTTACAGCCAGTACCACTTAGTTTGACATTCAGCTCTTCATCTACCTTATTCCTAGACTAGGATATAGCTGTGAAATTTAACTGACCCTGCCTTAAAAATGTTTTCTCTGAAAATCAGTCCTCTTTTCTGTCTTAAAATCAGATTGACTCTTTACTGTGAAGGAATCTCATCAATACCTGTTGCTTTGTTCTCCTGTAGGTCTTTTAGAGTTTTGTCAAATTCTTTAAGCAGGATGTCGTCTTTTTTATCATCTTGTTTTACACTATAAAAATAGTGTAAAACATAAATTCTAAAAATAAAACGATTCAGAGCAATGAGGTACAACTGGCCTCTATTTTCTGTGACAAACCACTTGAGATGATTCGCATTTTTACGATTTATCTTATTCCCATTGAACGTTAAAAGGTTTTCTAGCCTAAGGTTGAACATTGCAACAACAAGTGAAGAAAAATCAAAAATCGACACACTTAATTATTTTAAAGACCCTCATAATCACAATATTGATGGATAATCTGACATTTGATGCCGTTATTCTAGTTGACACCGGTAACGATTTCATGAGTCAAAAATTGATCACAAAATAAAGAGCGTACTTCTTCTACAGTTACACTAAATTTATCATAATTATAAAAATGCACATCTTTCAGAGAAATGTTTACATTGATTTGCCATACTCTTGTATACAATCGGTTAGCTAACTACTTCAAATTTCACGACGGTTAGGGAAAATGAGACACATGACTGTCTTGAATTAAGCACTCATTCAGCGTAAATGGAATATGAATGTAATTTATTGAAACGCTAAATATCACGATAAAAATTGCACAATAAAAATTGAGTTTTAAAATATCTGAATCCATCAAAAAAGGTCGTATGATGCCGGAAGAGTTATTAACAACCTGACCGGCTTTTAATTCCTAATAGGGAATGAAATTGGATTTCAGTTCACACATAAATTGATTCACTTGATCGTGGGCCTATTCATTTCTCATCAGATCATTATTCTCCTCATAGTTAATACACTTTATGGAAATATATTGTGACGTTCTTTCTGCTGTTGATTTTTTAAAATTTGGATTGAATATCGCGTTTCTACGAATAAATGTTATCCCCGTTGCATAGAGGGAATTTCGTTCCAATGGCAGACATTTTCAAAACCCGGACGTACAATCGTAAAATGTTCAGAGCACTCAGATACGTCAAAGCAAATAATTATTTTCCGCACCCAACTGCTGTCAGACGTTTTTCAGCCACCGGTTTCCATCTAAAAATTGTCGGAGGCATTTTTAAAATTAATGGACGTGTGTTTATGCATCAAGGATAAAGTTGTATGACCCCATTTATGCTGATACGGATTTGTGAAGGCGTCAAGGAAGAAAAAAGAGAAAGACAAAATAATGCAGTTTCGTACTTCCGAGTCTGGGAACAATGCACCCTATATAGTGTACCACCGCGATCCTTTGCCTTTCCCCTGAAACTGCCGGTTGGCCCCATCATATGTGCTCTGGGAATCGGACGATTCACAACCTTTTTTCACTCGAGTCGGAACATGGAAATGCTCTACGGCCGCCAGTCAATTACCCGCACTTTGCGCCCCACGGTTCTCGTTAAACATTGCCCTCTGTCCGACGGGCCAGCCAAATGCGATGAATGCGGACCTAAAAGGTGAGTTTTTTTTATTTTAGAGGTGGCGGGATTAAAGCGCCGCGGTACGAGAGCGGGAAGTATTGACTCCCGAGGCTTGCGCTTGCTTGAATGGATTTATTATGAGTGAAAAGTTGAACCCGAAAATCGAATTTGAAAAAGCTTTAAAATTGTGCATCTCAGTTTCGCGTGTAAATCAGTTTACCTCCGAAAGAGAGAAGTGCGTAGCGTTCCCTTCAAACTGCCAGGTGGTAATGGACGCAGGAATACAACATTTCAGCTTGAGCCCATAAAGGGGTTATTCACATTTTTCCTCTCGTGCTTCAGTGGAAAATATTTAAGTTCCCTCATTGTGACCTTTTTTAGGTTAAAATAATCTGTCAGTCAATGCTACATCAGCGGTTGCGTAATAAATCAGTAAAAACTTTGAGCGAAAAATATCTGTAATAAAATCAAGGGATGTAATTTGCAGAGTAAAAAAATCATTTGACTTTACCGGGTATCGTACCCGGATCTCCCGGTTGCCGGTCAGATGAGTTAGCCAGTTACATTGGCGGGAGGCACTTGGGAGATCTGGGATCGTGTTCTGGTTCCCCATGAAAAATATCAAATGATTTTTTCATGGGGAACTTCGCCCTTTGCACCCTTGCGAATGACTTCGTACCATTATCTGTACATGTAAGTATTTTGTAACTCAAAGAAAATTCTGTATGACGTGTTGCTGAGTGTCCCTACAGAAAAAATATCTCAAATAAACACAATGGCAGCTGCATGGCCAGTTGAATGTTCATATTAAATTTTTTAAATATTGTGCACAATTGAGAGAATTTGTTTCGCCCATTTCTTTTGTGCTTGATAATGTACTTGTTTTGCTTGTTTAGGAATCAAGTACGATATTCTTGAGTGTAGACTTTCGCAGCTGTTGATTGGTAGTGGTGAATTTTGAAGAAAGAGCCATCTGGTTTTGTCACATTGCCGTACTTCAAAGGGACAACCGAAAGAAATAGCCTGGGTTCTAAAAATGAAAGAAGTCCGATGTGTACTGTGAAGAAACTCGGAAAAAGTTTTCTCTTATCAAAAAACAAACAACATTCCTGATAGTACGAAGGAGTACATGAGATACCATGCAACAGAAGTTGTATTGGGGCAACCTGCCGCCCAATTAAGACCAGAATCCAGGACCACAGGAAAGACGTGAGAAATGAGCGATGGCAAAATTCTGTCGTTGCCGAACACTCTTTGTCTGAATCTAGTCCATACCTTGAAAAGACAAAGGCAATAGAAAAACAAGAATTTTTTCTGCTCTGCTAGATTCACGTGTCAATAGATGTCACAAAAAGGACAAGAACTTTTAACCGCGGCGATGGCTACCAGCTTTCCCTCTCCTGGAAACGCCTCCTAGCCAAACAATTAGACGCAAAAAACTTCTCCGTGGCTAACCTTGACCAACTGACAAAAACATAATATATCAGGGCCGCGCATCACCACAGGCGACAAATTCCTCGGCAGCAATTACTTCACCCCTTGAAGACGCTCGCTGAAACGTGGATGAAACATTGCGTTGGGCAAAAAACCCTTGAGGCGCAGCCTTTCTCGAAAACTCCACCACTATCAAAATACAGTTGATGGAAAACTTCAAGTAATAGTCCGGTGTTTTTCATGTATATCTTATCTAAAGACAATCGTGTGATATATTTTAAAGAAGGATTTATGAGAATGGCCGTTTACAAACTTGGCAAATTGAGCAATCTTCCCTTGGTACCTTAAGCACATTGGGCGGAGATGACGTCAAATTCACGTGACCGCTGACACCATATTGTCAAGGTACACAGTATAGAAACCGATTAAATGAAAATGCAGTCTTGTTATCCTCACTACATGATAAGTTGGAATTTGGGGTGTATGGTAATGAATGACAAATAGAAGTGAAGAAACTTTCAAATGGAAACTATTATATAACTAGTACGAATATGTATGTAATATCTCAAGCTCATCCTGTTATCGCATAGATTCCCATCAATGAACACTAGCCTACAACTGCACACCAGCCTCAAAACTTCGGAAATGGCGTGAGAGAGGATGTAGGAGCACCAGCACCAAAAAGGAGGGAATCGAAAAGTGACAAATTGTGTGGGGTTGCTTTATAGCATTAAAATTTCGATCCCTATTTTTTCAGCCGTAAATTTTGCTTAGGGAGAATAGATACTAAAACCTAAAAGTTTATCAGCCCATCTTTCTAACCTCGGTATGTTGCATATAATTACCCCAGTGTATGCCCAAAGAAACACATTGTGATTTGAGTATCTCCAGTAACTATATCTTTGCGTGTATCCCAACTAATGGCTAATATACCTGTCCTTCTATGTCATCTTAGCGCCCACTGTTCTCTCGCAGCAGCATCTGATGAAACGCGCGACCTTTCTATGCATTTTTTAGTTTGGGAGTGAAATCTCTCGCCAGCTAGTACTCGAATATTTCAGCGTATTCAATACTTGACTTCAAGTGATTGGGTGACAACCCTCTCATTTTTCCTTTCAACTTCTTCCAACCTTTCTAAGTATCCCCCTCATTAATCCCAATTATTCAAACGCAGTGACTCAGATGTTAGTTTTCCCCATAGTCGAGGGACGAAGCTATTGCAGATATATTCAGTGTTGTTTTTACGCTCTAACATAATCGTCTTCGATCGCAATGGTACATTTTTCAAAACTCGTTGCAGTGGAAACATAAAAATCAGAGGATATTATAGTTTTGTATCTTTGGGAAATTTTTTATCCTGGAATATTATATTTTTGAATACACTATGAATGGTTTTTTACTCTAACTTATTTGTATTCAAGACAAACTTTGAGACGCAAGGCCTTGTAATACTTGCTGATCATTTGAATCGTTAAATTATTTATACAAGAAAAGTGGAGTTGCTTCACGGTAAGAATTCTTCACGCGAAGAAAAAGTTAGAAAGTAGACCTTACATGTAAATTTCTTGGAGTACACAAGCAGTGGTATGCTAATACTAGTGGATAATCTCACTTTATGCTCATTTGAGATTAATGTTGCCTTGCAAAATGACACGAAAATTTTATGTTAATGGCTGAATTTAAGTAGTTTTCTATTGACATCCTCATTCAATAACGATGTGACTCTGTCAACCTATAATATAATTTCAGCAGACAAAGCGCTCATTCTTGTCCAATTATAAGAGGTGAAATGCTAGGAAGTGAACCTGGGAAATATTTTTGGATGCAAAGATGGTGTCACTTCCTTTCTATCCATCCCTATGAAACCGTTGCACATCTATTTCATCCCGATCTCTCGTTCTCTATTCCTTCTCCACTCATCCCACTATAATGGTGGAAGTGGGGCCGGAATTCAGGAGCCATATTTCAACACACCCGCTCACTCCATCGGCACACGTTAATTTTAATTATCGGAATCTTTCAACGTCCAAAACGCCCTTTCCCCATCGCCACCCACACACTAGACTCCCTCGATAGCTCGCTCAGCTTCGGAATGTGTGCGTTAGCTCGCTGGCAACCAAAGGCGCAACTATCTCCCATATCAGTTCCAATAGTTTTCATTGGTCCGGGGTCGCTTAAAATTTTTTCCCCATTTAACTGTTGAAGCAACCGGGGTGGGACAGGGGGCTGGCAACGGAATGGCAGAGAGGAGGAGGAGGTACCGTAGAGAACGAAGCATAAAGTGGGAAAGGAGTCGACGTCATGGGATATATAATGAAACTCGGGGAGGAAATGCTGGAAGGATTGGCAGTGGATACGTTGAGACGGGAAGAAAGCGCAGAGGGCGGGATGATGAAGCTGATTTCCTGAAAAGTGAAAACGCGGGGAGAATGTGGTCGGCGGAGAAAGGGGGGGGGGAGAGACTGTACCCCCGTCGTGAACAAGAGTATGGTGTGCGAAGGGAAAGGACCACTGGAGGAGGTTGGAGGCCTGGTGAACTCTCGCGATGTGGTGCTGGTGCTCCGGACCCCTCAACCCCCTCCATCTATCGGAGGAGCGTACGCGAAAGATTGAGTGCCATTGGGAAATTGGTAGCGGAGAGATGTGTGTGGGGAGGGGGCGTTTGGGAGGGTTACGAGGAAGCGAAGGAGGGTGATTGGGGAGGGGCGGTGGAAGAAGTAGTTAATGCTTGCGGTCATCGATTCCGGATAATTGGAAAAGCTTGAGAGGTGGTAGCGAGGCTTGTGTGGGTTGAGAGAGAGGGCTCTGGATGGGGGTGGAATTGGGGACCACTGCCGAAGGTATATAACGAGTTGGAAGGGGATGATTAAGGGTGGGTGAGGGAGGCAGGGGGACGTCGAGGGTTCAACGAAGGGAGGAGACCCTTTACTTGAATGCTTTTGGTGTTCGAGGGTGCCCGTGCCCCTGGAATGCCTCCGAAATGACCGAATCTGCACCCGCGGAAATTATTATCCTCCCATACTCTCCAACACTCGACTCGGTCCCCTTTGAGTCACCACTCATTTATCTCTGGGTGGCCGGAATGCAACGAGGGCGGATATCGCCCCGGCCAGTTTCCCGAATCGTTTTGGGAGACGTCGGATAAGTGAGAGCCTTTCCCACTCTTGCGGCGGGCTGATCTATGTTGTCTGAGTGGGCATCGCAGCGTTTCCAATGACAGAGTCGAATGCTTTATGTGCAGTCAGATATCCACGGTAGGGAAATTGATTCTCGCTCTGTAGGACATGAGAAACGCAATTTCGGGAAAACTTATTCCCATGGGTTCTTTTCAAAAAATTGTTACATTTTTCCATCTCGAGATAGATCAAAAGCTGTGCAAAGTTCGTTCTAAAGATTGCATGAGACTGAGTGGGAATCATAGCGGGGAAAATATTTCTGCTTTCATATCCATGATTAAAGAAATTCATTTGACATCGAAGTCAGTTTCTCTTTCTACTCCGTACAGAAAAGTAAGGCAAACGTGGAATTTTCTTTTTTTTTAAATGTACATTTTGCCGTAATTTGTAAATAGTCCAAAGCGAGTCGTTTTCGAGTTGTCGCAGCGCTGGCTTTGTCTTGTGCGACACTGTCTTATCACAGACCATGCCTCCGGTACTAGCTACAATGTGGGCATGAGGAGTGACGTAGTACGTAAAAACGGAAATTTGCCTTGAGCTAAGATGGCTTTGGGATTAAACAAACTGAAATACCTGATATATATATAAGGAAGTCCGGTTTTGAATCAAAACTAACGTGAAATTTGCCTTGGTATTTGCCATTTTGTGGAAATTCACTCAGAATTAAATACGTTCCTTAGGAAAGTAAAAGTAACAACATTGAGTAAAAATATGAACTTATTTATCACAATTTTGATGATTTTTATGGAGACATTTTGTCATGACCTGCAGCCTTGAGGAATTTCTTAGTTCTAGCTTGCCAGAGAGTTATTTTAATCTAAATATAAAATGTTAAAGAACCAAAAAAAGTAAACATACAAGCATCTTGCATTCTATACAAGAACATAGCAATTGTCAATAAGTTTCGCTAGATAAAGGGCACGATCATGCCAAAATAAAAAAACGAACGAGTATGATGGGTGCCTGGTAGTTAGATGTGTAATGCTCATATTGAAGCTAGTCTAGTAGTTTTTGATTGGTAAGGCGAATCATACTGGAAGTAAAACCGGCTAGAAATGAGGTGTTTGACGCCACAATTTTTACCCATTGAAACTTAAACATTCTTGGGGAATGAAAAGTCACTCACATAATTTCAAAAAAATTCGGTATGAAGTTGAATGCTTTGAGTTTTTATCATAACTCCAGATAACTTTAATTCATAATGCGAACGGTAGCGTATCGGACTCAGAAATGGAGACATGGTGGCCAACATGCGCAAAAGTTGTACTTCTTATCAGTACTCACCTCGCATTGGCTTACGAAATAATTCCTCTTAATAGAGGAATTCGTCCCTATAAGTATGTGAAGTAGGGAAGTTACTCCTAAAAGACCGGAAATTAATCTCAAGCAATCATTTTGGCTAGTAACTCTATTTATGTAGAGCGCATAACATTACTAGTATCAGAAGGAATATCGCTTAAAACTTGAGGTTACTAGATTCCCATATCGTAACTTAATATATCAACAGATATAGATTATCGTTATTTCCGATAGCGCTGATAAATTCATGTAATATCTCATTTTCTCTAGCCTAGAAATACAATTTATTGCAAATAGTAAGTTTACTTGCCCTTGGTTAATGAAAATATCATGTTCATCGCGGGGTGTATTCAACTCTCATCCACAAGTCGTATTTCTTTGCTCATTTAATGCTAATCGTGCCACACGTAATGAGAAAATCCTAGTTAACATAAGAAAAGGATGGATGGTGTTATGCCTCTGGAGATGTTAAGAAATCTCAAGCATGAAGCCTCTAAATAATGACTTCCATAAATTTTCAATGTATCGGTACTTCAACCTTGGAGGATTTTGACTCGTGTATCTCAAATTTATGGATGATTGTTGCAATATTTAGGCCCGTTCATGCAATACTATAGCTTCAAAGGCCGAGATGATGGGATACTCTTTTCTCTAAGCCCACCAGAATGAAGAACTGGTGAGGTTCCCGAGAGGAGTTTATCATATGAGTTATTTCCACTCACTGTGATATGAACTCTTTGTAACACACATTTGTGGTCCATATCCAATTTTTGCTCAGCCTTTTTTTGGATAAAATTTACGTGAGATACAATACGATGAATTTTGGCGTCATATTCGTTGAATTTTTTTCCGACACATTTATTTTGGTCCAAACTATTCCTTTTGCATTAATTTTTAATTCACTAGTTAATCATAGCATGAATTTAATTGACCTTAAATAGGTATTTTCACGCTTTCGTTACTGAAATAGGTAGATAACGTTGAAACATCACATGTTTCTGTCCAGTCATAGGTAGTTCAAAATTAAGATTGGTTGGCTGTAGCCCTCCGTTCTTTCTTTTTAAATACTAATTCCCTTACTTACTGCTTTTCCAATTGACTTTCCTCTTTATTTGATCCATGAATTTATCCCAGGGTCTTCCTCTGGTGATCTTTCCCTCTACCTTACTTTCAATAATTAACTCATTGCGCCATAGGGTGTGTCCAATTCATATGGTCCATTTTTTTCGTTTTAGTATTCCATATGATCCTTTCCTCTTATATTCTTCTTAAAACTTCTTCATTTCTAACTTTGTCCGCATGTTTTTTATCTTCTGCATCCTGTTGTAGCTCCAGGTTTTGAAGGATTCTAGTCTGTTCTGGTCTACTTTCCCAATGGTGCATGCTTCCAATTGATAGATTCATTCACTTACTCTTTTCTAATTTGTAGTTCTAACTTTTCTAAGTAGAGCAGTTGTCTTTTAACCATGAGCACTTTCTCATCTTGGATTATTCTTCACTTGTAATCCAATTTTCCTGCCATTAGCCTAAATAAAATGTATGTTACTATATCGGGATTAATTTGTATTCACGGTGACCAACGAGTTTGCGTACAATATTATTTTTGAAAAACTGCAGAATTAAGAACATAAAGTTATTTATTTCTGGATTATTAATTGCGTAAAATATGTGCCATCATTCTGCTTCATACCCATCAACTTTGTACCTACCCTTGCTGGGATTTGTTAACAGAATTTAGTACCTCATTACAGCAGTAGCATTATGTCAAAATTTGAATCGGTGCACCAAAAGAAAATGTATAAAAAATAGGTCACGTGTGATTTTAAATCGTTTTCCGCGGAGATTTTGCCGGATTCAAATTTCACATCATGTCGTGAACGTGCCATTTCCAGTACACGAACATACCGGTCGATGTATATGTGCTTAATGCAGCCTCGCTGTGGACGAGAGGGGACAAGATACATCCGCCGCTTGAAATATGCTCCGTTATTTCTGCCACCCAGGGAGACTTTTTAAGCATTCCGCCGCCGCCGTCGCCGCTGGGTCCCATATGCCCCGAGGACCACCATCCGACGCGCCGCCCGGTCGACGGAACCATTTTCATTTCCTTCCGAGCGACGATCGACTCCCATCCCCAGCCCCTCCCCCCCCCCCCTCACACTGCCGCTCAATCACGCCCACACCCCGTCTCATGCCATCTCTATCATCCACCCCCACCCCAATCCCTACCGCACCACCCGAGCCACGATTGACAGGAAGCACGCCTGTGTCGCGGGAAAAGAGACCGCTCCTTCCGCCATTCTTTAAACTCCCCCGCCCTTCCCTCGCTAAAGTTCCGCCCAAAGCACATCCATCAACGTCCATCGCGGTTGTCAATGGAACTGTGGAACGGAAACGGGATGAATTTCATGAGGAAAAAGTGTGCGAGGAATATGGAGGGGGAGGGGGGTTTGGAGAAATATGGCGGTGCTAGCCGGCGCCGGGAAATCCAAATGCAGGGACGAGGTAACGGGAAGGGAGGCGGGGGAAATATGGGTTGTGCGGGGGGAGGAGATAGGAGTGGCTTCGGAAATCGACGGCAGAAAAACTCCGCGACTTTGTCCCTCCCACCAACTCCCCTCAACTCAGCAAGGATCCCCCCCCTCTCCAATCCCCCCAGCTTGCCAGAAATGCATCATTTTTGCATGACGGGACCATGACGCTACACTTACTGCCCCTCTTTTTTTAAACATCTTTACGTTTTCGATTAGCCGATGACTTTGCAATTGCTTGTCCTAGATTCATGGTTAGAATTTCTAAACGCCTCCGAGCATAATTTTTTTTGCAAGTGATCGCTCATATTCTTGCGTTGTCCATTGGACTCATGATGGTCGACGAGTTTTGCACTCTCAGAAGAGAATTCTGTCAAAACTACGAGTTTAAAATAACGACCAACAAAATATGATAGGTACTACTAGGAGTTTTCCGTACATTTATTCATTTTTGTATTTGAACATTAACGCCCGGTCCTTAATATTTAGTGGCTTATCTAACTTTCTGCCATTGCGATCAAAAGACAATTTATTTTTTTATAGATGGGAAAATGTTTCATTAAATTTAGTCTTTGTCCAAGAATGTAGAGTTAAAAATCCCATCGGAACTAGGCCAGTAAATGAAATAAATCACTATGCTTTATCCTAAAATATTTTTGGTTCACTGTCAATAATTTTGTTGTCTGCATTTGAAATAAATAGATGGCTTAAATATATTATGATGATAATTTCGTGTTATCACTTTTCCCGTTCATGTGACCTTTTTCTGGAGTGTTATCTGAATCCATTCCTCTAAAATCTTCTGTGGTAAGTAACATGTAAACCTCTTTCTTCCCTCAAATACGCATCCCCTCTTCACGGTATGTAAGTTGATCATTATAGGTGATTAAATAATATACTTCTGGAATTTATTTCGATAATTAACTGGGAGAACCAATAGCACTTTGAAGAAATTACTTGCATAACTGCTTTAAAATATATTTTCTGCACGTTATTTTTCATATTCACATTCCTTTGCAATTCAGCCTGAGGTTTTTTTTTATCATCTACCTGCATTAGACTGCAGATTTGTTTTATGCCTTAGTGTTTTTTTATTCGGTGACTTCAAATGTGACTCTTTAAAAATTGTGCTCCCAATGATTTTCTGTTTCCAGTCTGAACTAATTTTGGAGATAAAATAGGAAAACGTTTTTTCATTATCTCAATGTCCAAATTGAAGGTCGTACGATGCTCATATTATTCAAAGAGTGTACTGTTAAGCGAATCAACATTCCTCTAAATATCGTTTTACATGTTCTCTCCTCTTTAGTAGCATATATCTTCTTTCAACGTAGCTAACTATAGCATTTGTTGTATGGCTGATTATGATTAAAACCTTAAACTTTCTACAATCCTACGAGATGTATTTAACGATCCTTAATGCCATAATAATTAATTATTAATGCCATCAGTTGATGTTGGAAACTATTTTAAGTTGATTGAGGCGTAAATTTGCCGGCCCCGGTGGCGGCGGGGTAAAGCCCTCGCCTGCTAAACCGAGGGTCGCGGGTTCGAGTCCCGCCTGGGTGGGTTTTTCACCACCCAGGGCATGGATGTGTGTCAAGCACTGTTGGTCTGGTCCTTGGAAAACCTGATGACAGGCTCAGCAGCCTATCGGGATTCCGGGGACATTCGGGCCAACAGAATCGTCCGGCAAGCAAAAATAAAAATTTACTCCGTGGTGTAATGAGCTTTTCCGTGTTCCTCGCGTTCTCCGCTAAGGCAGTGTAACTTTTGTCACATACCTCTCAAGTAAGGACATTTTGTAGATAAATTATACCCAAATACTCTCTGCTGCTACCTCAATCAGTATAAGTGACCAGTAAATGACACTGCTGGAGATTTTAGTAAATAGTTCTCATGTCGTATGTTTCTGGCATCAATTTTCCGAAAGAAATGTACTACTGGCCTAAGAGAATTGACGATCTGGTGCTCAACAAAATGAATCACCTCTCTCTGCCCTAAAAAAATGTAACTACGCATGCATAACATAAACTCCCTTACTTCACAATCTGCCACATAACCCTGCCAAAAACTGGAATGGCGAAATTTTCCCGTGGGCGTCCAAAGCCCTGCTTAAAAAAAGCTGCAAAGGCTGCTGCCTTTGACTCCAGGTTTTTCGGACCCAATAGAGTATTCACCGCTCTCCATTCCAAAACCCCTCGGATCTCCTGCATCCTATCTCCTCGATGAAAGACCTTTCGTTTCTTTCCGGTGCGAGTCTCTTTTCTCAGATTAATTTGCATTACTTTTTCATTGAGTCATTTTTCTCAGTACCCCAGAGAGGATTATTTTTCGCAATGCCTTCTCCGGAGTGGCGTTTTAACAAGGTCAGCATTTTGTTGCATCTCCGAGCAGAGTCGATCACTTTGGAGACGGAAACCGAGGCTTTGGCTTCGTTGCATCCATTTGAGGACCACAGGGTGCGGGAATATCGGAACATTATGATGGGATGAAAAAAACACAACTTAATCCGATCAAAAATCATCCGATCGCACTTACGATAGAGACGGATATTCATTGAGCTATTTATTTAGAAAATATTTAAATACTACGTGCTCTCTTAAAACGTAATTAACTACTTCTTGTGGTATTGATAAGTGGCCAATCATTTCACTTGAGTTAAAGAATGTGTTTAGGTAGTCAGCAGGTGATTTCTAATCTCATACAAGTTATTTGTCGTATTATATAATTTTATGTTGCTTCACATAAGCGTACTAGATGTGAAGCCGATAAATGCAAGTAAGAATCAGTAATCATAACATTTAATTTAAGTGAAGATTAAATACTCGAGCGGTTAACAAATGCCTCTAAAGGACATGAAAATCCTACACCTACACAAGTTCGTGATACAATCTGCGACATATCTGCTCAATAATTAGCCAGTAACACTAATTTTTGATGATAGTTAGGATATCATTTAGGAGATGTATTCTATGAAGCATACAACGTTCATCCCTCTGAATAAGATGTTTTATTCTTGCCTTATCGTATCTCAATGGGTGCGTATTTCAGTATGTGTAAATAGCTTGTACAAAATAACGCATGTGGCTCATGGATCCAAATTTAACCATTCCATAATTTCATACTGTCTCTCGCAAATAAAAACTGTTGTTTTGCAGCACTTAATACTTGTTTGATGTAAACTATTTACCGCTGAATGCGGAGATAATTCAATTATAAAAATTTGCATTTTCAATTCAAGCCCGGCCCTGATGCGCTGAAGTATGAGAGAGGGCTCGCTCTTGAGCTGATCTGGAGAAAAATGCTTACCTCATAACTCAGGGCTCAGTGTCATCATATCTCCCGGGTCCCCGTTGCGCGCCTCCCTTCATTTGACCTCATCCCCCTCTCATACTCTGCCTCCTCCTCACTCCCGTTCGTATCAACCTCTCCATCTCAACTCGCTCCTCGCTCCATCCCAATGAAAACTTCCCCCCCCCCCTATTTCGATCCCCTCCTCCGGCTTCCGCCTGAGCACATACCTACCCAAGAGCCTATTACCGCCTCTGCTGTCACAATGGCATCCCTCGAAAAAAGAAGCGCTCCCTCCTGCACACCAACCCCCTTTTCTCCCGGTTAAAGCCCCCCACTCACTCCCAAAAAAGGGCCTCTCTCTTCCCTTCATTTTCTCCGCTTGCCCTCCAACCCTCACTTCCTCCTTCGGATGATCATCTCTGCTATTCCAAATATAAGGGGTAAAAAAAATACATCCCACTCATTCACCCTTATGAAAATACATGCATGCTGCCCTCTCATCCCTCCTCGCGTGTTATCCCTACCCTTATTTCTTCATTCCGTCCATTTCACCCCTCTCTTAATTCCCTCCTTTTAGAGTCCGTCCTTGGCGGTCACAAATGATCCCTGGTGGGTAAGAGGGATAATGCAACCCCTATCCCAGTCATTTCAGCTTTTTAGGGTATGCGGGAATTTTCAGGCAGGGCAGCTCAAACCAGAAATCATTCAGCGGTGACAACTCTACAACTGCGCTGACCAGTTGTACGACGAAAATGATTTGGGTGCCTCTTTGAGTTCTGAGTTCCGGTAAAATGCCAAGGATATAAAAAGAGAGCTAACTATATTTAGGCTGAAGAATGCCAACTAAATTATATGTTGGATTGAAAGATATTAGGATGTCAGGATAGACATAAGAGTAGACTAAACGCCGCGGGTATGAGTTATCTGAGGAGTGTTTGTGGCAAAAGTAGGATGGATAGGGTCAGGAATGAGTGGGTAATATATGAATGTGGGTTAGATGCTCCAGTAATGGACATATATGAAAGAAGTGTGCTTTGTTGGTTTGGCCATGTTGAGAGAATGGATGAGAGTCGAGTAACAAAACAGATATATAAGAGTGAAATTAATGGTGCGTGAGGTAGAGGTAGGCCGAGAAAGTTGTGGTTGAATGTAGTTGAGGAAATTCTTATGAGGAGAAATATTAGAAGTCTTAAAAATAGGAGGGCGATTATCAAGCAGTGTATGGGAATAAATGAAGCAACATAGGTTTGCAAGAATAGGTCAGTATGGAGGAAATTATCGAAGTAGAGTTAGGTGTACAAATATGTATTTATGAGTGAAACTTGGTGACTCTGCCTACTCCAGAATGGAACGGCGTGATGGGTATGTATGTATGTATGTTAAAATACTAAGTTAATTTCGTTTAACCGCATTAACCTTGACATTGTGATAGTCGTGTTTGTAGATTGTTAGGCTGATGCTTTGCTAGCCCATTCTCAAATCCGATTAGTTTCATGAGACAGATATACGAGCCGCACAAGATAAATATACGTAGGGTTTTAAATAACCACAAGCAACTCACAAACAGCGACTGAGATTTTACTAAATCACCAGTAATTCAGTTTGAAGTTAATTGGGATGGTTTGGTTTAATGATATCTTGCCCTTTATTATAGTGTTGAACAATCATTAATCCTCGATTGTGTTTTTTCACTGTGGATTCTTTCCTTTCCTTTGAATGCTCCTAGACTAAGGTATATCAAAGATGCTTAAACTACGTCTTGCAATGCTTGATACTTGTTCAAAGGGTACAGCATAACGATGAATGTAAACCATCCACTGGCACAGGGGCGTTCCAACAGATAATCTAGTAGCTTGAAGTAGAAACCAATATGTTTTTCTTCCACCCGAATAACTTTTAAGATCAAATATACTGAGTTAAGGCCGATTGGTAAATTCTTTTCAGAGGCTGGGAGCAAGTAGGTTATTTCTGCTGTCTAATCCAATCAGATGTAATGTTAGGACAATTTTCTTTCCTTAAAATCTATCAATCCCCGCGGGGGATTTTAGCGAGAATCTTTTATAATTTCTCTGGAGATTGATGTAAAAGCTAACTGAAAAGTCCTCAATAATTCTGCCATAACGCTTGGAATTCTTTGTGATCTCTTTCGCCCTTAAATCCCACAATAGCTTTATCTGTTCAGTTTTATCAAATGTTGCTTATCAGTTTTTTGCTTTTTTGGCTTCCTTGCTTAACTCAACGTCTGATCAATTCTTAAGAAATATGTATATTTTATTTTGGGAAATCGTTTGGGAAAGAGCTCTTCTTTGGAAGGAGAGAAGAGAAGCTTTTCCGCGCATTCAGACCAAATTGACCCCAGCCCTTTTATATATGCGCCAAACCGTGCTGCCAGCATAACTTTAGGCGGCACTTAAAAAAGATTCTTCTCAACTCTCATAGTCTTGACTTCTTGACTCATCTCATCCTTCCACAATGTAGCAAGTAGGGAATAAGAAGTTTCCAAGCAAAATTTTATTTTTTACTTCTTGGGGCGACTATATCTCTCCAAATTCTCCAGAAGTCATTTTAAAGGATAAATGCTTTATCGATGTTATTTTTTAAATCCGAACTCCAACGATTTATATGCCAAATACTGTAATTCACGCGATTAGTCTCTTCCTTTTACGGATAAGTTAGATGAATTACTGTGAAAAGGTCTCTACCCTAAAATGTATGTTTGTTATCCCTAAAAATTCTACCTGAAAATTGGTCATGAATTTGACGCAAATATTAATAATACTTTGGGAACCACTGCTTTAGAGTGACTGAGTAATCAATTTAGCATAATTATATATATAGCATATAGCAAGATAGCACTCTGCTCCTGCCTGAACTCCATGAGTTCAATGTCTCAAATTCTTCTTTCCTTAATCTATTATCACCTCCTCTGCACCAATATGCTGTTCAGCTATTCTTCTCTATCCTTTTCTATTGTTCCCTTTTCCCAGCTCTGTCTTACCTGACTATGATTCTCACTCCAAAATTTACTCTCAGGAACAATGATAGGTTTTCTTTATTTTTTTCCATTTTCTCATCCTGCCTAAATTGTGTTTTTTTTTAGCACGATTCGTAGTTATTCATAAGAAATAATACGCTAAGCTATGATTTACTCTCTATTCAGTGAGTCTATTTTTAATTATATTCTAGATGTAGCTATTTCCACTCTTTTTGGAATTTTTTAAATAATCTGCCATCTAAAGAATTCTATGTAAATCATTATTTTCTTATCTCATATCTCGCTTCTTCGAAGAGAACGCATTTTGGAACCAAAAGTACAACTCTCCATTTATTTTATTGGCCCTTTTCGGGTCCGTGCGATAAATGAGTTAAAACTAATCCTATTGCAACGGTGAGTTCATCTTCCTTTGGCCTTACTATGGGTCTCGGACTGTCTTATATAAGCTTTCTAGTGACAGAGAGCAAATAAACTAGTTTCTGTTCTGAAATTTTGATGTTCATCCTTCAGTCTTTGCCTGTAGTAGTAGTAAATACGCGCTGGAAAAGTGCCACAGCCGATAACAAAAAACATATTAAACATGATGTGGGCTCAAGTTTAGAGGTAGATTTTTCTTTGGATAAGAAATAAAAATAGGAAATGGGGAGTTAGTTGTTCGAACTTTCGTTCAGTAGATAGCCGGAGGGCTAAGGGTTCAAAGTTTTGGAATTTCTAGGCACACTTAGGTTTGCTTACGTACGTTGATGGTATGGACTCTATCAGAACTTTGCCCAGAATCCTAAATAAAGAAAGCGGTCTCATGTTGCAAAACGAGTGGTTTCCCATTTTCAACGCGTTGTACCAAATGAGCTGTCTTGTTTGGTACATAGTGAACCGACTTTTAGCGGGGGCAGCGAGTAAGCGGATGAAGCTTAATGTGTACCTTAAATAGCAATATTATGATATAAAACCTACTATTGAGTGTGGCGCGCATCAAAGACAAAATAGTTGGTTATGGATATTTATCGGAATTTCGCCATTCTTCATTACTTAAATCTCCGTCTCGATAAAAAATCTTATAAAGTAGGAAAAATTTAGCATGGCCTATGATCATTCCATTGTCTTTAAAATGACAAACCATCTCGAAATTTACCATAAGACAAATTGAAAATTACAAAAATATTTAATCGTTGGTTATACTCTAAAAGAAGCTTTGTTTAATTCGAAGGGTTCATATTTAACTTGTATTTTTAATATGTACTAAGTAATCCTGAGGACAGTGACATAGGACTTTTACTGGTAATAACAGTTTGAGGAACATAATGATTTTACTCTTTGTTAATCTTGATAAAACCATGAAGCTTGTGACTTAATGAAGAAGTCACATACTAGTAGAGGCGGGACTCAATTTAATTCCTCCAAATTGCTGCCAAGATAATATATTTCTTCTTGACACATTGTCGAGGTCATCGACCAAATATCACAAACCATCTAAGTAGAGCTGTAAATATAAACGACTCTTAGGTGTGACCTAAAGTTAATTGATTTCTTAGTGTCACGAAACATATCATTATCCTCTCTTTGAAGGAATAAAGTGATATTTTTTGATCAGCGGAGTCATTCTTCTTTAAGAACCTAAATGCTGACTTGTGCCATAATTGAGTCGTTTATAGACAACACTCGGAATTTTCCCGTTGTACTTGAAGAAAATCTGAAGTGTAAAGTTGCGATGTCACGTATATAATACTTACTGCTACAATTTAGGACGCTCCTCTTTTTGCGGTAAAAATAATTTCGAAATGTATTTTACAGTAATTCTTAAAACTCCCATTGTAAGAATATTCCATACAAAAGTTTAATATGAAATAAAAATGAGTAGCTTTGAATGTCATTGAAGAAAAACTCTAGAAAAGAAATCATATAGATTGAAAGATTGGTAATATATCTATCAGTCTTGATTGCTTTCAGAATTACTTTATGTGAAAATTAATGACAAATATTTCATTAATCGATTAAAACTATCACTGTTCACTATGTAGAATTATACCTTGTGTTCCTAATAGTTACCCGCTAGTAAAACCGCAAATACATTTTTGAATAGTCACGAGCTCTTGGATTAAAGGTAAATTATGCTTACAAAAACATTACTCTCCTCATAGTGGTTTGCAGAAAGAGAATTTTATTTCAGATAAATATTCGCTAATACAATAATTTAATTCATCATTCGTGTCACAAAATCGGTGCTAAACTTTAGGCAATCACTGATTTACTGTATTTAATTAAATTGACTTGTTTTTATTAGCAAACCAAATTATATTAATGATATCGCTTTAATACATTAATTCAGAATCATGAGGTGGATATTATCCGTCGAAAATTATCAATTAACTAAGTATGTGTTTTTTTTAATGCGATGAATATTTAAAACGAAAAATAATTTCGATTAAAATCTGTATTCACATTAGATGTTGCAGTATTTGAAGGCATATTGCGAATTCAAAAGTTGGACCTAACGATTTTTAAAAATTGCACACGGTCCATATGCGGGAAGATTTTGTCAAAGTCTCGTAAATGTTTATTAATATGTACGCATGTACTTAGTTGCACACCTGTCAATCAAAGTAAGACATTTATTTTACTTTTTATGAAGTTTGTCGGGTGAAGATAATTTTTTTAGTTCTACAAGTTATTTGCCTTTACGTCCAAAACTATTTCTTTAAATATTTAGATTCTCTCTTTTGTCTTTGTTTTCATTGATTGCATGAAATGCCATCGATTTAAGTTACCTGATTTCTCTCTTTTTCACTCAACGTTTTTGAGTGTGGGAAGAGAAGTCGTTCTGCTCGTGCCTCTCGTCTTCTTGCTCTCCTCCTCTGCTGGCCCATCCTCCACCACACCTTTCCTTTATTCCGCCGTGGACTTCCATTAGCCACGCTTGTCTTCCGAAAAATAACGACTCCTTGATGAGAGGGTGCGAACATTTGAGGTAACGGTAGAGATAAAGAGCGACTGAACTGTGGAAAGAGCAGGCCAGAGCTAGAAATAGGAGCTCTGGGAAAGGAGAGAATGGAAACTTTCATTTATTCAGGGATTAGTAAGAGGGTAATGATCCAGATGAAAATACAGCCTTTTCAGTCTAAATTTAAGAGATTTGATCAATAGATGTTCTCAATCTCAGTTCCAGATGAGGCTCTTCTGAAAACCAAAGAGGGATACAACATTAATTCTGAGGATGTACCGTTTCCAAGACCGTTAATCCCAAATTTGACGGTTATTGCCGATGAGTTAAGCGCATAATTATTCAAAGTATATCATCTTAAAAATTTTATTGCTTTTCCATCGACCTCTTCCTTTTATTATTCTTTTCCAGCTGTCTCCTCTTTTTTCCAATTTCCAGTGACGCAAAAGGGACGAGAAATCACACTTCAGGAAAGAATTAAGATAATCAGTTCTTTTCGGTATAATTTACTTAAGGAGATGGAAGCCAGTTTCTAGGGACCTACTCTCGCGTTTATTTGCAATAAAACTATTCTTAAGAACATGGATACAATAGCAAATAATATGTTAAAAATAATTTTTGAGGTAATTTTAAGGAAGGATTTATATTCCTCTTCTATCTCTTTTATTCCAAAAAAGAATTACGGTCAAATGTAACCTTGCCACTAAATTAAAAACTTAACGTCTCTCAGGTCCTGAATTAGGACGCTACGTAGACTTCGGCAGTGATTACATGACTCGAGGATTTTAGATCCTACCCGCGATGTTCATCCTTGTGGACAAGAGTTGCGCCAGCATTTCAGGCGGTCTCTTTCAGTCTATAATTTGGACCAGAAGTAGCAGACTGGAATATTGGTAAAACTGTCGTCCACAAGAGCAAACCAATTCGCAAAGAACCCGAAAACCCTTAAGTTCCAGTGTAGTATCATCAAATTGCTTTATTTATACTGTTTCTTTAAAAATTGGGAATAAACTTAAATTTCTTGGACATAATCCAAACGATGGTTTCTTGGTGTTTTATAAAAAAATTACATTTAATTTCATATATACCGAGAATAAAATTTAGTTGTTTAGTTCATGCGTGTTAAAGAATTTTATCATTAACAAATGTGATTTTTTAGAGAATTTTCTCCGTGACCCGTAATTTCGGTAAGTCGTGTATTCTCCGTACTGCTGCGAGTCCCCTTGAGGTTTTTCTCTACCTTTTGTCATTTGATCAACAGTCGGAATTTTATCCGTAAGCATGTTAGACATAAAGAATAGTCGATTTGTCTTCCATGGTCAAAAAAAAGGAGAGCCAATTAAAAAAAACTCTGAAAACCGAGTAAATCACAAATGGAAGGATCCACAAAAGCGGTCACCGCTTATAAAATCAGCCGCCCGAGTCAAGTTTTGGTGGATTATATGAATGTGAGGACGACGGTGGAGGAATAAAAACAGGGCTCGGGTTAAAAAGAGGCCCTCCTGCCCGTGAGAGGGGACCGAGGGAGAAAATTGTGGGCGTGGACAGAGAGGACGGAATGAGGGGGGGTTCGGCTGTGCGGGTGGTGGGTGGTTGGGCGGAGGGAAGCGTGCACGATAAGGGTTGCGGCGGCTGAGGGAAAAAAGGATATGTGGGCGGTTAAGGGAGGCAGTTTAGAAAGGTGGCGGAGGTTGTGGCCGCTGCGTTGAGTCCGGGCGCCCCTTTGAGGGAGGGGGAGCTAAATTGTACCGGTGTGGATGCGGAGAGGGCGGGGGGCACTCGCGGAAGGGGTGTGGACATGGACGATGGGGCGAGCGCCGCCCGTTGCCCTCCCCGGGGGCAGGCAGCGGGCACGGCGCGGGGGCGGAGAGGAAGGAGAACGCAAGAAGATTGATGAGGGGGAGGTTTGGAAGCCGTAGAATGAGCACGGTTGTTCTTTGAAAGCGGCCGATTTTTCTGAAGCTTCGGGATGGAATATAAAAAAAAGGGCTGTCGAGGGAATATGGTGGGGGGGGGGGGAATTGGGCAGATTTGGATTTTGGTGTGGGTGTCGGATCATGCATAGAGATATACTATGCATTTTTTCCCCGAGGATTGGGGTGTGACCCATGTCGTGGATAGCGCACGCCACTTTCGAATTAGCCTTCAGACCTCTTTTTTTCCCTCTCCTCGAGGGGATGGAAATGGAGCGTTTTCAATAATTCGTCCCATTTCCCCGGGTCTTAATATCCTCGCCGCTCCTCCTCCACCCGTCCCGTTCCCAATCCCCAGACCTCCGTCCCAAACCCATTCCTTCCCCTTTATTTCATCCTTTCCTCCCGAAAAAAATAATCATTCCTTTCCATACAGTCCCATTCCCTTCAACTTTTTCCTTCGATAACCCAGCTGGTTAATTGGGTACGGCCCTTCCATTTTTAAATTAATGGTCAGCGGTGACAAATGAACGGCCGGTTTTGTGAGCGCGCGGGAACTTTCATAATTTCACGGGAAAGAATGTTTTTCGGAGAGATTGCGACGCGCTTTGCCCGGGGACCGCTTGGCTTGAGTGCCGCGGCAATTAGGCTCCGTATGATCGAGAGGGCTCGCTCGAGAATTCGAGCTGAAGAGGGAAAAGTGAGAGTTGGTGGTAAAAAAACTACAAAAATAGCGAGTAAAGTCTTTGAAAATATAGAGAATTCTCTTAAAATTTCAATGAATGTGCTTTCCTGGTTGTTTCACTTTCACTGGGAGAATTTAAAGCTATTTCAGCTCAAAGAATTTCGTTCTTCCAAAAAACGAATATTTTCTGTGATTTTTGTTTAAAAGGAAAATCTGAGAACTCGATTTTAACAATCTCTGTTGCGATAAATGATATCGTTAGAGTGACCGTTGATTCCTCTTCTTAGTTATACTTTTACAAATGGGAAATTATGAAATTTCAACTGTCGATTTCTTTCAGTGTAGTATAAGTGAGGAATTACGTGTCCAGCAACAACAATGATATATTCGAGTGGAAGTAAACATAAGCTTTTTGAGTTTTATTGATACTTACTACCTAACATTCAGAAGCTCATGGAAAAGGATTAGAAATATGGAAAGTATTATTTTTGGTATAGCGAGCATTATAAAAGATACGCTAGAAGATGTAACGTCCTCATTTTATGGCGCTTCCTTTTAAGTTTTTTAATAAAATTACTCGTCTTCTTCTACTGAGTAGTGTGTGTTGTTTTATACTGTTGAATTTCCTTGCTTTTACTTCTACCATAAAATGGCTGTTTAATGCAATGTTACGCATTTGACTATCGTCTAAATTTTTTGCCAACACATTATCCGTCGCACAATCCTTTTACTCCTGCCACACATCCTTAATGTGACTTGCAGGCTGATATGTAGATTGATCTTCAGTCGTCCAAAGCAAAGTATCAAGTGCTGAAATTTATTCGAAGTAAATTCATTCCTCCCCATCTTTTTAGCGTGTTTTGAAGGATTTATGTTTTCCAGACTTGCTTCTTCTATTTATTTACTGCATAGTCAGCATGTCTCCGTATGGGGAGAATTTTATCGCTTCTAGTTTCTATTCTCAACATTACCACTACTTGCGTAGCTTTAAGCTTTAAAGCTCAAAAGCGTTCAAAATCTTTCTTATAATGAATTGTTCGCTGAATCCCATTCGTTCTACGACCAGATTTTTTCCTCTCATTTGATTTTTATATCTAGACCGAAAACTTTGGTTCGGTTGCTCTGACTGGATCTTTATGGGCCATATAATATTACTACACACGCTTTTCGACGTTAAGTGTATACTCTAAGAACTGTAATTAAAATCAGTATGTATGCAGAAAAAATATACATTCTCCTGTCCCACTCATGATCTAATATAATTTTAGCCCTATTTTTAGAAAACGTAATAATTCCATTTTTCATCTGAACCTTGATGTAGTTTACCTCTCAGATAATTATAGGTGTTTGAAATTAAGCGTATGGAATGATGCAACCCCATGAATGAAACGCCCTTAACTGCTTCAAGTAATATCGGGGTTAACTAATTGTTTATTGATCTAAGGGCCACGTGACACGCTACCAAGCTTAATCATTTCTGATCAATGAAGTACTATTGTTGATCGGCGCTAATCCTATTCGTGCTCATTAGTTAGACAGCTGGCTCTTGCCGTGTTTAGAATATAATTGATTTTGAACGCGCCCTCCTCCCCCTTCAATCAGTCTCCCCGCAAATCGATCATACGGTACCCTTCGAGCATCATGAATACTGTAGAAAGCATCTCCACCGTCCTCCATCGGGAAATGCGTTTGTGGAAGGTTGCACCATCTCATGCTTACGTATCCGAGGATTGCGAGGACTGGACTAGCAAGAAATGTGACTACTGGCTGAGGGGGCATGGTGGGTATCACGGGGACAAGGGAGAAGAGCACGGGAGGAGGACGTGAATAATGAGGGACCTTGTCCACGAGAGAGTCGGCCAGGGGTCTGCTCCGAGCCCCCCCTCCCCTATCATCTAACCCCTCCACCGATCGCCTGATCCATCTGCGTCCCTTACCCCTGGAGAGATGGAGAAGGTAAGGTCCGTGACAAGGGGTGTCGGATCCCCTAGTCCGTGCCCTCATCTGCAAATCCGGAGGTGGCGTGTACGTACCTCCCTGTCCCACCCCTCCCCCGCCCTTGAACACCACTCGCCTAGGCTCTCTCTCTCTCATTACCCTCCCCCGACCCCTGACACTCTTCTCCCCCTCCCACCCTTCCCCCACGTTGTTGTACTCACATGATTCTGGGCAGGGAGCAGAAGCGTGTGAGATCATGTCTCGCGGAATAACGATGAGCGATCCCCCCCTACTCGGCCACCGCTCCCCCCGCATGCTATCCTGCCTCCACCCCCTGCCCCGTCTTCCGGTCCTCATCACGGCCTGCTGGAAGTCACCCATACGCTGGAGGCGACGAAGGCCGTCCCTCGACCCAGAGAGGCGGCGGGGGGGGGGGGGGGGGGCGTGGGGGGCGCGTCGAATTCGTTCCTGGTAGGATGAGGCTGGGGGAGGGTGTGTTCGATGAACGCGGGAAATGGATCCAAGGGGACGGGGCAAGAGGACGCGACCTTCATTGTGAATGCTTTCTGTACTGCATGGACCGAGTCCCTTTCTGCATGTGTGAGGTTCATTTCTCTGATTGACCGAGTTCTTTCTTTCGCTGAGAGGTCTGCGAAGAGCGAAGTGATTGTGCGGCATATAAGCAGTCCTTCATCGCCGAGAGGTCGAGTCGATGAGTTGGTTTGAGCACTGGTTACCATTCGGTAAGGGTCCAGGTTCAAATCCGGTGCAGTGCTTTTCCAGTCGAATCCCGAGTACTTCTTTGGTGCTATTTGGAGTGCAAGTCAAGTACAGCAGTTATTCACTTCGTTGGATAGGATGCTAAAATTATAACCCATTGACATCCATACATCAGCAGTAGGATATATTTTCTCAGCTTTTCTCCAATTTCTAAGTAATTCCAACTAATTTAGCCGTACTTAATGGTAGATATTACTTGATCCATCGGTCGCCTCCCAGACAAACTCTACAACCAACCAACTGCTGTCTATTGAGTGCTTATTATTTTGAGAGTACTCAGTATACACTAGTCCGTTTGTTGGCGAGAACCCTAAACTTTGGACGTGTACCCTTCATCTTGAGCAGCCTAAAACCAGCGCCGGGTTTTCCTATACTATCCCTTCATTTCTCCAGTTTAAATTTCCCCATCAACCAACACATATTCTAAATGTATCGGATGAGCTCAGCTGTCGGCCGTCTCCCCAAATAAACCAACTGATGAGTCCTGGTGTGTTGAGCTCTGACAAATGTAGTGGAGAACGGATGAGAGAACACGGCCTTCATTGTGCGTGCTTTCCGCGCTGCAAGGGCCGAGCCACACCAGAATGCGCGCGTGTGAAGTGCATTTCTCTGATTGACCGAGTTCTTTCTTTAGTCAAGAGGTCTGCTAGGAGCGGAGTGGCGGTGAATGATGAAGTGGCCGAGCGTAATGTAAGCTGTGCGTCGCTGCCGGGCCGGGGGTAGTTATCTTGAGAGTGGTGGCACATGGTGGTTTCGGATCTAATGGAAGGCTGTGCGCTGTTTGAGATGAAGTAGAAGGGGGAGAGTGAATAATGAAAATGAGAACGGCCACCGGATGGATTGCGCCTTATGCGATCCGACTCTTCCATCTTGCTCCATCGGTTTCATCACGCTCTGAACCCGTTAGTCCGTTTGGATTCTCAACAGAGACGACTTATGTTTTTACCGGGCGATAATAGCACTCATTAACAAGTGATACGCTACATGACAGATATATCTCATTGATTATTCAGATGGCTGTCATGATCGCAGTAAGCATTTGGTGAAACGAGAACGAAGAGTGATCAAGGAACTCGTCTATGATTACGATTATTATCACGACTTTGAAAAAGGAATTTTTCTTCTTTTTTGATGCAATATCTCTATCCTTACTTTTTCGATGTTTTATACGATACACTTGGTGTGCTTTCGATCCATATCTATAAAAAGATCCACTGTGAATAAGCAACCATATGGCTGATGTGAAAAGTGCGTTCATAAAAAAGTATTTTTTTATCATCCCCAGCCTTGCATACCATTCGACATCATTGTTATTAATACATATGTAAGTGTTTTCACTTGCTGTAATACAGATAGTCATGCAACAGTTTTCCTCTGGCTAGACCTCATGAGTTACCAAAAAATGTCACCTAAAAAATCGTTTTCACCCTGGAGTCTCACTGAGAGTGTATTTATTTCGTTACCAATTTAATATGATTTAAGCGTGAAAATGAGATAATGGGGCTATTTGTAGCAGTTTTTTTGTATTCTACCGGTAAAGATAGGTTTTGCTGAATGTCAGAGAGTCTCCTCCCGGTCCTGTACCCATCCAGGGGCCCATCCCCCTCCAGTACATCTTTTTTCGCCTCAGCATACGATCTACCCTTCTTCATCGTGTCCGTGACACCTACTCTCTTTCCTCCTCTTCCTCGCTTGCCTAGCATCCTTCCCTCTATCACACTTTTGAGCAACCCATCGCCCTTTATAACATCCATCAGCCATCTACCCTGACTATCCCGGATTTCATTCGGAAGTTTCCTTCCCTCGCCCACCATCTCATGCACTTCCTCGTTAGTCTTCATTTCCGTCCACCTAACCTTCTCCATCCTTCTCCACACCCACATCTCAAATGCTTGCAGCCTATTCTCGTCCTCCTTTCTGAGGGTCCGCGTTTCTGCACCATACAACGCTACGCTCCATATCAATCTCTTCACCAACCTCTTCTTCACATCCTTACCCAATATCCCCGTCATCAGCACCCTTCTATTACTAAAATCCTCCTTAGCCAGCGCTATTCTCTTCCGTATGTCTTTACTACTATGCCCATTTTCCTCTAGCGTGCTACCTAAGTAATTAAACTGTTCTACTTGCTCTAGTTTGTGTCCTCCAACTTTAATCACAAGCTTCGCTTTCTTCGTCCTGAGAATCTCATTACTTTTGCTTTCTTATGATTTATCTTCATTCCGAATATGCCACACTGCATTTCTAAAGCATCTACCAAAGCCAGCAGTCCCTTCGAAGATCCACTAACCAATGCCTGATCGTCCGCGAATGTGACTTTATCAGATGCCCTCCTGCTTTGATTCCGACCTCTAGTTCTTCCCATGCCTGCATTACCATTTTCTCAGCATAAATGTTGAAAAGCAATGGCGACAACGGGTACCCTTGCCTTACCCCGCGACCAAAGTTACCCGCATTGATTTCCCATCAGCCACCCTCACCTGCGCCCTTTGCGTCATATATAAATTTTTGATTAGTCTTCTGTCTCGCAAATCTATTCCCATTTTCCCGAGTATTTCTTTTAGCTTATTCCAATTTACTCTGTCAAAATATTTTTCATAATCAATAAAGCAAGCAAAAAGGTCATGGTTATACTCTATGTTTCTTTCTATAAGTGTCCTCATCACCACAATCGCATCCTGAGTTGACCTTTCCTTCCGGAACCCAAACTGGTCATCGCCTAAATAGCACTTATCCTTGCTCTCCAACCATCTATTGATTATTCGAGGTAAAACTTTGGCCGCGTGTGAAATCAAACTGATTGCTCTATAGTTCTCGCATTCTGATTCATTCTTCTTTCTCGGGATGGGAATCAACGCTGTTTTCACGTCCTCTGGCCATAATCCTTCCTCGTAGAACCAACGTAGAAGTTTGAAAAAAGCTTGTCTACCTTTATTTCCTAAACTCTACAGCAGCTCCGAAGGTATGTTGTCTACTCCTACGGCTTTTCTTGCCTTCATCTCTTTCAATGCCTGTCTCTATTTCACTATCGAGAATCATTGGCCCTAGGTTATCTTCATCTAGGCTTCCCTCCTCCTCTATATCTAAATTAGTTGGTCTACTATCGCTGTCATATAGCTCCTCCACATATTCACGCCATCTTTCTTGCATATCTTCCTGCTCGATTAATATTCCACCTCTCTTATCCTAAATCTTTGGTACCATTTCCCCTCGCATACCTGCCGATAGCAATTTTACCCTAGCATATAAAGCACCCACTTACCCTTCTTTTTGCAGTTTCTCCATTTCCTCGCTTTGCCTTTTCCACCAATTTTCCTTCACCTGATTGGTTATTCGCCTTAGTTGACTATTTAGCACCTTGTATTTCGCCTTACCTATGTCTGTGTTGACGTTTTTCCAATTCTTTCTCTCTTCCATTTTTCTTATAATTTCTTCCGTAACCCACTGTATCTTTACCCTCCTCGTTTCCGCTGCTCCTATTGTTTTTTCCACTTCTCTTACAATGCTTGTTTTAATATTTTCCCATTTTTTCTCTTTTGTACCTATTTCTTTGGCTTCGCCTATGATCCTGTCCACTATCTCTTGGTATTCCCTCTTTTTTCCCCTTTCAACGCTTCCAAGTTCCACCTCTTCATCCTCCTTCTCTTATTAAGATTTTTTAATCTAACCTCACCATTAATTATTAGGTACTAATATCTGACCCGAGTCTGCATGAGCCCCCGGATAGCGAGTTCTTCTCACTGTTCCGGAATCTTTGCCTAACCATGATTTAGTCAATTCGATATTTCTCAGTGTCTCCCGACATGTTCCATGTGTACCTCTTCCTACGATGGTGTTTAAACCAAGTGTTTGTCACTACTAATTTATTTCTCCTACAAAATTCTACCGCCCTCTTTCCGCGTTCATTTCTCGTTCCTAATCCAAACCCTCCCACTTCATACCCGTCTCTCTCTCTTCCCCCACTACTGCGTTCCAGTTGCCCATTACTGTTAGGTTAGTAGTAGTTAGCAGTTAGGAATTGTATGGTCTATGTCGAGTCGAGAATACATATATTAACCCTGTTTACTTGAATGTATGCTCAGGGGGTTTATAATTATTTTAAGCTAAATATTATTAAATTTTAATTGTTGAAATAGGCTTGTAGGTGCTTCTAATACAAAGGTTGAATTGATCTGTTAAACTAACGTGTTAATCCCAATGTAACACGGCACCCACGTATATACAATGCAGTTTTCAAAGTCCTTGCGCTTATGTCTATACAAATGTGTGATTCAACGCTAAAAATCAGAGAAATGAAGGGAATTATTTTAGCGAAAGGGAATTGATCAATGGTCAATGATTTATTGCTTCCAAACGTTTGTTCTGGAGTATTTGAATTTTCTATCTTTGACTTATCCTGGTTGAACGTTTATTACCTTAGTCATTCATAACGAATTAATACGTCGTTATATGTCTTTAAATCTCTGTAAAATGGAAAATATCCAGGTGATAATTTTTTACGGTCCTTTGTATGGGCATCTCTGTCATCATTTCTCGATCTCGTGATGCGCATTTGAAAATGATGTTCCCTAAAAGATATTATTTTAAAAGACAAAAATACCGAGGTTCTTACACCCGAGGGCTAAAACCTCACCTATGCACATGGGAGTGGTCCTCGTTTTTCGTCAACTCAAATTTCTTTGCAAAGATTTGTTCCATCGAGTTGTAAAATAATGTATTCGTATTATAATTACAATTAAAGACGGTAAAGACGTTTTTCAGTCGTTTCAGACAATGGCGGAGTACTCGGTGTTCATTAAGTGTTAAACCTTTTTAGTAAAAATTATCAACTTACTAAAATAAATATTTTATTTTGTAATAAATAAAAATATGTTATCGAATTTACAAATCTTTTCGGAACATGTGTAATCTTTGGAGTGCGTAATCCGGATAATCTGTGATGTCTCATTTCATAGCTCTCTTTTAAGTGTTATTCCTTATTATCACAGCTTGTGAGGCAGAATACCGAAATTTGATTCAAGATTCTTTTCAGTGCCAAATTACCTGTTAAATACAGCTAGTTTTTCTGTATTCACTTGGATTTCTCTGAATATCAAGTTTCATCCAGGATCCCAAACGCCTTATGGCGCAGCTATCAAAGCTTCTGCATAAGGGCACTAAAGTGTGACGATGTCACGAATATATTTATGTTACAAGTTATAGTTTATTTGTTTAAAGTTAAGGGAAACATATGACAAAAATGAAGCATTTTCATACGATACTAAGTTCCACATTTCGAAGATTAAACCCTCAGTGGAGCGTGGTAATCTATGCCAAAGAGGTGCTAATTATTATTGGTCTGAAAAAGGGCTACAGCATATTATAATTTGCAGGTGCTTAAGCTAATTAGATCAAAATCTCATTAGCCCAAAGAGGCTCTGTTTCAGAAAACATGAGTGGTACAAGGAGTGTTGAAAATTTTCCTGTTTCTTTGAGACTGTACTACATCATACGTTTGAAAGATAGCAACATTTTTGACCAAAGCTTATCTGAATATTAGGGAGCTAAAATTACAATTTTGATTTGAAAATCATAATAACGAGAAATCTGAGAGGAAAAATTCTGCATTTTTTAATTCATGCAATTTTATAAAGTTTCATTTTTTTATTTTGAATGCAATATATTTAAAATGTAAAGAAAAAAAACACCTTCACCGAATCAAAGCAGACATTTTATAATGAGAGTAAAATTTGGGGTAAATGGTGGGGTTCCCTCAAGTTTGATTGCTTGAACCCAAAAATGTGCACAAGTGTGATGTATTTCTGTCATTGTTTAAGGAAAAACTTCTCTCAAGACTTCACCAGCTACAAAACCGTCCACCTCCTGAGATGAACCTCAAGAGTCCCATTATTCCCCAAACAGGGAGTTATTCTCGAAGAGAACCATTTTTCGGGGCTTTCCGTTTGAATCGAGTGTTAGAGCCCCATATGTTTTACTCCATGATCAAAGCCACTAAGAATAATGCACTCTTGAAGTACTATAGTGACTCTGTGATGACCTTGATGTAGCACTGGTACAAACTAATCCGAGCACTTCACAAGTTACAGATGTTTTTGCTCAAGCACGGCATTGATACAGTATATAAGTTAAATACTCTTAGAATCCACCAAAAAATTGAGCGTTCAACCTCTAAAACAAATACTACAACACTAAACGTAATACATGAAAGTGGATTTGGTAGATTCCAAAGTTGATGCAGGACTGCATGCCGGGCGACTTGGGTGGCATCTCGAAACTACTCGGCAGAAACTGAAAATGTTCGAGATGAAGTATGTGAACTGAAAGATGAGTCATATTAAATGAAAGAACGCCAATTAAAAAGTCTGTGCCAAAATTTTTCCCCTTTGCAAAAACCGCTCTGCCAGAAAAACCACTCATCGCTAAAAAACTCGCGAACGCCAAAAACTCGCAAAAGCCGTTCGCGACTGTCCCTCGCGCATGTGGCCTCGCGATTTGCTGTCTCGCGTTCGCTGTCCGTGATGGAACAATCAGCTCACTTTTAAACTGAAAGTGATAGTGGCTCACTCTGACCAACTCAACGCTAGCGCCATTTCCTCCGCCAATCAACGACACGATGTGGATTCCCCTACTCCCCCAACTCCTGCGTTGGTCAGCTGACTCCCCTTAATCGCCAGCCGCGTCGTCTCTACGCTGGGCTCGCTCTCTTTTCAAACTGACCGCGGACGAGAAAGGACCTACTGGAGCGATCACATCTGATCGTCTTCTATAGATCAAGTTCACGGTATTTAGCTTACGGTCTTGTTTTCAATTGTAATAGTTGTTTGTTATATAAATTTTTCTGCTTGAAGTTAATCAAACTGGCTAAGGTTGTTTTTTTCTCTCGTATCCGCCTACCATTCGCAGTCATTTCACTCGCGACGTCAAGTTTTAGTGATTTTACGTTGCAAGTCTTTCCCTCCTTAAATTGCTAAAATATTTTTTATACTTTTATAATATTTTACTCCAAACCATTGGGAAAAATGTAGGGAGAGTAAAAAAGAAATTCGAATTTCCGAATAATAAAAGCCACCTTAGTGATTACCTGTGGTTTCTGACTATGGCTTGCAGCCTGCAGGGTCGAAATGGGTCAAAGCAAGAACGACATTGTTAAGGTGACGCATCATAATCATATAAGATCATCATAATAGGGAGTGGCATTGTGTCATACAGGGAGGAGAATAATTTGTTTGAACCATCTATCTAAATTTGGCGAAAGGTCTCATTGATACGGAAATTCTTCTTTCGTTTTACATCATCTTCGTACTTTTCACTTATCTGCCACAACTCCTGGAGGAGGCAGGTTACGAACTAGATTTGCTACTCCATAGTGTTTAGAGTGAATGTAGCGCATGTAAGTTGGTTAAATTAGAGTATACGTCAGTAGAGGTGACAAGGAATGAATGGCGGAAGAAGGACAGAAAGGAGATGAGCCATCATGTTTGTCAAAGAACGAGTCCTGAACTAGAGGGAACGATGAATCTCACTAATTCACCTTTCGCGCTAAAGAAACCATTAGCCATGTATTCTAAATTCAATTTTTATTGCACTTTACTTCTGAAGTAACCGAGATAAAACTACGTGCTTCCCTCTCCCACGATTCGTAGGTAAAAATTAAAAGCAAGCACTAGTTTCAATTACGGAAGTAAAATAGCCGCAACCTCTGTCGTGATTTACCATTTGGTTAATATTTCTAATAGCTAAGGAAATTATTCACTATTTATTGAAAATGTATCCATTCTCATTCGTTCGCCGTTTTAATCAGAACTGGTATTTTTCTGAGCAACATAGAGAATATTATCATGACTCCTCACTACATCTGCAGGGCTGACAGATGCGATACAATGAGAGAGATACAATGCCGAACAGATAGGTACAAAAACTTGTTCTTTCCGCGAACAATAAGCGACCGTAATAAAAATTAAGCTCCACTAAATACAGTCCTATAATTCGTCACCATTTTATCTCCAATAAACTAACAACTTTACATGGCTGGTGACCTAACACCCCCTGCCAACGCCCATGCGGAGGCTCGCGGGGTATAATGTAGATGTTAATTAATTGCATTCTTTTCCTCAGCTGTTGTTTCCCCAGCAGTTGGCGGTAGTGCTTATGACTTTATGATTAGTCACTAGAAATATATAAAAATATTTTTTCCGATATTTCTAGCCGAACGAAAGAAAATGTTTCGTTTTAAACTTCGTTTCAAGAGCTTATCATGGTTAAGTAGTCTGCGTGAGGAACCTGATATTCCGACAGAAAAAACCCGCGTAATTTCTAGGTTTTCCGATTGCGGCAGTGAGTTTGTATATAGCACAAACTGGTAACTGCCGCGAGGTAAGTCCTAGGTGTGACTGGGAAGAGGAACACGGAGCAAGTTGGGCTGGGAATTAGGGCGAGGGGTGTGAAGGCAGATGAAGATGAGGAGTCAGTCCCTCCCTAAGCCCCTGGTGACCCTCGGCGGCGGCGACTCGAGAGCTCGCTAATCCGTTGATTCCATGCGGAAGCCGAGTCGGTTGATTCCGAAGATGGCTGAGACGAGAGCAGGGCTTAGGGATAAAGGGGTGAAGGAGGAGCAGGGAGTATGGGTGGAGACGGACCTGCTGCCCTCTGGCGAGCATCGGCCAAAGAGCTCGGGGGCACGGAAGAGAGAGGGAGAGAGGGAGGGAGGGAGAGAGAGAGAGAGGGGGTGAAATACGGACCGGGAAGTGGTCTTGATTAGTTTTTTGTCTCAATGCCTCATGATTAGTGATCCTGATGGAACCCTACCTGGCCAATGTGGTCATTTCTGGACGGATATTTGTGGTCGCACCGAAAGAGCGTTATAACTCTCAGAGAACTAGGGTTAAAGTACGCAGCTCTGGATTTTGCTCGAAGCATATGTTACGAATAGACAAATTGTACCTAAACTTTTACTACATAACAGTTGTTAGGTACTTCGTAAATGATAAGTATAACTTAATTTTTCCACACAGATTTATTACAACAAGACGACCTAGATTTAGACAAAGCTCGTCATCATTAGGTTCCTTCTGATGCTTCGGGCTTCATTCCAGATGATGACGAGCTTTGTTGGTACATAGATCGTCTTATTGTGATAAATCTATATGGAAAAACTAGTTATACTTGTCATTTACAATGCTAAGCAAATTCGACGAAGTCACGCCCGAGACAACGGAATGTTAGGTACTTATTAAAATGTAATCTCACAGGGTATAAAATATTCCAAATTCGATTAATATTGAGTCGATAAACTATATTCACGCAGCTTGTATTTGATGTACTGTCGGTGGCGTTCCTGAAACCGTTCACTTTCAGAAAACTGTAGAATATGTATTTCAATTGCCTACGTTTCTGTAAAAGATAACATGAATAAGTTTGTTGCGTTTGGGAGTAATACGGTGCATCGATAATCGCTGAGTGCAGCTGGTTAGAGACCTCATAAGACCTCTGTGAATCTAATCATCCACTGGTATTGCCTATTTAGGAGAACTTTGGAGAATTTAAAATAGGAGGATCAGGCTCCAATATTTCTCCTGGTAAATATATTCAAACTATTTTTAACCATGGCTCGTTTCGGAAACTACCAGTTTCGGTAGCACAAACCAGATTAGTTGCTCTAAATATTAGTGACAATTAAATATTGCAAAAGTACAATTGTTTAACGATAAGTCTAAAATAGGAGGTGATAAAAACTGAATTCGAGAGAAGACTCACGAAAGACATTCATGAAAATTTAAATACTTCACCGCGATTGTTAACCGATAGTATTTTTATTCAAACAGTAATGCATAACTCTAGGAAAGAATGAAGCGTAAAAGTAAGAAACTTTGACATTAAAAAATCATTTGTCTCGATAGAAATTAGAAACACAATCTTCTAATTGTTTTTATTCTACAAATATTTGCTACTATTTCCAATGTGCAGCACCTTATTTGCTGAAATGCGAGGCGAGAGTTGAGATGTGATTAAATTTTCTTGCTCGCAGTAAAGGGTGTTTTACGTACGTTACTTCGCGGAGTCTAATCAAGGGACATTATTCGTTGCACAGTTGCACAGAAGAAGCTATTGCTATTGTTGTCACTTTAACGAGAGGTTAAAACAAGAATATATCACACCGAGCGACTAAATGTTTAAATTCACATTTATCGCGAAAAGTACGCGTACAATATCAACATTGATATGCACGAGGGTGCACATATATGCCACCAAAGAGAGAAAGAGAGAAAATCTTCGGTAAAAAATCATTCCGATCCTTCTATTCCATTCAACTGCGTCGCTTTCAGACTAGACGCCACCGTTTGTTGCCCCTGCCAACGACAAAGACTATTCACGCCGACGACAAAGGAATGGAGAGGACGGAGACGCGATGAATTTCTGTCTCACCTCTCTCTCTTGAAAGTTGACTCGTGCCCATATACTCCGTCGCTTTTTTTCCGCCGCGATAATCCTCGCCAAACCTCCCGACCAACCCCCACACACCACATTAATCCTCCTCCCGCACCCATCCCGTATGCGAATGCGAGGAGCCTGCCGCCTCCACATCTCCTCTCTCGCCCTTCCTCTGATCATTCATACCAGCGCCGGCGCCCCGCCTCAGAGTTCATTTTTTTCATCTCGGGCTCTTTTGTTTCTGCGCGGCGCGACCGATGTCCCTTCGGCCATGGTTCCTCCTCCTCCTCTCGCCGCCTTATTCCGCCCACTCCCCTCCCTGCTTCCGAACTCGCGAGGGGGGGGAAAGGACGGGTGGGTGGTCGAGGGGGTGGGGAGAGGAAAAGGCAGAGCCGAGGTGTGATCCTCCCATTGTTAACGAAGAGGGTGATTGTTAACGTTCCGAATGAGATGATTAAGGGGGTTGGTGTGTTCTTTTTATTTTCTCTTTTTTTGTCCTTAATGGCCACATTCCCCATTCCCATGGCCAACTCCCTCCCTCTTCCCGAGCCGCCTCGTCTCATTTCCGCCACAATCCTGTCATCATCCGTATTGAAGCTGCTTTAATTTCACCCTCCTTCCCTACCCTGCCACTATCTCTCCCTCTCCCCTTCTACTGTCGCCCTCTGCTTCGCTTACCCCGCCCCTACACCGCTCTCTCTCTGTTTTGTAGTCCTTTCCTCCACCACCACCCTCCCTTCTTCTCCTCGGCTTAAGGATTTCTGTTCTTGGAGGTCTTAAATGCCCCCGCGTCAAATTACTCTCTCTCAAGTGCGAGGAAAGGAGAGAATCGAAGCGGCCAGATAATGGGACAGGCCATCTGCATCGCGATGGAACGGAGATAAAAATGTCCAGTGGTATAGTTAGAAGCATTACTTGGGTTTGTATTCAGGAATATTTGTCGGCAGGATGATTACATATCATCTCTCATTTTCTGAGAGCATAGGATTTGTGATTTGTGGTTGCGTCGCACAGTGGACTGAAATCGGAAAAAGCTGGCCAAAATTCACATCTCCAATATTTTTTAAACTAGAGCAATGAAATTTTCACAGTAACATGCTGATTAGGTCTCAAACTTAAATCCAATGATTTGAGCCCGTAAACTAGTCAGGGACCACTTTAAGATAAAATGGCGGAAAGCAAGAAATCCACTTCGCTAGCAATCACACGGACGGTCAATTCAACTTTCTTTTCCCTGATGTAGAATATTTTAAACAAGTAAAAACAACTATCATTCACTAGTACATATCGATTTTTGACACATACTCCTTACCCCATAGAGTATTGATGCAGATAATGACATAAATATCGATACCAAAGCTAATACACACTACGAAACTTTTGTAATGCAAACTATATGATGTACTTATAAAATTAGCAGAAGAATTTCTTTTAATGTGAGCGATGGGTTTGATTTTGAATGAATTTGGAAAAACAAGAAAGAATGCGCTTTTGAAAACTTTATCTATACATTTTGTCAGTAAATATTTTACTCATAATACCTCTTCATCTGAGTCCGAGTCTAAATTGTCACTATCCTCTGAATCTGTTGACTGCTCTATCAGGAGAAGTTTCCGTACCTCTCTGGGCATTCCTCGTTTGTTTTCCGGTATTTCTCTTGTAGAAAGTAGTGGATCCGAACATAGTGGCAATCTTCGAAAAATGTCCTCAAATTCTTCTTTCCTAGAAATCTTCCTCGAGTGCTGCTCCTTGAACCTTTTGATGTCCTTGTGCCTGGACTCCAGAGCTTCCTCCAAGAGTCGCCCGATGGAAAGTGCTGCTGCTTTCGCAATGGATGCTCCACGAAGTAGCAACCTGTGAAGTGTTGGTGGCATGAAATACCTAGGGCAAAATCTCACATGACAGGTAGCAGTGGGGAAGCACTCGGTGAAAGCCGTATCTCTAATGGGAATTCCACAGGAAAGAGCTTTCAAAATGGTAGAAATTCTTTGAATTAATTCCTTTATCGATTCCTAAAATGGAAAATGAAGCACTAAGATAGTAAAGTTCTGGCACTCTAGAGCAGTATTCCGACTTCAAGCTATTTACTAAAATATGAATAATTAAAAATAGATAGGCCGGTAATGCGTACCAGAAATTTCTGATGAAAGCTTTGGATTTGAAAAGAAGCATCTCACCGAATTTCCATCACTCGTCATTCATTTTCTCTTTTTGTGTTAGCGAAATGAATCTAAGTCAACATAAAAACCATAGATATTCAAGTAAAAAATAAATGTAATTTTTTTCATCATTTGACAAGACAACTTACCTGAGATCCAATGTTGCTCTGAAGCACGCTATCTTCGTTCTCTAATACTCTCCTGAGAGATGGCTTACTCCGTAACGACTCCTCATTTCCGTGTCTATGAGCCGAAAACACTCGAGTACTTCCACTCACAGCAGCAAAATAAGACCAAATTGCTCCGCGAAAATGAGTGGGAGGCAAAATTTTCTAAATCAATGGGAAATACACATTTTTGGAAAAAACCCTAAAATTACTTTGGGGAACCCTGACACACACGAGTCTGAGAGAAACGATGCTCTGGGGCACATAAACCGATTTACTTGTGAAGGGGTAATTTATCGGCATCTTTAAAAAACTTCCAGGAGCTTTAAATGTATTATAGAGCAAAGTGCTGTTCAGAGAACTAAAACTTGAGTGCGGGAGAGGGATCTTACTTGAGAATAAAGGTTGGGGGGAATGTCTCGGGGTCGCGGAGGATAAGCGCGGTCGGCCCGGGCATGACCACGCTCAGTCATGAGTATTGTGGCTAGCCTTTTTGGAAGGGCGAAGCGACGGCTGCAGGGAAGGATCTAAATTTTATTGAATACAAGAAGACATGCTGCTGTTTCATACGCCTACTTCATGAAGCTGCAAAGTGCCCAGTCAGGAGCCGCGAAGGTTCTTACCAAGGACATTAGAGAACTCTCTCACTATTCTTGTTCTGTAATATTTATTCTCTATTCTTCAAGGTTCTTACTGTACAAACATATTTTTAGGACATCGTTCAATACCTTGGTCCAAGTCATGGAGAAAGGAATAAAATTCCGAGTTCAGATTAGCAGCAACAAAACAGAATATTCATAACACTAATTTCGGCGCCAAACGGTTTCCCCGCCTCACAGTAAACATTTAATCTAAAATGGAGCGGGGACTAGTTGGGGCAAGGTTTTTTATTTTTAAAACGTAGTAGAGATATCCTATCCTATAATGTTAAACGACCAATCTTTGTTTATATGTTTGCTTTTCCCCCTCCGAATCGGCTCTAACGATTTTTGTTAAATTTTGTATTCAAAGGTTTTATGATGCGAGAAATCCAATGCGCTACGTCTCATCCTTGTACAAAACTGCAAAAGGCTGCAAAGGCCCCAAAACCCCCGAAATGGGCCCCAATTTTACTCGGAATTTATGCAGAGGTTTCTGTTTTTGCTTTTTTAAATTACTTGCAATTAAGATAAATGGTTTAAATTTTCACTATCGGATGGTAAAAAAAGAAGTATTTAATTTTTGCAATCGATTGTCCTATACACCTCGTTTTTGTTTAAAAATTACGTTTTTAATGAAAATATTGCAAATTTTTCTCTGATTTCAACAATAGCATATTTCCTTGGCAACCGGAGCAATGGCTTTAAACGGGAAATCTGTCCCGGTCGTTTTACGCTTTATCTAATGCACGAGCGAAAAGTACGGAATTTAAGAGCGGGCACTCCGGGGTATAAGGGTAGAAGGAATCTATTGGACAAAGTTTTACCACCGTAAAAGTTAGCTTAGAAATTACCCATTACGTAGGGGTTCATTAGCGAAGAATACATAAGGTATTAACACTAAAACGGAGCCATTATTACAACGAGACTATTATGGCAACGGACTGTTATGGAAACAACACTAATAATGATACCAGAGCTTTGCACGAAACAATCTTACTAACGTGGAGGTATTTCTCCTCAGTTCTTCATAAATTAAGAATTGTATTAACTTGAATATAGCACTTTTATAAGGTCTTACCTCATTCTTACCTGTATATAATAACCGTTTTTTTATTTCCATTGAATCGCCGAAATCAAACTATTACGCATACAACTGTGTAATGTTTCACAATTTAAAACGAGCTTATAGGCCCTAAAAATGGGCCCCTAATTTACTCAGAATGAATGCAGAGGGTTTTTTTTACTATTTGAAATCACTTGCAATCAAGATGAAAGGTTCGGAATATCTTGGAATTCTAATTATCACTATTAGATGGTAGAAAGAATGAAACATTTAATTCTTGCAATCGATTTTTCCTTACACTTCCTTTCTCCTTATAGTTCTGCCCATTAGTCCCGGGTTCGTGAGAAAATTTCCATTACACTATTTCGTCCGGGTCTAATAATTAACGTTACAACCTTATATCTTTTTTTTTAAGTGCGTCTTGGACGCGGGCATATAGGCGCTCACAGCTATCAAATGTGGATCCAATGACGTGTGTTCAAGACTCAACAGTGTTTTTGTTTTCGTTCGAACATGTTTAATAAACGACGAAAGATATCTTACCCCGCACGTATAAAATGGTACTTTGCTTTTTTTTGCTTTTTAACCTATTTCCTGGATTTTCAACTGAACCTTTGGGACAAGTGCAGTAGACAATCTTGGAATTCTATGCCTTGCCCGGAAAGACTCACAGACGGAAGGATTGTAATGGGCTGAGTATTTTCTGATTTTGAAATCTGAGGATACTTTTTGGGGAAAGCATATCTCTGATCGGTCGTGGGACTTTCTTTTCGTAAGCTATAGCCAAAGAAAGTTTTAGGCCTATCAATTGAAAAAGTGCAAAATGGAAAAACATTAAGTTCTTTTCACTGTCGGAAAATACGCGAGTTGGTAAAGAAGAAGAAGGAGATTTTGCAGACTGTTTGATAAGACTTGGGAATGGAGATTTGTCAGTTTATGCGTTAGAAGAGATAGAAATTTCAGAAGATATTATCTTTAACGTAAATTAAATTGAAGAAGTTTCTGTCTATTTTCTTATCAGCAATAGTTACGAAGAAATCAAATATCGATGAATAGGATCACATTTTTTCATATGATCTCTTGAATTGGGCGTATGACTATGCAAACATTTCCTCGATAACTACCGCGATATTCTCCTGAGAGAGGATATCTTTGAGGTATGAGGAATCCATTGGGCCAAGTTTAATTCACGTAAAATTGCTCTGTTGGCTTAGAAATCACGTAGAGATTCAATGGTGACGAACATTTTCGGTATTATTTTGAAAACGAAACTATTATTACAGAGAGAATATAATGACCACGGGCTATAATGAAAGCAATTCTGAAAATGAAACCAGCGTTTAGCACGACTGGTGTCCTAACACCCCGTACCTTACCCCCATGCGGCGGCTCGCATGGTAGTATGCATATCTAGATAGTGCCATACTGACGTGGAGGTTAATTTCGTACACTGTAAATTGAGCTGTATTTGTATATACGCATGCGTTATGTAATTATTTGGATATCCGATCTATCCGAATATTGGCATTTTACGGTTTTACGGTACGATATTTCGATAGGGATAGGTTCCATCACCCAAAAAATCTGTTTTATGCAGAAATGAGAGTCCTACTTCCCATGAGAAGCGCATAGACAGAGACATTGATTACATTTGTTTGGCTCCGCATTTATTTATTCATTTATTCGTTTATTTTGCTTCTTCAGATGATCCGTGGAAAACCTCTGAATTGATTCGACCATTATATTAGCAAACATTCACAATTAAATAATCGTTCTGTCACTGCTTTGTTTTTCTGCAAACCTATGTCGGCGATATTAATGAGATTTTGTAAATTTATGATGAAATACATAAAAAATTATTTTACATAATATAGATATCCATATTATTCAAAAGAAAATGATACATATTGGCTAGTGAGCAAAGATCGGTCCCCAGGTACTTGCATTTTATGTGGCCTAAGTATATCAGTGTCGTTCCAAAAGTTTTTGTTAACATTATGAGAAAATCAGGCAAAAACAGGGTATTTTAATTGTTCAATAATTATCAACAAAAATTAATTTTTAATATAAAATGATCAGATATTGTCTTTTAAAAATGTGCTTACTTATCATTAATAATTCTTTTAAAATAACCACACTTTCTCATAGATGGCCACACGAGCAAAGAAAATACATGAGATTTCGCGAAAAACCAGCTTCGTACGATTTTGACAATTTTTCGTCAACTTTTATGGGCTCAACTGATCTAAAAAAGGCCCAAAAATTAAAACAGTTTTGACTCTTTATAGCGCGGATGTTGTAAATGCAAATTGACCTACTGCAGGGTTTCAATTTAGAAGTTAAAATTTTGGCCAGCTTTTTTTGATTTTAGCTCTCTGTGCGTCGGTCGTAACTTCAGCGACTTTCTCATTCATCAAATGTAAACGGAAATGATTCTTTCCATCAACAACTTAGATTATTTTGATTTAAAAATTTTACCAATAGAAAATTGAGTACTTCCTTTTCTGATGTTATCAATGAAAGAACAATATCAACCATGGGGCCGCTTATTTCATGCCTTAATGCACCTAAAAATTCAGCAGCATGACTCACAAATGGGTTTTGGAGCGTTTCATGCCTCATTAATGGTATTATAATTGTGAATCAATACTTGATGCGTAAATAAGATTACCAAATGTTTAACTAATATCTGCTACACTATTACAACTAATTCACATGAAAGCAGAAATAAGGAGATTATGGAAATGATGTCCTCATTCTTGAAAACAATTGCGACTTTGTTATATATATGCTATACTGCACTATCCTGAATATGTTTATCGAATATTATGTATGAAATTTTAATTAATGACATGTATATTGTGATCTAAAGTCCGATGTTTTCAGAAAATAAGTCGATATATTCTTGCTATGTAAGTTTGTGCATGGACTTTTACACCTGAAATGTAAGCGGTGATGTACAATTATTTAGGCAAATTCATCTAACTCATTAGATTTCCTAATTCATTTTTTTCATTACTTTTTTAGATTAGGTCAAGGGTTACAAACGTTGAGGATAAATGGTATACTTTTCGATTGATACGAGTTATGGAATGGATTTGTTTCGTGGGGCATTGTGCTCATGATGTTAGAAAATGTCATAATATATGGATGAATGCACTTATTGAGTAGAGTTTCCAAACAATTCGTATTCAAAATCGGCATTATTTCTTGTACTTTCTGCTCTTTCAGTATTTTCATATTCGGTTGTAGCCTACTATAAGAGCTAATTAAAATATAAAATCAATGTATGCCCCTACAAATGCTGATAGATGCATATTCATTTTGTTAAAAAAAATTAAAAAAATGTTTTTGCTTTTGACTCAATGCAGTACCAATCATCGAATACGAGATAAAGAGAATGAAGGCGACCAAAAGGAATGAATATAAGGAAAAACCTCAAATTAAGTCTTTGAAAAAGAAAATGCTATCCCGGGGTAGTCCGATTAAACTGGAAAAAAATGCATTTTGGAATGAATGTAAGATTAAATACATTTCTTGCCACGGACTCGCTACAGGCCTTGCTCCAGACGCAAAAGGGAGACGGAAGGTTAAAGAGGAGGAAGCCTTTGGAAGACTTGCTATGAGACTTTTCAGGTCCGGTGACAAGAGCAGACGCGCTCTCTTCACAGAGGACTAAATGAAAGATTTCTCATCCCATATGAATAGGAAACTTTTGAAGGGATTTCCCTTTCCCTCTATCGCTCACCCCTACCACAAGAAGCTTTCCCCTCCCAACCCATTACCTCCCTCTCCCCCTTCTTTCCGCTCTCCCCCCCCCCTACACACTCCTTCCCCACACTCCTCCACCTCCCCGGCGTTGAAAACGCCTTTGACGCTATCTCCAAGCGAGCCGTGTCGCTGGCGGGACTTATAATGGAGATCAGAGTTTTTTTTTGGGTCGCCAAAGATTGTTTCATGGACCAAAGAGAAATGATGAAGAGAAAACGAGAAAACTAATGAGGCATATAAGTTGTCGGCGGCGGCCTATTGAAACTATGAAGGGATTACTTTGATTGAAGTTTTGGACTATTATATGAATGGTTTTAGGCATGTAATCCTGTGTGATAAAAGGCACCGAAATGGGAAATAACGCGGTAATTAAGATTGACCCAACAGTTAGGAAGGCTTGAAACTTTGTAAATACACTGTATAACAGAGTAAATAAATTGCCTGTCACATGCAGACCAAATGTCGTATCTCGTGATTCGAATAGTAAACGAGACTCTATTTCCTTATTTTTCTCCTTTTTGATCATCATCCTTTAGGATGTATCCTAAACTTATTTGTTTATCAACTAGTGACGCAATTCCTTTACATTGCAGCTGAAATATACATACAAAAATAACACATTTATGAGATAAATAGTTGTTTTTATGGCACAATCACTTCATTGATTTTATTTAAGGCAAAATATGATGGTGACAAAATCGTTTTCACATCCTGAGGATTGAGGAATTAAGATTTATCAAAATAATCTCCCTTTCTGACCTAAAAACTTACACAAAATTAACCTACTATGCATTTTAAATTGTAAAATTGGCTTAAAATTATTTGAAAATTGGCTTTGTTTTCCATTTTCCTTCCATCCTTGCTTTTCTCAAAGAAGGAGTATAAGCTTAAAAATTACATTGTTTCAATGCTTAATTTCAATTTAAAAATATCGGTGTTTTGAATACTCTATCGTTAACTATTAAAATTAGATTCGAAGGGGAGTTTACGAGTAGGCATTGGAGGGGAAGGGCTACTTACTCAACCGGAGTGTAAGATGAATGGTACCTAAGACGAAATTTTTTAACCACATCGATGCCGACGACAACTCCGGCGATAAGTAATCTACATTTAATCTAAATTTTTAATGGACAGTAAGTACGAGTGAGAAGCGGTTGTTCTCATCGGACGCTTCAATTTCTATTTTGCTATCATTTTCCATTGTTAACAAAAGCGCTTGTCGCTGGAAATATTTGTGAAAGCACATAATGTCAATGATTTCTGGATTTTTTTGCCAAATAATAGATGATTATAAAGAATTGAGTCCTCTCCTGAAGAGCGTAGGCGCTGTACTAATTCAGGTTCCATAATTGGTAGGTTTTTACTGAACTCAGTTCGGGCTCTCCACAAGGTCAACCACTGCATTTCTGCCGACGCTTCGAAGAACTAGCCACACATTGTATTCTGTCTTGATAATGTTTATAAGCGTCGCCATTGATTCTAGGTTAGACCGACGAAGAAACCCGAACAGACTTCACAACTAGCATACGCTGGGAATGTATCATTTCTTGTAGTCTTTTACTTTGCATTCACTCTGTTCGCTGAATTTGCAACTTTTGTCACAATTAGCCTCATATTTCGGTTAGTCGGTATATTCTTTTGCTTCATTTTAGCGTTTTTGCGTCTATTGCTGATCTGGTTGAAATTTCTCTCACTTATTGAAATTTTTGCTATCGACTGTAAGGATATAATATAGACGGTTTTAAAATATTTTCTTCCCAAGGATTAGGCATGAAAACATGTTACCTAGTAGGCATCTATTCGCTCTTACAAACGAGGCAATCAATAATATTTTCTAAATATGAAAACTAAGATGTAATAAGCACTTTCTCCGTAATTAAGTACAGTGTGGGAATCCGGGTTTCATAAGTTGATTCCGTCAGGAATTCCAATTTATTTACTCCAACGTGGAAATAGTAAAGCTTAAGGATTCAAATAGGGATGATGAGGGTGACAAGATATCCTAGGAAGATAGTGGGTGACACTGAAATGTGAGAGATTTGGTAACCCAAAAAGTGTAGCTAGAGATTTTGTTTTTGAAAACAAATGCCCTGTTCAATTTCCGAGAGTTACTGCTGCGACAGGTTGCATAATAGAAAGGGAACGGAACATTTTTGAAGGAAGGGAAATTCATGTTCGATGCTTCGTTGTAGTTTCCGATATTTGGACGTCTAGTCGCGCTCCCTTTTCACGACTGTCGCCCCAACTTTTGAGATATTCCAGCCAACTGAACTCATTTCAGTAAGCTTGATTCAGGGGTAAACTTTATTAACATTAAGACATTCCTAAATTCATATTTCAGGCATGTTAAAATATACTATTAGTTACGAAAATATTGCATGTATGGTGCCTCCGTATTCTAATTGTTTGCATTGTTTATTTAATTGATGTTCTCTTAAGTTTTGTGATTGTGCTTTCATTTTTTTGAAGCTTTCCAATTTGTCGAGTTTATACATTGAATTACTTACGCGCTCTTAAGGGAGTCAGTCAAACATATTATCACGCAGTTTTCGAATGTACTCTATGGAAATATTCAAAATTTAAGGAAATAATCAAACGATTTAAAATCTGTTCGCTTCAACACATCATACTCATCAGCCGCATCGTCTTATTTTGTGTTGTGAAATGTAGCAGTCCATATGTTTAGTTAGTCTAAGCTATCTCCCGCGCCGTTAAATATCGGACAATGGTGACCCAAGAGACGGAGATAATTTAGCGGTATAATGGCAGTATTTTCCCCAAAATATACTCTCAAAAATAGAAATGTATGCTCCGTTATGTTTCAGTTAATGAGCCATGAGAGTTGATGAGATGATACGTAACAAGCGCAACGACTAGACTGCCCAGTTCAGGAGTTATAGCGCTGCGTAACTTCCTTGGCTAATGACCTGAAGCTCGACGTTATTCTGTTGTAAAGACGTCTTTCACTTTAATACGATGGCACTTGAAACAATAAGGATGCAGGAGCTTTCATATGTGTTATTAAAATGTAATAACTAGATATCAACACCCATGGAGTACGTGCAGCAACCATTAGAGTGCTATTAAGTGCATATTTTATACCGTACTGGGAAAAGTAGGGACTTCATCTTTAACAGTTATGGTACAATTAACATGAGGATTTCTAAATATTCGTTAAAGTTTTGCCAAAGTGTGGCTAGTTGACACATTATGTTGCCTTGTGGAGTGAAATTAATTTTTAAGCTTTTTTTCCACGTTCAGTCGACGAATTATGGATGTGAAACTATTCCTTTCTATTCAAAATATAAATGATTGTTTTTCAAAACTTAAGTTAATTTAGTTAGTTATCAAGCTTCTTGATAGTATTTTGGTTTATATATATGTATTTATAATGAAATAACATCGCGTTATTCTTCAATCTTCAAAAATATAACAATGCTCGATCACCTAATCCTTCCACTACGTCTCACCAGGTAACACTTTATGCATGTCTACAGTATATGGCTCAGTATATTGGTCATTTTTAATTAGATAATTTATCAATTGCGATTGGGAGATATTTCAGAGTAAAATATCATAGATTCATCCAAGTTATCAAGAAGGTACTCAGCGTATATGAAGTTACAGGACTTCTTTTTGGCATAACAAGATCGAGACAGAATTTTGCGAGAAGTTGGAAATTCACTCTTACTGAATTCATCATGCATACGTTGTTTCAAAAATTCCAAAAAAGAAAGATTAAATAGAAATGAGAAGAAATATTTGAATATTATCACCATTATTTCCAATAATTTTGACGGTGAATTTAATTTGTATAATCATAAAGCTGTTATGCACGCCTGTATGAATTTTCATATAAAATTTTAGAGAAAACTTTTATCCTTTAAGATTGTTGAGATACAAAAAGACGAGAAAGAATAAAAACAGCGAGAATTTCTAAAATTTTTTAACTAAAGGGATTGGTAATTTCAGGAAACTGTGAGAAGTCATTGTGAAACAAGCTGTAAGTCGTAGAGGAAATCCATCTAAAGAGATGACGGGAGACGAAAAGAAAGAGATTACACGATAGGAAAGAACTAAGTCGGCAGAGAGATTAAGATGAAACCATTGGGCGATGCGAAGGAGCGAACGAGAGGAGGAGGAAGAGGAGGCCAATGCGTAAAGGAAGAATGAGAGTGACGAAGAGAGGAGGGATCGGCGAGGAAGGAGGCGGGAGTTGGTGCGGGCGAAGAATAAAGCGGCGAGCAGTGGTAATCCTGAGGGTTGCATGACGCCGATATGATGTTGACCAAAGGTTCTAATGAACCCCTGTGAGACATCCCGTGCGCCGTCTCCTTTACTCCCGCACCCTCCCACTCCCCGTCTCGCTCCTTCCGGTCCCGAATCCCCCCGGAGCACTCTCTCGCTCTCCCAGTCTCCTCCAATCCGCTCCTTTATTAGGAAAAGGGCGCGACGTGGGTGGGGGGAGGGAGGAACGGTGGTCGGGAGAGAGAAGTACGTAGTATACGCTTTTCGATGTGCTTCGTCCCCCATTCGGGGGGTTCAAAAACGAAAACCCGGCCACTTTTCCCCAACCGCGGAAAAATGTTACCTTTTTTTTGTATCTCTTTATAACATCTTGCACTGTAGCGAGGCTGAGAGCGCCACCGGTTATGAGCGTCAGTTTTTTTTTCTTCACTCCGTCACTCTATAGAGATTTTTCGTCGGTGCTCGTGGAGTTCGGAGCATTCTCGCTCGAAAGAGATTGAACAAGTGTGACGAGAGAGTGTGCGCGACGAATGGGAATTCCCCGCAGCCTTTGCCGAAAACGAGCGCGTTAGAAATGCGATCGTGAACTCGCCTTCACTTCTCTTTCGCCAAAGGTGTAAACTGTCAAAATTTTTATTCCAGTTCGGCCTCGGGTAACTTTTTTGGCTCTTCGTTCTCTACAGGTTATGCTGTAAAATAACTAACTGGATATAGAGTGTAAGCTATATTACGTACATTTTTAAAACCAATTATATCAAAACATATGATGAAATAATACTTATACTTTTAACCGTTTTCATCATGTCTAATTGTTTTCAACATTTTTCAAATTTCCTTGATCTGACTACAGTTTTCCATAAATTAAAACATTGCTTTTTCACAATTCACCCTTATAACTTCTAATTTTATGGAATTTTTATTCATTTTGCGGATACTATCTATAATAATGCTTATAATGACGCATGACAGAGCATTTATTAAGTAATCTACTTTCTGAAATAATCTGTGTAGAATAAAATGGAATTGTAAAATGTTAGTAGAATAGTGTGCTTTCTTTCTCGTCACATTTCGATTAACACCATGTCGTGAACTCCACTGATATAATTTTGTCAGCCCCGTGTTAGGAATATATTTAAAAATACCCTTCTGAATAGGTTGAGAATCTAATACACCTTCAATTGACGTTTGCTTGTGGTGATACAGGAAAGAGAGTTTTGTTACAGATACCTGAGTTTTTCTCCTTATAAAGTTTCCTCCAAATACTTGCCCAATTATTCTAGCTTTTATTAACCAATGCCTTTGAAGAAGGAAACTATTGTCGGTTCATTGTGATTTTGTTATTGTAAAACAAAATATATACCAAATATTGTGAATTGAGGAAGGATTTGAGGGCAATTGTTTATCATTTAACGAAATAATGGGCGGTATCATTCACCCAAGTGTGAAGAAATTATTCTGCCATGCTATAAGTAGGTTATAAACTTAAATGATTAATAAGGGAAGGAGAAGATTCTCCACTCCTTAATTAGTAAAGAAGAAATGATATCTTGCTGATGAGAAATAAATACAAAGTAGCTTAATTTGTTGGTTGAATTAGAGAAACTCGTTGAGGATTCAAAGGGAAATATTAAAACTTTTGACATTGCACAAGTCTGATAAAAACTAGGGAGAGCCAAAGCTCGAAGAGTGAAGCCAAAGAGTAATCGTGAGATGTAAATTGTACGATTTCCGAAAGTAGCTATCAAAGGGACAGCCACACAGTAGATTGGAATCTCAGAAGTTCAGTTGAAACAATTTACGTATTTTTACCCTTTAAGCATTAGTTTCAAATTGGCGGATCTATCGAGAATATACACTCACAGCTATCTACATCTATATCATACTCTGAAATCCACCTCAAAGATGTGTGATAGGGAGAGGGTTATCACCAATATGCATTACACTTTACCCTTTTATGCAATGTAACTGCGATTACTGGTGCATTTGCAAAAACCTGATAAAACCTGCCAGGAAACGTAATTTCACAAATATACGCTGCACCATAAGCATGCTACCGAAGTAAGACATAGTATCCATATTTTTATGACAATGCACAGAGTTGCTGGAGTAACATGAATTTAACTTCACCTACCTTTAGAAATTGAGCATATAAGAATGACAGTGGAAGCCTAAATCCGGAGCATGATATGTTTTTTAAACCTTAAGTTTGAGGAAAGAGAATTAGCACCGAGGGGGGAACTTTTTAGGCACGGCTATCTCAGTTAGTATGTACGTACTCATTTGTTGAGCAGTTTTAGCCAAATTTTTCCTCGGCAACATTGCATAAATTAAAAATAAACAGTTGAATTTGTGGAAACGGATTTTAGACTTCAATAATATCCGGATGTAACTTAAATATTGTGACACGCATTGTAGCACCAATGTTCGTTCATCGAGGTCAGTGAACATGGAGCATTCTACTTTTCTAGTCTACTTCCTCCGCGGCAGGATGAACTTTAATGTTATATCCTTTTCTCTCGATGTAGTTAGGTCATGTGCTTGGATAATGTTTTTGAATCAGACTCGCACGTGTAAGCTAAATCTAGTACATTCATTAATGGTTGTTCTCCGGAAGCACGGTTCGTAGAACTCGCCCGGTCAGGAATCTGTGAGCACGCACCGCAGAGCACATAGAGGAGGCCATTCACTGAAAGCTTTCAGTCTTCACTCCGTCGACCATTCATGGCGCAAAGCGATCGTCAATTTTCCCATTCACTCTCCGAGCGCAATCACTCGTTAGCGGTCTTTTTATTTTCCGCCTCGCCCGCAACCGCACCACTTAGGGGCCCTTCCTGTCGTTTGCGACCGAGAGCGTGAAAAATTCATTTCACTTCCGCCGATGGCTGGATTGCCCGCATGGATTGCTGGTCGAAAAAGGGTATTCTTCTAGTCTCGGCACTCTGAATATGAAGGTGTGTATTATAGCCGATTTCCTTCTCTCCCATTTGCCCCTAGGCTAGGATAAGGGCCTCGTTGGGGGCGTGGTCGATGTTGTGATGACATGAGTTCAACTACCGCTTCCGCTCCTGTGAGAAGGTGGCTATCCTTCTCTTTCGCACAATTCATTAATTACATTTTTAAACAATTTCACCCTATTCAACCAAGTAAGTTTATTAACGCAATAGTTGACTTAATTTCATTTTTGTATTGATATCTTTAATTAAAAGCCTTATCTCTGAATACAACATCTTTGGTTGCATTGATCCTGACAATTACCTGGCTCTAAATATTTTTTCTTAATTTTGAATAAGTATATGGGCCAAATAAAGTAGTAAGTGAAGAATCCATAATAACACCTCCCTTAATTGTTCAAATATTGAATGTCCACGGGTGGACATCATGAGTATTTATAATAATCATGGCGTATAATTCGGCGATTTTATGTCTAGGTACATATACATATATTAATTTTAAGGGAAAATTATCACATAAATAAATTTTCGCGTTAATTTTAAAGTAAGAAGTTTTAACACTTAAAAATTTTTATCTTTTATTAATAACATTGTATAATTTCAAAATTTTTTATTAAAATTCTGTTTTTGATTCTGAAAGTCCGTTTCAGAAAGTCTGGAATCAAGTTTCATTCTTCAGGAGGATTATTTTTGGAATTGAGAGAAGTAGTTCAGCGATAGGTGTGTCATCATCTCTTGAATATTAACCGATATCTATGTCGCTGTTTGCCTAATATTCCGTGGTGCCCGGTAGTTCACCCAAAATATCCTCATCACTTTCTCAAAGAACCACGGAACTAACCGCGCAGTTACTTCAACGGAATCACCCGCTAGTGATCACACAATTGTGTGAAATTCTGTGGAAAAATCATTCGCATTGACTGGGAATCAAACCCAGATCCCTCGATTTCGTGCCGAGTGCTCTAACCATTTAAGCTACCTAGGCGTCCTCTTCCATTTGTTAGAGCACTTGGCGCTAAATCGAGGGATCTGGGTTCGATTCCCAGTCCAGGCGAACGATTCTTCCACTGTGAAATTCACACAATTCACACAGACTCCGTTGAAGTAACTTCGCGGCTAGTTCCGTGATTCTTTGAAAATGTCCAAAGTAAAAACCTTTGTGCTTTAAGTTGGGCTTTACCCCGAGGACTGTGGCGATTAGCGCTCGCATACGGGTACCTCTGGCATTACATGTACGGTACCTGTGAGGACAACTTACTCCTTAAAGAGCTCGCCTGGGTAGCTTAAGTGGTTAGAGCACTCGGCGCGAAATCAAGGGATCTGGGTATGATTCCCAGTCCAGGCAATTGATTTTTATACTGTGCATTTCACATAATTGTCTCATCACTTTCCTCTTTTAGGTCAAAAATTGCGCCAGTATATCATCATTTCTCATCAATCCATTGTATGAGTGAGTGGGGAACTAATGAGTGCTGAAGATTTTAGGTTAATGAGGAATGATGACATAACAATAATCACTAGAATGGTACGCTTGATGCCTACATATGAGTACAATGCTTCATTGAAAGCTAACGATTGAGTAACAAATCGAAAGTAAAATGTTAGAAGTTATAAATAAAATAGACATTTTTACGTAGTTCATAGGAAAAAAATCACCGAATTGGTGGGATAATTAGCCGAAATACTGCTTACAGACCTTACATATCTTTTTTCCGTCGATATGTTGTTTCTTGACAAAAAAGCGGATATAATAAGCTTCATTGGGCCAAGAGTTGCGATTTTTTCGTGATAAATAGAGAAGGAGATACATCGAAGGATGGGTACATTAGGACTATATTCTACTGAAAATAGCTACGCTCTCAGGAGCCCCTTAACCGAAAGTCCAAATATCTTGACATGAGGATAGAAATGGATAGTGGGCTAAGACTAAGAGATCTGCCCACGGATGCAGCATGGGAAAGTGAAAAAAATGTTGGAAATGCAATATTCACAATTCAATAATGCAGTATCCACAATAAAATCCATGATGTTGTAGTCATGGCAGGTTTTCAGTCATATTGATCAGTTTCGTATAAATTAGTTATATTACGCGTTCCTGTTAACCCTAAAGTCTTTAGCACTCATTATTTACCCATTCACTTGGTAATACATATTGACCGTTTTAATAAATAATACTTTTGGCGAGTGAACAATATTTTTAGGGTGGAAGGTAAATCGGAGGTTCCGATTTTTTAAAGCACTGCACAGTTAATTGCCAGGAACTGAGATGTGACCACAATCGAAATAGCGTTTGCATATGTGATGTAAGTGAAGAGTGAACATGCTTAAGGCGTAATAATCAATGTTTTACTTTGGTCCAGACTTACTATGTTGCTGTTACTTTCTATGTATGTAACTTGCTATAGGAAATAGTCATCAATCATAAAATCGGTTGATTACAGCCTTCTGCCCTTCCCTATCTAACGCTCTTTCCTTTACCTCCTGGTATCTCTTCCTATGTGCATAATTCTTTATTTGGTCCATGAACTTATTCAGGGGTCTTCCTCTGAGGACTTTTCCCTCAATTTTGCCTTCATTAATTCTCTTCATAAACCCATTGTGTCTCTTAAGGTGTGTCCAATTCATTTTATTCTCATTTCCTGTATGGTGCTTCATGTGGTTCTTTCCTCTTTTACACTTCTCTTCACTTCATCGTTTCTTATTTGTCCGTCCATTTTATCTCCAGCATCCTCCCCCAGCACCAGGGTTTCCAAGGTTTCTAGTCTGCTCTCGACTGCTTTTTCCAAAGGTCCATACTTCCGATCCATAGACAGCCACGCTCCACACGAATGTTTTCACATACGGTTTCCTGGTTTGTAGTCCTATCTTCTTTCAGCACAGTAGTTGCCTTTTATCCATGAACACCTTCTTCGCTTGAGAAACAGTAGCGATGGTTATCAAAATTGACAGCGTGCGATTTCAGTTCGAAACTATTTCAGCAATCATGATTTTTATAAATGCTGTCAATTCCATTTATTAAATTCCATCATCACGAGTTCAACTACTTGTTGGCCGTACACGAGTAATTCGATCTATTCATTATTGATTTACGTCATTTTATATGTCCAGCGTTTCCATGTTTATACTTGGATGATCAATCTTTTTAACCTTGCAGCGGGCGCGCCTTTTGCACTTTTAAAGTAGGTGTGGATAATTGATTTTATCCCTGAGAATTGACTGTAGAGCAATTTTATTATAATATCAATTTAAAATAAACAACAGAGAGAACGTAAAACTTGTTTTATTGGTTAATATGATGAAAATGCTGGGAGCATAAAATTAATTCTTGTCGACTTTATTATGAAAAAGAAAACTTAAAATAAATCCTTTCAGTGGCTTATATTTGATTTTTAGTTTATCTTCGATTTCAAAATATCCTTTATTTAACATTTTTCCTTTGTGTGTTTTAATGAGAGACAAAAATATCATTGTCAAAGCTGGAATTGACATTAAAGCCTATTTAGTATTTTTGCACAAAGACTTCGCAGTAGGTACAAATGCTTCACGTGAGCGGCTGAGAACCTGAGTAGGACGCTGTTTTATGTATCTTGAATATTAGGGAGCTTTCCTGAATGCGTTTAATTTCAACTTACTGCATTCACTGCACAAAACTGATACTATTTCTGGATGTGCCGACACAAAAGTTTTTCGAGATTATTGCCACACTTTAGAAATCCTCGTCGAAGCGAGCTTTTCCACGATGGTGGAAAGCTCTTCAGGAAATGTTTCTTGCCGTGCAGGCACATTTGCATTCATTAGGGAATGCTTATTTGCCTCATGTCTGGTTTTGAATGAAGTAATCATTGCTCCTCTTCAAAGCTGCTCTGTTTATGCTTTGCTTTCAACTTATCTTGCAATCATCGTCTGCGTTCCAATTCCTCCTTGGGAATACACTGGGAACGTTTTGATACTGCTTTAGAGGACTCCAGCTACTCGCGTACTGATATGCTCGCTTAGGGAATTAATTTTTCCTCTGCACTGCAGCTGAAAAAAAAACATTACATTTCCATGCGCGTAGTTTGAATTCCTCTTCACGGCAACGCGCCATTGTTCAATATGAACTCATGGATTAGAGGTTTGATAAACATTCGATTGCGGAAATTGATTTGTAACTGGCAGAATATCATGAATAAATCCAGGAAAAAAACCTTTTCATTTTTGAATTCTATCTACTTTTAGTGATTATTAAAACAAAAATGAAAGTTAGAAGAGTTAGAGTGAAAATTGGGAACCTTTGGTTTTCAAAATCTTACCAGAGGTACTTATGGCAGTATTGAGAACGATATATGATCAGGTTAAAAATTAAGCGAGGCTTTGAAAAGCCCCACTCCATGAAATCGTTTCGATAGATAAAACTTGAGCACATTTGTTTCATTCAGACTCAGCGTGCAGTTTCGAATTTTTCCCACATTCCTTGAAACAGGTCGGTAAGTTCGGCCAAAAATACAGTTGTGATTTTTTCTAATGTATATCTAGGTTTTGTCTGTGATTTATACTCTCTCGTAAATAGTTAAAAGTGATTCATCTGGTACAATTTCAATCTCTAAAACTATTTAAAAGAAAAAACTTTCTCATGTCCACCCGGTTATTTGTTTTTACAACACATGTTGACGCTTAAAGCGTTTAAAGCTTCAGAATTCACGATGATGTTCCACATTATCTTGCCTGATACTGTTGAATATATTCTCTGAGACTATACTTATACCGTGCTCATATTTTGCATTGGTCTATTCTTTTTCCAGTATCATGCAAATAGTTTTGAAATAAGTGAATATAATATGCCATCAATGGGAATAATATTTAGGAATTTCTAATGAAACTTAATTAATAATTCATAGTAAATCGTTTTGTCATAAATTCCGCTTATCAACAGTGTGTTGGATCAATAGATTTTTTATTCTATTATTTGAATATTATGCGAAGACCACAGTTGTCAAACCCTTGGACTGTGGGTTTGGATCTCATCTCAAATATTGATTAAATGTTCTTAGATTTGGCGTTTTTCGTTAAACATTTTAGACGACGAAAAATAACTTACCAGCTATTGAAATACTGTGTGAGACTTCGAATACTCCGCCTTTAAACCCTTTATTCCATTTTTAATAATTTGTATTCTTATGTACATTTAATCATTTTAGCCTTCTGAAACTTTTAATACCATTCAGACGTTGAACCCTGATATTGGTATTTGAGACTGCCATTTGTGTATTTGTTTATGGAAGCATTATTCATGCAGGAATTAGTATTTAAACTTTGCCTTTCTTTTTATTTTTATAGGAGAGCAAACGTCTCAAACAGGTATCATAATCAGGTTACATTTCATAGCATCCTTGAATTGAATCGTTATTAAACATAAATTATATGCACCACGATTCTGTAACTTTCAGCTGAAATATTTGAGCTATTATTCATGTTTATCCAAATGAAATTTATTTGCTGAACACGGGGAAAATGCTTCAACCGCCATCCGAAGCTCATGAAGGCTTGGATCGGCTTTCATTAATTTAATTATGTCATGAGTTATGACCCCCTAAGTTTTTACGAGCGATGTCATCAATTGCTAAAATCGGGAAAATTAAGTCCCCAAGCCATTTAACGGAATCTTTATTCGAAGCCATACAGAAGTTTCCTTTCCCAGCATAATTTTTTGGATGAGAATCAAATCAATTCAGCCCGGGCAGTAATGAAGCAAGACCCTAAATTATGCCGACAACGCCCTACAACGAAAATTTACTTTAATCTGGCGATTTTTATCATAACGGACGTGCCTCCCATCAAGAGATGGTTTCCCTGTGGGGGAGATGGGAGGGGTGGGGAGAAGGGAAACCAGGGTGGGTGGGCGCAGGCGAGAAGCCAAACTAATGAAATAACGATCTAACTTGCAGTTCGAAGGCGTTAGTTAGGAAAGGAGAGGTGGATCGGTGGAAGGAAGGGGAGTGTGGGAGAGGATGGAAAGGTGAGAGGAGAAATGCAGAAGAAGAGGTAGATGAAGACGGCGAAGAATGGAAGATCGGTGGAAAGTAAGGGAGACTGTGGGAAAAAATGGAAAGACTTTCATGGACGAGAGGGATTAATAAGGTTACAGGGAGGTGGCGAGAAGGAGGGGGAAAGATGGCCGGCGTCCGGGACCAGGGACGTTGAGAGAAGGAAAGAGTTAGGACGAGGGTGTGGGGAGAGGGAATAGGGATAAACAAAACGGGGTGGAAGAAGGGATGGAAGGTTGTGCGTGAGTAAGTAGGCAGACGGGGTGAGTCGGGATTTTGAGGAAGAGGCATCCGGGGAGGGGGTTAAATGTGTTGGGGAAGGAGGCAAATTAGTCGGTCGGGGGAGGTCGGGTGGGAGGAGGGGTGTGGGATTTAGGGATAGGGAAGCAGAGGGTTGTCAAGAAGATAATTGGCTCGCGGGAAACTTTGCTCCACGCTGCACCACGGGGGCAATCGAATGGTGAGAGAGGGGGGCCTAAGGGGTGGAAAGCCGAAGGAAATTCCGGTGAATAATTAATATCATGGGATGACAATGAAAAATTTATCCTTTCGAAACTCCCGAGGTTGTGCCTCCCGTGTCTATAGCGACTCTGTATCCGATGTAGATTTACCCCATTTTGGAATATCCCAACTTGTCAGTTCTTCTTCCAGATCTAATTAGAGCTCGGTACATTGTTATCGCTTCACCTTTCAGCACCGGGCGAATGACGTGAGTGTCTCTTGGACTGTGGGAAAACGGTGGATTTCTCTGAGTGAACGCGCGAGCATTGCTTTGGAATTAAATTACTCCGGGACGTAATGTTGGTACCCAATTATTATTACCATGATTTTTAAAATTTAGTCATTTGATTGGTACGCAAAATAGTTCAGATTTATAAATTCAATCCCGCATATTTATTGTACAAAGGTGTAGATGATCTGTGGAATATTAACTTTTTAAACTCATAATTGGAAAGTTTCAAGAAAAGGATGACGGTTTTGTTTCCATGCTGTTCAATTCAAATTGTTTGTTCTGTGTCATTCGTAGATGGAATTATAACAGTGCCATGTTGTCGGAAACACGATGAGAATATTTAATGTGCTCCTTGCCCTTCAAATCAATTTATTACATTTTCAATGCCAGTTTCACATAGCACAGCCTGACCTTAAATGTGTTTCAAATATGCTTTTAAGTAAATAGTAAGCTGACACAATTTTTTATTATGATTTCAGACTCTTGGAAAGCCCTCTGCGTCTCGTAGTCGTCTTACAACATTCTTTTTTCTCTCTAATGTTCCTCCCTCGGTAAATTACAGCCTAAGAACCGTGGATTTCTTGCACTTCATCTCAAGACCGGAAAGAGGATCGTGTTTGTTCAAACGGAGCAATCGGCTCACCTGGAAACAATTTCATTCACCTCTCTCTCCTCCTCTTCCTCGCACTCGTCTCGACTCAGTCGTTGCTCCCACCGCTTTTTTAGACCGACGCTGCCGTGTCTCGCGGAGATTTTCTTTATTCCCCAGAAATAATGGAGCATAGAGGAATGTGGAGTGGAGGGGAAATGGAGAAACAGAGGGGATATATGGAATAAAGGAAACAAAACTGCGGAAAAAATAAAAAGAAGTGAGTTGTAAAAAAAATGCGAAGGAGGAGGGCGAGAGGGAGGTGGGGAGGGGAAGGGAGGGAGTGGTAGTAAGAAGAACGGCCTGCGAGGGAGTCGTTCACTCCATTAAAAGACACGATATCCTCCCCTCTCCGCTCCCGCTCACTCCGCCTCCTCCTCCTCCGAAGAAACTGCCCCAATTTGTATTCCCTGGGAGTCGCCGGACATATTACTCCACCATCCTTCCACGACTTCGCCTTCTCCTCCACCCACTCTCTCTCTCTCTCTCCTACCCTCTCCATCTCCAGCAGTCGGGCTGGGAATTCATCCACCCCTTCTCTCCTATACCCTTCCCCTCCAGGACCACCCCCCCCTCCGCCCCTTTCGTCCCTTCCTTTTTTCCTCGTCTTCCTTCGCCTCCCTTTGCCTACGTGTCCCGTGCGACGTGGCAGAAATGCTGAAATATCGAGCAGGTGGCACGAGCTGCTCTCCTTCCGAAGTCTCACCCCCTCCCTTCTTCATTTCTCACCCCCCACCTCTTATTCCCTTGCCCGCCCACGCTTTCCCCCACCCTTCTCCACCATCCCCACCTTCCTTCTCCTCCCCTCCTAACCCCTCCCCTCCACACACACACACAATCCTCCTACCCCGTTCTTTTCCCGTCCTCTTATTTCCCTCCCATTTTATGCATTCCTTTGGCACCGCGGACGGTAAGAGCGAATTACGCAAATGGAATGGGGGTGTAGTCGATTTCTCTTGCAGGGTATTGGCATGGTTACAGGTAGTCGGTCGGTATTTATACTTCCCGAGCGTACTCGACGGGCGAGTGGGGCGTGGTAGATGTATTGAGGTAGAGGTGGTATTAAAATTCACTGGGTTGTGTGTCTGTTTTACGTGCCCCGAACGTTTTTTTCCATCCTCGAAGCGTCAATAGCGCAGGAGGAATCGGTTGAAATCGACGGGGAAAGACATTCGATTATTTTTGTAATTTTCGCTTATCATGAAGATTTTTCGTTACTTTTTAAATATTATCATATTTTCATTCCTAGAGTGCAATTTGGTAGGGTTTAAATAATTTAAATAACATAAAAATATCCCCTTATTGTAACAATGCAGGCACATTCTCTATCGTTTTACAATAAATTTTAAACCAAGTTTGAATTCTTTTTGCGATTTGGATTTTTTTAAAGGTTACAACACTTTATAATGAGTCTAATACACACATAATTTTGTGATGGTGACTTAAGAATTATTCGCCACTATCTTTCTGAATATGTAGCTTATTACTATGCTTCCTTCCAAACAACAGCATGCATTGGCGCTAATGCATGCAAATAATAGAATCTGATGAATGCATTGAGTGTAAATGTAGCTTTAGCATTGATGATGAAGAAGAACGAAAAGGAATGATGAAATGTAGAAATTTAACGCTTCAACAATGAGAGACTAATCATAAGTAGCTCTCAAGCTGGTTCGAGCAATATTTAGAGTACAACGGTTTGGGTTCAGTGATGGTAGATCATTTTAGAGGAAAGAATATGAATACAAAAGAGTGTGAAATCAGAATATGAAAAACTTTAATCATATATGTAGTTATATCACTTGTATACATAATTAATATATCCAGCATACTTTTGAAGGAAAAATGTTTCTCATAAATTATCCATACAGGAAGGCGACTGGACCTTATTTTGAGTCGTAACCACTTATTCTCAGTTACAAGCTTCAGGTGAACTTCGCATGACCTCTTTTCTAGCATGCATTAGCCGATTTGTAGACACCACAGGGCCATATCGAGGCCGGTATAGTTATTAAATTATGTCTCGTGCCCTGGTAGATGATTCCTCATGCAGCATTAGAGATGGTTTTTTGCAATATTTTATATTTTACTGATTGGCTTTCTAGCGATATCATATTTCTTTAGTAAATTATCTAACTTGAGACACATGAAAATAGTAACATCAGCTCAGTGATGTCAATTTAAACTGTCTTTATGTCTCCCTTAAATGCTAATTTCGACTTTTTGTGCAACATTCCTGTGAGATAGCCCAAATTAAATAGTCCTCAAGCAACAAGGTATTCTGAGCGCTTTGCAAGTCGTTAAAGATGGTTGATCCAAGCGCACCAAGCGAGGATCCAAGCGCTGCATCACGTTGCTACTGCTCTTGGATAATGTTTACACCAAAACTAAGTATACTTCAAGGTGTAACAATTTTCTTTTCGTGTTACCTCCTTTTTTCCTTCCTATTCTATCTCGAACCTACTTCTTCGCGACCTATCGGTTCTTATTCACCCCTTTCACTCCACTTTCACAGCTTACCTTGTTCATTTGCTTGGCTAGTCAGTGGTAGAGATAGAAAATGCTATAATCCTTCACTTTAAAACAATTTATTAACATAAAACTCACCAAAATATTACTGTAATGCCAAGTAAGGACCCTTTTGGTTGAGTAAAGAGCAATAAATGCAAAGCATTCATAAATTGATGATAGTTCAGTCCACAAATAAAAGGTATAGACTCTGCACAAAATAATGGAACTTAGATAATGAAAGTCACTAGTAAATCATACTGTACTCCCGTTGTGCGTATAAATATATATAACAAAGTAACGTATATATAATGACACCAACTCCTCATCGCTGAAAGTTTTAGATTAATTAATTTACCATTGGGAAAGTTAAATTGGAGCAAACTTGATACAGACATACAGCTTGACTACTGCATACATATTCACATAACAAAATGAAATTATTGTTCTGTCTTCTAGGATTTTTGACGCTTGTTTATAAAAATAAACATATTACATCACCAGCGTTGATTTAACACTTGCACTGATGGGTTGGATACCAATTTCCCCGTTAAACGTTCCTGCAGCCTTCTGCACGGCTGATTTCCAATTCTCTCTCGATAGGATGGGCTCTTGGCTCTTAAGTGATCCTTTTATAGCAGCTGGGCTCCCCTGAGCTTCTTTGAATACACTTATTCTTTGAATACCTTTAGCTTGACCCTCAGTATAAGGCCGTTCGTTACTTTGGTGGTCGCGCGTTCTCAACTCTCCTCCTCGACTCCCCGTCCCGACGCTTGATTTCCCCCAAGCATTCCCCTTCCATCATCTCAATCGACCCTATCATTGGTGCTTTCAGCTCCCCCTCCTCCTCCTGACGTCTCACTAATTATCATAACTTCCACCCAACCGACATTATCAACAATTTCCCCCGAGACTAATTGTTGGGACTTCCTCGAGCACATGGGTGAACTCCATCCAATATGGCTTCCCGTGAAGTACAATAAATAAATTTTATTTAACTAAAATTGTTTTGTTACAAAGGATTTGTCTCTCGGAGAAACTCGGGACTAAAAGAGTAGATTTAGGAGTCAACCTATGAAGAACAGCTGCAGATATTTTGACTTGAAAAGTTATGCATGTTAGTTACTCGTAGATATTTGAGTTGTTAATTTTCCAGAAATAATTAATGCATCGTAAATAACCGGTATGCATTGCAAAATCATAATTTTGGTGTATTTATTGATTTTCTTCCTAGTAAAGTCAAAATTGTGTAAAACTTAGTATCTTAATAACTCTACCGGCGTCACTGTTACTATAAGGTGGCCAAAAATCGTCGAGGGTATCCTAGCAAAGGTCTCCGAAGGGTCACGAGCGAAATTGGTCTCAAGTACGTACTTATAATTATCTACACATAATTTTGAATATAGGCCCTCAGCACTAGCTATTGTTATCCAAAATATGGCTCAATATTCTTTCTACAAGGAACTGTGCTGCTTATGAACAGGCTGGATATGAACAGGGCGCAGGCGGGTCGATCACGTGGCAAGGAGCGATGCGCGTCTGAAGAAAGTTAAAAAAATGAGAAAATAGACACCTCAGACTGTACCATACCCTGACCTCTTGTGACATTGCCAGTTAACTAAAATTGGATAAATTGAGCGTCTCAGCATTGTTGTCTTCGAAGTAACCTCCAAATATAAACTAATCGTTCCGATTTTTTTTCTTTGAATCTCATCTATCGACTTGATAACATTGTAGCCGTGGGTAAATAAAATATCAGTGGAAATATAAAAGAGAAGTGACAATCACCTCCTTGTATAACAGCTGCTTTCGCCCTTTTGCTCGAACAATTCCCATTGATTGCATTTTTCATACCTGCTATGATTACATTCAACTGTCATCATAGGGGGAAATGGAGACCTTTTCCAGCGTACTTATTTGTGCATTTTATTTTGGCCTGAATTGAAAAGAGTTTTCACAGCTTCAATTCAAATTCCAATTACCATAGTGGGATACAATTCCGCCATTTCTGATGCACCTTACTTTTTCACACTTCCGTGCAGTGAATTCACAAGGGGTGTTTTGAAAAGGAGCATTCTATTTTTCCAAACCTGGATTTTATACCCATGATATGGCAACAGTCCAATTATGGCAATTACACCATAGCAATTAAAGATTGGACAAACTTATTATTTTTGAATTGATTTGATTGAGACCATGATTTTGGCTATGAACAGCGCGCAGGCGGGTCAATCACGTGTCGATCGAGGTGAAACGGATTATAACTATATTATAGGTAGTTTAATTATAATCGAAAACAATTCTGCGATAATCAATATGCCATTGCGCGTATTTGGTGCGTCCCAACTACCGGTGCAGATTTATTTTCGCCCTAAAACTCGAGCGCCGTTGGGACGCTCGATTTCCATGAAGTTGAGACTGGCTGTTGGAAAAGAAAAATCGTTTGTTTTTCATTTGCTGTATGTTTATTTAATACTCAATGAAACTGAAACACATATTGAAGAGTAGTATGGGAACTGATCTATTTATGAGCTAAGATTTTGACATATACATATTTCTCCATGAAAAATGTTTTTCCGTTTGTTTGAGCATGCATTACAAAATACATAGGAATTGTTTTGATTATAAAAGTTAAATACTTGACATATTTGCCTTTTCATCGAGTGTGAATGGCATTGTGATCCCTTGAGCATTTTTTACTCAGGTTTCCTGTCAACTTGTCTTTCCGGTGGTATAATTTGAGTGCTGCATCAGTACCTTTTCTTCCCTTTTCGAACGTAATTGGTCCATCTGTCCCAGTTCGTGTTTTCTCAACACATTAATGTCATATGCGTAGACGACAACAAACTTGCAGAAATTTTCGTCATAAGGAAATATATTTCCAGGTAGGATTTGTTTTATGAGATGCTTCAACGGCAACGGTCATTCGCACCAATATATTTCCAATGTCATTACTTTGGTGAATCCAAAAATCGATGATCACTCGGCAAGAGAGCGATTTGGGAAACAATTGATCGATTTTATTTTATGATTTCATTTCTTATTCATTGTTTATCCAATATTTTTCCATTTCTGATCCAGCTGAAGGGTTGTAACAAATTATTCTGAGTTGCATAACGTTTACTCCCATGATAAGGACCACAAAGTCCTGTAGACAAATGCGTCATTATCAAAATATTAGTGTGACTTCATTTTCCCACTTACATCTAAGAACTATAATTTTTGTATTCACCTGAAGAAATCAACTTTCAGTCGGTGGAGACCATATGTCTAATTGGAGAGTGGTGCGGTAAGGGAGGATAAGGTAAGGTGAAGTTAATAAAAAATATATTGACACCAAATATTTGACGTAAAGTAGACAATTCCCTCTCCGGCCCTCTTCCAAAATTTTGGTATTTTCCCGATCTTTAATATACGTTTTTGATGTCAGAAGAGGTTTCCTTAGCATTGATTCCGAGTAAAAGCTCAAACGATTTCGTACTGTCTACTAGTTTTTATTTCACCTCTTGCTACACGTGTTTCAACTGAACAACAGTCATCCTCAGGCAAGACATTCATTATCTTGCTGTTATTACTATAACTATTTGTCTTGCCTGAGGATGACTGTTGTTCAGTTGAAACACGTGTAGCAAGAGGTGAAATAAAAACTAGTAGACAGTACGAAATCGTTTGAGCTTTTATTCAATATGCTGTTCTACAATATCTCGCCTGAGAAAGTGGAGTTTATTGATTCCGAGGTTCTATGTTTGGGACATTCAAAGCTCAATTTATAGAACTGAGTGACAGCCATGAAAATTTTTTCTTTCTTTCTTGAGTGAAAACAAAAGTAATTTATAATGCGAGACTTCACGAATATATTAATATTGCTGAAGGCCAGATGGAAAAGGGCTAGTGGTGTTTAAGCTACGTGGTACGCCGATAAGTGCTAAGCGGCAAAAGTTCTCACATTAGCTCTTTCGACAAATATTGAACGTGCAAATTAAGGCTCATGGTCGGTCGCCGCTCCTTTTAGAGGCGACAATGCTCTCCCTCTTACCAAGGACGTAGAAGTCACATTATGTCGGTTCCTTCAAGTGTCTAGAATTTGCTGACTACATATGCTCTAATCCTTATTATTTTTTTTCAAATCTAGCGAACCAATGTTCATGGAAAAGTGTAGTGGCCAGGTATCGATCCATTCGAATGGAGCTGAAAAATATACTACTCGCCAATTTAGTCATCGTGTATTTTTTTGCGATAAACCCTCATTGTTCACATCCACGTTATCCTCAGTCATATTGTCTGTTGATATTCTGACGTAGCGTGACCCGTAACAGGTTCCTCATATAATTAAAGTAAAACGCTATTAGTTACCTTTGACACTTGGCCATGCGATTCAATATTTCGTTTATATCGGTCACTTAATGGGGGAAAACTGAGACATCGAAGACGGACAAAAAAATCATCCCTCCACGTGGCAACCTAAAATTTCAGAAGTCCAAAATTTTGACCATGGTTTCATTCAGGTAACTTTGAGGGGATGGGGAGGATTGTAAGGCAAGACAGGACATCGGCGGGGGAGGTAGGAGAAAATGCGGCTGTTCCGCGATCGGGTTTAGCGTCGGGCCACGCGCCGTCCCTGCGGCGAGGTTAGCGTGGAGGATTCAATCGCGAGGCAATGGTTTTGTCGGCCGATTGGCGGGGGTCGCCGAATGAAGGAGAGTCCGGGAGGAGGATTTGGAGAAGGGGAGACGAGGTTGATGCTTCCAAACGGGGTTGGTGCGATAATCCGGTTACCAAGGGATTCAATTGCCCGAGCACGCCTCCTACCGCCACTGGCGACCATTTAACATCCCCTCCCCCTCCCCCGCCATCCCCAATCCTTTAGCATCTGCGTGGCGAGGACAAAGCAAATTTCAGGGTGAAGCGGAAAGGAAGACACTCCTTTGGCGGTGGGGGAATAACAGGGGTGGGGCGAGAGGCCCCGCGTGCTTTTGGGTACCCGAGGGCTCGAGGAAGAAAGGGAATCGTTTAGGATTTTTCCTCAAAATTTTCGCCGGATGAACTCGTGTTGGCACAGGCTAGAGGAGGAGAAAAGGGAATGAGAGAAGCGTTTCCTGCCTTGGGTATGGGGAATCCTATCCCCATTTAACTTAGAGATGAATTATCAGGAAACATATTTACCCCCATTTTTTTATTTTCCTCGACCTTATTTTCCGGAATCATTGGAGCGATGTTCTCACCCAGTAATGCAAGGGGCACAGGTTAGAGTCCCGCTTGACTCGTATTAACGCTTTTTGGGAAAATTTCTATTGTATAAACCTAGTTGTTTAAACACTCGATTTAAAAAAGGCTTTACACTGTTTTCGGGGTTAAATGAATTTTTCAAAATACTTGCACACCTTGCTATTTTTCCTCTATTTTCAAGTTACAGCAAATAAATGTTAATACTATTTAATCAAATATAGACTTATGTTACGATTAATGGGGTAGAATTTTAAACTGATTTCTGGAAAAAATTTTCGCGCTTGATAGTTGTACGTCTATCAAACGATTGACAAGCCCTCGAGCAATCCTGTTTCATTTTTTCCCAGCTACTGGTAGCCTCCTCTACAGTTACCTTCGTTAAAATACTTATTCACCAATTCCTCCATCTGGTCTCGGACTCTTCTTTGTTTTCCATCTCCCACGCTGGCTATTAGAGCACTGATACATAGCGTAAAATGCAATGGAGGAAGAGCCAAGACATTTCAGGGAAACTTACGTATTTCATAGGAAAATGCGAAATTGCTTGGCAGCACGTTACCCTTGTAGATGCGTGACGTTTATGCTAGCGATATTGCAATGAGATATTTACATGCGTCTGATAGTTCTTCACGATTGGACTAAGTCCCAGGCTGACGACCGAAACAATTGAGAATCGGGTATGGATCCCTCCACTCGAAATCACAAACAAGAATCCACTCCGTCCCAGACTCCAAGTTACATGCACACCTAAAATTATTTCATTATCCATCACAAAATCCATTACAATATTATCCATTAACTCTCTGAATGCCCTTCTTGTTTCTATTCTACCTCTTTTAAGCATCTACTATTAGCCTCCTTTCTTTCGCTTGAATAGATTACCTATGGGTCTTGCTCATTTGGTTTTCTCTCTATTCTACCTGTGAGAGAACCTTATTCGTGAGCTTAGTAGGGAAACTTTCAAGAGTCAAATTTATTCCACAGTCGAAGTCAAAATCCGCTCTCTTATTCTGTTGATTTTTCTATGCCCATTGTTAATATCCATTCAACAGTAAGTCATATCGCGATTACTGACTTTCTTTGAGCGAGTCTATCGCCTGAAACCTGGGTGTTTCTTGTAAATTGAGGGACGGAAAGAGATAAGAGCCAGTGGAAAGGTTGAGCAAAAACAGTCTGTCGGAGAGTGTGTGAGGGCCCGCCACGAAATTGAGAGAAAAATATTTCGCGGAGTTATTTGGAAGTGTTCGTCCTCGGGTTCAATAGAGATGGTTAATTTGTTTTAGAAACCGCTGGCTAATATTTTATAGTTATCGCACTTCCTGAAGCGTTTTTCAGTTCTCACATAGTTTGTTTTTGGTGTTTAATGAGTGATGTTTGGAATCAATTAGTAAGTGATAGTCGGAAATATTGAAGCGCGTTTGAGTGTAACAAATATTAAATTCCATCGAGAGTAGCGCCGGGAGGATACCACGTCCCAGAAGATAGGTGGTAGATGCCCAGAGGAGATAATGGGTGCAGAGGAGATTATCCCGTCGGGAGTTTTGATCTTCCCCGAGAAATTCCAGCTGTATCCAAAATCACTGAATTATTGGGAGTGTGAGTGAAGGTGAGTAGATCGTAAATGCAGCGGATTGCTAATAATAATCACGTCTGAATATTACCTTCTTGGACCTCTTTCTTAGTTTTTATGGATGTAATACCATTTTCGAAATAATAGGAATTTGAGATAAATTTGTGATGCCATTTGACTAATTAAATATTTCAGGCTAGATATTCCCTCATTAGTGTACCGACAAGAAGTGTAATGATATTTCAAAAATATTTTTCAGCTTTATTTTTGTGTTATGAATAATGCTTATTTATTACTTTCTGTGGTCATTGAAACATAGTAAGTATATGTCCACCTGATGCTATTGAATCCACTTCGTAATCCTGGGCCTTTTCTACTACGTTATTACATGACGTTTCATGAGAATCATTACATATTTCCGTTTGTCGCTCTAGTCAATGAGATTCGTTGCATCTATATTTCCTCGTGGTATTCAGGTGCTTGTGGGCTCATGATATGCGTATATGGCTCCTTAGGTTCCTAAACAATTTATTAATACGTATTGTCATAGACATTCAATCTTCAGGAAAACTTTAAAATTAGTAAAACCAATATTTTCAGGCGTCTATAAATTATCCATACCACGGAAATTAATTCACCTATGATTAACAGTCGTTTTCTTGCCTTTAATATTCCTGTGCTCTCATCGTAGATAACTTCATTTTACTGCTAGGATTTCAAAGAAATGGATGTTTGTTTCTCTGTTTTGAATTGTTAGTTTAAATACTCACTTGAGTGAGATGCTAGAGGTGCCCTCATGAAGGGAGGCTGATGAACGGTAGGAATACGCTTATCTCCTTGATTCCACCTCTTCTACCAACTCACTGAAGTACCGACGGGCAATCATTTCCTATCGCAGCTTCCTACGCGAGCCATTCAATGCACCCGGAGACAAAATTGCCAGGCAAACTCAATTCCGTACTCCCGATCCGATTTGAGTCCCATAACTTACACAATGGACGCGCGCACTCCAATCCCCAGGAGTCATGATCTATCCCGCATCGCCATATTCTTCGAGTGTTCTACAATCGCATAATCACGTATTCCCTTATCGCCACTAGTGTTTGCCCAAGCGAGGGACCCCTCCCCTCCACCTCCTACTCCCCTATCTCTCTCTATTTCCAATTCTGTCCAACTATAGCAGCCCCCTCCCCACTCCCCGCCCACATCCCGAACACGCCCTCCCCCGCCCCACGCGCTGTTGAGTGCCGTATTCCCATGGCGCCTCCTCCTTAACCTACTTACGGAAGCTCTCGCGGCGTGCGGCCGGGTTCGGAGAGGACGGGAAAGGATGGCTCTATTCACTCCGCAAGTGGCGAATAGAACCAACCGCTCGGGAGATAAAAAACATATAAAGAAAAAATATACTCGGGGGAGAGGATGGAAAAAAAGGAGGAGGGAGGAGTCTCAATCAAGCAGTGGAGTCGTCACGAACCGTCGTCCAATATGGATCCCTCCACGGGACCATCTCCACATCCACCCCGACCACCCATCCTCCCCTCAGTCAGCCTTCCCCACCGTTATTCTTCTCTCCAAAAACCTCTCGAAGAACATTTCGATCTGCGGTTTCCCACTCTCACATGCGCTACGTGTGTCATATGTACATATATATGGATGTGAGCTGCTTCATCTACTGCCCTAAAAGTAGGAGAGGGAGTGGGAATGGGGTAATAGAGGGAGAAAAGTGGGGGCGAACAACTCTTGGGGGAAGAGGAACTGTGCCAAGTGCTCGCCCCGTTCGAATTCTCCCGGGGAATCTCCACACTTATTCATTCGAGAGGACGATGGCTACACGTGCCGCGGGAAAGGAGTTTTAAACGTTGCGAGTGCTCTGAGAGGCGAAATTGCGGCAAAAAGAAGGATCGAGATGGTATTCAGAGTCGGAGGGAAATGCTCTTATTCTACAGGGTGGCCGATTGATGATGTACGCGTTAAGGTTATTGAGGGGGATCGGGGGAGGCTGATGAGACAGAAGACTGGGACACACTCATATGGGTCAGAATTATGTGATGGAGGAATATGAGCGGAAAATAGGAAATTGGGAGAATAAGGCATTAAACGGAGGAGCGAACGAAAGGGCAGAGGGGCGGTAATCGAGGATATGTGGTGAGAATATTAGGCGCTAGCGGAAGGAAACGGATCCTGAGAAGAAATGTGGGGAATAAAGGAATGACTGATTGAATGGAGCGGGGGAAGACGGAGGGTTGGCGATCGGTTGAACGAGAATGGTTGGTGAACGCTCCGAGATGGAATGAGAATGGTTCGAAAAATTTCTCCCGTTCGAATAATAGTGGGACCATCTGCTCGCAGGCGATGAGGTACTTCGTTTCGGATTGCGTCTCTTGAGTTCGTCCCATAGCTTGCTGTTCGCAGACCAACTTGTATTCTGCTTCGGGAATATTTGGATCGCAGTCATTCCTTCATAAGTGCGTGTGAGTACTGGTGGTGCAGTCATTAACGCATGCTTAAGTATGAGGTATTGGAACTAGTTGTACACTTCCGCCTGTACCACATCGCTTCGGCAGCGTCCCTCGATTCTGAAAGTTTTCAACTTTCGACGAGCCCTTCTCGCAGGAATTTATTTTTATCCACATGGATGGAAGGCTGAGCAAAACATCACCATTGCAAACGAATGAACACTCAAATATGGATAGGTGTACTCCATAAGCGGACGTTTTACAGCACACATACCTCTGTGCTCTGAGTGTTGGACTAGCAAACACTACGCTAAAGTCAGGCGAGTAGGCACAGAGTTTTAATAGAGTTGGAGATAACCCGAACTTTTTATTTATCGTTGGATTAAACAATGCCACTCATATTAACGTCGCTTAGACCTGAAATGACCTAACATTAAACGTTATCGCATTAAACATCCTCTGCAGCTAGTGGGCCTGCTCTCATATCATCCTTTCCACTCGAGTGCTCGGTACTGCCCCGGAAATATTACGAGAGAGAAATGACATATGCACAGCTTAAAAAGGGGGGCCGAGGAGGAGAAAGACAAAGAGGTTTTGGGAAGGGAATAAAGGAGAGATTGAGGGAGAGCAGAAGGGAATAGCTAAAGAGAAAAGGGTGGAGAGGCGAGATAAAAAATAAAGTGAGTTAAGAGGGATGTAAGATGCGTGGTCGAGGGCAGAATAAGTGTCCTGGGTGGTGGTGTCAGGGGAGACTGGCCCGTTGGGTGTGGGTTGGGTGTGTGGGTGCGGCCCAGGAAGCAGGGGCGGGTCTCGGGGGCGACTTGAGGGGAGAAGGAAGGAGAGAGGGTGGTGGCTGGAGGGTGGTCAGACGCGTGGCGTGTCAGGGGCGGTCGAAGAGAAAATGGATGGCGGGGCGAGGGATGGGAGCAGAAATATTCAGTGATGTGTGAGATAGGAAATCATAGGTTAGAGGGTGGTTTTTTTTCGAATAATAAAAGCGCTGTTGAATGTGCTATTCGGAATGGAAATGACGCCTGGTAGAGTGCATGCTGAGTAGTTGATAAACCCCCCAAAACTGAGACTTCTTGGTGACCGTTTATTGCGTGACTTAGATGGAAAGTTACGAAAAAATTTCAATGTAAGCCAAAATAGAGATTCGAGGTTAGGGAAGGTTGTCTAATTTGGACCATTTTTTAATTTTCTTAAATATTTCCATAACTAACCATTCAGCATAAAACACATATGCTACATCATATTCTTTGTAGTATCTTCCTTCTTAAAGTAGTTTTATATTTGAAATACATTATTCTTGAGATAAATTAAGCGGGAAAAACCGAAGTGATGCAAATGGTTCAAATAGGGAAACCGGTTGCCTGATTTGGACTCACGGTTGCCTAGGTTGAACCGGAGGAGGAAAACTACGTAAAGTATTAAATTATAGCTAAAGAAATAAAAGTATAAACAAATAAGTTTTGTGGTGGTTGTTTATATACACAGTGTTTGCTGTGATAGCGTTCTCATCGACAGTTTTTTCAAATAGTTCGAACAAATTGTTGACGTTCTTCCAATTGTATCCCTTAGCTCGAGCCATTGAAGTCCCATCTGGCTGACGGAGGAAAAGTTGTGGATTTTGTTTCATAAACGCAGAGAACCACTTTTTTCCGGCCATTTTTTTCTCCCTGTTAAAGGTGTGGGGTAATCGATGTTTTTCTGCGAAGTCGAAGGCTAGCTTACGGATGTATTTGATTGAATATCCAAAGAACCTCTCCTCAAACAGGAGAATGTGTTCGGCGAGAATAATTTCCATCTCTGCTGCATAGGTTGCTTGCCTTCCCAAGGATTTAACTACATTTGAAATCGTATTTTTGCTGTCAACGTGACTCTTTACTGTAACTTTAGGCACTCTATACACACGGGCGCATTCGTTGAGTGCATAGTCACAGTTCTGGTATGCTGCCACAACCGTCTGAAAATGTTTTTCGCCCCATTTCCCGTACATACCCCTTTTTCCATCGTGGAAACCTATACGGACGTTAACCCAAATATATTAGATACTTATTGTAGAAGTATATTTATTATCATCAAAAAGCTATTAATTTTCATTTTACATCATTCAATAGCCTCCTAAAATGGTCCGGTCCGACTTGGGGAACACGCAGTGGTCCAACTTCGGCAAACGGTTCCCGTCAAATAAATAATGGCTCTAGAGGAACACACGAAGTTGAACATTAGTTTTGCAGTATGTCGTAGCTGGCAAACGAAATTCAGGTTAAAGTGTTCCATAGAAAGATTGATTACTTACTTTTACTTGAGACAGCAGATTACGTACTGAGGGCAAAAGATTATAACACAAACAATGAAATCACACTAATGGCCATCCACCCCGGTAAATTGGATCCAACTCACTGACCGCCGAGTCACGTGTCCTCGATGGTGTCACCACCTAGTACAGCCAACTCAAATACATGAAATAACCGTAGGGAAGGAGATTAGGAAACGGTTCAATTTCGGCAACCTTCCCCTACATTATGATTTACGTCGAATAAATTAGGATCAATAATTAGTATTGTCTGCGTGGAAAGAAAAGATAATCAAGTGAATAAGTCCGACCTATTTTTATGACTCCTAATGGTATTTTATGAAAGGAGTACCATTCGGAGATGGTTGAAAACCTAACATTATTACATTGATGTCATGATACGACGCGACGGCTATGTGTTAGTTCATGGAAGACTCAAAAATTATATGTGAAAACTGTGAGCAAACAATATGAAATGTAGCATACAGTTTTCTGTTTTATGAATTTTCTTACAGCGACCACGTTAATTTTTTTCAGTTATGTCCGTTATTAAATGTTGAAGAACGTATTTTATCTGGTATGTTTTGTTGTTAGTTTATGAAAGGGATTTGATTTGAATGTATTTTGAAAAGTGTCGAACAGTACCGAGAACTGAAAAGAGAAACAACTCATAAATTTTATGATTTCACGCGTTATTGATAATATTGTTTTTGCCATTCGGTACATTTATCTCAAATCAAAAGATATTTATTTTCATAAAACTTTATTGAATGCACGTTTGCCGTGCATCCGTCGCTATAAAAAAGGCAAAACCTTAATAATATTCACGTCTGTACACAAGAACCGGTTGGATTAACTTTATTATTTTTTACCATATGGGCTCTAGCGAACACATTTCCCATGCGCATTCATTCACGAATTAAATTTCACAATGTCGCCGACAGAATTGTATGCAAAAGTATATTCCTTTCCCAATGTGTCAGTCACTTGGACTCTATACAACCCCACAGTGTCCCAAAAATGACGAAAGGGAGAGATTAATCCGCAGAATGCTACTATAAATGTATATCTATATTTTTTTAACCCAAGCCTCGTCACGCACGACCCGTCGAAAATTTCTTACCGAAGTTTTTCCAAAAACGCTCTCCAAAAATCCCTCTCGATACACAGAGTCTCGGAGCCGTGCTTTCCCCCTCATTGTGGCTTGCAATTATTGTTGGCCAACGTGAAACTGCGACTGTCATATATATCTTTCAGATACGGTTGACGCGAGGCACATGAGGCCGTTACGTGTCACAGAGTGCGCGCGGGATGAAAGCAGAAGGCCAGTCGCAGTCAGTCCTCGTGCATTGAAGCTGCCGTGGAATGGATTTATGGGCTCAGGGTGTCGCCCTGGAGTGAAGAATAGAGTTCGGGTCAGGGGTAGTAGGTTGGGAATGGAGTAACGGGTGCTCGAAAGAGGGGAGAAGAGGCAATATGAGGCAGTTTTGGGACTCAGGAAGTTGTATAGGCTTATGCTCCGTCCACCCTAATAACGTTCAGTACTCCCTGTAGATGATGGCTGACACGAAGTCGGCGATATTTAGTCTGGAATGATCGATTTCATAAAATCCAGAACCTGCATTTGAATGCGTGAAATGTCTCTACGTTTGAGACTTTCTGAAAAACTGGACTATGAAAGGAAAAAACTATTTCAATTTCACTCTTCCCCTCCCTACCGACTCGAACCACCAATTCTTGCCCAGGCAGACCTTAGCCAAATAAAATTTGTGCATTGCGGGTGACTCTGTAAAAGTGGTACTCCGTGGCTAGTCCCAGATAGTTTTAAATTCGTCTTTGCCAAATCATTGACTTCTGCAAATCTCGCTACCACTGCTAAAAAAAGGTCGAGTCCTTTGAGTTTAAGACGCTGTATCTTAAAGTATGAAAACCGATTTTAACGAAAAGTGGAGATAAGAAAAAAGTGTAGGTAAGGATAGGAAAAAATGTTTGCATTCATCAATAAACGTAGAAATGATTATTTTATGGGATTTTTTTGTCAACATTGGTTGATCCTACTTGAAGATACAGCGTCTTTAACTCAACAAACACGACTTTTTTTAATGGACAGTCGGTTTTGTCATTCGTGCGTAGGTGAGCGAGAAATACTTCCGAGCGCGCCTTGTTCTATCATAACATTAGTTCCTAACGCTAACAACTTACCACGGTAAACGATGATATGGTGGGTAAACCTTGATTAAAATTAGCATTGTGCTAACATGAGGCAAAGTAATTTATAGAGGAAATTTTTTCATGGGTAATCTGAGATGAGTTTCCTGTCCTTACAAAAATTAATCTCAAATATCAAAATTCGTGTCCTACCGGAGCTAACTCATTACTCCACATCACAGCGCCAAGATTATCACTATTGAAACGCTTGCTCTTTTTCCGTCTCTCCTTCCTAATAAATTCATTTCTTACTGATATAGATCTCTTGTCTATATCGCCAAAATCTTCACCAACTGCTGGTACGAACGATTGTATTACGATGTGAATCGAGCATCATCCGTCAGGTTATTGCAGAAGTGGATGAAAAAAGAGGTTGAGCGGGTGAGAAAATGAGTGTTATATATATGAGGGGTTTTAAAAGGGGCGGAAAGAGGAAGAGGAGGAGGTTAAGAAGAAATGGGGTGAATGGCTTGGGAAGTGTGAAGCGTTCTTATGAGGGGTCAGGGACGGTGGGTTGGTGGATAAAAGGGACGGGACGAAGAATGGAAGCGGGGAGCGGAGCGATTGCCATACTGTTGCGACGGGAACAAGGCGTTCTGGTGAATGGAAGACTTAGGAAAATGACTGCGGAGTCTGGATGGAATTAGTGTGGGACGGAAATGGATGAGTGAGAAGGATGGGGAGAGAGCAATCTTCAATCGGAGGGGGGGAGAGGGTGATTGAGGGGGAAGAGAAGACGGGAGGTGGCGAGGGGTCGGGGGTGAGTTCGGAGAGGAAGGGGGGGAAGGAGGAGATGTAATGACGCCGGTGATCTCGAGATGTGAAGAGAGCGATTTGCGGTCGGGGAGTGTGTGATTAATATATGGAGGCCAAACGGAGAGATCCGATTCTCGAGTCCGATTTTACTTATTCATGCAGGAAGACAATTTTATTCTTTTGACGCGTCGATGTTATCATCCGAAGGCTGGGAATCGACCGAGACTATCATTATGCCTTTGGCGGAAGCTTGTAATCTCGTGTCAAACAGTTGGAAATAACATATCCACCCGAGCTCCGAGCATATGATATTGCCGTTTACCGCCTGCGTACGGGATTGCCTAGGAATGCGTGCGTCGACAGGGAGGGCACGACCGTGTCCCGTCATTGGCTGAAGCTGCGAACTGCCGACGAAACCTGTTGGATGTTCCTAAACTTTGATCCACAGAGGTAGACTTGATGACTTATCGCATTTTTATAACGTCGGAGATTCTGGAGCGTTTCTTCAAATGAGAGTAGTAATTTTTCTTACGTTTCCAAAACTTTATATGAATATCTGCATTTTATTAAAATCTTATACATCTGCATCCCACCCAGAGAGATGCTCCTTGGCCGTTTATCAGGGTGTGCTATGACACCTGCCAAGATGAAGCATTGGAATGGGAAAAAGAAATAAGGAGAGGAAGGGGACGACGAGCTGATTATTTTATTTAAATCTGTTGTGTTGACCTCTTTTTTGCAGTTTTTAATGGTGCAAAGGCAGTCGGAATAATTTTACACCTTAGTTCGATAGAATATCTCTCTTAATTCTTCGTATCTGAGTAACATAGGCTATGCATCGAGGACGATTTGCGAGGAGGATTTATTTGAGCAAGGTTAACTGTGTAAATAATATAACGATGATGAAGTTACGTCTAGCTGATGAGTTTCGTGTGAACCGTCGCATTAGTTAAAGAGAACCGTAAAGGTTAATGGAGTCTTATAAACTATATTAATATTTTATAGCAATTCATATTAAGAGATGTAATGACGATTCAAAACAATGTCCTTAATGTCGCCCTGAAACCTCACGTGTAATGAATGTTTTAGGTTATACAAACCTAATTCTGCAGTCTCCGATTTCCAAAAGGTCCAAAAATAATTCCCTTCATTCAGCTACGTCACAAACTCATTTCACTTGCAGTAGCTTAAAACACACTGTGAGGATTTCCATTGTACATTATTTCACGTATTATATCTTTGTCTGTTCTTTGATGCTTGTGATAAGATTTATAAATATCCGCTATTTCTATGGGGGATCGCGTCAATTGCACTGGCATTGCTATAGCTGTTCGTATTAAAACTTCGATCCATTTTCAATCCCATAAGCACAGCTGTGTACTGCCAGGTCTTCAGCTTAGGCATAAGTTGGAGCTGCTACTAAGGACTGGGATTTTAAGTCTTCAGCGGAGTGCATTCTCCAACGGCTTATTGCAATAAATGTCCCTACATCTCTTTGATGCGAATATCTATTTCAAACTCATTTGTATTAATTCACCAATGGAAATGTCAATGCAGACTCATTTTTAAATTAAGTTATTTGCCATCACTTCATCCTAAAACTCATCAAATATATAATTTAGAGGATACTTTTCATCTCAGTTGACCTTAATAACGTAACACATTTCAGATTTTCTGTTTTTATGTCATTCGTGCTTCTGTCGCTGAAAGGCATATAATTGCCACAATACGAAGCTATCATCCTTCAATTGTCATGGTAGAAAAGCGTCGAATTCTCGTGGCGACTATAAAAAAAGGCCTTCCGCGCACGAGACCCTGGTTCATATCCCAGTCGTATCGGATATTTTTAATGTGCTATCCGATCTATTTATGGGTATGACAAGGTGAGAACTTTCAAGTTACGTATTCCGACCATCTGATTGTTCTTAAAATCATGGATCCCTCCAGTAGAATCCTTCGTTGAGGGACTGATAATGATGGCGACGAGTATTTCCTACCCTCCTTTCCACCTTTCATAGCTATCCAAAAGACATTTTCTGGGTGAGAGAGGTGTTTACGTTGAAAGAGTTCAAACAGGAATGCTTTGATTTACATGGAGAAATATTCACAGATAATATTATTTTTCTAGTGTTATACAGCCATTTTACTTCTTGTTTATTAGCAAAAAAATAAGTTCGAGCCCCTTTTTTTTAGTACTAGCGCGTTAAAAAGCATTAAAAAGTTGTATACACACTATGTCTCTGCCTCGTTTTACTTCTATGATCACATCAGCCAATATTCACGCACCTTTGCGATAGAGTTGCGGAAGTGTATCGCATCACATGCTCATGCATCAACTCATTCTTCGGCGTCGCTCCCTTCCTCACAGTCCAGAGTCTTTCGCGGAAAATCTTCCATTACTATCGACCCCCGCATCATCAGAGAGCCTAAATCCTCCCAATGACTCACAACCCGCCATCGCCTTCACGCTCTCCCCCCCCCAACGCTCGTTTCCAACCCCTCATAACTACCATCTCCACCCCCTCACCACGCCACAGAGCAGAAGGCTGGACGGACTGCCACTGCATAAGAACGGTGGCGAATTGATACCTCGCTCCCTTTCTGCCCCAGCTATAATCTCCCCACACCAGGCCATCCCCACTCCCTTCCGCATCCTCACACCACCAAAGCTCCCTTAAAAGTCCCAAACCTCCCCCATACCGGCCCCCCCATTCCCTCGTCTCTCCACTGTCAACTCATCCTTCCTCATCTCCGCCATCCGTCTAGCGGTCGCAACATTTTGTATCCCAGCACAAACCTCCTCTTCTTCCTTGTCGTGCTAGACGCCTAGTGTGTCTACTCCAGTGGCCTCCACCTATACTCCCCTTCTTTCCTTGCTTGGTCCACCCGGACAGTGCGTTCCCCCTCGCACTCCATATTACCCCTTCGAGGGTTAAATAGATTAAAGCTTGGAGGGGCGGAGGGATATGCGAGAGAATGGAAGGTTTGTGAATGCGTTTGTGCGTATGTATGTGTGTGTTGGTGGAGGGGGTTTTGAAATTTGTGTTGGGGAGGGGATGTAGCGTGGCGACGGGGGTGGAACGGGTGGGAATTGGGGTGGTTTTTGTACGTGGCAGAGGGGGTCTTCAAAAGAAGAGGGGCGGGACAAGGTTTCCATCCCCCACACCCGCAAGGAGGCACCACTGTGACTCATTACACGCGTGGCATATCCAGCGCACAAACATACGCCGTCGAACGGAAAGCGTGACGCAAATGGAGGGTCCATTCATTTTTGTTCGGGGATTTACGGGGATGTACAGTCGTAGCTCCCCAATTGAACCCGTTCTCCCCTCTTTCTTTCTACTTTCCACCCACTGTATCCACCACCCCTCATTGGCAATCGCCCTCGTCCCGTCATGACTCTCCCCCCTCGCCGCTGAGCATTGCACGGCCCATTCCATCTTAAAATCGCAATGTAAGGCGAGAGATAGTCGACACGATTTTGCGGAGATTTGGAGAGCATTCGGTTAGGCGCAGTCCGATGGATGGAGGATGGTATTTTCACGGGTCGTCGATGTTTCGTTTGCAATTCACACACTCGCAACGGAGAAATTTCCCTGCGGAGGCAACATTTCCACGTTTCCACAATTTACTGGAGTGCCAAACAATATTTACGATTGAATCCAACACTTTTACGGGTAATGTATTCTTACCTTTTGTTTTTCTCCCTTTTATTCCTTCGTGGTGTATTACGTGAAAATGAGAGACGCGAGATCTGAAACCGTTTCAGTTTGCATTATCAATCGACACATACATGAAATATGAAAAACTGGAGAATATTGAATGAAATGTAGCTACCCAATTTATTCATAGTTTTGGACCTGAGGGTGTTAAAAATGTGTAAGGCATCATTGAAAAAACATACCATGTCATCGAGATACTCTATTTTTATTTCTTAGCCTGAAATTTGGTTTATGACAGTGCTACATCCCATTTTCTTAGCAGTCATCCGGTTTATTTTATATATTTCCTGATAAGTGCATCCCTCATAAAATATTTGAAGTTTTCTGTTTCATCCCCAGTTCCTCCTGGAAATTTCTTTCATCCATTTCCAATTTCCTTCCATAATTGTTTATGAGATGCTAAAATGCCATATAATTGGTCTACCTATCATTGTATTTTAGATATTTGAGTCCCTGTAGTCTTATGTATTATAATATTTTTACAGAAGTAGTCATCATACATGTTATGCTATTGAAGGAAAATATCGGTTAACTCTCCTCTAGGACTCATCATCCCTCTTGGATAAATGTTTCTCGAGTGTTCCACCGGGGAAACAGGTCCATAAGTCCCGACGTTTTGGAGAACGTCTTGCTCCCCATTCTCAAGGGTTCTGAATGAGTTTTGGAAATTTTCAAAGACTAGGAAATTTGCAGAAGTTCTGAATATGGAGAGCAAGTCGTTCTCCGAAACGTCGGGACTTATGGACCTTCATACCCGGTGGAACATCCGAGAAACATTTATCCATCAGATAGATAGAAAAACCTACAATTTTTCATCTTCACTGTTATTATATCGATAATGAGAGGAATAAAAATACTTATATGGAATATAATCACCAAAAGCCGAAGAAAATCCCACATTGAATAATACAGCTGAATCGTCATTTCATATATCTGTTGAATGTATCTCCCAAACCACTCTGCAAATACTCGTCCACTCTATATTACGAATCGCCTCGTCGACGACTGTGTACTCGATTTGGAAAAAATATCACATTGAAGAAATTATACGGTGTTATCTGATGGCTCTAGTTTCGGGCAGATTGCTCGTCCCGAGGGAATAAGGATGGGTACGTCTGTGACGAGCGGAGAGTGAGTGATTTGGCCCCAAACGAGGCGATGCGAGAGACTTATTCCTCAGGGTTCGACGCGCCCACTGTCCTCCCGCTGGGCCGGTCCCATCTGGGCCTGCACGTGTCCCTGCGAATCGAAATCGCCCTCTTTTTCTCTCCCTCTCTCTCTCTGGTGCAGGGGTATGGATAGAGAGAGAGAGAGAGTGCGCTTTGGCCGTAAAAGTGATTAAGACGACGACCTCTCTTTTCGTCGGCCGTGATAAATGCCCTCGTGCAAATGCAGTGAATTCCCATCGCCAAATCGTGTACCGCCAGCGATTGCCATCGGGAAAGAGGAGTGACCGCTCGCCGGGTCGCTTTGATTCAATTTGCTGTTCTCCGCGTGGGCGTCGTGCGGCCTCGGTATCGGGGGAAAATCCAATGCGCCCGCTGCAAGCGGGATTGCTTTCGAGTTCGTGCGTGTATCCCGGAGGCATCCATGCCTCGATCGCACGCGGTCGGTCAAATTTTTCTCACTCGCGAAATCATTGACGAGATAATATAGACTTGATGGATTGTGGCGTCATGGTGAATTTTCTTAAATTAGCCCTTCATTTTGGAGGAAGACATTGCCGTAAACAAGTTTAAAACGTCGCAAATAGTATCCTGGACGAGGGCAGTTCTTATTTGAGGGTACCATCGTACCGTATAATGAGAAATATAAAGTCAAGTGGCTGATTTCTATGGGTTGTCTCTACACCCACAGGTGTCTTATAAGTTTTCAAATAAATAAATAGTTTTAGCTCAGTTCTTTATTTTGGAGAAATATTCAATCAGATTAAAAAAACTTAGCTCATATGGATTTTTGTTAATTTTATTGCTACCAACAGCTGCTACGCTGACGTGGGGAAGTTGTAAAATTGGCATGGCCCGAAGATTTTCGTGGATATGAATGGTATGCCTCTGCGTCATTCTCAATCTATTATCTTTTAATTAGAAACAACCTCTTCATAACAGCAAGCAAGATAAAAATTTGTGACATCCACAACTTTTTGAACAGTAGTGACCGGTTAGGTGACTTGATGATGGCGTGACAGCCGAAACCGGTCGCTGGTGTTCAATAAATTGTGGAAGTCACAAATTTTTATCTGGTTTGTTATGATACCCTTCCACCACGTGAAAGCTTCAAGTTTCCATTTTTTTCTTAACAAATTTCAAATCACATGAGTGGAAGTTAGCCTTCCGGCATTATTAAAATAATCATCAATTCCTGACAATTCTTCCGTGGAGATGAGTTGGTCGTATATTCTTCTACTCGGAATTTGTGGGTAATCTGGAAATTGAATCAATTCAAGGCTGGGTCGTATATTGTGACGGACGGGGCCGCCGCACTTACTGGGAAGGTGTGTTTGATTGCGATCTCAGGACGCGGAGGACGTCTGGCGAGCGAATTTCCGTTGGATGACTAGGGAAGGGTAGGAAGGGGATGAGTTGAGTGAAGGAGGGATCCTTGGTGCAAAAGAGAAAGATGAAATTCCTTTTTTAAAGATTTTTGTTTTATTAAACTATAGCTTGCTCTGATCAAAAACACACGATTCTTATATTAAATATATATACGGGGTACCATTCCCCGTATAGATATCACATGTATACGGAGAATGGTGCCTCACCACCACAAAACACTTTCACTATAGGTATACAATTTTTTTAATATATTTTAAACACCTTTTCCAATAACTGACCTTACAGCTAGTATTGAGTAAATTTACGGGATAGCTTTTTCTCCGCAATATTTGAAATAAAAACGGCATGTCGATCGACGACACGCGCTGCCGTCATTTGGCCCCCACAACAAAATTTTAAAATTTATTTCTTACGGAGAAATGAATTTTTTTTAATTGTTGCTGATTGGCAGGCGTTATATAAAAAAAACTTTCAGGAGGAAAAGGCGGGAAAGGCGGGAAAGAAAGGACTGGATTTCTAGTACTCAGGTAGGCGCCTTGAGATAGCAGTCTCTTCCCTCTGACAATAGGTCTTGAGGTTGTGAACATTGTATATTCCAATCTCTCTCCCTTCGCTATTCGTTAAATAATATGCGTTTGCGGCAGACATCCTCGAAATTAAGAAAGGACCCGTAAACAAATGAACAAACTTGTGAAAGAGCTTCAATTCAGTATTTGAGTCCTGTGGGGTTCGCAACAGTACTCTCTCTCCTACTCCAAATTCATGCGTCTTACCCTTCATCTACATCTACATAATACCCTGGAAGCCGCCGCTTGTGCGTGTGGCAGGGGGTTTTAGGTCACCATCCGTGTAAAGGTGTATGTTTTTTGAAGATAATATGGTGACATATATTATAGGAGTGCATTTAGTGGAGCTAAATTGTTATTGTGGTCGCTTTTTGTTTGCGGAAAGAACGAGTTTTTGTACCTATCTGTTCAGCAGAGTATCTCTCTTATTTTATTGCATCTGTCAGACCTAGAGACGTAGTGAGTAGTCGTAATAATATTCTCTAATTCGCTCTGAAATATATCAGTTCTGTATCTCTCAAACAACCTAAACAAAACGTGTAGCCTCTGAGTCTATAGGGGGTCCCACCTTAATCCCTCTAAAAGTTGCGAGACACTATATGTACGCTCGCAGCAGTTCTGATGGCGCGAGTGTTTTCTAGCGGCTCGCTTTAAGCGCCTCAAGGCAAATTGTATTAACGTCTCATGGGGACTCACTCCATCTGTGGAGCCTAAATGCCATCGGGTACACTTAATCGGGTCGTTTCGACCGAAATAAGCAACTGGTAAGTCAAGTTCGTCGATTCATGAGTGATTAAGTTAAACCGATTATTTACCCCTTGGATCAACTCGGGCCAGCTTTTGTACCGTTGGTCGCAATACACGCGAAAAAGTCAGGTCGAAGCTCGCATGATGCGCTCCCTACGATTTGATTGTCGGTTGCGGATGGAGGAGTAAATGACCTTAACGCCCATTTTCTCCAATTCCTCTCGCCAACGCCTAAACGTAAACTGAGTGCCGTGCAGTTTGTGTAGGATATCAGGGATTCGCGGGAATTCGTCGTGCTCGGGTTGGGTAACGCTATTAAGTCTGCGGACGTAGATTCACAGCCGCAGGCTGCCGTTGCTTTCCTTCACAATTAACAAAGTGCTGGGAGATTTTCAAACAATATGTGCGTCTAATATTTTGCTTATCTCGCGGTCGACCTGCTTTCGATAGGCAATGGAAATTGATTATGACTTCTGAAACTATAGGAAGTGTCAGTTAGATGGATTCTGTGAACGTCATTGCGCGAAATAATGTGGGAAACATTAAAAACAGACTCGTGCTTCGCGAGCATAACCTGTAATTCCAGCCAGATTGTGTGTCGTTGGTTGCAATACACGCGAAAAAGTCAGGTCGAAGCTCGCATGATGCGCTCCCTACGATTTGATTGTCGGTTGCGGATGGAGGAGTAAGTGACCTTAACGCCCATTTTCTCCAATTCCTCTCGCCAACGCCTAAACGTAAACTGAGTGCCGTGCAGTTTGTGTAGGATATCAGGGATTCGCGGGAATTCGGGTCGAGTAACGCTATTAAGTCTGCGGGCGTAGATTCACAGCCGCAGGCTGCCGTTGCTTTCCTTCACAATTAACAAAGTGCTGGGAGATTTTCTAACAATTTGTGCGTCTAATATTTTGCTTATCTCGCGGTCGACCTGCTTCTGATAGGCAATGGAAATTAGGTATGACCTCTGAAACAATAGGAAGTATCAGTTAGATGGATTCTGTGAACGTACTGAGCGTAGTAATGTGGGAAACATTAAAAATAGACTCGAGCTTCGCGAGCATCACTTGTAATTCATGATGTTGAGCGCCATTTAAAAGGGGGAAATCTGCACATCTCGTCTCGTTTTGGAGCATGACTGGGCTAATTTGTGGGTCAGCGAAGACAGCAGCTACGTGAAAATTTTTGGGTTGATTTTGCACACAAACTTAAAATCACCTTCCGAAAATTCTAACCCTATCTGATACTTTGAAATCACATCCATGCCAAAGTCCTGCAACTCAGGCCTGACACCGATTTCCGAGGGAGCCCGACTCGTCCCGACGAGTGATAGGCCCGACTGGGCCCGACCCGACGGAAGGCATGTCCTAACAGAGCCCGGCCCGACATGGCTGGACACCATGAATAGGGAAGGGCTCCGGCCCGACTCAACTCCCATGCCAACCATCGGACCTGGGATAGACCCCGTCGTACCTGGGAAAGCGGGGAGTGTCCGACTGCCACAATAGGGGCTTATCTTAGGGAATCCTTGACGAATATTCCTCCACATACTAGCATAGTAACAGAGTTAGCAATTGGGTTCCTTTATTCCCAGAATGTAAGATTTAAAGAAGAACAACAATCGTCCTCGTCATGTCGGCCCCGGTGGCGGGGAGGAGTGTGTTTAGTGGAACTCAATTGTTTTTGTGGTCGCTTTTGTTTTGCGGAGAGAACGAGTTTTTGTACTATCGTTTCCATAAGTCTGAGTGCATCAACTTTTCCCCATTCTACGGTTTGTGTGGTGGGAAATATTTTGAAATTTGGCGCTACTTGCGGACTGCGTCTTTTGCTGGGCTAGCTTCACTCGTCGTGAGACGACGGTGGGGAATCAGTTACAAACAGAAGGATCGACGGGGACGGAGTAAAACACGAGCGAGGAAAGCCCCATCAGGATACACCGAAGGTTATTCGCGCTCATGCAATTGCGACGCGATGGTGGAAGCCTCCGACTTGTGTGATTTTCGCCCTCGAAATTCACATTTGTCCTCACGAGCGATCCATTCTTCAAAAGCGGCACGGTAGCCGCGTGGTTAAGACTGCTCACAATGCGAATTTGAAACATTCCCGGGTTCGATAGTCAGTCGTTGTCTTTTTTTTGCACTCAAGTAATTTCAATATGCCTGTGACAATGAGTACAGCCTCTTTGCATCAACGGACTCGGTGCTGTTATTATATTTCAGGAATTCAATAATGATGCAGGACAACCTAATACAAAAGATGACTCCTTGATCCTTATTTCTCATTAAGCCAATCTATTCACAGTGAATAAATACTTAAACGTCTCACTAGCTGAATATTTTTGGTCTAACATTGAGTATGGCAAAATCTCGCGAGAGGTATGATTCCAATGTTCGATACCAATCTCTCTTTTTACCACCTAAATATCAAGTCGCATTCTATGTATGATATTTTATGTGATCGGCGAGTGAAATATATCATCAATATTTCCTGGATATGCCTCTTTTTCAACCTCCTTGTTCTCAAAAAAGTAATATGCTGTGAAAAAAGTATTGATGCTATAGAGAGACGGTTTCTCAGCAAGTGGGTGTACGAGCGAGAGTAAATCATACGGTGCGGGCCGAAAAAAGTATCCATTTATTTATTTACCGTAGTGTTCCGACGATTATTGTGTTCTGGGTATATTCCGTAGCGTAGCCAGGGGCATCAGGGGGGTCGAATGCCTCCCTCCCCGCGCCCCCTGTGTTTTGGCTCCACTAAGTCTGTAAATGTTTCCACTCTAAAGTCCCAAATACGTGCGTGAATCAATTTCATAATTTAATTATCAAAAATAAATACTACAAGGTCTACAAGTTTGAATAGTTTATTACGAGAAAAATAATACAGTAAAAGTATGTGACAGTATGTTTAGTTAACTGGCGAATTTAAGAGTCGGCGCTCCCAAAAATTTTGCCCCCCCCCCCCACCCGCCCGACGCCCCCGGGACCCGAAACCTGGTTACGCCACTAGATATATTATTTTAAAATATCATTGGATGCGGCATAGTTTTTCGAAAACCGGAGTCATCTTTCTCTTTTAACCCTTTCTCGGGTAATTTCTATGAGGTATGCATTTCTGGGCGGGGAAAGGATAAAAGAATTTAAAAAGGGAATTGTTAATCCTTGATTCTTTCCTGTCGTTGACACTATTTATTCATTTGACAGACCACCAGACTAACTTCAAAGGTTCGCATTTGCGTCATTTCTTCGGAAATGAGTGGATGTTATTAGTGTAATTAACATGATCTGCAAAATATGACGGCGAAAATATTTATGCTGTCATAATTCTACCAATTGTTTATTAGCCGCAACGGATTTTGATTCGTCTTTTTCTCACTATGCAGCCAAAATGAAAGGGGTGAAATTATAAACACATGTAATTCTTTCGATTTTTCAATATTTTGTTTCGTCACCACCTGAATGCACCTTTTCCTGCAACCGGCGATTCATTAATGCGACTAAGTTTTCGCATATTTGAGGCCGTCTGGGGAAGGAATCCCATAACTCCTTGACATGGGCTTCTAATTCCTCCACAGATTTTGTATCAACCAATTTCCACTCCTGAACCATAAGTCCCCACAGGTTTTCGATGGGATTTAAATCTGGTGAACATGCCGGCCAAGGTAACACCATTAATATCTTATTTCGAAAAAAAAAGTCTGGCCGTATGTATAGGGCAGCTGTCCTGTACAAAATTCGTTTCCCCGTCCGGAGTAACCTCTTTTGAAGACGGTATCAGATTATCTTCTAATGCGTTAACGTGCTCGAGCGCGTTCATTCGAGTCGGCGTCCTCACTAATGGTCCAGGACCAGAAGCGGTCATTGCCCCCCAAAAGCTTGCAGTAACACGCCCAGATGTTTTTGTCCTCAAAATGTTGCTGGATTTGTATCTATAAAGACAAAATTCATCGAAGATACATTAAGAAACATAATATTTTACATTTTAAATATGTGTAAAATGTAATTCATTTCTTAAATTTGGCAGTTTTAAACTAAGCTACTGTCTTCTGCTGCGTAACATTAATCTAAATGAGATCGGATAATTTTCAACGTCAATGATTCGCTTTAAATACTGACTGACCGACCGATCGATTTACCGACACACTTCTAAGTGCTAAAAATCAATGCATTTATCACTAATAACTAACTTTATTTGTCTAACATTTAATCACTTTGTGATTATGAGGGAAATATCAACAGAAACAGAGGAAGGCGCTGATTAAGGTGATTCAGATTAAGGCCTGAAACAATTCAAGAATAAGCATATGCAAACGGAAAACTTACCGTGTATTTCGCGGACGCCATAAGTTTATTCGGCCGCTGCAATCACTCCTGAATGTTTTTCGTCAGAAAATATGGTGAGGTCCTAGAAATCTTGAGGCGAATTCATATAATCATTAGCAAAATGCAGGCTTGCAATTTTATGGTCTTCAATCAACGTTGGTTTACGTGCAGGTTCACGGTTCCTAAGTCCTGCTTCAGGAGGCGTTGCCTGACAGTTGAATAACTGCATTGCAGGCCCAAATTAACACGAGTGCCTTCTGCTCCTTTAATCGACAGAGGGTTATCCAGGGTGAACTGAGCAATTTCATCAACTGCAGATGACGTGCATCGAGGCCTCCCCGATCGGGGCCTACGTTTCAATACGTCGTCTCCGCCTTCAGAGCGCTGCGCCCACCTCCGTACGGTGTTCCGATGAACACCCATTCTTCTGGCAATCTCGGAGATTTGCATCCCGACGGCCACTATTCCAACAATCTTGCCTCTGCTAGCGACAGAGAGCTCTGCAGAAGGATCACGTTCCATTGCGACAGTCTGATAGCGGCTGACTTTCCGTTATTTAAACATATTCAGGAGTATTCTATGGTTTACCAATATCCTATTTAATGGTACGGACTCGACGCAAGACCGTCAAATAACTCTCATTATTCCTTATTTTGGAAATAAAATCTATATTCAACCGATTGTACCAGAAGAAATGTACATAATTTTTGGAGATGATACGGATTATGAAGAGAATTTAATGGTAACATTCTCTGAAAGGTGAATATCGCAAAGTTACCAAGGAACTTGTATTAGTTATGGATTATGAATTTTCGGATTTCTTTGTTTATTAAACATAGGGTAGAAACTCGATAGTTACAGTATTAAGACAGTTTAAATATTTTCGCCGTCATATTTTACAGATCATTTTAACATCACTAATAACATCCACTCTTGTCCGAAGAAATGAAGAAAATATGAACCTTTGAAGCTGGTCTGTAAATTGAATAAATATTGTCAAAGACAGGAAAGACACAAGAATTAACGATTCTCTTATTAAATTCTCTTATCCTTTCCCCACCCAGAAATGCATACCTCGCAGAAATTATCCGAGAAGTGGTTAACAGAGATAGATGACTCCGATTTTCGAAAAACTATGCGGCATCCAATGATATTTTAAAATAATATATCCAGAACACAAAAATCGTCGGAAGACTACAGTAAATAAATAAATGGATACTTTTTTTGGCCCGCACCGTATGATTTACTTTCGCTCGTACACCCACTTGCTGAGAAACCGTCTTTCTGTAGTATCAATACCTTTTTTCACAGCATATTACTTTTTTGAGAACAAGGAGGTTGAAAAAGAGGCATATCCAGGAAATATCGATGATATATTTCATTCGCCGATCACCTAAAATATCATACCTAGAATGCGACTTGATATTTAGGTGGTAAAAAGAGAGATTGGTATCGAACATTGGAATCATACCTATCCCTAGATTTTGCCATACTCAATGTTAGACCAAAAATATTCAGCTAGTGAGACGTTTAAGTATTTATTCACTGTGAATAGATTGGCTTAATGAGAAATAAGGATCAAGGAGTCATCTTTTGTATTAGGTTGTCCTGCATCATTATTGAATTCCTGAAATATAATAACAGCACCGGGTCCGTTGATGCAAAGAGGCTGTACTCATTGTCACAGGCATATTGAAATTACTTGAGTGCAAAAAAAAGACAACGACTGACTATCGAACCCGGGAATGTTTCGAATTCGCCTTGTGAGCAGTCTTAACCACGCGGCTACCGTGCCGCTTTTGAAGAATGGATCGCTCGTGAGGACAAATGTGAATTTCGAGGGCGAAAATCACACAAGTCGGAGGCTTCCACCATCGCGTCGCAATTGCATGAGCGCGAATAACCTTCGGTGTATCCTGATGGGGCTTTCCTCGCTCGTGTTTTACTCCGTCCCCGTCGATCCTTCTGTTTGTAACTGATTCCCCACCGTCGTCTCACGACGAGTGAAGCTAGCCCAGCAAAAGACGCAGTCCGCAAGTAGCGCCAAATTTCAAAATATTTCCCACCACACAAACCGCAGAATGGGGAAAAGTGGATGCACTCAGACTTTGGAAACAATAGTACATATCTGTTCAGCGGAGTATCTCTCTTATTTTATTGCATCTGTCAGAAGTAGAGACGCAGTGAGGAGACAAGATAATATTCACCATGTCGCTCTGAAAAATATAAGTTCCGAGATTATCAAGCAAACTATGCCAAAGTCTAGCCTCCGAGTCTCTAGGGGCTCTCACCTTAATCCCTCTAAAAGTTGCGAGACACTATATGTACGCTCGTAGCAGTTCTGATGGCGCGAGTGTTTTCTAGCGGCTCGCTTTAAGCGCCTCAAGGCTAATTGTATTAAGGTCTCATGGGGACTCACTCCATCTGTGGAGCCTAAATGCCATCGGGTACACTTAATCGGGTCGCTTCGACCGAAATAAGCAACTGGTAAGTCAAGTTCGTCGATTCATGAGTGATTAAGTTAAACCGATTATTTACCCCTTGGATCAACTCGGGCCAGCTTTTGTACCGTTGGTCGCAATACACGCGAAAAAGCCAGGTCGAAGCTCGCGTGATGCGCTCCCTAAGATTTGATTGTTGGTTGCGGATGGAGGAGTAAATGACCTTAACGCCCATTTTCTCCAATTCCTCTCGCCAACGCCTAAACGTAAACTGAGTGCCGTGCAGTTTGTGTAGGATATCAGGGATTCGCGGGAATTCGTCGTGCTCGGGTTGGGTAACGATATTAAGTTTGCGGGCGTAGATTCACAGCCGCAGGCTGCCGTTGCTTTCCTTCACAATTAACAAAGTGCTGGGAGATTTTCAAACAATATGTGCGTCTAATATTTTGCTTATCTCGCGGTCGACCTGCTTTCGATAGGCAATGGAAATTGATTATGACTTCTGAAACTATAGGAAGTGTCAGTTAGATGGATTCTGTGAACGTCATTGCGCGAAATAATGTGGGAAACATTAAAAACAGACTCGTGCTTCGCGAGCATAACCTGTAATTCCAGCCAGATTGTGTGTCGTTGGTTGCAATACACGCGAAAAAGCCAGGACGAAGCTCGCATGATGCGCTCCCTACGATTTGATTGTTGGTTGCGGATGGAGAAGTAAATGACCTTAACGCCCATTTTCTCTAATTCCTCTCGCCAACGCCTAAACGTAAACTGAGTGTCGTGCAGTTTGTGCAGGATATCAGGGATTCGCGGGAATTCGGGTCGGGTAACACTATTAAGTCTGCGGGCGTAAATCACAGCCGCAGGCTGCCGTTGCTTTCCTTCACAATTAACAAAGTGCTGGGAGATTTTCTAACAATTTGTGCGTCTAATATTTTGCTTATCTCGCGGTCGACCTGCTTTCGATAGGCAATGGAAATTAGGTATGGCCTCTGAAACAATAGGAAGTATCAGTTAGATGGATTCTGTGAACGTACTGAGCGTAGTAATGTGGGAAACATTAAAAATAGACTCGAGCTTCGCGAGCATCACTTGTAATTCATGAAGTTGAGCGCCATTTAAAAGGGGGAAATCTGCACATCTCGTCTCGTTTTGGAGCATGACTGGGCTAATTTGTGGGTCAGCGAAGACAGCAGCTACGTGAAAATTTTTGGGTTGATTTTGCACACAAACTTAAAATCACCTTCCGAAAATTCTAACCCTATCTGATACTTTGAAATCACATCCATGCCAAAGTCCTGCAACTCAGGCCTGACACCGATTTCCGAGGGAGCCCGACTCGTCCCGACGAGTGATAGGCCCGACTGGGCCCGACCCGACGGAAGGCATGTCCTAACAGAGCCCGGCCCGACATGGCTGGACACCATGAATAGGGAAGGGCTCCGGCCCGACTCAACTCCCATGCCAACCATCGGACCTGGGATAGACCCCGTCGTACCTGGGAAAGCGGGGAGTGTCCGACTGCCACAATAGGGGCTTATCTTAGGAAATCACCGACGAATATTCATCCACATACTAGCATAGTAACAGAGTTAGCAACTGGGTTCCTTTATTTACAGACTGTAAGATTTAAAGAAGAACAACAATCGCCCTCGTCATGTCAGCTTCGGTGGTGGTGGGGTAAAGTCCTCGACTGCTGACCCGAGGGTCGCGGGTTCGCGTCCCGCTTGGGTTGAATTTTATATGCGCGGGACATGGGTATGTGTTCGTCCTTTGTTACTGTTAAAACTCCCGATGTAATAGGCCTTTGTTGTGCTGTTTTTGGGTTTGTGGGTATAAATAAATAAATGTGGCTATTGTGCATCTTAAGAAGGAATATCTTACGCGTGTTAACATCAGATATGTAGTTCAAGCCTTAAAACTTAGTAATGCCTAACAATTACAATTAATGTACATTATAATAATTGCTTATAAGGAAACCAGAATTCAAACTCAAATCTCTAGGCACATTTTATCGTAACTTTAAGGAAAACTCCTGTTCTGAGTAATGATTTGCAATAACAATAGAGTTGAATGAAAGAATATATTATTGATAGCCCATAACTATTATTAAAATTCTTTTGAAATTCACTTAATGAAATATTTTACAGCTGGGAAATTCCTTATCGTTTGTGATACACAATATCTATTAGAATGAATTCTCATTACATGAATGCTGTAAAATTCTAAATCTCTAGACGGCTTGAAACATTATTCAGCACACATATTCCAAGAGATGGATATGGAGACGAAATCGATATTTAGGCGAATTAAGTGGCTAACAAAGAGCGAAGAATGCATAGGAAACATATGTACAAATTATTTAATCTGAAGGGAAAAGAAGATCACGTAAGCGTTGGTTTTGAGGACTTTGTTAAATTGGGAGTACTGTGACGATGCCGAGAGCAATAGATCGCTTACTCTTTAAAAATTGAAAAAGAAGAAATAATAGAGATACTCTATTGAATAATCTCAAAACCAGCATCCATCTCATAAATATAAAGCATTATTTTTTATTTAATTAAGAGGGTAGGTGTAAAGGAATCCTTATTCGAAAGGGATAAATATGTTGCAGCACGAAATGTTACTGATATAAACAATGGCTGATTTATTACTATGAAAACATAAAAAACAGTGAATTATGGCATACGTTAATTATTACTGTCAATTAAATCCATGATAGTTTATTGTCACCATTGTAATAGGTATTAAATAAATCTCAAAATAAATCGAATAAATATAATGGGCTATCTACATTTTATATCCTTTCATTCAATACCATTATCATTACGAACAATTACTCAGATCAGGAGCTTTCCTTTAAGTTGCGCCTAAATGGACTTGAAATATTTTTCTGTTTTCCATATTAGTGATTATTATAGTTTATATTATTTGTATTTGTTACGCGTCCTAGTAGCTTAGGCTTAAAAGTAATATATTGTTAAGGTACGAAAGAATTTTGTCTTTGAGATATATGAGATTCACTTTGTTGGTCTTTGTTAAAGCTTACTCTGTGGGAATACAATGAGGAACCTCATTGTTTACACTGTTGCTATGCGAATATCTTGAATGCAAATGAGTCATTATCTTATAAATCCATATTCAAGAACAATTTGGAAAAAATATTTGTTTGCTCTAGGTGGGAACGATAGAAAAATGTCGCGGGTTAAAATGAAATCTTCCGAATTCATTTGCTCCGGTTCATATGCCTGGGAAGGGCGTCTCGTTCACAAGGGAAGGGGAGTGATTTTGAGGAAGTCTTGCCTGTTGTTTAGGGAGTCGGGCCGAGTCGGGCCTATGCGTCGGACTTTCACCCCACCGGGTAAAATCGACCCCAGTCCTATCGGGATCATCCATAATCGGGTCGGGCTCCCTTAAAAATCGGGCCTGGGTTGCAGGTCTCTGATCCATACAGAAAACAACAGGGATATTTAGAATATTTACCACCAAACATACAGCAGAAAATTCCTGTCCATTTATCTTACAATTGAACAAAATCTGTCTTGTTATTGGCTGAGACTAGGGCTGTTTGGACATAATTTGTATAATTTCCTGATGGGCAATATTGGAATAGTGGAATCCATTGATTTCTGCGCATTTTATGTCTCGTGAGAAATGACAGAGACCACGCTTCCAGTATCAATCAAGATGTTGATTGATATGCCCTGGAGATCGGATTGTATTGGTGGGTTTCTTTTGTAAGTGAGAGCTCGATATCGTCAAGAAGATAGTCGGATTCATTACCCAAATAGCGATACGGCATGACCAAGTGGTCGGGCCCATCGGGGCATTTCCGGATTCGACGAGCTCTGAGCTTATCCAGTTTAAATTCGTCTGGGCCGGTTGAATGCATTGACTCCCGTATGAGTCTCCGGCGCGGCGGGAGGGAGAATCAAAGGCGAAATGCCCAAAAGTGGCCGAGGCATGGCTTTATCAGCGGACGGATTATTGTGAACACACGATCCCGGAGTGACTGGATCAGGACTGTCCGACAGGTATAGCAGAACCCTCTCCGATCGCCAGTAACTCCACCTAAAAATATAGTGAATCTGACTATGGCGCTATGTAGATATTTAAATAAATTTTAATGAAAAAAGCCGTCTTAAGTATTTAATTTTAATGTTCTGCGTTTTCAAGTGTGCCTTGGTTGCTAAAAGTATTAGTTAACCACAATTGTAACGAGAAACAGTTGACTACGTCAGACGCAGAAGACGTGGTTCCTGCAGTAGTTTGAAACAACGAATTTCCAAGTTTATTTAACGTGATAGAAATTCTTGGAAGAGTGAGAAGGAGTTGAACTTCACAGGATATCAAAAGAAATACTTCAAAATGCGCATTTCTTGTGCTGTAATTGGATGTCAGTCCAAAGGGTGTAGGTTTTTTCGATTTCCGCGAACAGTCGCCAGGTATGGTGCTGTGGTTAAATTTTGTTTATTATAAATTATCCTATCATAATGTGTTGTCAAGTTTTCTACCCCACATAGAAAATCTATTACGGAATTGATATACTACAGTGACAGCATCTGACTCAGTATTAAGTTGAAATAATAACCTGGTTAACCACCATTGGCACTCCCTGGACTGGATTGTTTCTTTGTTGTATGAGTCACAAGAGCTTGGTCATGAGTACGAGAATGAGTATTTGCGTTAACACTCGGAGGGGTGTATCTGGCGGGACGAGGATCTCGCGGGTGATTTCCTTGTGTAAAAGAGATAGACGTAACGCGTGTGCAATTGACAGGACGACCTTCCTCAGAGGCATTGGTTCGTAATGAGGTAAGCTCGGAGGATTGGCCATACCAACGTAACAACTGCCGCATACAATCAACAGTCAAAGGGCCTGCACTTCTCAACAAATTTTGGATTGGGGCTGCGAACTGTCGGATTATTTCTGCGGCTAAGTCGGGATCGTCTATTGCTATGCCGCTAAGCCTAGCCAGGGCGATTTTTCGCGTAAAGTAATCTTTCATCGTCCCGTGTCTGGGACGGTGATATTTTCCAGAGGTAACCCTCAATCTGTAACTGTAGTGTGTCTCATGATCACAAAAATTTTCCACAAATTTAGCCTTAAATTCCCCGTACGTGGTGGAAAGTGGATGGATCTAGCGTGTCACGCCACATTTTTGCCTTGCTTTCGAACAGAAACATCGCCAAACGTGCGCGATGCTCGGGAGAAACGGCGGTCAAATTATTATACTCTTAGAGGTCCCTGATGAATGCCAAAGGGTGTTCGGAAGATCTGTCGCCGAATGTGGGCTTGGTCACAGCCACAGGGGGTAGAGTGCCAACGAGAGGACTGTGGCGTGATGTGCTTAACTCATCTATGCGTGCTTTCAACTGGGTCACCTCATTTCGAATAGTTGGAATCTCCTGTTTCACTGACGCGACATTGCGCTCCAAGTCTATTTTCATATCTGTTTGAAAATTGGCTAACCCGCGTAGGGTTGAGATGCCAGTTTGACATTTGTTCAACTTAGACTGGAGGCGGCCATCGATTTCGACTACTTCTGCGGATTTTGCATGCGACAGTGCATCAAGGCGTCTAGAAAATTAGGTCTCCATCTCTCTAATGCTTCGATTAGTTTTGGAATGCATCATAGTAAGCTCGTCACGAAACACATTCAAACCAGTGATTAATTTGGACTCTAGAATTTCAGTGTTCTCGCGGATAAGGTGCATTATATCATCGAGTTTGTCATTAACTTTGGCCGGGCTACTTGATTTGGTCCCATCGGGCGGGAAATGTTTGGGTATTCCTAGTATTGCGGAAGCCGGAGTCAACGCACCTAGCGTTTCCTCGTGGGTGCAGGCAAGTTCGAATGACTGAGAGGGAATGCTGGACGGCATTTCTTCTTCGTCAGCATTTTCACTAGATAGATAATCTGGAGTTAAATTACGAATTTTCATGAACACACGAATTCTCGGTCACTCATTCCGCTGGGGATTGTCGTCATCGATTCAGTTCCTCGCTCGTCCGTCTCACACTTCAGGAAACTACTGACCGTGACGGGTATTGGGGAAGTGAGCCAATTTTATTTGACGTGATTATAATATAATACGAAGGGTACAGCGGATTCGGGTATCTACACCCGCGGGGTAACTGCCTCCGGCTCAGCAGGAAGCTTTCGCTTATATCCGAGCGTGGGTGGTAGTGGGAAAAAAGGAAAGGGAAGGTAAGGTAAAGTTAGCGAGCCACAACCCCTTCGAGGCCGACACCAATGAGGCGTATTGAGGCCAAAAGGACTTCAATGGGCCTCCGCCTCCCCGAAGTGCTCGTATTAGTTTGGTTACCCAAACAACTGAGACGAGTAGCCGTCGGTCTCGCTTTCGCGAAAAACCTACCGCACATCTTTCAGGACCGGAAGAGCCCATTGCCCAAAGATTTGGGATTAGGTGTCTCCCTGGCTCCCTTTCCGGGTAGACGCCGTGCGGTCTGCCGGAGTACGTCATCGAATCAGGGGCCACCGGACCCATGGAGGGTCAATTCGGACCAATTTTGGTCAAAGCGTGGGAACATCCATCAACTCAATACTCCTCGTCAACCCTTCACGAAGGGTACAGGTGTTTCGGCTCTCGCCGCAGGATTACAACTTCCGCCCTGGAATCAAGCTTCTCGCTTATGTCCGGGGTAAGGAAGAGGGGGGAAGGAAGGGATGGGAAGGGAAGGTTAGCGAAACCAACAGCCCCTTCGAGTTAGACACCAATGCGGCGGATTGAGGTCAAAAGGACCTCAATGGGCCCCCGCCTCCCCGGAGTCCTCGTATTAGTTTGGTTACCCAAACAACGTGCGACGAGTAGCCGTTTGTCTAACTTTCGTGAAAACCTTCCGCACATCTTTAAGAACCGGAAGAGCCCGTATCCCAAAGATTTGGGATTAGACGGGGCCGCCGCACTTTCTGGGAAGGTGTGTTTGATTGCGATCTCAGGACGCAGAGGACGTCTGGAGAGAGAGTTTCAGTTGGATGACTAGGGAAGGGTAGGAAGGGGATGAGTTGAGTGAAGGAGGGATCCTTGGTGCAAAAGATAAAGGTGAAATTCCTTTTTTAAAGATTTTTGTTTTATTGAACTATAGCTTGCTCTGATAAAAAAACACAATTTTTACATAAAATATCCGCATTGGGCGGCTGAAAATACGGAACAGAATTCTCCTTCTGAGTTACTGGTTGGTGGGATCTAAAATCTACTAAAAAAATGAAATGTTACACGATAGCACACTGAAAATTATACACTTGTTCAAACAATTATGACATTTACCCGCGTAGCCTTGAACTTTAAACAAATCAATGGCAATTATAACAAACTTGAAATCATTGTTGCCCAAGTGGCCAAATTTAAACAGTAATTGAGAAGCTCTCCGCACAATCTGATTGTGGCCCCTTTTTGGGCGCCTAATAAGTTATTCGTGGAACGAACAATATTGGTGGAATCACTTCGAAACAAATTGGGGGTGAGATGTAACACTTGGGGGGGAAGTTTACTGGGGGGGGAGCACGTAATCTGGGTGATGACACTGGGGTCGTATGGTTTTTTTGTCTTAGTTTTCTTCCCTTGAAGCGGGAAGCTGGTCCTTTGCCAAAGTGACGTCCACGACTCTACCATGATTCGGGAGGCAGGTCTGTTGGAGTAGCGTTGTTCCGTCGAGATTCTCGGAGACGTAAGGAAGACGAGTCCCTTGAGTCCCCCGTTGTCTCCCGTCCACGTGCTCTCCTGGGGACCGATTTTATAACTTAACGTTCGAGCGTAAAAGAGTCATACCTGCCGAATTTTGGATAATATTTCGAAAACAATTGCCGATACCTATTTTGAAACTCACGTTCGAACGTATTTTGCCTCATGCTAGAATCCTTGACTTCGACAGCAAAATACCTGTCGAAGCGGCCATTCTCGATCGAAGAAGGGTTTCTTTTGGTTTCTTCATTGATTGATATTGTCGTTTGGAATATTTTACGGACTATATATAAAATATAACACACCATTCTTGACTTCAATTACAATTGGTGGCCTAGATTGCCGTTCAGTAATACATATATTGGAAATGTATTTCAATAACGCGTATTGTTTTGATTAATTACAGTAGGTGTCTAATTGTTTCAAACTATCCTATTGTAGCGCTTTCTCTTCACTTTTTATTACAGCTGGAAGTTCTAAATTTCATTTCTGCAAGGACATTGATGTCATAATTAGTGGGGATAGTGAAAAGGTCTGTCGTGCGTTTAAGCGGCAGTGTTTATTGTGGCATATCAGTGCTTACAAATGTTACTTATGGGCTGTCATGGATTGTGTGTGTGCTAGTGGTGATGTATTAACATATTAAGGTTAATAAGAGCTATGCTCCATCTCTTGAGCTTGTGTGTTGTGACAGGTATTGTGCTTTAAGAGTTACAAATGCGTAACAAATGTCGGAGATGACTGATGTTTTTGAGTAGTAAGTGGTTTTTTTACGTCCATGATAAGGGATAAATATTGAAGTGCTTCTTAATCTTAATTCAGTAACTTGCCATACCAAGAGTCACATTTGTATTACATAGCAATATTGTGTACAAATTAGGTTTTCACCACAATGAGGAACCCTTCTACGTTTAAGGCAAGTGATAACTAATTAATTAGCCGTAGAAATTTGAATGCTTGGCCATGACGAGGCTTAATCTTTTATTTGAGAGTTTGTGAATTGTGTGATCGTTTTCATCCAAGTGAAAGGGTGATGATTATTTTGTCAACTTATCTGTGTTGTTTTATTCTGGTTTCAAATATTGTTTTATACAATAATATCCTTAAGTAGTTGAGACGAATATTGAATTTTGTTCAACTGACTTTCAGTAATAGAAATTATTATACATGTTCTGTAATAGATTACACAGATTTCTATGGTGATATTTCTACAATAAGTGTGAAGTTATTGGCAATTTGGACTTAAGATGCGTTACGCTAGTCAGTGTGTTTGAAGTATTGTTATAAATCAGCAAATGTCGTCGAAGACTGCGATTACTGACTACATAAAGGAGCTTGGTGATGGAATGGAAAATTCATACCAGAAAGTTAGTGGCATTATTAAATTTTTTTTCTTTGAAAGTCAAGTGATTTTCGCCAAAGTGAAAGCTTGTTAATATGTCTGTATGCGATGTGTGATGTTTTATTATTTGGCATTAATTAAATTGTGTCTCCTCAACCAAGTGTTTTTAGGATTTATTTGCCTTATTATCATTAGCAATGATTGTTCCATTATATGAATAAATTTCAATTTAATGTTAGAGTGTGAGCTTGTTGTAATTGTGGCAATTATGATGAAAAAGATTCCCTAAAAATCTAGCGGATGATATGATATATGCTACAAGAAATTGACTTATGATAGTGAACTACCAAGCTCTTTTCAGTTTCACTTTATGATACGCTGGTCATCCTTAAATATAGCCTTTTAGGTGGATTAGTATATGAATACTTTGGGGTAAGGAATTTTAGGAGAATAGTCGTTGAGTCGTATCGATGAATTTCCTAATCAATTTATGTCGGAAATTACATTTCATATCATGTCCAAGATTTAAATGGACTCTATCGGGCGTAAGATTTGGACATTGACATTTTAAGAGAACCGTTGAGCTTTAGCTGTATTTAGACAATGAAAAATATCGTGAAGGATGTGGGATATCGTCATCTCTGTCGATTTTTCTAAGAACAACTCGTCCTTCTTCATTAGGGTTTTAGAAGCCATAAAATATGAATAGACACCAATGTATGGTTCTAGAAATTTCACCCCTCAATCCTAAGGACAACGTCTATTCTACGGTTTTAATTTCACAATTTGCATTGATTTTCCAAATTTACCAATAAATATCATACCCTGTGCAACTGTATCATGGTCCTTTAAGGTAAATATAGCATTTTCAGAGGCAATGTTTGCATAATTTGTTATGCCAAAGTTACATCTTATCTTTCGAGTCCTCAGTGATCATGGCAAAATTTGATTCGAGCTTCTCATGAGTAATTTTTTTGTATTTGGAGTGCCAAAACTTTTGCTCAAAAGATAAATACCTGTATCCAATGTCCTAAGGTTGTTAATATGTAAAATTTCATTCTCTAAAAATTAGGATATTATTATCCAAATGGCCAACTACATCGCTGTTGCTTAGTATTTTGTACCACAACTGCATCTAAGTCATTTTTTACGTAGCATGTGGGGGTAGACCGAACTTAGGGATAAAAGCGACCTACCCCGTGTCCCAAAATAAATAGAAACTCTACGGCGCTTTTCTTTCCCTCCTTTCGAGTCAACCCGTTGCCTCTGAGTCCTCGCTCCCCTTCCGCACCCCCACATCTCCCCTCCTCAAATACTCCCTTTCCTTCCTCACTTGATTTACCTTTTTTATTCTTTCTACGCTTCCTCGAGAACGTGACCAAGGGGTTCTCCGCGTCGCTCTAAACGAATCAGAGGAGAGAAGCTAGCAAAGGAGGCGTGGTGTGTGTTCGTATGAGGAGGAGAGGGTGTAAAAAGGGAAGGGTAGGGAGGGGGCGGGGGAGGAAAGGGGGAAAATGGCTCGTCTCACCCTCCCCCCACCCTTTTTTCGCAGTGAAAGTGAGGCACAGAAAAGAGAACGAGATAAAGGAGGAGGAGTAGTAGTATAAGGAGGGGTAAGGAGAGAAAATGGAGTAAGAGGTGGCGGTTTGAGTGGAGAAAAAGGCGATAAGGCAGGTACGGTGGGTGGGCGTCATTTTGAAAAGCTGCCGAGAGAGGGCGTTGAAATGAGTCGAGGCGTGTCGGAGAGAGGAGGCGGCCGGGGGAGGACGAGATGAAGGAGGGGTTGGGAGGGGCTCGGATGTGTAGCCTGGAGGAGCTTAATAATTACAACAATCTCGGTGGTGGAAGCTCGCTGCTCGCTGACAGCGAAGGTGCTCGGAATCCATTATGCTGCCAGCTGGAGTAGATACGAGATATCTAACAGCAGCCTACACTCCCTTAACATTTCAGCAAGACAACATACGGGGCTTTTTCCCTGTAGTTGTTTGCGCTTTGACGATATGGCTCTAAGGGAAATAATGTCTGACTTATGGAAAATTTTAATTTATATGTCATCTCTGACTGGATTTAACAATATTTTGGCATTCATCGGTTTTCAGTGGAGTACAAATATATGATATTCATTTCAAGTTAAGAAATATCTGTTATATCTTTCGTTGGCATTCATGCTACGTGTTAAATGAATTCGGATAGGGCTCTTTCTTGTAGTTTATTATCATTGGCATTGCTAACCGTACCTACGATATTATATTCAACTATTGAAATATGGAAGGTTGGAGGATAAAGCAATCAATATTGTGATTCTGGCTACGATGGGGAAACAGGAGAATGGCTTCAATTTCAAATAACCCAACAAAATTTTAACGTCAGGAGTGGTTTAATGATTCTCCATGCATACTATCTGTACTTTCAAAACTTAATTTGTTAATATAATGGTTAATATAGATTGACTATGATGATAAAATGCCTAACACTTGAAGTCTTCTAGCAAACTTGATGTGGAAATATGTGTTTTAAAAACGAAATTAGAGTATAGAGAAAATTTACTAAAGCGAACTTCCATTGAAACTAGTTAAAAGCCGTTTACGTCCTTCTGTTACGTGCCCTAGCACTACCTTTCATTGTGACCTTCAATTATTCACTTCACCCCGAGGTGTATCGCCGTCCCTTTAATAAATTGCTTCATTGTGTGGTGGCTGCCGTGAAGTGAGGCCCTCCTCCCTCGGGAAGTGCCATGGAATGTTGAGCTTGGGAATGTACCATGTATGATTAATCTTTCAGTCTTCCGTGAAAAATATATGACTACGTGATGAGGGAGGTGCAAAAGTGTTTTCAATTTCTCTGGGGAGGACCACGGGAAAACCATTGAACTCAACTGCCAATGCCCTCTCTTCCTTTCTGTGTATTTCTCATTTCTCACTCCGTCCTCTTGATTGAATTTCACTTGTCACGTCCTGCCTCGTGCCTTGAAACCACAAACTGCTCATTTCTCCGCTCTTTCAATTATGGTCGTTTATACGGCATCCACGTTTAGCAATATTTGGCCACCTGTAACTGGTTAATAATAATAACTGGTTTCAAAAACATTCTCCATTCACGGAAGAAGTTTTTGACGTAATGGATACATTTTTATTAGAATGATTTTTTATTGCATGACTTACGCCATCAACTTCAATGTAAGTGAACCATAATTTTTTGTTTAATAGTGTACGTAGGTACTCAATGCAGCCGAAAGTGATGTCCGAGGTTTTACGTTCATATTGAGAAAATATATCTTAAGTGCGCTCTCGCAGATTGAACATGTCTTACATCTGATCAACAAACAGGGATGATGGTGAAATAAATAATATTAGACATCACACTTGATGTTATCTTCTCATTAATGATAGCATTCAATTTGAAATTTATATGTCAAAGCTTTTATTTCATTTATTCCTCTATTCTTGTTCTTTCTCGTTCCTACGGTCACAATTACCTTCATAGTATTGGCCAGGACTGAGATCACATACTGGTAACGAGAGCTTGTTATGTATTTGCTTAGTTTTGGTACCATTAACACAAAACTGAACAGTTGCCTTTCTGATATCGTTGAAGAATTTCAGCCACGAGTATTTCTCATTTGGCATTTTCCATTCCATCAAAGATTAATTTTAATCTAAGTCTCGGTCCCCAACCTAGGGCACAGCTTCATATCTTTAAAGTATTTTTCTTGGTCTTGCTAATGTAATCATTTTGCTACACAATTCAAAAACTAATAAATGCTCCATTACTCATGGATTATTTAACCTAAATAATTTCCCCTTTTCCTTTCCCCTTTCCCTTTTCCTTTCCCGCCATGTTAACAGTGTTTTTTTTCTGCTATTTGCTTTGCGTCCTTGATTGATCTTTTAATTACATGGGGCTGACTCGTCCGAATTCAATTATTTTTCTAGCCCACCGTTAATCTGTTTTATAGTAACTTTTCACTCTTTGCAGATTAGGAATTGTTTCTTGTGTTATACATTTCAATCTAAGGAAGTTATTTTAATACCAAATTATTTATCTTTACATATAGTCGTCAGTGTTACTCTTTGACTCCTCTAATATATGGTGTTTTTGAAATCTCCACACATTTTACTTACAGTAATTTTTTTACAAGTGGCCCTTCAGTAAATGAGGACATATTCTTTTCAGCATCACCATATATTTAATAATTTACTTTCTGTACGTACGCAGCAAGGACCAATATGTTCCCTTACCTATGATTTCATTCATTAAAATAATATGTTCATCCTTTATTATTGACATTCAAGGCGTCAAAAAGTTTAATCTATAGAATTGGCGAAGGTGAATAACTAAGCCAGAGGCAAATAATCATGACTTATATTAGAGCTCCAGTTTTAAAAACATCATTAATGTGTCAGCTAAATGGTCCCTTTCCAAAGAAGTCGTTCCTTATGCCACAAATGCCGTCGCAGACTGCAAGGAAAAGGAATTTTCAAAGGGACGGCTTCCTTTGGGTATAGTCTGCAACTGGGCCTTATAATTTCGATTTGCTTTATTGGGTCAGTGTGTAGATCTATGGGAGGAACATGCAAAATTTGGGGGGAGAGCCGCTTACAAGATTGTTTTCATATAATTGGTGACATCTTCTACGAAGTCTAGCCAACGACAGTGAAGTTTTTTCCCTTTGCCCTTAATATCTTTCTTATGAGAGTCATACGTCTCAAACTGCGTATGCTGCTCAGCAGGGTTTGTGCTTTATTCGTCCTGCTGTTATTTTTAGGCTGCATCAGCTCAGATTCAGCTGAGAAATAATCACCATTTCTGCTGCAAAATTTGCTGAGCCAAGTATGCCAAAACGCAAGTTCAATAATAATATTTACGCAATTTATGGAAAAAATATGCATGGCGTTTCTTTGGCAATCTTTAACAGCTATAATCGTCGATATAGGAAATGTGTGCATATTTTGTATCGTTATAGATACTAGCAATATGAAACATTTTTAGCTAATCTTTACTCAGCTGCATAGTTTCTGAAAGGAGTCATCTAACGCATCTGTGAGGGATAGACAAATTTTTCTATTCACTTGGAGTTCCACTCGTTAAATTTATCACTAAGTAAAAATAAAACGAATTTAAATACATGAAAATAAATTCCAAATGTTCCCAGGCACAGATGAAATAGAATTGACAAAAAAATGCTAATAAATTAGCTCGCCATTCCATGTTACTTGGTCCATTCGTAGTTAGCAGAGGAATACCACCTTGCTCGGTCGTCACAAAGCCCCGTGCTCCTTAATCACATTAACGCTGTTTCTCGCGCAGCCTTTTCTGCAATCGGAGAAAGGCTGGCATTTTGAACTCATCTTTAAAGAAATAGGTATATATAGACCCACTCAGAGCTCTCCGTTTAGAAAAAAAATAATACCGCATCCGGCCGAAACCTAGAGAAGATTGTAAGGGGAGTGTGTGAGGGATGGGTGGGACCGTCGATAGAAAGCTCTTAAAATGATTATTCGACCCATTTTTTTCTCCAGCAGTCCTTTATCTTTACAGCGCAGAGAGTTCTCTCCTTAAATACCTTCACTCTCTCCGCCCTTCTGCCCGTTTCGAATCCGGTATGACACGACGCGTCCGAGCTTTTACGGCCCTAGCTCCGAGGGAGGGGATCCGGAGGGAGGTATGGAATGGTAAACTCATGGTGGGGAGAGGAATGAGGAAGCGGCGATGGGCACGGGCTGACGAACAGTTTTGGTAGAAGTGACGCGACGGAGGGCGAGAGTTGGGGATAGTGTGTTCGACAGACGGGAGAGGGGGTGGAGAACTGAGTTTTCTTCCCTCCCTCCCATCCATCCTCACTGCAGCTTTTTTCTCCCTACCTCCTCCTCTTCCTCCACCCTCTTCCTCATCCTCCACCCTCCTCCTCATACTCCATCCTCCCAGCTTCTTTCAATTCGAAGTGGTGGGCTGGTGTTTGGAGCGGGTGCGCCTGCAAAATCGACTCTCTTTTGAATTGGCTGACGTCATTAGTCGGCTATATCAAAGGAAGGCGCGCATAGTCCTCCTCCTGCCTTACACATTCCCCTCTTCCCACCCCCACTCCGACTGTCTTTTCACCCCTTTGCTTGACCTTGGAGTCCGCCCTTTCCCTTTCCTCCATACCACTTCCCTCCCCCCCTTCCTCCCATTCCCCCTCTCCAAGGCCCGTCCTGCCGATAGCGCAGCCCTCCCACTTGACTCATCTGGAACTCTTTTGGAGGTCCTTATCGCAGATTCCTTTCCCCAGAGGCGCTCTTGCTCACCCACCCGACGTATATTTCTCCATTTCCACTCGCCGCCTTCACTTTCGCGTCAGACTTCACCCTTTTATCGCCTCCCCGTATCTATAATGGAAGCGCGTGCTAGTGATCTGCGAAACGTTAAGGGTGCCGTGCGTTTATTTTTATGCGAGATTCCATTTTTTCCTTCTCTCTCTCTCTCATTCCCTCTCTCTACACGGTGCCGCTATTTCCGTTGTGCCAGGAACGCGTTGCGGTTTGTTAAAGATGTTACAATGACTCCATTTATCTTGACAGCGTTGATGGAATTCCAACCGGTGCCGGGATGAGTTTCGCTGTAAAACTTTTTAATAGGATTTGATAAATGTTTATTTAAATTAAGGCACGCTTTAATATGCGGAAAGGTAAAACTCTTTTCGATACATATCTAGGTTTCTCTTGTTTTGAATGTCTTTTTTATACTTGTCCCTGGGATAATTATATATGAAAATACACCTACAAGTTATGCTATACTCGCGATCAGGCTCTGAGGAGAAGAGAGACATATTAGGAGATGAGAAATATCAAATGGAGGTATTTAAATAGAAGGATTGAATCATAAATGACGACCAGAGTGATGTCGAAACACACGGTGTATATAGTGGTGCTATCATAAAAATGGCAAACCAATGTGACGAGATTAGTGTTTGTAATACTGAGATGTATTGATGATGAGACCAAAAATGCCCTTGACCCCTCCGACTCTGACCAATTTCGCCAGGATATTCAGTTTTACTGCATTCTGGACCATGCCCAATTGTTTTGGAAACTATTTTTCCGTCACCTAAATAAGGGAGTATGAAAAATTGAGTTCTTTGTAATCTTGTGTTTGGTTTGTCTTCGCTATCTACGGACATAACATACTCATGAAAAAGCACAAACATTCATTTGAAAGAGAGGCAACATCGCATAATACTGTGACGTCATTAGTTCTAGATTTTGGATGATTGTAAATTCATCTTCATTTTAAAAACTTAGACACGTATTTCTCATAATACGTACACCGTTGATTTTACTCATTTCGAAATAATTTACAACTAAACACCTTGGCTGTGCAAGAGCAATAAATTGCGATGGCAAGTTTTGTTTTAAGGGATGCGTTATTTTTTGTGCCCTCATGTTCGCTTATCACGTTCTAGCTTCGCGGCATCCTAGGCTGAGGAGATGGTGTTTTTCTATCGGCATGCCAGTCCAGTACCACCTATATCGTATCGTACAGTTTTCATTTAGGGAACTGGTTGAGAGCAAAAATCCAAGAATGACAAACCACGAAATAGAAAATAATCTACTGTGGTGAGGTTTCCATATCGACGCCGAATGCTGCTCATGCGAATTCATTTACCATAAATGCATTCAGGGCCGTTGCAAGTAATACCATTGGAATGATTACTTTATAATATGTGCTTCATAATAAGTTATTCTGAGAATAGTGCTCAATTTGTCAGAAAAATATCTTATCCAGAATCCAGAAAAAAACATTCTCTTTGTTTGCTATATGGCTAAGATTTGGCGTACTATACCTAGTCTACCAGGAGGCAAGCTGCATTCAATCGGAAAATTTCTTTTGATTTTGCTCTCAATACTTACGCACAATGATTCCAAAATGGCTTTAGGCATATAAATCCTCATGAGTGTTTGTAAGGAAAAATGATGTGATCAGCGTTAGGTTTGCGTCCTTAAATGTTTGAAAAAGCAATATCACAGCCAACATACCGAAGAATGTCTTCCACTTAATCAACAAGGTGAAGATACCGTCTTGTCTGCACGACAGAAACAGTTGAGGCGTCTGTAAGTGGCGTTGGAAGATTATAAGTCGAAATACTCAATTCTGGACAGATTTTTTCAACTTTTCAGTGAAACGGATATACACCATTAGGTTTGAAAAAAAATATCGCGACTGTGCCCAGGAATTTGATTGATGCACGCTACAATATTTTTACACCCTTTCGCATATTTGTAAAGTTCAAGTCAAAGGCACCAAGTTTAGCACCACTGATTCAATTGAGAGCAAAGCATGCAAAGTGAAATAAGGGAGTTCTCAGTAGTTTATAAAAAGTTAAGAGTTTGTTTCACAATGCAGCCGAGAAGTTCAGGAATTGGATGATCCATTAAAATCATGTAGTATTGCAGAAATACAATATGTTTTACTTCTGCCTGTTCTGCTAGAATAACCACAAAATGGCAAAAACAAGGTGAAGTGTTTTCTGATGAAGTAGTAATCAAAACAAGGGACATCAAAATTAAAATTTAGAAATGTTAACCGGGCAATAACCCGTGTAGCTTTTAAAATCATGTTTGGGGGATTTCGAATAACTGTACTAGAGACTTTCTTTTTACATCTACAGGAAATATATACCTAAAAATTCCAATAAAATTTTGGTCCCACAAAAGTTGCCGACATCTGGCTTCCGGAATCCGTAGTTACTAGTCGAGGTCTCATTGAGGGACGTTGAATTTACTTGGAGGTAAGCTCTACAAACTGACAATGACAAAAATTATCAAAACTGCTAAAAACAGATAAATAACATGGTGATTGGCCGCATTGCGAAGTTTATAATATATATAATCTGTTATAGATAACATAAGGCTGTCAAAACTGCTGAAAAACCTCACCATATAGAAGAACAAGAGTAAGGTAAGATAGGCTTTTGGAAAAAAATAAAATAAAAAAAGAATAACTAATGTTATTTTAATCCTGAAGACACTGTAGTGATGGCTTCTAATTGTACGTTTCCTTCAAACGGCTTACAAAGTTATGCTTCATTAAAACTTGTGAGAAGTGAAAGAATCATTAATGTTATTCGCAGAGAGTACTTAGAAGTTGAAGGATGGTTTTTGATTGAAAGGGCAAATGTACTGTGGACTTGAGTTGATTAGGTATGTCTGGCTACTCTTCCATAGAATATAACTCCTAACAAGTGGTACTGGATATTTTGAAATTTGAGTTTGTGCGATTAATCTAATCGTTAACAAATATTGCGATAAGGTATTTAAAATAATTTTATACATTACTAGCGGAAGGTACCCGTTGAATGTCAGCGGGTGTGAAAAACATTCAACTTATTTTAGGAAAACTTATTCAACTTATTTATAAGAAAACCACAAAGCCTGAAGAGTACTGGCAGCGTCGTCATTTGAGGAGTTCGCAACCTATCTTGTACGTTGTGTTCGATGTAGTGGACACTCCGACCATTTTCCAGGTGCACGTAGAGATGAGTGACTGTTGGCCCTCTTTCATGCACGGAAAAGCCAAACATGAACCACGCAGACTCTACTACTTAAATAGCACCCAGGTTCATAGATAGTCATCCCGTTCTCAGCTTCTCAGCTCAGGTTCTCTTGAGCCGTCTTCTGAGTGAATTAACAGCTTGATCGCTTCCCTTGTGCACACTATATTTGCATTCAATGACTTAATCGAGTTGCGCCCTTCAACTTTGATATGTGCGTTGAGTATCTTAATCAGGATCAGAGAGTAGGGTATAATCCAGCAGTTGACAACGTCAAAGGAGCATTTGCTGCAGCAGCCATGTTTATTTGACTTATGAATCCTCCGTCACTCGGACTGCGCCTTCGGCGTAAAAGGTAGTCATAATTATTGGTTTTGGTTACTAAATCAAAAATCTAAGGTGATTCTTTGTGCAATTGCCATTTTCATGCACGGATATCGTTCATCGAGCTGAATTTCCCATTCTTCTTTCGGGTAAGAATCATTAAGTGACGTCATTATAATTTCCGCCATCTTAAAACAAATTGAAGTTTCAAAACAGTTTGGTCTATATTTGAAGATTTGTAGCTGGTTACCCGTCCGTAGGTTGGGTTAGAATGAAATTTGTGTGGTTCTTAGCGTAACCGGAGAAACACCACGGGGAAGTGACCGACTTATGCCCGTATTCATAGTCGTATTCTTAGGGGTAACCTGGGTATCCCCTAACCAGGTAACTCATAGGGGTCCCCTACGCTAAGCGATTCATAAACCTTACCTGGGTAACACCCAGCCAGGGGACGCCTGGGTAAGAGATTTTGCAACAATCCCGCGGAAATGCTTTCAAGTGAGTTTGAGGGTAATGATTGAATTACCCATCATGCCATTAGCCATCTTGTTTAGCTACCTGACAATAAAAACTCGTAAGATATTCGTCGACGGTCCAAAAACCCCGCGCAACCGCTAAACTAGGGCCTAAGGCGCGACCGCACGACAGTAAAACTTATTTTTGGCATTAATTGATTTTAGCATTTGACCGGGCGAAATAATCCATTCAGTGCTTATAAAATTGTAGAACGCTTAATTTACCTCTATGAGAAAGTATTGGAAATATTTAATATTTAGTTTTCCAACCCTAACGATTGATGACTGCAACCAACCATTACATCATTCCCTTGCAACCACCTTAATGCTCTTGTAACTCTTTAGTTACACGTCCCATTTTCGCTGATCTACTTAAGTATTTGACCCATAGCCTTCCTCGAGGTGTATCATCTTTGAATTTTAATTTCCCTTTTTTATTTTACCTACACCTTCTTTGTTTCTCAAAGTGTAATATTCATCTGAATCCCGTCTTCTTGATGGCGATCAGTATGGTTTACATGTCTAAAATTTTCTCCACACCTCCTCGTTTCTGTTCCTATCCTTTCATTTGATCACCAGTTTCTTCCTCAAGCAATAAGTTTTGGGAGTATTTTTTCTCTTCCGTTCCTGACCCCATGTGTTTCACATCACCGAATGTATATTGTTCCTCCATAACCAGAGGCACTAATTGCAGGCATTTGTAGAAGAGTGAATGTCTTATTTTTTCCATAGTTTTGAGGCTCAACTATGTGGAAGTTGAAGTTCACAAATGAAAAAGTAACTTCGTTTCCTTCCACAGATTTACTTTCCTTGTACAACATGTTTCGACAAAGCGGTGTCATCGTCAGGTGCCTATCCCATCAAACAAAGTTACTTTATAATTTGTATCTTGTTTTTATTTACGAAATTTTTCAGATATGTTATAACTACCACTTTCCCTACTCACCAAGTTTCAATGTCCCATTCAAAGACTTTGAAAAATGATAGACAAAGTAAACTGTATTTAAGAATAAGGTGAAATATTTTAATCAGAAGCTTTATCATTACCAATAATATACGCAATGGAAACTGTTCAATTTTCCAAAATATATTCATACTCACCGCTTTTAAACTCCGTATCCAGGTTACAGAGTTTCATAGCACCTCTTAGTTGATAATCCAAGGAATTGGATGAACAGAATGGGCCTGCTTAAACTTGAATTCTAACACGTATTACTTTCCCACTTGGAATGGTGAAGTTCAGAAAACTTTTAATCACTCTTACGATTTATGACAATGGAAATTGAATTTCTATGCTCCCAGTTCAACGGTAACTCCTCTATCCAAAATTTCACTTTCTGCGTCACGAGCCCTCTTTTCCACATATTTTTTTTCCAACTCGGGAAAACCAATGCGGCGGCATTCACCTGGGGAATGGGGGGGGAGTGGCGAACGGTGGCGCTCGCCTTCCCACCCTGCCTCCTCCTCTATCCTCCGCCGAACACCACCGGCACCAATTCCGCCTTCTCACCATTCACCATCCCTCCCGTGGACCGAAAGGACGGACCGAAGGACGGAAAGAGTCAACGGAAAGGGTCGAGAAGATAGAGATTCGGCAGACCGCGGGCCACGCCCAAAACTAAGCGCGAGATCTCAGTTTTAGTCAGAAGACGTGGGGGTGGGAGGAGAAGAGGAGAGTCGACGGAGAATGACGGCGGGGTTACGGTGGTGCGGGAGGCAGGAAGAAGGGGGAGGAGGGTTGAATTGGGTGGTGGGAAGAGGAGGGGGGAAAGGGTGAGTGAAGGAAGGGGTGAAAGAAGAGAAGGGAAGGGGCGCGGTTAAGAGAGAGGGAAAGTGAAGGGAAGGTTGGGTCTCGGAGGGGGGAAAGAAAATGCCTCGGCGCCAGAAACCTCGGATTTACCGCGGACAATTTAACACCAATTACGATTTTGTGGAAGTTGGCGGTGCGGGCGGAGTCTTGCTGCCGACAGCTGCGTGTAAGGATGGGTGGAGGCGGAGGAGAGGACGAGGAGTGGGAGGGAGAGGGAGAGAGCTGAGGTTGAAGCGAGGGGTTAGAAGGTGGAGAAGAAATGGAAGGGGGGGGCGCATAGCAGCAGGAGGAGGGGGGAAGGGCACACGACCCCCGGTGAGGGTATGGGGAAATGAAGGCGAGAACCATGGGGGAGGGTCGGTCGAAGAAGTGGTAAGCACCGGCTCCACGAGAACAAGAGGAATGGTATCTTGTGCTACGGGGCGGAAGATACAGAGGAAGAGAGAAGAAGGGGAGTAGGAAGTGTGGAGAGAGAGAATGGGAGGGGAAGGAATGGAGATTGCTGGTTGAGGAGTGGGGGTAGGAGCAAAAAGGGCTCGCGGGTCGATATGTCTTTATTTTCCGGAGTTTTGCGGTCGAGAGAAGGAATTTTTGGTGTAATTAATTGTTACGGGCAGCTGGCTTTTTTTTGTTCGCCGAGAGAAAAGAAAGGTTATTTTTTTCTGTTTCCCGGAGTTTCGCTATTATTTTTGTTTCATCACGTTGGGAAACGAACTTCAATGGCGTTTAGAATAAAGTTTTGGCGTAATATTTTGTTCCGCCGCTATTTTCGGGCGGGGAAGTGGTACGGGGGGGAATCAAGGGAAAGATGGATTGTGGTGTGGGTAAATCATTCGGTTTTTGGGCCGTATCTGCACTTGACGGCGTAACTTTTGAACGTTTTTAATTGAGTTGTTCTACACTGGTGACCACGTAAATTATGATAAGGAGGTTAATGAAGCGGGCCGGAAACGTGATTACCGCTCAAAATGAAGCCTGCCAAAACGTGATTACTTTTTCTTTAACCTTTAGTGTATGCTTCCGTGAGAATTGCCTAATTGAATGTTGAAAATTTTCAACCAATGCATCATTGAAACTCAAAAGAGTACGTTAATGTCCACCAATTTTCAACGTCACAAACAATGGGTAATTTCCTCCTCAAGCAACATAATTAAGACTATACTGCATTGAAAAAAGGTTACTTGCGTGACTTCCATTTTATTTTGGGATTTAAGTCATTTATTAATTTTATATTGTTCCTAGAATTCTCATCTCATCAATATCTGCTAAACTCTGTAACTCACCGATATTTAATTCCTAATGTTATAAGTTGAATTATTAATAAAGCACTTATTTCGTGGAGTTATGGAGGCAGATACAAATAGCCACAAGTTCGCATTTTGTTACGCCTTATCACACGGGATAATAAATGATATTAATATATTTCGCTTAAATATCATCAAGAAGTAATCCATAGTATATAAGCATTCCACTGGAAACAATACTGAAAAATAGCTTAAGAATTCCATTAATACGGTCATGCTTTGCGCTCTTTGTTACCATATCATCATGAGGAGAATGTATTTTTTGACAACTTTACTTTTCTCTTATAATTCCGATCTAATATATCAGACGGTAAACATAGTCTCAAAAAAAATATCGCTCACTTAACGTTGAACCTCTCACCTTGAGCATTAGTGGCTCGGAGAACTCCTTTAATCAATCGAGATTTTTCTGCGCTGGCAACGTAAAACTTTCAGTTGCACCGTGTAGTTACAGGCTCAAGTTTGGCGCGAGTGATTGACTTCAGTAAACAATAAGCTTCGCTCGAATACCTTTCCTTTTTTCGATTTTCTCTTTCTCTGAAATTAAGCTCCTTTCAGCCGCTCACGCCAATGCCGGATCACCATCGCCGTGGTTGCGTGAACAACTATCTCTCTCGTTACTGATTTAGCCGACAAAATGTGTTGCGGGCTCTCACCGAACAGGTTAGAACTCGTAATCCTTGGTAACTCATGAGCTTCTGGGTCATAATTAAAATTTAGTAATAATTGGTACGAAGAGAGAGAGAGTTTGTGTACTTACTAAGAGCATTTATAGGTAAGCATGTGTATTAACATGCTCTATTATCACAAATCTGTTGTTTTTCTACCATGGGGAAACGATACCTTTAAATAGCCATTTATGCATCCAACTTAATGCACAAAGAATCATAAATTCAGAGTAATTTGCTCTGTTTTTAGTGCAATGGCGTTTAAACGCAGTTTTTTGGAGAAATATAGCTACATAACAGAGATAGACTAGAGAGTTTAGACTGCTGCAATGAGTTTGGGTAGAATTTCTGACTGTTCACATTAGAGATATTGGGATAGGAAATAGGACACGAAAGAATGAGTGATTTTCATTTGAAAGTTTTTTACATACCATTTAACTTCGCGCTATATCGGATGCTTGATACATTTTTGAATACCTATATCTGAATCGATTTTTAGAAAGTTATTTCCCAGAATGTCCATCCCTAATTGGAAAACTAATTATTTTCTTTGTCTTTTGAAGATTTAGTGTTTTTTCGTTTATTTAAACTTTCCTTTTATTCCACTACTGTGAGCGTATGTATTGCTGAATGGCTGAGCGTATGACTGAAATTGGATAAACGCCGAAAACTGCAAAAGGCTTTATACGTGTTCAAGGTTCTGAAATCCAAAAACCTCACCTATTTGTATGAAAATTTTATATGTAATGTACATACAGGAAAAAGATCAACTCGTATCACTGAGTTATTTTTAGTCCCTAAATTCCATACCTTATTATTTGAGCACTCTTTCCTAATTTCCTCCTGCAAGTTATGGAATTGTTTACCTGTAAATGTTAGAACCTCTATGACAATTTCGATGTTCAAGAGAAACATGACTGATTACCTATGTAAAATTGCTTAGTTTTTTGTAATATTTTATGTTATGGCATGTATTTATTTCTTTTCTATGTTCCAGGGGACTTAGAGTCCTAGAACAATAAAGACTATTTTCTATTTTTCTATTCTATGTAAAATTAGAACAAGGCACATTTTGTATTTCAAAGAAAAGGAAAGTGATAATTATGTAGCATATCGGCTACCCATTTACTCTCTTTGAGTTCAATTGAAAAGCTTGATCACTTTACCATGGAACATATGCTCTTTACCACAGACGTAATTTTAACATTTCGATTAGGGTAGAGATTACCGGGGATTGTGGACAAAATGGCATCCCTTAGAGCATTTTGAGAGCAATATGCCGACCACACAATGACTGCAAATTATCTCAATTTTCCTTTTGATATTCTGTTTAGTTACTTTGATTCAGTCATGGCTTAGTGAAGCAGAGTCACGAAAAATGTGCCCGCAAATATTGTGTGAACAAGATGTATTAACGAATTTTCATCTCTGAAATATTGGGGGGAGGGTTACTGCTCTTCTTTCCACCCATGAATTTCTTCTATGCTCTATGACTCAATGGAATGAACGCTACATATACCTAAGGCAATAAAAATTTATTAATCTGGGGTTTCATGCAGTTAGGCTTATTTAAATATTGCGCCAAATTTTAATGGTTAACCATGGTTACTCTTCCCACGGACTACAACCTTGACATGGTGGAAGGGCTTGCGCTTTCCAATGGCCACAAGAGCTATACTGGGGCGCAATAAGTATTGCTCCCGGTAGGCTCACCCATCCCAAATAGGTCGAAGAGTAGGAGCCAAATGAAAAGCAGCCCCGTGAGGGTGTCACAGAAAAAACTCTGTTGAAGGCGGTACTGAGAGTTTTTCCCAACTATCAACTATCCAGAAAGTGAACTTTATTCAAAGATAAATGAATCCTGGCAACTACGAGACGCAGGGATGTTGCGCATGGCAAGGCCCCTGAGGTCGTTATCTCACAAAATCCTTGCATAGCAGAGTCATAACAGGATAAAAGGATGTCAAGAGAAAAGAAGAGAGGATAAGAGAGAGGAAAAATAAAGAAAATAGGGATGAAAGTCCCGATAAAAATTGGTATTTTGAACTTTAGGGCAATAATGAGGGCTGGGAAGCTGGAGAATATTTAACAAAAAATAGAGAAAGGGAACATACGATAGATTCGTTGCGGCTGTGCTAGATTGAATAGAAAGACAGTGGGGACTAATGGAGTGATAGCTGCGCGGTAATCTAGAGTATTGGGGTGAGAGTGAACACAGGGTAGCTAAAGTATTGAACGCAATATTGGAAATGAGGGTAGTAAATATTGAAAAGGGGAGCGACTGGATACTAGTGGTAGTAGCACGCCCAACAAATGTTATATTGCTCCAGGAGTACATGCCCACAATCAATTCGAGAGAAAGAGGTGAATGGGGTAGGATCAACTGGAATAGATAATCAGAGATGTCCCGGGCAAGAAAAAGCTTAACAATGGGCGATTTGAACGCAAAGTTGGGGAGGGGAGAGATGGTATGAAGTGGAAGGGTATGGATTAAGAACAAAAAATGGTTGCGGCGAGAAAGCAGTTGAATTTTGTTGTAGAAATAAATTAGTAGTAACAAACACTTGGTTTGAACACCATTTTAGGAGAAAGTTATAATGGAAAATGCCGGGAGACACGGGAGGTTTCAAATTGATCGCATCATGGTTCGGCAAAGATTCAGAAACAGTGTCAAGAAATCGCGGAGCTATCTGAAGACTGATGCAGACTAGGATCATAATTCAGTTATGGTGAAGTTTTATGTTAGATTTAAAAGGCTTAGTATAAGTAGGAGGGTAGCTGAAACTTGGGAACTTTAGAATGGGGAAAAGGAGGGGATACCAGTAGCTAGTGTAAGGGACCATAGGCGAAGCAATGGAAATAGGAACGATAGAGGATAGATGGGAGAATATAAAAACAGGTATAGTAAGAGCGGCAAAGAAAGCAATAGGATAAGTGAAGACTAGGGTGTAAAGTAGCAATGGTTTACGGAAGAAATGATTTAGAAAATGTTGGAGTGAAAGAAGTGGAAAACGTCGACTCCGAACTAGGTAAGAGGAAGTAAATATAAGTACATAGCTAAACGATCAACTCCGGCAAATAAACAGTCTAACAAAGGAAAACTGGTGGCAAGGCAATGAGAGGAAATGGAAAAATTGCAAAAAGAGGGGAAGTGGATGCGTAATACGCTAAAGTAAAATTGCTATTGGGCGGTAAGAGAGGGCAAACGGTACCAAATATCAAGGAAATAAACAAGTAGATTATTGAGCAAGAGATGAGAAGAATTGATCAATAAAATGTTCAAGATAGGTGGACAGAATCCGTGGAGGAGCTATATAACAGCAATAGTGGACCAAATAAATTTTATATAGAGGACGAGGGAACATTTAGAGAGGATGACCTTGGGCCAATGATACTCGAAAGTGATATAGAGAAAGCATTGACAGAGATAAAGGAAAGAAAAGCTGTAGGAGTAGATGACATACCTTAGGAGTTACTTAAGACTCGGAAATAAAGGTATGCAAGCTTTTTTTGAACTTATTCATCGCGTCTACGTGGAAGGATTATCGCCAGAGGACTTTGAAAAAATAGCCCAAATTCCCATTCGAACGGAAAGGAAAGCGTCAGAATTTGAGGACTGTAGAACAATTAGTTTGATTTCATGTGCAGCCAAATTTTTACTTACAATAATGAATAAAAGGTTGGAAAGTAAGGCCAATCACTACCTGGGCGATGATCAGTTTTGTGTGTCGACAGGGATGGTCAACTCCGGATGTAATTGGGGTGATGAGAACACTTGTATTAAGGAACATCGAGTATAATCAGAATGTTTTCGCTTAGTTTGTGGATTTCGAAAAGGCATTTGACAGAGTCAATTCGGAAATACTAACGGAGGACCTCAGGAAAATGGAAATAGACGGGGGAGAGAGGAGACTAATCCGAAACATTGATATGGCGCAAAGGGCACTGGTGAGGGCTGATGGTGAATCAAGGTGGTCAGCAATGGGTCAGGGGGTAAAGGAATGGTGCCCGTTTTCGCCTTTGCTTTTTAACATTTATACTGAGGAAACGGGATGATTTCGATGTAGAAATCATAGTAGGAGGGAAGCTGATAAAGTCGGTTAGATCCGCGGACGCAAATCAGGCGTCGCTAATTTAAGTTTAGAGTATCCGGCGATATTTCGTGAAAATGCATTACAGATATCATGATCTCAAAATAAAAAGATTTTTGTTCACTTTCCACAGAAGTAATTTCATTTTTCGACTTGGTTTTGACATTAGCAATGTGAAATTGCTATGTGAAACCTTGAAAATGGCATAGATAATTTCGAAACCAGGACGGAATAAAAAATTATTCCTGTGGAAAGTGAATCAAAATCTTTTCATTTTGAGATCATGATGTCGCTTATTTAATCTTCGAGGGGGCTACAAACTTCAGTGGATGCTTTAGAAATGGTGTTGGTAATTCGTAATGAAGATAATTTACTATAAAACAATACTTTTGAAATTCTGTCATTTTGATAAAGATTACGAAGCAGGTCATAAAAGCTGGAGGGTACAAACTGAGCAAGTAAAGCATTTTTGAGGCAGTGCGCTAGATGCAAATGGGCGTAGTCACAACGACATAAGGAGGAGAGCTTTGTGGAAAATTTTATATAATGAGAGAGCTATAGTTTTATGTTTAAAGTAGTGTGAATGATAATACCTTTTACTAATATTTTAAATCGTTTGTTCAAATAATATTTTATTATTGAAGATATTTACATTCGTTTATTCCTAAGCCTTTGCTAGCTCAAACTGATATTAAACCATTTTAAAATCAGAGTTCTTCTGCTTATTCACCAAGCTTAGATTCATTGTTCATTATTTGTCGTGTTTAAATGGATTTTCTTAAAGACAATTCTATTGCTTTCGGGTTTCTCTGCGTTGCGTTATCTAGGAGATGACGTTTCGTGACCAATGTTGGCCACATCTTCGAATTGTTGAACAGAAATTTAATTTTCATAAAAATCAGAAATTTTGAATTCGGTACGTTATTTTTAGTTCAGATTGACCTATTTTTAGACGATTCCTGGGCGACATCAATGATTGTACGAGATATAATTCTCATTCCTACCGCAATCATCCGTAAAAGAAACCTTTCATAAAATTATATTTAGAGTAGTTGTTTGGGGCTGGGGTAGTAAACGTGTGAGTTTTACCATTTCTCAGTGCAATGCTCAGCAAAATGTACGTGTCAGTCTTCAGCCCCTACTGTTCACACTTCCAATTCTCTGCTCGCGAGGGCCTTCACAATGCACCCACATCAACCCTGGCGTTTCACTCGTACTCTTTCATCCCCACCCTTTTCCCGACTCTTCAACCCCTTTCCCACTCTTCCTCGCCCCTCTCGTGGTTTTTGAACCATCTCTCACTTGGCTGGAGAAAGAGGGAAGAAGTTGTGATGTAAGCGTCTCGTGGTGGTTTTTCCTGGGTACCTCTGCCACCCCCGACCCCCTCATCTCCCCCCCCCCCACACCTCGTCCACTCAACTATTGAACCGCGAATTTTGCCCAGCAGATGTTGCCGAGGGGATTTGCTCCTTGCACTGGGAAGGGCTTAAGTAAAGCCCCGTGTGGAATCTTCAGTCGCAAACAAAGGGGTTAGTGTCTCCACGCCTGCCGATTTCCTTAGGAAACTCGATGGTCATCGCTTTATCGGTATCATCAGAATCGTCCATTCAGGTCAATCAATATCAGTTGAATCTCTTAGTCCTAAAATTATTTGATACTCTTAGAGAGGATGTAATAATCCGAAAGTAACTGGCCAAAGACCGTGGAGAAGCATCCAATGCTTATATTGATTTTGCATCTTTTAACGTCTTATTTCTTCTGCCATAAAATTTTTGGAACTACTTCCACTCCCTCTTAACTACGAATCGTGGCACGTTATGAATGAATGTCTTCTATTGTCTTTTTATCACATATATTATTTTTATGAAAGATATCTTTTAATATTAGGACATGCTGTTTTTATTTACTTTGTTTGTTTTGATTAAGGAAGGAGATGCTTTACATTGTGTAGTCATGTGTCTCATGGGAAATTTTTAATATGTATTAGACCCTAAATAGTCACAAAGTGTTCCCATATTCGTTTCTCCGGCAGTAGAGCTCCGTGCTCTTCATGATAATTGAAAGGAAATGTTGACACGTTTCGTCAATTTGCAGAGAACATTAACGAATCAATCGTCTGTTTTTTTTCAGTGCGTTTGTATGCTCTACATTTTAAGCTGTCACGAATAAGTGTCATGAACTCTTTCTTGTCAAAAAGATATTCGTGAACAAATAAAGAACGTTATTTGCGTTAAAGTACCAGAATTGATCATTTAAAAAGTGCATACACTCAATCCGACTACAGTTAACATCCAGCACATTGGTTTTCTAAATGCTGTATCGGTCCCAATGAACGCGATGATTTGTAATGTGTAACTGACTAGCACACCTGACCGGCAATTAGGAGATCCAGGTTCGAATCCTGGTCAAATTAAATCATTCTTTCATGGCGAATTTTAACCAACCCATGTGAGTGACTTCGTACCTCGCCTTTTGTCAATAACAGGGTTGGAAATTCGTCATTATATAAGTTAAACTATTACTTCTAACCAATTTAGAATGTATCTTAAATTGATGTGAACGTAATCTCTGCCAGTTTTGTTTGAAAGTTGCACTTCAGAGGGTTTTACACCACATTTTGTTGACCAATTTTGATGAACTGAAGGAATTATTCCGCTTAAGTACTACCTAACTTTTATTTTCTTTGAAAATAGAAAAATATTTCTGTCGCCGAATAATATATGATAGAGGATATATCCAAAATGAATTTTTTTTTAATTCCATCGGAGGGATGCTGGAGATCGTAATAACAAACGCAAAGCGTAACCCGTTGATTCATTGCGTCGTTTAAAGTGACGATAACAATGGGAAACGCCTAGTAATAATGGAGATTACACGCTAGTAAGCCAGCTACAATACGCTTGTTTGTTGTTTTTCCGCTTTGTCACGATAAGGAGTTTCGAGCCCTCATCTCCTCGGGATGATAATCGCCCGTGCCTTGAACACATCGGGTCGGCATAATATCGTTTCTTCCGCGTTCGCATAGAGCCGATGCCAATCCCCGGACGAACAACCGATGTCCCCTTCTCCTCCGCCGATTCCATCCTTCTAAACCCATCCCGAAAGATATCACTCGGGCAGATTGGATGCGGGGGGTAGGAGGAGTGAGAAGGGGAGGGGGGGGGTCCTAACTGGGGATTGACTGCCACGGGGACAATGAACGGCACAGCTGTGACCAGATGCGCAACCCACACCCCGCGTGCAGAGGAGACTTCATTGGGCGGAGCTTGGCGGGGGAAAGGGAGTTTGTTGAGTGTGAGAAGGGGGTTGAGGAAAGAGTGAGGGAGGGAGGGAGAGGAGAGGGAGGGAATGAGGGGGTGGTGTCATCATTGGAAGCAGTCGCAATTGCGGATATGAAAGGGGGTGGGCCTATGAGTGTGGGGTGGGAGGGGTAGCAGAAGGGGGTTGGTTGGTCTGGGGAGTGGTTGAGCGGGCGGGGGGTGAATGGGGGAAATGGTTAAACCCCTCCACGGTGTGGGTGGTGGAAATAAAGGAAGCGCCTGACAGAGATTCTCGGAAGTTTTCGGGGAACGACACTTTTTTTCCCCCCCTCACGACGCCTGGGCCTCGTCCCTTGGAATATATATTTTTTTTCGCCTCCCCAAGTTTAATTTATAGCGTCGATATTTGAAAATTCTGGATTCCCGGCAGGACTTTAGCCCGGGAGTTGAATTTAACGGGATACAGCAGGGAGCGTAATTTGAAGAATGCGTTCGGAGCGAAGACGGAAAACATTTTCTATCCTCGAGTAAGAGATTATTTATTCAGATTTGAGAAGGGATGACACTAGCCAAAGATTTACCGCGAGAACATTATTTATATTCTTACTGAAAGAGTTTATTATCACCACTGGTATATTTCTATAACAAGCTCCGATTGTGGCAACCTGTGTGTGGTAAGCATCAGTGTGGTCTTCTAAAATGTTTCTAGTGAAATTAATATAACTGATTAAAAATGTATATCGTAGGTTGTATTACTTTATTCAATCAATCAATCCGTAATTTATAGGAGTAATTAAGATACCTGCTTTTAGTTTTATTGTAAGTATGAAGAGTTCGTTTAAAGACAAATAAATGAATATAATGGAAATTTTATATATGCCTAGCTTGCTAAGGTAATGGACATAAACTTAATTTTTTGTGAAATAATCCTAATAATCTATCAAGTAGAATCTTTTTTCTTTCATAAATATCGCGTTTGGATATAATGTCAATTTTTATGATAGTCAGTGTTCTAGTGTGTTACCTTTGATGGAATTGATTATTTTCTAGTTCGCGTGTTCTGATACTGTTGGAATAAATTCCAAGTACTGTATCAAGATAACAGGAGGCAGTTACAATGTAGGGAAAATGAATCAAAGGCATAGAATGATGTCACAGTCACAATGGCCCGCTGAAAACATGTTTCCTTATCGCTGCATCACCGGAAGGTATTGGAGAGAAATTGAATCCGAGTCTTGTGAAATTGAAGTGAAGATAAAACGTATTGCAATTGTGTATTTACAATGTTTTGAGAGGGAGTTTGTTTACAGAACGTCATTTCTAATGCAAATCGGTTTCACTCACAAAAATTAGTATCGCTCTTATTACTACTACTGTTAGTGGACATGAAGTATATGGATTTCAGATAGCTATTATTGATGCCTTATATGTAGGGTTGAAGAAGTTGCGTAAGGTATTGGCGTCATATGGATAGAATATTTTAGTGGAGTAACTAAGATTGTAGGATAATTCGCATCAATTTGCAGTGTGGTGAATAATGCGAGCTTCTCAACTTGGAAGGGAGCTGAAGGGTTGAGAATGCATTTATTTTCGGCTGATAAGGCCATTAGGTTATGGAATAAATGCAGCAGTTCCAAAAAGACATAATAAACTTGTCCTGTGTGCACAAAAACTAGCATAGCGTTATATTTTATTGGTTAAAAACTGTAAATTCGAAAATTACTTGGCACTATTAACACAACTTACGTGGTGTATTTTCAGTATATTCATTTAATATAATTCAGTAGAGTATTTCCATAGTTCACTAAATTCATTAGCGATTCTGGTAACTTATTGTGGTTCAGTTTGTACAACAAAGGCACATTTTACTTTATTCTGACTTCCGTAACTTCAAATGTTGCGTGCATAGAGAACCGCTGTTAATAGTTTTGTCAGCCGTTAATGACGCTTAGTCTTGCAAACACTCAAAGCCTAGGAGAGAGAATGGAGTGGTGAGTCTTCATCAGTGGAGTGAATCTAGCTCCGTTGGAGGTCGTAATCATTGTTAGTTTCTTAGGCTTTAATACTTAGCTTAGACATTGCTGCATCGTAATAGTAAATGTGTTAAAAGTAATTACTTCCCCCTCAGTTTAACTGAGCAAAATCGAGTTCGAGTTTGAGTTTAGAGAATCATTTAATGTGGCTTGGAAATTCACTTGTAGCTGCGTTAAACGTGCTCCGTGGTTTTTCATAAGGCGAAGCAACAAGTCCGGCAGGTAGCGGAAGCTTCTCTATCACTCCAAATAATTTCCCAGCTGTTTGGCCGAGTCATCTATCCTCCTTCTATTAATTCCCAACGCCTTCAAAGGGTCGTGCATGAGAATCCACGAGATGATGCAATATGATGCAAATCCCAAAAATAGACACATGGCTAATCTTTGCGGGTTGATGATTCGTCGTCAAGAGATATTTAACCACGAGGAAATGGTTTCGCTGCCAGAAGGCCCGCTTCTTGATACAAACACGCCCGCGGGAGAGCCGAAACAGACCCTCGGCGCGGCTCTTCACTCAAGTTTGCGGCTAAACTGTTTCCTTAAGAAACAAACGGAGAGTTTGGCCTCACCGACTCACCGGAAGAGAACTCTTAATACCGCCTCTCAAACCATCCTTTGGCTTCCATCCGACTCTCTCTTCTCCTCTCCCCTCCAAGGCCTCAATTTCGTCTTCCAACCTCCCCACTTCCCGAAGCGCCCTTCCTCACGTCTTCCTCCCAATTCCACCCCCTCCATTCCCTTTCCAAAATGCCGTAACTCAAAATCCTGAGTGACGTGTTATGGGAAACTCGACAGTGTTCACCCCTAAACCTACTTGCACACCGCCCGGGCAGGCGCGCGTCTCACAGCCCTGGTGTCAACTTCGACGCTCGGCATGTGACCACTCCAGAGCTGCTACCGTCGCGGCGCGGCCCAGACGGGACTGAGCGAGGACCCCCCCCCCGCAGAGCTCGGCACCCGTTCGCGCTCTTTGCGTCTCATCCTGGCCACGTGACAACCCGTGTTAGTTTGGGGTGGAAAATATGAGGACTTTTTTTTTAAGGGTTAACATCAGGGCGGGTTGATTTCGTTTTCATTTTTTTCTTTACGGAAGGTGGCGGTTGGTAGCTATGGAAGATGTAAAAGAACGAGGAGAGACCGTTTGAGGGGGGATTGGGAGGTGTGGGGAGTACAAGGAAAATATGGAGGTCCAGAAGGTCTCATCTTCCATTTCTCTTAAGCCTTGAGTGACGGCCCAAGCAAACAGAAATGACGTCCCTTCACATTTCTCTTTGATATGTGCCGTGCTTTCCCCACCTACAGCCCGACCCTCCCCGGTTACAATTCGCTCGAAATCGAGCGTTTGTTTTTGGTTACTGCACTAGAATGTTATGAGCAGGGAGGGATCAGACGTGACAAGACGCAACCGTACTATGACTGTGTGTTTTTAGGACAGACGGGAGTTTTTTTTACTCACAGCATATTTCCCCGGTCGCTTTTTTCCGTTGCGTCTTGTCCACATGTCGCTTGCTTGAGTAAATGTTTCAGATTACTGTCTAAGATGATTTGTCTGGTGCTTATTAAAGACTTAAAATGTAGTGTTCTAAGTTAGACTTTTTAATCAGCATTCATTTGAATTTCTAATAGGGAGATAACTTTCTTAGAAACATACAGTATAGGTATACCAAGATGGCTTGTGGCACTTAGGATATTCAAGTAAAATCTGACGACTATGATTTTTATGCTATCATGATCAGTCATATATGTAGCTTAACAACTCTTCCGACAGTGGAAGCTACTTATATGCTATTTTTGTTGGGATTACTCCGACAGAGATCCAAAAAAAGTTGTTAAATGTTTGTTTAAATTCTTTGAAAAGCAAAAAGTACCATCTGTTTTAATATGTTGCTAGTTATAGTGAACTAAAAGGTTATCTACTTTGCTTATTTGAGAAATAGATTCTTCAAAAACTGATTTCTCGGTCGTACCACCAATTTCTAAATATTTTATTTTTTCCTTAGCTAACAGTAATTTTACATCTATAGGAATAAATTGCGGTCTTAATTCATCCAATGAACATTGCTTAATGGACTCTAATCCTTAGGGCTAGGATTCGATTGATTTTGTAAATGAAAAATCGTTCTCGCCGTGATTAAGGGGTTATTATGATCAAATCCATTTTTGGTGTAAGCAATCCAACGGCAAAATTTTAGCTTAAGGAGCGTTTTGCAGAGGAACAAAACATTTTAGTTTCACGTATGATCCACTTTTTTTACCTCTCCTACAAATAGACCCGCAAGATTACTTTGAACATGTGCAGCAAAATTCCTTTAGAGCTGCTGCTGCGTAATAACGGAATTTGGTCTTAGTTCCTCGCAAAAGGAGAAGGTAGAAGAGAAACATGCAGAGCGTGTATTCTTCGTGAGATAAACTTCTCGGCCATGAATCCGTCCCGCTAGGAGAGGAAGAAGGAAGGATATATAATGGGAAGGGACCAGAGGTTTTGAGAGCACTTCCTTCGGAGGCAGGGTATAAGTGGGGAGTGATGCCGGGATAAGGAGAGGGGACCGATCGCCGGGAAGTAGGTTGGTCGCAGGGTGCGCCGGGGGAGATCCCGGGACCGGTAGCGTGCATTATTATCCACCCCGCAGAAACTAATTACGCGGACTTACCTTTTAGTCTCGCCCCCTCTCGGGATAACGCGAGAGGGGGAGTAGGGGTGCTGGTATGGTGTGTTTCGAGGAGGAAGTAGAGTAGTGGAAGGGAAGGCGTAGTTTAAGAAGAGTTGGATGAACGTGAGGAGGTAAATGAGGAGGCGGGGAGGATCTTTCAGGCACCGGGAAAGGGCGGAGGGGGGCAATAAGAGAGTGCCACCGAGAGAGGACAAAGTTCCGCAATTTTCCGGCGTGACACAGGTCCAGAGGAGAAGGGGTCTGAGGGTAATCAGGACGGGGGGGACACGCGTTGGGAGTAGAGGACGGGTATCCTCGCACAAGAGCAAAACGAAGGGCATTACTGCGCCGCTGCTGGCCTCAAAGAGACTATGGCATCCATACACCGGGTCTTTGGCCGTCGGTGATGGAAGTGGACGGGGAAAGCAAACGCATTCAGAATGCAGTACTGGGAGGAATGAGTTCCTTTTCCACCATTAGAGTCGGTGAATGCATTGGAAACTTTGCAAAGTAAACTAGAATACATTAGTTCTTCGGCATTTTTAATATTAAGGCACGGCAAGCTGGAAAAATGTTTTATTTAATTTGGGAGACTATGGATGTTTGCAGTGAATTTGTAAAAACTTACAGTTATAACGAAATGATTCCAAAATCCAAGTCTGTCAACCTGTACCAAATACTGTCGCTGTACTCTACCTTGCGTTATTGGCTAGCAAAAGTTGCTTTGTAGTAGTCCAGTTTTCAGCCAATAACCGATATGTATAATCCAAAAATATTTATTTGCAAAAAATCAAATGAAACTGAATAAAATGTGAAACCCTAAAACTGAACATGAAGAGTCATGTGTGGGGCAATGGTATTTTATGGAGAAACATGCTAGATAGAGCCTTATTTTTTAACAACTTTTCCAGTCACTATTTCTTGGCTCTTAGCTCCTAATTTATCTTTTGTATATTCATTCACAAGAGGCCCCTGGTTTGGTGGCTTCCTTTTTATGTTTTACGAGTGTTGAGACCGATTAAGACTTGTGTATATTAAATATAACGCATAAAATCTTAGCTTACAACTAAAGTGCTAAAAGTAGAATGTGTCTAAACCCAGCGTATCGCCTGAAATATGGCGGGAAAATACGCCGATAGACATTTTGGTCTGGAAAGTTTCAAAGAGCATTAAAGATTCCGTGACCGAATGTAATGTCTGGTAACGCATCACAAATCAACTTGCCTGAGGGGCACTAATTTGAAAACAAGATGCTGCTTTCTTTCTTTCTCGGATTTTTTACTAGTTGCTGGGACGGATTTTGGTGACTGTCAACGACTCAATTTTAAAGTTACTTTATGATTTAATACTTCCACGTAAATATTTATTGATATGTGACAAACTATAAGGGGTTTCTCAATGAGTTTTTGGTAGGAGGTTTCAGGGGATCACTACGTAGTTATTCAGCGATTGTTATTTCCCCATACTGATTTATCGACAATTGCTTTGATCGTTTAGTATAATATTCATAAAAGTTCTATTTTCTGTAGCGATAAAACTGAGTAATGGCATTATGTTATGACAAGAATTTTGTTTTTCATCCCACCGGGAATACGAAAATAGACTGATTGGCTAAGACTACCGAAATATGTGAGAATAAAAATTCCCTGTTGATCAAGGATAGACGGAGAAAAAAGGTGGGTGTAACGAATATTATTTGACGCGTTTACATTGTGCTATTTTATCTCGAAATTTATTTAAACTCCATTTTATTGAAATTTCAATGTGCGGGTCATCCAATCTTTGGATATAAGGGCCTAGAGATAGAGGAAGAAATGGCTGAGATGACGAAGGAGCGAAAATAAGAGGGGAATAGGAGGAAGATTATGAGGGAATGAAAGTGTTAGGGAGAGACGGAGTGAAAGGGAGGAGGAGGCAAGGCGCATGGCATGGGGATGGGCGGTCGGGGTAGGACAAGAGGGGCGGTGGACTGAGGAGGTGAGAGAAGGGGAGGCGTAAGAGGGATAGGGTGGCTTAGCGGGGAACTAGCTTGCACCTGTGTCCATCGCTCGATTCCGTGGAATTAGTGCGGGTAAAAAAAGGAGTGAAAGTAAAAGGAAGGCATCGCTTCTTTCTTCCCTTTGGCGGACGGGGAATTGGCCTTCGAGGAGATGAGCTGGAGGGGAACGGAGAGCACGGCTCACGCACTCCGGGATTAAAACGTACCTATAGATAGACGTGCATTATTTATACATTACAGGGAGTCCGCGGGAGGCGTGCGTAGCCAGGTGCTTTTTTTTCTTGCTACTTTGAGGCAGTGAGTCTTTAAGGAAGATAAATTCGTCTTGCACACGTTACGCTAATCAACCAAAACCCTTTTATACGATTATTGATTGCTTTTAATCCACCGGTTTTGGTACGCCAAAAAAATATGCATTCTTAGTTCAGCCAGAATATTCCTCTTTGCTGTTATTTTTTTCCCAATACTATTACAAGAGTAGGATAATTAAAATTAGAGAGATATTTTCCCTCTTCTCCACTAGTTTTTTTTTCTGGCATATATCCTCTTATATTTAGAATAGTACCTCATAGATTAAGAAGAGTAAGAGTGAAGAATTCTCTACAATTAAGTATACCCTTCCATATTGAGAGACACATATGTTGATGCCCTCGGAAGCACAATTGTTTTTGTTATTAGCGTCGTCATTTTGTTAACTTGTAGTATTTGAATGACTTTTTGCCTGTATTAATTATTTATTTGCACCCGTAAGGCGTAATGATCCTATTCAAATACAGCGTTTCGTTAATACTACGTGCAATAAGACTCCATATAACTTTACCGTTATTGTTACTGCGCATTGTTAGTTTTCATGAAAATGCTACTCACTGTTGTACAATATGCCTTAGTACTCATAATTGGATTGTATTTATACACATTGATAGAAATAGCCACGGTGTATGAATGGAATGGTAAAATGAGCCATGTTTTATCGTTGCTTCTCAAATTCATGCAGGACCAATCTTTGAAATACTTTGGAATGGGGAATATGTTTTATCTTACTCCTCTGGCACCCTTTATTCATGAGTATTCCTTGACCTTCAGTATTTCATCGTCTCACATTACTTCTTAATCTATTTTATTTGCCTCCTTATTGCCTCATGATACTTCTGTGTTACAAATACCTAATGCAGTACCTACATCTCCATTTGTCTTTTTCAGCGTCGAGAGAACTTCCATCGTCACCATCGCCTAAAGCTCCATTGCGCATTCTTCCTCTCTTTTTGGTCAAGTGTTTCTACAGATATCAGCACAACGATCGGTAAGTAAAGTTCTGTTTCCTGTTTATCTCGAACCACCTTGAATGAAGCCGCCGTATTTTATTTATTCTGTTTTTAAATGCGTGTGAGTTGAGACAATAATTCTCCAAACTTCCTTAGTTCTAAGAAAACTTTAATTCAGCACTAAATAGCCTCTTACCTTCTTCATTCTACCAGATCTAGGTTTAGACACCTTTCATGATAGCCGTCCTCTCTCGTAATTAGGTATTATTTTTCTGAGCTCTCTGCTTAACCTTTATATATTATTTTTATTTGGCCAGTGTTATTATTCGTGCAGAAACTCAAATTCAGATGCAGCACTTGACTTCAGTGCCTAATTTCCTTTGACAAAAGCATCGTATGTGCTTCATAGTTAATATTTCCTATCTTTTTTGGACAAAGATATGCTTGGTGATCAGTAGAGTTAGTTATGACTCAAGACACATCAAGCTAAACTCTTGATTATATATATAATTGATAACAAGCAGAGAGTCTCTCATTTCAGTGATACGAGTATGGCTTTGACGTCAAAAATCGACGAGAGGGCTTTTTAAATGTGTTTCAATGAAGGTATAGTCAATAGGGAGAGAAAAAATTTATTTTATAGAAACTTATGCAATTTAAAATTTTAAGAAATTCGGCATTCATTGAGAGAAATTCTATACATAAAATAGTGAAAGGAATATAGGCTGTTTTCATCGAATTTAGGCTGTTTTCAGATATGGAGGCAGGAGGTCCAAACTGATTGACAATTTTTTTCAATTTTTCCCTCTATTTTTTAAGAAAATATTCCATTTAAAATCATTGAAGGATTTTCTAACCTCTCGGTAAGAATGTGAATTGCCTATTGAAAATCTCTGTTATATATTGAGGTTGAGTACTCTCCTCTGATACGCTCTTCATTGAGTGAACTCCTCAAAACATACCTATTAATTTGAGAAGAGGGAGATTGGTCCGACAGTCCTCAGGTTTAAAAATCATTGGAATGAAGTTGATCTCATAATCTGCGAAAGCCATTCTAAGCCCATTCCGGGATATAGTAACTTAACTTTCTCGTCCAAATTCATCAAGCACAATTCCCGTTTGCTACTGACTGGCAAAGAGTGAGATATAGTGCAGATCTCTATTTACAATTCAAAACCCGAAAAGAGCAAGATGTATTATACTAATGCTCAGAGCTTGTTTTGTATATACTATGCTCTGAGATCCACTCGTGAAGCTTTGTAGCTTCTTCTAATTAATCCTTTGAGTGTGGCATGACGTGATATCACGTCATGGTGCTGATGACGTGATACCACGTCATGGGTACCGTGAGCATTCCAGTTTTCACGAGGAGGCCTAGTAAAAGTTCCCTAAAAGGGTTAATATTGGGTATATATCATGGGTGATGTCTGCAGCGACTGCAATCCATATATAGCTACGACACTACACATCTTGAAGCGAACCGCTCGGGACTAATTTAGACCCGGTTTTACCCAGGGTACACCCTCTGGCAGGTCCTTCCAAAATTATCCGACACGCAATCTTTACACGCACATGGCGTACATGGTATCACTGATCGCGCAGCCAGCGTGTATCCAACATCATCTTCGCACGCCGCCTTTGATATAGGCCCTTAAAAAGAATGGCGGCGGCGGCAAGAAATAATACCCTCTTAGGGCACGTTTCGTCGGCTAGCGAAAAACTGGAGTCCTCAAAAAATTTCCCTGAAGGACTTCGCCTTAATTAATCCTTATCTCGAATCATATTCCCCAAAAGTAGCCTTAATGAAAAGGACCGCACTAGCTATGGGTATTCATTCATTCAACCTCCTCTTCTCCGAGGATTTTTTTCACTCTCTCTCTCCGTCCTCATCCCTTCTCCCTTCCCTCCCCTCCCCTCCCATTTTTCCCATCCTCTACCTCCCGCACCCCCACCTTCATCCTCCAGTTCTCCTTCCCTCTCTCTCTCACTCTCTCCATCTCTCCTGGACCTCTAATGGCGAAAATAGGATAGCGTCAGCGTACCGTTTCATTTTTATTTCGGGTCGGTAGGTGGCAGCGTTATCTGCGCTTCCCAGGCCCATTGATCTGGCGAAGGACTGCGGGTTGTACGGGGGAGGAGGGTAGAGGAGGTGGGTACGTGGGAAAAGGAGGAGACGGGGAGGATTGGAATGAGGAGACGAGCGCGGGGTGAGTGAGGGGCAGGATGAGGCCCTTAAAAACCCTGGATGAGGGTGAAGTCGGGGGGGAGGAGACGGGGGAGTGCATGTGTGTTGGCGCGCCCTGTGTGTCAAGTGTGGTGCGGGCAGGAAGTGCGACCTCCCCGGGAACGAGATAGTTAGGATGTGGGAGGAGGAGATAGGCGAGAGGGGGACGAGTGGAGGGTGTGGCGGGGATGGCGCTTAAACGGCGGTGGAGAGAGTGGAAGAAGGAGTGGGAGGGAGGAGCAATGAAGGTTATGTATGAGATATAGGATAGTTAGGGACAGGAGGAAGGGGGACAGGGGATGTAAAGATGATGGCCTGGGAGGGAGTGAGGAAGGAAGGAAGGGAGAAAAAAATCTTGGGAAGGGAGTGTGGGTTCTGATGTAGGTGAGAATACCCCTCGGACTAATGGAATGCAAAAATTCGCTCCCGTCTTTAAGGAGGTCGAGCGGGGAAAACGGGAGATATGGAAAGGAGGTCTCTTTTTCTCCACCCTGCATACTTTTTTCTGCCTCCTAACTGCTTTCTGCATTCACAGAAACGTTGTCTTTTCTTGGGAGGTGGTTGGGATAGTTTTAGCGCTAGTATTTCTTCTGTCACGACTATATTTTATGCAGAACTCCTTTCATCGTGAAAACGGTGAATTAGCGTTTCCTCCGGGTGAGATTTTGTTTTTACCCGTGGAGTTATTCAGTTTAGAGAATATGTGCATAACCACGTCTTAGAAAAAAACCAAAAAATGTTTTACTCCTGATTTCGTTAACTATTTCATTCCATCGTTATCATTAAGAGTATGTATGCTAAGATATCAACAATATGGTATAATATGATAATAGATGTAATCAATTGAAATTGTTTTCTGCAAAAAATGTCAACCCGTGTCTCAAGATTCTTTATGATTAACTTTCCGACCGGAAATAGAATTCTCTTGGCCTCGCATGGAATATTTAGAATGAATTACGTGAGGGGACCCTACCTTCATGTTATGAACCCGTTTCACATTAAAGCGTTCACTTTTTAAGTCTACGGCAGTACTTGCGAAAATTTATGCCATGGATAAATTTTTTCTTGAGAAAACCACAAAGAAAATTCTTTATGATTTCCGGATATACATAAGACTTTAATCCTTCTTCTATAAAGTATTCTTCATGGCGCCCATGTTTGTAAACTCATTTTCTTTTCCGTTGAATAAAGCTCATATTTTTGGATGTTAATGTATGACTGACATATTGTGTTACCTTCATCCGAATTTAAATTCATTTCTGTGAAGCCTTCGTTGAACATCAAAGTAGAACTATTTCCAAAACCTCTCACCTTTAATGACAGAATGTCATACTGACTGAGGTTATGTTACGACAGGAAGACTTTTTTTACGAAAGTTTAAGAAGCTGTATCTTCTCCTAGGAGCTTGCTTCCTTTTACCCCAAAAATAACTCACCCGCATCCGCAGTCCACGGAGAGTCACACAAGTCAAATTATTAAAATTAACTTACGTCGCATAGTCACGATTTGCTGTCTTGAAAGATGAATGCAAAGTTTTCCATTTCCGGAACTAATATATTTGAAAATCATTTAATTTCTTTTGCACCTATTTCTTTGGCGTCAGTAATAATTATATTTTCCTCTTTGTAATTTAATAATTGAATTTCTATGTCGTTTCGTGCGGTTTCATGAACTGGAACAATATTTTAAAGTATTCTCATCAAGCCATTGATTTTATCCTATTAATAGAACAGTATACTTTCTATATCAACCTTTTCCTTCTTACAACGTGTGATTCCTTCTTATAAGTGAGGTAGAAGATTTCAGTTAGTGACTGACTCTTGCTCCAAAAAATTAAATATCATCTAGTCCAGGGGTCTCCAAACTACGGCCCGCGGGCCACATCTGGGTAACTGAATAAAATAATATTAAATAAATAATTAAAAACAACATCCATGTTTTGATTCCTTTTTATTTGGACCTCGAGTGTGTAGCCGTCCCCCAAACTGCTGTTTGATAGTTAATGCGGCCCTCGGGCTGAAAAGTTTGGAGACCCCTGATCTAGTCTATGGGTACTTTGACCCCTAGTAATTCAAATGAAAATCATAGAAATGAGTGATTACCCGCTGCTTTTGAAGAGAAATATGGCCCAAAATCATTCATTAATTAGTGATACACAGAGTTATAATTGCCTCTGAGCTCAATATGGAATAATTCTTCGCGTATTCTAGTTTCATCTTGAGCTCTTTCCAGCATTTTAGGAGCTCAAGTGTTAGTGAAAATAAAATAATTAGCACTGAGGCAATATCTTGAAAGCAGACGGAACGCTACCTCTGATTCTCCTCTCCCGTGGCAAACGAGTTACTGTTCCCAGGTATTGATGCTGCTGGCGCGATCATACGTCGGAAGACACGCGGCATGTTGGGCGGTTAATTGCCCCAAATTTACAGCGAGACGTCTCGTTCCCGGGACGGAAATATTGAGCTCCTTCACCCGAGATGGCATCCAGTTCGATAAGCCTTATTTCTCCGCTCCTCGGGGAAGAGTTCATGGTGGAGGGAACATTCGTAGGTAGAGAGTAGGAGAGCAAAGAGGAACTAAAACGGGAGAGAAACGGGCGACGGGGGCGGAAACTGCTATGAAACGGTCTTGGCTGGGAGAGATAGGGGAGGTTTGTCAGGCGCGGCGGTTGGGAGGCTGGATGAAGGGTGGTGGTTTGGGTGGGCGGGGCAGTGGGGTTGGAGGGGGGGCAGAACTGGAGGTGTGGGATGAGTAACGGGGGTGGCGGGTTTGTTGAGGATGGCTCACCGAAGTCTTTGCTCTATCTCCATCCTCGGCAGGAGCACTGAACAAACAGGGTACGAGACGGCTCCGATTTGGAACGGCCTCCGTCGTGAGGGCCAGGGAAGGGCGAGGAGGGCGGGAGATGGAAAGGGAAGGGGAAAGGAGTTATAAGGATGGGGGCGGGTGTATTGGGGAGGGATATGCGTATGCCGGATTGGTAGCATTCGCCGACGCTTCAGTAAATCTGGAACGTGCTTATGGGCCGGCACCTCTCCCGCCCTTCCTGTTTCTCTTCCCCCATCTGCAATTCTCCCTATCCTTTAAAAATCCACTTTATCTTTCTCTCGGCCCGAGACATTCAGTTCTGAGAGAATAGGTGTACATTATGTGCTTTAAAGGATAAAGAAAAATAAGCAAACGAAGGAGAGAGAGAGAGATTGGCGTTATGAGTGCCGGTGTAGCGTTATTAGTTTTATGAAATGACTCTCCGCCAGTCACGCCTCAGCTGATAGCATAATGCCCATATATAGTGTAAGCTTAATAAGTTATCCAATTTACCAATTTTCTGAACTCATAATGAATGGCTTTCAATCAGCTAACTAGCTTCGTTTGGTCAAATTACTTTACCATTCTTAGCTTATTTTGTTAAACAATTATTTCCTAATATTTTACTTTTTCTCTTCTGTGAAGTTTCTTAGTTTTGGTTCTCATTTTAATTTTTCCCAGATTTTAATACTATTCTTCTGAATAGTTAAATTAATTTTGATGCTTTCCCACAATGGATTTTGGAAATTATTTCTCATCGGTTACTTTAGCAATGTTTTCCTTTATAACGCTTGGATACTTTTATTAATCGTCTGAGTATCATTTTTTCTCCTCGTTTTGAAAGAAGGGACCACTTTAACTTCAGCCCCCAAATAGTTCGCCTGCCATAGAAACGGTTCTACGTATAACATCGTAATGTATTTTCATCATCACCAAACTCAATTCCTTTTAAGATAGAAATTCTCTTTACCGCTGCCTATGTGCTCTTTGTTCATGGATTATTCTGGTTTAAATACCTGTGGTATCACTACTATTTAAAATCATTCCCATTAAGGTGTTATTGTTAATGCTCTTACGTTGTTCTATTTGATCAGTAATACAAAAATTACGGAAAGCTTCCTCATAATTTATAATGAATTAAATGCAGCCCCTCAAAATCATCAGTTTTAATGAGATTATAAATGAGTAATATATTTTATGTACTTCATTTTAAATCAAATACAATTTTACAATAAGTCACTGTCTTTCTTGATTTTAGCGTCAAAAGAATTTCTTATTCTTTTAATTCTAACCGTAATGTTTCTTATGCTAAATGCTTACGTAAGAGTAGCAATATTATTAATTTAAATTACGCCTTGAAACAGCTAACAGTCGGTATCTTATGTGCCAGCTGTTGATTTTTCTTGCCCATCAGCCTTCATTTCACCTTCCATCAATGAATCAGTTGAAACCCACGCTATCTGTGAATAGAATCATGATCTGGGCGGTGAAGTCATCCCAAAAGCCGTCACTCCAACCAAAAAAAGTGCTCCCTCTCTAAAAAGTCGCTTATGAAAACTCTCTGTTCTTTCCTGGAGTAAAATATCAATGTCTGACTCTTCTCTTGATTTTGCACAATTCACTCAATATCCACCTTGTATTTTGTTTCTATTTTCATGTGTTCATTGTTACCAGAGACATTAAAGTCTTAATATAACGGTCAAATTCAAGAATATGTGTCATTCTCGAAGTTAGATACATTAGTGTATCATTACATTGCCATCATGTCATGCCATTTTGCATTCGTGTCAGATGATATGAAAATGTGGCAGCATTATTGTCAAAATGTGTCGAACCATTTTATTTGTCATTTCTAAAACGACTTTTAACTCTGGAGATTAGAGAATACGCACTTAAGGAGCTAATCTAGCAGTAAATTGCCATTCTATGTCACAATAGTGAATTGAATAGTATCACTTTAATTTTCATATAAATTATTTCAAATGCTATGGTCTATTCACATACAAAGAGCTATTGTAAACATGCTGCCATACCTCTTTGATATTCCATTAATACATTTATTTTTCTTACACCTAACAGTCAATTTCATTGCCTTTTAAGGCCGCATGGGATCTATTATATTGTTTAGTTATAGATTGGAATATTATTTGTAAAATGTTTAGCTTTTACTTTTACGTTTCAGTCTTCACATCACTGGCCAAAGTGCTTCTGATTTCTGTCCCGGTAATAAATTACTCGTAGCCCATGGAGAATTCAATGGAAATTGCTTATCATAGGGGCTGAAAATTTATGAAATTCATCGTTGATTTGAGTAATGAGATACACCTTGTCTAATAATCATTGCTCTCCCTCACCAGAACCCCTTTTTGGGTATGAGTAACAATAATTGGTCACGAATATTCCGTACCTTGAATCAAAAAAGCATAGTCAAATTTTTTCGTTTCTCTAGTAAAATTTTTCAGCTTGTGATTTTTTTAATCATAGCTTGTATATGTTTTTTCTATCCAGGCAGCAAATGAGATAACAAGGGTTTTTAAATGATTAAGACCCGTATTTTTGCTTTATACGCGTATTTCCTACTTGGTATTCTCTTAGGTAATTCAATTCAAATTAATAAACTTTTAAAAAGAAAACGAATCACTTTACAGAAAAGGATTTTTTTAAATATTTCTGTATTTAGTTCGTGAATAATGGTAATGAGGTTGTGTTATTAATGGTGGGCCATTTATCTCGTCGTTTCAATAAACTGAATTTGAGAGGTTCATTGTTTGCGGATCGTGAGTGAGATACGTTTTTCAGAGATTACGCTAGACGTCTCCTCCCTCGACCTTATCTATCTCGAGCTATCAAAGCGCGTACTTGTCCCAACAACAACGTCCCGTCGAACCCAACTGCTTTTTCTCTCCGGAAAAATAGTATCGCTCTTGCGTAAAGATCCTTCCTATCTAGAGCTGGTCAACAAGAAATGGGGACAAACAGAAGCAGATATAAGGAAGTGGAAAGAGGAAGAGATAATTCCATTGGTACCCGAGAAGCAATAGACGGATTTACTTTCATCTTCTTCCATTATCTCGAATTCTCTCCTCCCCAACTTCCTCAACTTGGTGGACAGTGCACACGTCTCACAGTTCAGTGGAAAGGGAAGCCCTCTACACTCCGTTCATCTACCAGCACCCCTTCCGTGAAGACTCTCCTATCTTATGCTCCGCAGTGGACCCCTCGATTCCGATGCTCTATCCCATTACTAACCCTCTTTCCGGTCATCACTCTCCCACTACATTTCACCACCAACCCAGTTGCCCAGTGTATCCATCCCCGTACCGCCAAGTCTCCCCCTTTGTACACTAGCGCTTCCACCCTTCAAGACTATTGAGCGAGGCTAGAAGTGGAGTGGCGAAGAGGATTGTGAGGAGTCTTCCAAGCTGTATATAATGGAACATTGAACTGCTTGAGTTCTTATTACGGGGGACAATGTTAAAACATAAGCCACTCTACGCATCGCATACCTAATTTGGTACATTCTGAGGTCAAACACTTCCTGGCATAATTTTCACTCAAAGCGCTTGCTCAATAATTGAAATATTTCCAAAGACCACTTGGGTTATTGAGCAATTGTCATGAGAGTAGGAAAAATGTCCATTAATTCTCGAATTGAGGACTGCATGAACGTGATTGAGTATACCTAGGTAGTTCATTACTTCGAAAATAAATTTTTCGAACAAAGGAAGAGAGAAAATTCCTGAGGAGAAAGAGAACGAGAATCTGAGGAATCCAGCGTAACAATTCTTTCTCAGTAACCATTTTTTTTAACCAGTGGCACAAGTGAAACAACTGCCAGTTTTCAAATGAGTTACTATTAGAGGGAAATCTACGTATGCTCTTTTCATTTATCGTTTCGTATACTTTCGTCAATTTACCCTACCGAGGCTGTTGCCTCCTCCCACGACGCCCTATCCAGCGTCCGCTTCCCGGATTATGTCCAAACACCCTAGCTCCTCACTCCTCCCCATCCACTCAAACATACAGCCTCCCACCCCCACCCATCCAACCCAATGCCTTCCCAACGCCTTACCTGTGATATCCCCTCCCTCCCATTCACCCGCCCTCTCTCCTCTCCTTCACCCATAGAATTTCATATGTATATATAGAGTGGAAAATATGTCTGTGTACCTGATGATGTTGCACTACGGCGAAACCGGTCGTAAATAAATCTTTTACAATGTGGAATTGCAGAGTTAATCCTTCTATCCCTTACACGCTCTAAATGTTTACTGTTGAGGAATGAAAACTATTATGTTTTAATTTAGATTTAAAAATAAAGAGAATTATGTATATATTTCATTTTTCCGTGAATGTGGTAGTACTCTCATTTATTGCACATTCGCCTCAAGTAATAATTTATTGCTTCTTATCTATTAGTACTAATTATATTAAACATATTGTGTATTGCTTTTTTAACAATCTTCTTGAAACAATTATCTTCAATACTAAACAGCAACCCTCAAAATTTGCCTCGCCCCTTATCTTAGGATTTTAGTTGTCATACTATTAACCTAAAAAAATGAAGGTGAAATAGGAAAAGTGAAAAGCTACCGGTACCTAGGAACGATGGTGACAGACGACTGGAGAAGTATTGCAGAAATAAAAGCAAGGATAGCAATTGCAAAAGAGGCCTTCAGCCAGAAGAAAAACTTGCTATGCAATAAAAGCCTGGATCTGGAGCTGAGAAAGGGACTAGCTAAATGTTATTCATGTATCGTTTTCATGTATGGATGTGAAGCGTGGACATTAGGTAAGAGGGAAAGGAATAGAATAGAAGCTTATGAATGTGGATGTGGAGAAGGATGGAAAAAGTAAGATGGGTAGATAAGATGAGAAATGAAGAGGTTTTGAGCAAAATAAAAGAAGGAAGATCGCTCTTAAAGGAAATAAGGAAAGGAAAGGAAACTGGTTGGGCCATGTGATGAGAGGGAAAAGTATAATAACTGTGGCACTTGAGGGTTCAATTGAAGGAAAGAAAAAGAGAGGAAGGAGAAGAATTAAATTGGTGCATCAGGTGTAGAATATCAGCTATGATGAAGCAAAGAAAGAAGCTCGGGACAGAAGCGGATGGAGACAGCAGTGGTGTACGGGACCTGCCAGCAGGCAGAACACCAGATGATGACTATTAATCGGATATACATTCGAATGCTCCAAAACTGAGAATATGGTCCGTTCATAATTCACTTGATAAAATTCATGTCATTTAATCGTGAAAATAACTGGCTTAAATATTAATACTTTATCTTGGAGTTAAAATTATTTTCCAATTTTGCTTCGAACGGAATCGAAATGTAACTAAAAAGCCTCTAGCAACTGATCAGCTTAGAGCTTTGAATTAGTAGGTGTATGAAATCCAAAATGGAGTTACCGAACTCAGTGGATATATATTGGTAGTCAATTTTTTTTGGCTGCTTAAGCACTGTATACTTAAAGGTTTATTCCAAACTGCAGTATTGCATATCTTTTTATAGGTAACTAAATTTTTCTGATGTTTGCTTTAGGAAGTTTACATATTTTTGCTTGTTTTAGGTGCTTATATTCACAAAATAAAAAAATATGGCAGGTTTTGATATACCCAGCCTTAAATTTGGCGTATTTTGTGTTCTGAGTTGTATGAGAAGCAGGCAGGGGTTTCAGGATATCATCTGTAGCGTGTTTTACGAAGAAAACTCTAAATTATATGTATGTAAAACTGCACTTGGAAGGAATGCTTTTACCACTTGCCTAAATGTATAATTTTCCTCTAATCATTCAGTTAACCTAAGAAATGGAGGTTTCAGGAAAATAAAGGTAAAACATATCCCTCCCCGCCTTTTTAGCAAATCTGCTGACGTCAAATACCTTTTAGCGTAATTTATTAACATATAACGACCTGAATGAAGACAAATCTTATGCTGTGACTCTCCGATTTATATCAATCAAAGTCTTTTCATCGAGTCAAATGCTTACTAAACACAACCTTCCTATTGACTCAGTTTGCCCGGCTGGTAAAGCATAGATTTTGGAAAGATAAGCAACTCCAAACCCGATCAAAGTTATAAATAACCACCTTGCCAATAAAAAACACATTCAAGGTATATACATGGAGGTAGGGAAGGCACTTACTTATCTTTCTCTTACGTTCTCTCTCCTGGAGTTCTCTTTTCTCCAAATCAAATAGTTCTTCCCTAGAGTACATAATTCACGTCTCACGGTTGACTTTCATTTATCATGGATGCTGTGTACGCTTTACAATATACCGGTTATCCTTTCTGCTCGCGTTGGACGTAATTTTCTTTGTATATCTTCTTGACCAGTTCAACCTTATTGACCAAATGTGCTTTGGTCCCGCGAAACGCCAGGATCGTGTCCTCCAACATCCCTTTTTATCTCTTATTCTTTCTTTCTTGTAGTTTATATGACTTTTGCATGTGGCTATACTTTCTTCATATCTTCATACAAATAGCACGGGACCTTGTTTAGTACTAGCGTACCCTCACTTGCTTCCTCATTTTGCCCCTTTCCAGTCTCCATTCTGGTACTGTTGTACAACGCTACATGATACAGCTATTGTTTTGTATTTAATTTTTATATTAGTTGATAAAAATATTTAAAATATTTCTATTGCTAGCTATTCAACCTTAAATTTCAATTTCAAATTCAAAAGTACCATGCCATTCAAACTTCAATTTAATTTCCTCTTTCGTTTGCTATTGTAATTGATTTATGTTGCTCGCATAATCTAATCATGTCGTAACATGATCGGCGAACAGGGTTGACTGGTTTTTACGTGATTTTTCTGGAATTTGGAAATACAATGTTCCAGCGCGCAAACCCATTTTGGATTTACAGCATTGCGGTGCGTTCTCAATTGCATTTGCCTCAGTCTACTCGAAGGCATCGAAATAACTTCCCTTGGCGCAGAGTCCAAAGTGACGTGCGCACTCAACTCCCCGCACCAGTGACGGCTGCGGGCGTCCATACACCTCCCAGTCCCCCTTTTGTCCCCGCTCCTCCCACCCTCGTCACTTCCTCTCTCTCTCTCTCTCTCTCTCTCTCGCTCCGCACTTCGAGAGCTCGACACCCGCCGTGTTCACCACTATCTTTACCCGGACACCCAACACCCTCTACGTGTGCTATCTGTTTCAATATACACAGACCTCATCCTCCTCGACCTCTTCCGCTCCGAGCACATAGTCCCTACTTTTTTACACTTACGGCCCCGAGAGTAAAGTCTCGCAGCCATACAAAAGGCACCACCATCCTCCTCTCTTACGCATTCGAGGTTAAAGTTCAATGTCGGAAAGGGGCCTCGGAAAAATTTATCGACCCTCTTTCCTTTTTAGTGTTTGCTCAGGTATTCTCGATGGCGGGCAAGTTTCTTTTTAGGGTGAAGGCGCTACAAGGGGGTGGAGGGAGAGGGGGGGATGGGAGGGAGGGAAGTGCATGTTGGACCGGAGGAGGAGGAGGGAACGATGGAGAGGAGGAAAGAGATGGTTAAGGGGAGGGGTTGTGATGGGGAGGAGACGTTGAATTGCGACCGCTCTCTGTGGTGTGGCACGAAGTCCCTCTCGGTCCAATAACTCGTTTTATTTCTGCTTGCCGCAGCGATCTCGATAGCGGGTGTAAAGTAAATGAGCGCGCTCTCTTTTAAAACACCTTTAATTTCTTCTTGGTGTGGATAACCATTTGCATTCGAGGTTGGAAATGACGAATCTTCCTGGTCGTCATTCACGGATTTATAATGCCAATAAAATCAGAATATATGTGTTTATGATTTTTTGCATAAATTTTGGAGCGTTGTCAAATATAAAGATCGTCGAACTCCCACGATCCGATGATCACCGACACGATTTCCTGATTACAGCCGTCTTTGACGATGCTGAGTCATTTCATTCTGGTGATTCATGCCCAAATGAATGCTGGATTACAGCCAGCATGGTCTGTCTCGTGAAAAAGACATGCCTTGTATCATATGGCACCCAATATTGTCAGCTGGCCCTTTATATCATGATTTTTTATGGCTGTGATAAAAAGAGTTTATGCAATACACTGGGATTCATCCAGAACTTTTTTATGCTTGTGAATAATTTATGAAACATAGCTATGAATTCATTTTATTCAATTATATAGCAAGGAAAACGAAGGCGTGAGCTTTCCCCTGGAAATCACTAATAATACAAGGAAATAAACGGCTAAAGCCAACACCATCACCTATAAATATTTTACTACACTCTCCCCAGTGAAATGATTTCGTGGAAAAGAAATGAATATGACAATTGGCATCCGAATTCGTCCTCAAATGGGAACCGTAGTTTAGACAACGAGGGTACTTGAATGAGAGAAGTGAAAGAAGAAAAGTCTTCAGCCTCACGAACTGAGACGAGTGAGGAGAATGAAGGAGTAGTCCCTCGGATAGGAAACCCTTTTCACTTCCTAGCCCCGCGAAAGAAGAGAAAGGTGCCATAATCCCGTAATAGGAGGCGTAATTACTGGAATTCAATTTCGAGTTACGGGGTGGAGTCTGCGCCGGGAGGGTATCGGGGTAGGATAGGGTCTGGGGAGAGAGAAAGACGAATAAGGGTGGGAGAAGGTGAGGCTGGGGTATCACAAAAGGGGTTGGTGAAAGGGTTGGCGAGGGGAGCAAATAGAATAAAAGGAGGGGCTGAAGCAGGGGATTCATTGGAGGGGCGAGGAGGATAGCGATTTGAGGAACCACATCCCTACCCATTCCTTTTGGAAGGATAACGGAGGAATGTTAGTGGATAGAGCTGGACGATACTCAATTCACAGGATCGAGATGAGATCAAAACACTTGGTATTGGAATGTCGCGTCCACGAGACAATGTATGGCAGAAATATGGAATAACATCAACAATACCAGTTGCGTATAAATACTGTGATCATTACAATAATGCTTATTGATAACATGGTCCCAATTGGTAACATGGTTTATATAAGATAAGTATTAAGTTTCTTTGAACTTTATATTTCTGCAATACCTATATGGTGTAATGAGAGCAAATGGTTTGTACATGTCTCAGCGTAAAGTAATAGCTACCGAGCTAAGTGTCAAGTACTCTTCCTGCCATTATCAAGATATTCGGAATATATCTTAGTACTTCATTCCGCCATATCAATTAGATAGTAATTTTACCAGGTTATAATAAATACCCACGAAGTCATGTCAGCGATATTGTCATCTCCTTGACGCATGATATTGAGCTAATATCCGTACCGTGAGACTGAAAATACCGCTCATACTTTCGTAGCTGCCGTAATATTGACATTCAATGTATTGGACTCTTCAAATTTTCGAAGTTTACGTGATCGTTACGACGAAAATATCAGTTTTGCGCAAATGCATATCCTCACGTCTCAAAGACCACCCGTGGAACGCAAACGAAGATTCTTACATTGGGGTATCGTGATCCTGAAAGAGGTGGGAAAGGGGGGGGAAGGGGATCGGGAAGTAGTGGGGGAAATGACGTTAGGGGAAGAGCGGTTTCGACGGGGGAGGGGTCGAGGGAGAAATTGAGTGGGCTGAGGGGGGAGGAGGAGGTAATGACTGCGTTTTGCGGAGGGCGAGGGCTCTTCTTCTCCCTCCTCTCTCCTGTCTTCCCAACCGCACACGGAGAGTTGAAGACCCTCCCGCGCGCGAATTATTCATTCCGTCCTCCGCCTTTTTATTCCCCATTCCGTTATCTCGCCACGGGGAGGAGGATGTTCTCTCGCCTCATCGCGACTGGGTTGCCTCTTCCCTGATTGGGTTGAGCTCCTTCACCTCTTCTCCAAGTCCTCTCTTGCATCCATCCGAACCCACTCTCCTCTGTGACTTCTCTCCCCTTTCGCGATGGGAATGTGGCACTCTCGAGCGCAGTCATCGAATTTTTCCTCCGCTCGCTCTCTTTCTCCGTCGTTAAGAGGACCGCTATCTCCGGCACGCCCTCCCCCTTTACTCCCCTCACTCAGGCCATATCCCCTCCGCTAAAAAGGGAAATTAACAATACCTTCTGTACTCAATGATGAGACGTACTTTCGGGGTGATCTCAACGGGAGTGGTTATCGTTAGCGTATGTGAACAGTTACTGTGGGTGCCTACTTGCTCTGCGCTTTGCCTCCAAGATTTGGCTCTGTGACAAATCTTGATGTTTTTGTTTCGCAAACAATAATTCCTTTATATAGCGTTCTTTGGTCAATTATTTTTTGATCAGGAAAACAGGAGTTAGCCATGCCGTTGTATACATTCAAGTCATCAAATATGCTTTTAACCTGATTTTGGATAACCGAAGTGTCTATTCATTTCACATTCCTTCGCCCCAACGTATTTGGTCTTAGGACATGCCTCATAGTGTTCCATATATAATTGTCCACCGTATTTTCCATCATTGAATGCTACTTGTATATCATCTATATCTCCAAAATTCTAGGGAGAACTAAACTATTAGGTGTTTATTGAGATTTTCATCGCGTCTTCAGATTTTTGCTAGAGACTCGGAACTACACACTAGGCTTACGTTTCTTGAGAAATTCAGAACTGGTGTATTTCTGAGGGACGTAAAGAATTTTTTTCATGTCGCCTCATTGCATCTCTAGGTCTGACAGAAGCGATGAAATAAGAAAGATACATTGCCGAACAGATATCTAGAGAAGCTCGTTCTTTCAGCACACATTAAGTGATCATAATAAAAACTGGTCTACACTAAATACACTCCCATGATATACGTCAACACTTCACCTCCCAAAACCTCATCCTTTCCACGGATGGTATTCTTACACCCCCTTCTACATGCTTTCTACTCGTAGATGTAGATGTATTCAAAGTATATGAAATTGTTTTAGAAAAAGACTATACATACCACTTACTATTTTCTTATAGGGTAATTAGGTATAGATCTTATCTCCTTGATCGAGTGTTTTGTAAAGGCTGTTGAAACAGGGAAACATCAACACTAACTATGTTAATGGTTACTCGAATAGGATATCATTTTAAGTGAGATGAATGAACGGTTATTGAAAATCGATTTCTTTCGCTGATGGTGGACTTAGCCATTTCTGCTGCCTCTAATATTTGACGCGGTGAGGTCACCATTAAAAAGATATTCTGGACAGATGATGCGTACGGTGAGTCAGCTTTAAATTGAGATTTCACAAATCTTAAGCTTGAAGGTCATTGAGTACATATTAGCAACCGCAAAGGCGTCATTGGAGTCAAGAAAATCTCATAGGCCACAGTAAGATCTAAGGCTTTACCAGAGCAGTGTGATATTCAGCAGTTCTCTTCCGTAAGTCCCCCAGGTATTGATATGACAACGATAAAATCTCTTACCAGGTAAATTTCCGAATAGAACTGATGAGCTCGAAGACTACAATTTAGATTCTGAGAACTAGACAATTTTAATAAGAATGATGGGGCTAAATTATGGCTGATAATGGATAGTTAAGATCTGGAAATTATATATTTTTTCTGTTAGAAAAGTGTGCCCACATATAGTATGGGCATATGTAAGTCTTTATTTAAAAAATGTGTTATACCAAATATTCAGAGTTGTGAATAGTGCGACCTCGGATGTTCAGTATTCATAGTTACAGAGAGCAGGTCTAAAATCAAAATAGGCAATTCATTGCCAACTTTACGGAATTCCATCATTGGGGCCGTAATCATCATACAGCAGTTCATTAAAACAATGAACGTAAGCCTTTAATGCGTCTGTCATTAAAATATAAACCAGGTAATACTGTACATATCATTATCGATTTTAATGGCTCAAGCATTGGTGGGTATTTTTTTGTTATTATGAACTTCTATGTTATGACTATAGCCTTGATGATGGAAAAATATAAATTCCGAAACTTTGGCAAGAAATAGACTTTTTTTTATTCTAAATAATTATTATAGAATGAAATGAAAAGTCATCCTTTTAACTTCCGTGTGCAAATATTTATCTCAAATGAAATCTCATCCCTGCCTATATTTTAATATTGACGGCCACTCTCGCATGTAACAGATAAAATCATAACTGTTGGGGAAGTTAGGAGCAAAACTAACATTTTCCACCAACATTCCAGGAAAAAGATAAAAAATATTAATAATCATCCATAAAAAAATTTTGGAGAACATTACTGATTATTTCACATTTGTCTTAGCATGCAATCGTATAGTTTAGCATAAGTACTTCCAATTCCAGGGAATTGTATTTTGCCCTGTCGAAAGTTGCAGAAAAATGAATTCGTATTTCAATACATCAGTCTGAGAGGGACATTGTGGATCGATTTACGAGTACTCATTTATGCTAAAACAATTATTTAGTATGCATCGGATATCTATCGTATGCGAGCCGTGAATTTCTAATATTTATTTCAATCGCGTTTCATGAGATTTTGGTAATCTATAAATGCGAGCAGTCATTTCATGAGATGTGCAAAAATTGCAATATACATAGATTAAACTGCTTCTGATTCCTCATCTCTCTCAGCAGACTAGTTCTGGTCCTGTAGTTGTGCCCCATTATGTAGATTCCACAGCCAACTTTGTTACTGGATATAATTCTAACAAAGCGAAGCTTCTAATAAACTCTTCCGGTGTTCCTCAACGGTCGTAAAATACACCAGTGTCTTGCGCGACTCAGTAAATACATATCAAGATAAGTTCACGACTCCCTACAGCATGTTACGTCAGGAGTAGTTTACACTTTATTCTGGTTACCAAATGCGGTCATAATCATTTCTCGGAGAGCTCGAGCAGAGAATATGAATGGTTACTCGTATGAGTCTCCACTTTCAAGATATGATTCTCCCGACACATCATCCTCTTAGTACCAACTCCCTTCCCGACTTCTCACAAGTCATGCATCTTGGCCGGCCTCATCCCTTCTAGCTTCGCGTGTCAACGTCTTCTGCCTATCACCGTGCCTTAGCGCACGAGTCTCAGTCTGCATAATAACTCTTCGCTTTTACCAGCCGAGGGCTTGAGTGCGTTTGAGGAATGATGCGGCATGACTGCCTCCTTATCTCCGCCCTCTCGTACAACGGTCGGCGATTTCTTCCGAACAGCGAAGACCTCAAGAGCAATTGCTTCCTCGAGCTGTTCCCGTACCCCTTTCCCTTTTTTCATCCCGCACCCGGCCATTCTTATCTGGATCACCCTTCCCTGATTAAGTGCCGACCGTTTCTGGAAGGGATGGAGATTGAGGGAGGGAGGCTCTTGCTTCAGTTGCGACGGGGAGTCGAACCGCGCTCCCTCGCTAGAAGTTGGTCAGATAAGGGAGAAGAAGAGCGGGTTGAGAACGGAGCCACCTGTTTATTTTCTCTATTTGTCTCCCAAGACGAGCGGGTGGATCGATAAGTGTCCAGGGGAGTGTTTTACATCCTGGGTGAAGCGAGAGATGAATTAATCTCTTCGGGAGCCGTGAGCGAGTGAACGTTGCATCTCAAGCACCAGGGTAACTGTGTCGCGCACTTATTTTTTTCAGGAGAAATGACAGCCATCGAGTGGGAGTGAGTGATTGCACTCGCCAGCAGTCTTCGTTTCATTCATATTTCCGTCTTCGGAGCTCACTTCTCGAGCTTCACTTATCGAAGATGAAAGTGTTTCAAGTTTCATCGACTTTACTTAGTTGCTGCCCTACCTTCCAGAGTTGACGCACCGGCTTATCTTAACGCGCATTTGTTTTAATACGTCTAAAATATGGTTAAAATTTTGTATTGTCTAAGCGATCGTTAGCTCCGCGAAGAACACTGAAATCAAATATGACGGGCTCGATTCAATTGAGACTAAATTCCAATTTGCTGAGTGATCGATATTTGTTCTTTTTTATTCCGATATTCAAGGATTTCACATGTAATTTTATGCGCCTAATGGTCCTTTTCTATGGTTTTCTATTTTTCTTAAGACTGTAACTTTTTTGAAATTACCAACGATTAAGAATCAACTCCATCATATTAATATTCCATTGGAGAAGTGAGTATCTTAGAGTCGATAAAAGTTTTCCCGGACTTCTTTCTTAGCTGATATCTTTCACTCATTTTACGTCTCATCAATCAGACACCTAAGAAATTTCAGCATTAATACCAAGATTTTAATATTAATACATTAATAACATAATTCTCCTTGACATATTGTTAAACAATGCACCTGGAATTTTGTAAATGTAGTCGAACAATAATTTAGGCTGAGGTTTCACAAAAAGCTACCCTAACACAATGAAAAACGTAGTTCTATCATTTGTCACTTTTTCACACCTTTCTCATTATTAACTGATTATTATAACTTTAATTCTGGGATCAGAAATTTGCTATCTCATCTAATGTAATAAAATTAATTATTGATAGGTAAAACCCACGCGAAGAAAATCTGCTTCGAAAAATGAGAAAGAATCATACAAATTTTACCAATGGTGGTGTGAAGGGGATTTGACGCTCAGCGCATTCTTAGACTACATTATTTCTACTGGTGTGTTTTTTGCAACCCACTACCCTTGCAAGGCGTTGACTTACATGATTCAAGTCCCTATAAAGTGCAGTGATTAAGGAAAGAAGGGCATTAGCCATTGTTACAGCCTTATTAAAATACGATCGCTTTTCCTCGGCAATTTTGCCATTCGAAATTGAGCATCAAAATTTAACTGTGCTCTAAGAAATATTTAATTTATTTGAATTGAATCAAAGAGCTGAAAGAATTTTTTCATGCTCTAAGTGCTAGTTCTGCGTCAGTACATTTGTCTTTCGATAACATGGCCAAATATATTACGGGGGTAGCATGTACTATGCTGTAAATATTTTGAGAGGCTGTTTTGTCTTAGCAATGTACAAATAAAAAATAAAAGTGCTCTTCAACGGTTGATTTTCCTGCGCCATTTAAATTTAGACGAAACATTATGCTTGTCAATAAAAATCCACGTAATTAATTATCGATGATTTACCTGCAGAATGAAATACAGGTGGAGGAATCCGTTTACTAATTCAATCCTCGTCATTCCCTATTCCACTCTCACTGCGCGTCAAACCCTCTTCTCTCCACCTCGACGTCAATCTATTCTCCTCTACTCGTCCCCGTCTGATGTGTGTTTCCCTAGCATTACGTGACGTCCCCTAAACTAGCCTCTGCAGAGTACACTAGCTGTTCTTCTATTATCCCGTCTCGAACGGCAAGAAGCACGCTCTCCCACGCGTTTCATTTCGCGTGCACACTCGTCAAGAGCGTGCCTTGTAGACGTCAGGCCGTCCGGTGTGTCCGTTGAGGCCCGCGGTAAGAAATGGGAATAGGAAGAGGCTGCGTAGACCCCGAAGGAGTGTGTCTCGTTTGTCTTCCCATTTCCCTCGTGCCAACCCACCCTGAGGTGGCGGTGCAACCCCCTTTCCCTCTCTGAAACTTCAGTCGCGCTCCCTCACCCGTGCTCGCCCCCTCTGCAGCAACCCTTTCCGCCTTCTTCGGAGCCCACCCCCTCCGTCCACCCCACCCGCCCCCAGCCATCATCCCCCGTTCCGGCCTCATCCCCACATAACCCCCCCACCTCTCCCCTCACTCTCACCCATCTGCTCGTGTCAGCTCCCTCTCGTGCCAGGCATGTCAAATCACTCCGTCTATTCTCCCACATCCACGGCCCACTCACTTCCTTCTCCTCGCCCACCCCTATTCCTCCGCATCCGACACCCCAACGCCACTCCCCTCGCCCGACCACCCTCTCTACCCCCCGTTTGTCACGACACGAAGAAGGGGGGGGGGCGAGTCGTTGGCGCCACCTTCCAGCGCCAAGGCATCGCCCGCCCGCCCCAGCTCCACTCTTTCGGCCTCATCATCCGCACCCACCCCTCGCGCCCTTTGTCGCCGCCCCGCACGCACAACCCTTCCCTCCCCCCACTCCCAACCCACGGTGGGTGCGGCGCACACATGCTGAAGCCGCACCACTTTACCCCCATTCTCATTTATTCTCCTCTCCTTCAATTTTCTCCCTCTCTCTCTCCCTCCCATTACACGACCCCCTCTAAAAGCTCACTCTCTTCCTCTCTCTCTCCTTTACCTCACAAAGTTATGCGTTTCTCTTACCCATTCCCCCTCTAAACCGTTTTCTCTCCCGATCTCTGACTTTCGCCTCGCTTCCTCCCACCCTTGTCGTCTTTTGTTTTACCCCCTTCCCCTTTTCTTTTCGTCCGTACCCCCTCTCTCCACCCCCATCCTCCCTGCATCTCTCACATTTTCTGCCTCTCTTCCCGCCCATTTCCTTCTACGCTCTCACCCGGCGTCGCCTTTGTTCTCCTCCGCCTCCACCTCCACTTTTGCACTGCTTTCTCTATCCTCTGCACTCTCTTCCCCGTGCCATTCTTATCTCCTCTCGCCCAATGCTCATGCTCCGTTTCCACCTCCCTTCGTCTAGCGCCATCCTCCAACCTTCCCCTCCCTCCTTAGTGGCCCCATCCTCTCGTCGACCTCACCTTTTGTCTCGCGCAATCACTTAGCGGTTCCTCGCACTCAGTCAGAAGTTTGTTCTCCGGCGGAAAACGCGTAGAAAAGTAGCACTTACCAGTCCCGCCGCACAATTATTGCAAAGAGTCACCGCTTAAGTCAACACTGTGACTTCCAGTGAACAGCGCTCATTCATCATTTCATACATCGATGATTTACTTGGCGATAACTGATGTCTTATTACCGGCACGAAGTTCAAGACGGATAGAATTCTTAAATTGTTCTTATGCTGAGGCAACTTTGCCTTGAAAATGTTAACTTGCTCACAGTCCATTGCCAAACATTCAGTTAGCGTTTTTAAATGAGGTATGCGTGGATATTATCTATTTTTTCCTTGACTATTCAATTCTCATATTTCCTCCTATGCCATGATCTCGGGTACGTTCTGTTTCTATGATGTTTTTCTCATGGATGTCATTACATCTATCACGTTCAATTAATATGAGGTCGCTTCAACTCAAACAAGTTCATTATAACGTAGGTACCTGAAAGATAACATATATTCGGGAATTAAAATTGGTGGTTGTTTGGCCAATACTAACGCACGAAAGCCAATAAAGTCAACCGTGTCAAGAAATATAGTTGACATTTTGCATGAACAAAGCGAATTATACATTCCTCTTTCTAAGTTTTTTGAAAGCACTTCATTTGCTGCACATATCAAAACCTTGGTTTTATCTGCAGACGTGATTATGCGTTTATTAATTTTTTGACATCAACGGCAATAAATGACTTGATGGGGGAAACTGCATTCCACGATTGAACCTATTCCCGACCATTCACCTAAGTAAAGCAGCGTTGGGTTCAGCTCAAATTTGTTGGAGTGACCCTCGTATTCGATCAAGCGCTGTTCCCCCTGTCTTCGAGCTGTAGACAGGATGCACCGTCAAATTACATAAAGCTAAAATGCTGAAATATGAGTTAATGGCTGGATTGAGATATGATCTTTGCTATAATGATCAAATTATACAAAAATCCAAAATCTGGGAAGGATAAGGACGCTTATAACTCGTGAATCTGCTGAAAAATCGTATTTCTCTTTATGTTGATGCTGGTAGCACAAAGAAACACCTTGAGGAAGTCTTCTCACCTTGGAAAGTATTCTCAACCATTTTCTCCTCGCCTTTGTACCACAAAGTGCCCCCCAGGGGCCCTAGTATCTATCTGTATTCTAGTATTCTTAGTATCTCACTCTCCTCTGCAATAATAGTTTGGGTATCCTGAACTAGCTACGGTATTGCCTTTATTGAGCCACCCGCTAGTACAACGCAGGAAGAAGATTCACCAGAGGTAAACCTTCTACCTTTATCGAGATACAAATCAGATTCCCTCATTGTCGCGTCGTAGGCTTTAGCGAGTCTACTCTAAACTTTTGTAAATTTTAAAAGAACTAAACCTTCTCGACTAGTAGTCCCCCAATGCCTCGAATGTGTCGTTAAAGAAATGCAGTTATGTCTATTATAGTGCGAATATAATAACTCTGTTGTAATTTTCAAACTCTTTTTAATACAAACTGACCATCTTTCCTCACATTGTGTCATTATCAAGATGGACCTTGATAATGACGCAACGTAATGTCAAACCATGGTCTGTTTGTATAAAATTGACCTTGAAAATTACAACAGAGTTATTATATTCGTGCCATGATGGATATAGAACATTTACAGTTAATGACGCCTAAAGTGCTTCCATACGAATCCTATCATGCATCGTGGGATTGTATATACAGCATTCGTGAACGACCAGCTTCTCAAAATCCACTTTGGAGAACGCCACGGCAACTAACCTGCTAAAGCAATTAGCACGATAAGAGGGCTCCGCGTTCGAGTCTTTGATGATGCAGATTGATTTTTTTAGTGATCCTGGTATCCGACCAAATGCTGTCGTCCCTATCTTCGAGTTGCAGACAGAATGTACCATCAAAGTACGTAAACCTAAAATACTATAAAATGAGTGAAGTTTTCACACTCTCTTCCTTGATCTCCATCGCTCGCAACACCCGCCTCTCCTCTCACACACGGCGGCGGTCCATTCGTAAGCGCCCCCGCTCACCCCGTCTTTCTTCCCCCCCTCCGGTCGAGATCGCCGTCTTTTTCCCGCCTCGTCCTCGCCTAATACACACCCTCGCTTCACGCCCGCGTCCTCCCACAACGTATCCCTCCTTAATGAGCCTTCAGTTGTCTCCCCAAAGCGGTTCAAGTCGGCTGCTTCGCTCTCGCTCGCCTCTATACTCCCTGATTTATACCTCCCAGTGACCAGCACATATTTCACTTCGCTGGCTTAGCAGTAAATAACCCGCTCTGGCGTGCGTACTTCATTATAAGTGTTATTGAATTTTAAAAATATTCAAATGGGATGACCATCGGTATGACGGTGAACGACGAGTGAACTTGACCTCAGTCCCCGTTCTTCTCCAGTGTGTTAACGAATCCAAGTACCCCTTGTGAAGTGATACCCATGGCTGACGCCAAAACAAACTATTAATTTTTTTCCTTCCTTGAGAGGTTATCAAGCTCCAAAACGTTCCTTTTTTGTTCCCTTCGATCCCTTGATAACTCTCTACCAACCCCAATTCCGTCCAAGCCCTTTTTGCCGTTTTCTTACCCCTCCATACTTCTTCCCCGTCTTCCCGCCCTCGACCCGCCTCACCGCCCACTGTTTCTAATAACTCCTCCCTCTCTCAAGCATTCAGCACCACTGCCGCACCGCTCCCCAATTCTCTCCCCCACCATTGTTTTTTGCCCTCCCTCAATCTCATCTCCTCCTCAACTCATCGCTCAATGCCTCATCTTCATCCCTCCCGTTTCCGTAACTCCCAGAAATAATTCTTCCCACGTCTTTTCACTCATTTCTTATTTTGAAGCACGCTCAGTAAAATTAATTTAATCCTATCCGTTCGTTCACACTGACTGCTTGCATATTGTGAAATAAAAACCATGTATTTTCCACAGTATAAATTTACTTTCGACCCGGGTTACAATGCTAATGCATATTTATCAGGATATCACATTGAAACTAGGTCATGAATCAACATAGAAACTCGAGTCAAAAAGAAATTTATGCTGTGAAAAATTGCACAATTTTATCCGTGAGTTCACATTCTACTAAATTTCACATGAATGTGTGGATAAGGTGTCCTTGTTAGTTATTGGTTAGATTATTTCAAAAAAGTGTCATTTTCGGTCGTGAAACGTCGTGGATTTCAAAAAAGTTACATACATGACGCCGGAAAAAAATAGTAAATTTCCAAAAGCTGAGAAAAAGCTCAAGTAAATTGTTCGTTTATATTTTTTACTATTTCCTCTCATATTATCACACTGAATTATTGCCTAATTTATGCATTAACATTCTGAAGGACTGACGCTGTAGTTTGTCAGAAGTAGGCACCTACAGTTATGTTGCCATCATACGTATTGCAGAATGCATAAGCAAATGCACATTTACGACTGAATTGCCTTATGAATTGATCTCGTCTATGTTTAAAACACATGCGCCCCAATTTTTTTCTATTAAAAAATTATCGGCAAAAATAATCCTGGCTAATCCATGTCCCAAAGTACAACAATATGTTCCCTAATCATGTACGTTTCTCCGTATAATGAAATAAATATTTAACTTTTCCGTTCATGTCGTGGCAGTATTTCCGAATCAATGAATCATTTCCTTACAAAATAATAATCTATTTTACCCTCATAACGGATGTTTGAAAAAATAAGTTTCCCGAATGAATAACCGTTTATATGTAGTTGTATATCCTCAACTTTATCCTTTCCTTAACCCTGATGTTCCTTTACATGAAAGCCTATATTTATTCAGTCATATGGGCTTTTGTAGTTCTCCTAATTTAGAGATTTCTGGGGATGACTGACCCGTAATAGATAATTATACTATATAAGATATTTATTTTAAGATATTTTATTACTATGAGATATAAAAAAAGAAGACAGTTGGGTTGCCTATTGCACTGAGTGGCTCATAATATTGGGAACTTGGGAGAGTGGACGTAACTGCCTCGTAGGCAACAGTGATGAATATTCTGGGGAAATTCAGGGAGTTGGAGAAGTTGAATTGTGTAAAGAAATGGCGATGTACTATCTTAACTAAAGACAAAGGGAAGCATAATTACAACTACAGCTCATCGTTACATTACTGCTACATGAAATACGTTTCACATAGAAAAGAAGTGCGGGTCTCCCAAGGCATAGATTGCTGAGCGGAAGAGGCATAAATTCCTAAACCTAGTAAGTAAGACGACGCTATTTACGGCAGTAGTTCTGCCTTAGTCAGTTTGGAGCTAGTTAGGTTTCCATGATCCATATTCTTTCCTTGTGGCAGCTAGAATTTATGGCATTTCCCACCACTTCAATGAATACCAAAGTTGACTCTAGCATTTTATCTTCAGGACCCCATCTTTTATCGTGGAAATTTTTTAATGCATCGGATATGCTTCATAACCCTATCCTCCTCCTCGGCGCCCATGACGCCGCAATATGTTGACGTGATATGGTGATAAACAAACAAGAAAATCAATTTATCCCTCTCACCCTCCCCTCCTCATTTCCCCTTTCGCCAGAGCGTCGGCTATCATTTTCCTTCACATATTATTGCTTCCTCCCCATTAATTCATCACCCAAACCTTAGACCCTTTTTGGCTCATCAATTATATGCGTCTATCCCTCCTATGCACCTCATTCTCCATTATCTCCGGCACCCATTCTTCCTCTCCCCTTCCCCCAAGCACCCTTATACCTATATTCCACCCCTTTTCTCCATTTACCACCCCCTCTCTCCCAAGAAATACCCCCTCCCCACCCCAAACACCAGGGTCTCACCCCTCATCCCCACTCGACATCCTCCCACGCTTCCCAACCCCCCCTCCTGTCCCCACGACCACCACCCCCTACCCCCGTTCCTTCCCCAGCAGTCTCCTTCCCCTCCTCTTTCTCCTCCCACCCCCACGCAACATCTATCATCCCCATAACACCCGCCTTTCCCGTGACCCCTCCCCTCTCCGTCGCGCCCTTTCCCAGCCACCCCTTCCCTTCCCTTACCACCTCTCTGTCACCGTCCTCTTTAGCCAACTCCCCCTCCCTCCGCCTCGCCTCCCCCCTCTCAGATCTCTCCTTTTAACCCCTTCGCATCCTGCCAGCCTCCTCCACTTCCAAAAACCTTCTCCTCCATTTCCTTTGCCTCCCTCCCTATCCCGTCACCCCCTCTCACCATTCTCCCATCCCTCCCGCACTTATTAATCATCCTCCGACACAGCTTCCCGTGCACCTGATCCACGCCCGGACCTCCTGGATGACACGAGCGACAGCACACGCACCGAGTATATGAATGTATGTATATTTATTTATGCGCATGGCGTAGACTGGAACGCCAGACCCTTCCCTGTCACTCGTGAGGACTCCCAAGTAGGGATAGGCCCAGCGGTAAAATAATTTACAACTACTACTGTGATCACTTCCTACACTGTCTATCCTCTATCGTCTCCTATTTACGTTCTATCACTTTATGATTTGGCTTTTTTTTAAATCGATGAAGCAATGGCAGGCAATGTACTTATATAATAAATGAGATATTATTGTGCCATAAATGCGTACAAATAACCGGTTGTTCTATATCTGAAGACAATTGGGTGAATAAATGAGGCATTTTCTGAGTTGAGAAGTTAAATAGGGATACTAAAATAAGAAATAGTTGCGGAATAATTCAATCTACTAAAGTGTAAAGTGAATCTCAGGAATAAAGAGCTATAGCAATACAATATTGTAGACTGTTGATGAAAAGATCTTGATGCAAATACAGTGCTCTGTATGCGTCGTTTCGATTTACGTCTGATTCGATATTACACGAATGCTGACAAGGGTCGTTGGAATATTTTCACTGTTTAATGCTAATAAAATCGATTGTATTTGCATGTTCTTGCGTGTTTTGATAACGGAGACATAATCATCCTACCTGAAATAGCTATTTTAAGATAAAGGTAAAAAACGAATTTTGAAATTAACGCCTTGATTTATCTCGGAATTAAAGTGGTCACGAATACCTGGATCCGTCTCACGTTTTTTCGACTTACGTCGCTCTTCTTCAACACCCATCTCCGACGTAAATCGAGGACATACAATATATTAGAGTAATTTTCGTATAATTGGATGAGACAATGGTATTGGGTGCATGGTTAAATAGATGTAATAGGTGCGCATTGATGTTTTATTAGGAGGGGCAGAGTGATTACCCAATTTCTGGATCGGATTTACGGGCCCAGGATTTGAATCTGGAATAAATCTTGGAGAAAATCCGACTTGATATGCTTTCATCATGTTGTTATGGACACAACAATTTTGCATTGTAGTGGAAATGGGCAAGGAATAGGATTTGGCATCTATGCTGAGTAAGCTAATTGCAAATGTTTTTAATCTTATTACAATGACTGCTACGTACATTATAGCCAGCTGAGAAAGTAAATAATGCATCCAGTCAATGTATGCATAATGAGAAGGAAAATTGACCCACAATGCCTTCATGTGGATTTGAGATGGGACTAGGAACACGGTCACGCGAGTACTTAGTGATCATTCAGATCAATCGCGAGATTAACCAAAATTGATTCTTGTGGAGGCATAAGGGTTAGCAGTGCCTCACGCCTGACCTGTCAGATAAAATTGGACGGCGGTAGGCTCTACGACCTACTTAGGTTAAGCTGCAGCCATCAAAATGGCTAACTTAGTTTCGTAGTGCAAATTGACTGAAGTAATGTGCAGCTTTGCGTCGTTTTAAAGAACCTAAAGTGCCATCTTTGGTTAAAGAACTTGGTAAGATTTCCCACTATGGCAATTTCGTAAGATAAGAGTATGAAAACCAAAGTATTAGTCATGATTAATGGAAAAAATGTCCATGGTATCCATATGGCCCAATCAGGTTGCTCTATTATTACTATCAATTATCTTTAGTCAAAAACATTCCTCCTGTTTGATTTTTAATGCTAATCCTCTAAAAGTTATTATCAAGCAAGTATTTCACTATGGTTGCACGTGTCAATAAATAACCTCTTCATGCATATCACTTATTTTTCGCCACTTGTTGTGTCACTCATCCATCCTTCCCTCCGCCTCAAAACCATAAAGAAGTAATTTGGCCATCCTAAATGAAATTACACTGATGACTGCACAAGCTACCGAAACATAAGCGTTGTTTTCAGCAGAAAAACCTATTGAAAGCCAACAATCACTGCTTGCTGATTCTTAGAGTAACATCATTTAGACTGAATTTTATTCATATATTATAAATTATATGAAACTCTCTACTCACAATTCTTGACAACTGAGATTAATACAACACTGTGAACACTTTTATGATACATCACACTCTTGTATGCTTTATGTGTATTTTCATGATATATTATACTCACTACCGGGAAACGACTCTTCTTATAACAATTATTCAGCATCAAGATAGCGTGAACATATTCAATAAAGTTTACTCATCGGAGCGTAAAGTGCTCACAAACTTTGGAACCTCCATCACATCTTTTTAAATTAACCTACCGTACATGCTGAACTCGTATCTTACAAATCCCCGGCAATGAGAAAATTTCTAAATAATGAGTCTGAAAATACAAACAAGAGAATGTATCGATGCGAACGTCTTAATTTGAAATATCGCTCGTCTCTGCTTCCCAGGCACGCAGCCTTTTCCATCATTTCTCTCTCTCTCTCTCCCATCCCTAGATAGTGAGGCTTCATTTTCCATTATATGATCGTTAGGAACGGGGGCCGGTGAGTGGGGTCCATGGGGAGGAGGTTGTTGGCTTACAGAGGGTGGAGGTGGGGAGGGGAGGACCACTCCTGGGAGGAAGGGGGGGGGGGTAAAGGTTGGCGGGGCGATCGCGTGTGTGCCCAGACATACACGTTGGGATTTTTGGGGATTAATTTGCATCGACGCGACGGATGGGATTTTCCTGGACTAATGACGTAAGGGACGGACTAAAACTTCCCTTTACAATCGACGGGAGGGAGGGCGGAGGGGACGGGGGCGGATACATGCCCGCGTGTGGAGGTTTTCAAAGGGGAGGGAGGGGACTTTGCTTTTGATTTTTATGCAAATCTCTTAGGGGAGAAAGTTGCGCGTAGGATTTGGGGCGAGTGCTTGGAGAGCTCCACCCGCGCGCGCGGGCGTCACGAGTGGTCAGGCTTTATCTCCGCCGCACGACCGAACGAAACAATGGTCCCAAGACGCTCTGGGTCACGTCCAATATTGTAAACGTAATCCAATCACACTAAATACTACAGCTCATTTTTTTCTCCATTGATGTTTTACGCGTCACTGAAATATTTAGTGAGATGCTTTATGCACGTACAGTGATACCACGGCTTACGAAGATAATTCGTTTCGATCTGATTCGTAATCAGATTCGTTGGGAAAAATTTGGCTGAGCAAAGGGCAATCTCCCATCGGTACTTACGAAAAGATCGTACGTTCTCATTTGAAGAGAAATTAAGGAATTTCTGGTAAGTCATCTCGAGGATATAAATTCGTCAGGATCGAGTGACCGTCATTCTGAAGATTATTTACGTCGAAAATTTAACTTAAAACATGGCAGTGTTATATTGACGCGCATATTTTTAAACACTCATTATCTAAAATATTTTTTAGCGTTATTAGTCATTATCAGAGTTATATTTTGCATATATCAGGTGCCTGTCCTCAAGAAAAAATGGGCAATTCAGGTTGCTTTCACTTTAATTCTCTCATTCTCCATATGCATGAGTAATTTTAGTTATTGAGTAATTACATCTGTTTGTACCTATCGTATATACTTTTCTACAGTCTCAATTATATATTTTGTTCAAATGATTGTGTATTACATTTTGATGTTTTGCCTTAAATTATAGGTCGTTTTGCAAGTAGGTATGTCACGTAGTAATATTTGAATAAAAGCATTTATATTATTCACATTATGTGAATCAATCAAATGATTTTTATAAGCATCACTTTACATAAACACAAAAGGAAAATCGAACTAGTTATTGGATATAATGAGTCTGTAAATCTATGGTAGTTGGAGCGAAATATTTCCCCAGTCATCATGGAGAACAAATTTGAATTTTACTTTTCAATTTTAGCAGCTGTAGAAAGCATAAAGAAAATATTGTAATATTTATGGTGCAATCGTACATACCTTTAACATGACTCATTGTTTTCAGACAGTACGTTTAAAACTCCTTCAGATCGGAATGATTTTATGGGGTTCTGATAAAATTACTGCGGTGTTTATATGATCTATTTTTAAATATAGTTGAGAGAGCGTAAAAACTACAGACTATTAATTATTTGACGTGAAATAGGTATTAATAATTTCTCAGTTTTTAAATGTCTCTTTGTTGTGAATACAGACACCATTTCCCATGTGAAATGGCTGGAATATTTTGGCAAATATCTTAAAATTTAGTGCCGCTAATATTTTGAGATTTTCGAAAGGGTGAAACATTTTTCTTTAAAATGAGCCAACTTACTGATATTTAGGTGTAATGATATCTCGCTCAAACTACCCTTTTCCTTTTATTTGCAAACTTTTCAACGCGTTTCTTCTGCGATGCAGTCTTTTAAACACAAATATCAACTTTACTATTAGCTTTTCTTTTATAGGCTATCGAATATGAGGACCCCAGAAGTCAAGGGGTCTAAGTAACAAAATCGTTGTTTTGAGAAAACTTAAGTCAAAGTTGAAAATGTTTGGTACAACCCACTAAATAGTTAAAAGGCATTACCCTAGATAGCATCACCTGTCAAGAAAATCACTTGGATCCCTTTACCACCTAAAAGATTTATATTTTCACGTCCCATTCCTGTACATAACTTGTTTTTTTTTAATGTCACTTAGACAACTTGACTTCTGGGGTCCACACACATGTTTGATTTTCTACTTGGATCAAGCGCGTAACTTTTTTGGATATTTTTATACTAAAAACCGAGCGTAATTATGTATTGCTGTTACGCTTGTTCGTATAATATTGAAATTCCTCATTTTCAAATAAACTTTCTTTTAATTCACAAAAGAATATTTTCATGACATATCCCTGAATTTTTGATTGTATTAATATCATACCATTCACAGGCGATCATCTTGAAATAGAGGCAGAATTCGATAGTACCTGCTGAATTTTTTGCGTACAATTACTCATTCTTTGTTACTGAATGTCTCTCGTAGTATTTCGGTTAAATTTTGCTATCAATTATGTACATTTTGATTTCCACTTATTTTAAGTCTTTTTATTTATTATGTCATGAGCACATTCAGCATATGCCTTCTTAGTTACTCGTATACATTTTCACCTAGGAAAAAAATGAAATTATCAAGTTTTCATTTTTTTGTGTTGACCCTGCCATGTTGAGGATCTGAGGGGTGTCGTCGTCGATGGCCTCTCTCGATTTCATTGCCCTTGGCTTCGTTTGTTCTCTAGCGTCGGGAGGGAAGAGAGCGGCGTCCGACATCGACGGCGCCCGCCCGCTCCTCCTCCTCCGCTCCGCATGCCCTCCATTTCACGGTCCGCGGCACTCATACATATATATGCGCGCAACAAGACCAAGTATTGAGCGCGTGGCTCTCTCTTCTCTTTCCGATCGATTCGATCCATCGAACGCGCGCGATGAGTGGCAGAGGAAGGCAGACGGAAGACGCACGCCGGCGGTTATCCCAACGAATCCTAATGGAACTTGGACAGGAATGAGAACGGCCATGATTTTGTGTGTGGGATGAGCCCGAGTCTTAATCAAAGTTGGGAGATGTAATTAACGACTCGCAGAGTACCTGACACTTTCCCGAATAATTAATGCTTCAAACAGCGAAATAAACAAAATGCAATCAATGCTCAGCATCTAAATTAAAGCGTTAAGCTGAACGCATTATAGCGTGCACAATCGAAATGCCAAACGAGGCTAAATGAATAGGAAACTGGAATTCCTGAGGAGAAATTTAGCATTATTACATTTGGAGTAGTATTTTTTTTTAATATTTGACCAAATTTTCGTAGGAAAAGTAGTAATGATGTCTATATAAAAAGAATCGTAAATGGAAAGATTATCGATGCAATGGACGGTAACACTACTTAAAAGCCAAGTATTGCATAATTTTACTAAGAAATCGTTATAAATTGAGGAATATAGAAAAATTATCTTAATATGACTTGTAAAAATCAGTTTTGCTTCGAAAAAATGGTAAAAGTTTGGAGTCGATCAAATCACCAATGACTAAATTAGGTTCCTGAAGAGGCGGGCAACTCGGGATACGATTACTGTGGTGAGAACATTAGTAGAAAATAAAGGAGATTTCCAGCCAGTTATTGCTTCTCTCGTGGATTTCAAAAAGGCATAGGCACAAATGACAAAGTTAAGTGGGAAAAACAGATGTAGATAGGAATCTGACAATAGAAAGACTGATGAAAATTTGGAATAGAAAATCGGATATTAGACTCATCCGAAACTTGTATACCATGAAACCTGCCTCGGCGGCCACCTCCCTCCAGCGATCTCCGCTGTTGGCGTCCGATTTTTCAGGAATTAATTTCCTACGTAAATAATTTAAATTTTACCTCCATCCTGCATTCACCTCTTCAGGCGGCCATTATGGATCATCATGGATCCGATGATTGCCGCTTAATACAGTCTTCACTGTATGTCCTAGAGGGCGTTTTGGTAAAGGTGGCTGACGGATAATCAGATGGTTTAGGATGCGGAAAAAGGCAATGTTGTCCGCTGCCGCTTCTGCTTTTTAACACACATGCTCAGGAAATACAATGGGACGGAAGAGGTGAATCGGACAGAAAGCGAAGAATAGGCCTAAGCTAAAAGAGCATACGTGGTGAAAAGGCAACGGCTGTTTTCAAAGTAGACAAAAATGAGGAGACAGTACGGAAAATAACTCTTCTGGAGCGTGGTGCTCTCTCGATCGGAAGCATGGACTATTGGAAAAGCTATTCAGAAAATACTAGAATCTTTCAAAACCTGGTGGTGGAGGAAGATGCTGAAGACAAAATGGACGGGGAAAATAAGAAGTGATAAAGTTTACAGAAGAGTAGAAGAGGAAAGTACATTAATAAACCTTAATTTGACAATGGCCAGATGAATTGGACACATCCTGAGGCATAATGGATCAATAAAGTAATGTAATTGAAGGAAAAATACAACAAAAATTCAAGAGGAAGTGGTAGATATTGATACATAGACCAAATACAGAGAAACGTGCATAGAAAGAGCTACCAAGAAGTAAGGGAACTGACATTAAAATGGTCAAGATGGATAGCTGCATAAAACCAATATTAAGATTGAATGACTAATGATGAATAAGGAAATGGAAAGTGGGATATGAGAAGATTTTGATAAGGGAATTAAAGTTGGAGGCCAACGGATTAAGTCGGTTAGCCTTTGCGGACGACCAAGCGTTGGTTTGTCGATCGACGAAGGGTTTTCAAGCCTTATTAGATGCATTAGAAAAGCGTAGCGGGGAATACAGAATTATGGTAAAACATAATAAATCATAAGTAATAAGGTTCTAAATAAGTAAGAAAGAGAGATCATTAAATTATGAGGGCATAAATTAAGCAAGAAGAGCAATTTAATGACTTGGGTAATACCCCAGAACGAAATAGGGAAAATACATTAGGTTGATTATAACGCAAGCGAAGAATGCTTTTTGTAATAGAAGGAGTTCGATCACGTTGAACTTGGGTAAGGGTATGTGGAAGAGGTTGATGGAGATCATGATACAGAGTATTCCGTATGGGGCATAAACGTAGACTATAAGAGAAAGAGCGGCGAACGAAAAGGAAGACAAACGAGTGAGTGCCTGGCAGTGTGTGAGGAAAGAAAATCTCTGGGTTAGACGAGGAAAAGGCAAGGGTAGAGGTTTGTATGGGTAATGAGATGCGGTGGGTAACTGAAGGGTGTGATAAAGAGAGGATGTTTGGTGAGTGGGAAAGGGAAGAAAGAATAGGTTCTATGGAAGGAATAAAGAAGGGCAGGAAATATGTTGAGATGAAGAGTGAAATATTATTGGTGAACAGGGTCCGGAACATTGTGGAATGTAGAGGATTTTTGTTCTCGCCTTTATTTAAACCACTTAAACCGGAAGCTCATCCTATAACAATAAAATAATTCTTGGATGTGATTATCTCAACCGATTGTACTTGCAGGCTGAGATATATCTTAGATATTCCTCCTTATAATACAATGGGTTTACCACATATTTCTCCATAATAATAATATCTAGTAATAACTATAATCTGAAATTTTTAAATATTTATTTATCAATATCTACATTAGACTAAAATTTTCATGAGACCTCACCCGCATCACCGCATTCCTTATTTAAACTCAGAATCACCAGTGGCATCGGGATGCAATCACATACGACTCATATCTCTATATATCACAGTAGTTGGTCCCTAATATGAAAAGAAACCCCGGAAGCGGATGAATTCTCATATTAATCATGTCAACACCTATATAAAGTGAGCTGTTAGCTTAGAATGATGAGAGAACTGCAGAAGGAGGGAAAGCAAAGTATTTTTTTAAATGTTAATTTACAGAATATGGCCCATTTGCCCTGTGCCAGATAAATCGATTTAAAACATTTTTGCAGCATTATTGTTGAGTAAAATGGCGTAATATTTAACTATGCATACGCATTCCTCAACGTTTTTGGATCTTGAGATTATGAAAAAAGCTATCAACCCCTTGAAAAAATGATGCTTCCGTAAAGAAAAATGAAATCCCCACTCTAATAAGCCGCCTATTTGATCCGAAATCGAAGACCATTAACGGATTGTAGGTAAGGGATTACACTCCACAGAATATTAGATGAATTCTACTTGATAAATAACATTGAGGTGATTGACAATACTTGAATTAATAAAGTTCATTACTTTCATGTAATTTTTAATGAATCCTTTGATAAAAATTATCTCATGTTAAAATTCAGTTTGCTAATACCTTCTCATAAGAATAAACTGAGGAGTCACGTTTGCCACACAGCATTGTCTCTGACTGTGTGTATAAACTTGGAATTAGTTCACTTTGAACGCTGTAAGTATATTTAATGGCTTTCACAGGATTTATTACTAAAATTAATCGTTCAGTTTCATCATAAGATGCATAAAAACAACTTAACTGGTACTCGATAAGCATATTTATTTGTTGATATCGTAATTTATTCGAGCATAGTCTAAAATTTTCTTTAAACGTAAAATATTCACTTCGGTGTAATAGCGTGTAATTGTTATAGATAAATGATTTTAAAAACGCGAAAAATGAGTAGGAAAGGTAATTTTGCTTTCCCCTGTGATAAATTTTGCAACTCAAAGGAATTCGCAATACCAAGAATCAAAAATAAAAGTAAATAACCGAGGAAACTTCTCATCACTTCATTAATATTTTTCTATATTGCGCCGTATTATTTATCACTGATTGAGTATAGTAAGGCGAAGAGTGTATCAGATATAAAAGAAGCTGTTATTTTTTTATTTTTTTTGGGTGGAATATATTCATAATCAGTTGTCAAAATTTTTAAGATTTTACTGAAGATTACCGAATAATTCCCATTAAATTACCATTAAATGCTTGAGCAGTAAGCTTAAGCCAGTTAGAATTTTTTCCTTTCGAGACTTCGGTCACTTCGATTCATGAGAAGAAAGCTCCGTAGAAAGAGCATAGAGGAAGACAGGGAAGAGTGGATGGAGGAGGAATGCGAAATAGAATGGGTGCTTGGATGGGAATGAAGGAGGAGGAACGGGAGCGATCGGGAGATGGATGAATTGGGAGTCGGAGCGAACACGGCAATACATCGGAGGCGTCCGCGACCACGCTCTCCTCCCACCCCACGCGTCCGTTTCCGCCGTTCACCGATAGTCAGTCGTACCTACTACAACTGCCTCCGCGCCCCGCGCCTCTCTCCGCACCCCTCGCATTCTACATTCCTCTCCCTCGCTCACCGCCGCTCCCCAACGCACAACCGCGCCTCTCTCCTCCCCGAGGGTCAATTCGTTGGATTCCCCGACTCGCTTCAATGATCAATTCATATCCCGATGCGTTGGTACAGGAAACCATCGCCGTGGAATGCGGAGGGTGTCGGACTGGGATGGGTGAGTGAGGCGGTTGGGAGGGAAGGGCGCGGGAGGAGGGCAGGTTGGAGAGCCGGTGAGGGGGTAGTGCGTTGAGGGGTTGAAATGATGGAAGAGGAGTCTCTTGGGAGGTGGGTAGGGGGTATGAGTGAGGGTGGCGGTGCGAAATGTACAGCGGAGGAGGTGGGAACGGATGGGAATTTCCGAGGGAAAGCCGTGGGGTGGAGGGGTGCATTAGGAGATAGGTTCGGTGGAGTTGGGGATGCATGGGTGGAATGCGGCGAGTGGGGGTGAGTTGAGGGGAGGGGTGGGTGGGCAGAGGACCAAGTGGGAGGAGCTAACGGAAAAGGGGGTGGGAGTAGTAGACTGGGGATAGGGTGTGTCTCGCCCTAAGCTGATATATTCGCTGCGGCTAATCGTCGCGAGTCTGTTTTAATTGATGGTATCAATCCGTCTCGAGACGGGTTGCGGCTCCCAAGGGGGTTATTAAATTTCTTGCGCGATGTTCGTCTGTTGGGCGGAGTCATCGCTCTTGAGTGTCTCTCAGTCCGCACGCCGGCTACGACAATGATGTGCAGCATATCGCTCATCTCTCGGGTGATGAATGGCCCTCAATATCGCATCGGGGTGAACTTCCTTTAGCTCCGATGTCGATGCGAAATCCCAGTTTACGTATTTTAGATACTTTGGAAAGTAAGATTAACGCCCCTGCTCCATCAATGGATGAAATCTCCGGGATATTCATTCCACTGCTTCCTTCTAAGTATTTCAAGTGATATTTTGCAGAATAATGATGAGGAACAAAGGAGTCCTATGCATGAAATGTTTTGCTATTTCAATTTTACGTGATTTTATTGAGATAGTATACAAAAATTAAAGTAATATTTGTCGCGTTAAATTAACTAACTAGGCTTTATTTTGTCAAAGGTGAGGAATTTTGACACTGCTCTTCACCTGCAGATGAAATACCTGTTCCTTTAGTTTTAATGTAATTTTAAGCAGGCTATTGTTTTTTAAACGATAAGTATTAATTTGTTCTAATGATCTGGTGTTATTATTCTATTGCAAATAGGCCTAGTTATTTATTAACTATAGTTTCAATTCTGGGATTGCAAATTTTACGCAACGAGATTTTTACTTCTTTTGGATATCCACCGATTTGATTGTGGAAATATAAAATTTTAATCGACATTGTAGTAGACCTTTAATATAGTAAATTATTATTGGATAAACTTCATAATATTCAAGTTTTTATCATAAAAGAAAAAATACCACATAGGCTGTATTAAAATATACATGAAACATTAAAAACCTCCGAAAGATATTATCTCAATTTCAACCAGACTCTCCTTTACTAGTGTTTCTGAATAGTTTAAACCTATTCCTAGAATTTAATGTCTTTCCTCTAATTATCGGACAAATTACATCCACTCTCAGATAACTTCTTCTGCTACTTCACTTAAGGCATGTACTCCAAGGAGATTCTGGGGCGAAGGTCCTGTTGTGATCTCCCTACACGTTTGCACTATTAAAATTTATCCAAGATAACATAGCTGATATTTAATTTTCTAGAGAAATTCCTTGGGAATAATGAATATCAGTTTTTATTTACTCTTTTCTACGTATATGTGATTTGTTAATATTTGAGGTTTTTTTAAATATTTGTTTCATGCCAATCCGAATAGAAGTTTCTAGTAAACTAAGCAGTAGACACTCGTCAGTTTTCAGTAATTCGATTTTTATATGAAAATTCAACATGTTCTTCCAACGTCTTTGCTTCAAGCCTCTCAACTATTTTTTTATTATATAAGAACCTTTTAAGGTGAGAGAACACACAAGTTTCAATACATTTTATTGAGCGAGTATTGCAATTTACTCATGTAGTATTGGCTTTGTCCGCTGCGTAAATATATACGGAAATAATGTTGTTGATGGGTCATCAATTTTGTATCTCGTCCTATCCACTTGAAAACTTTCTTTCCTCCTGGTGTAGGAAATTTTGCGAAGGTCCTAGGTCTTTCCTTTACTTGGAGTAGAAGTTCTTTAAAATATGCGTAATCTGGATATGTGTGACGGGATTCACTTCTGAGACTCAAGCCAATAAATATACTGTTAAAAAAATTACTTTAGGGGAAGATGAAGGGTGATATTGTACTTATGTAAGTTTATCCTCACTCGTCCATAGACGTATTTGGAAACGCTTTATGGCTTGGCGTTATGAGACCATTAATGATATGTAATGAATTCTTTACTCTCATTGACTTAGGAATCTAGATATTCATGGGAATCATGAAAACCCAAACCGGGGTTCTCATAGATTGGAAGTTAATTGTGGTACTATTTTATATTGAAAGATCAATACCAATGTTCTTAAACTACCATTCATTATTGAACAGTCAATCCTAAGATAGGATGACTGCAGCCCTTCACCCTTCCATATCTAATGCTAGTTCTCTTACCTCCCTAATTCCCTTACCTAAATCACCGTATAGCTATAATAAACTGAGGAAAATAGAAGTGATTCAGAAACCTTGCTAATGAAGCTCAAGTATTTGCTCTATATTTATGTTAATGTAAAGATCTCTTTCCTTTAATTGACCATACGTAAATTATTCGCACATAGGGACCAAACTACTGCGTATATGTCGGTTTTTCAGTTCAAATGCCCGAGTCTTAACATTTATTTGTCAAATAGTCCAGTTTTTGCTTTACAAAAATTTGATATTAGCTTGGTGTGTCATGCGTGAGCAGCCGATTTCATTTTTGTGACGCCTCAAATGACCCCAACTTTAGTATTTGATTATCATAACAATAATGAATACTGTAGCACACCTTTGTGTACTTTACAGATCAATTCTCCATCATTTGAAGACCAAGGCATGAGATAACATTCCACAACGTTTTAACGAAGAAAATCTAGAGTCCATACGAACGAAGTGCTAACGGAGCTCATACTGATTGAGGCCAGGCTCATGTTTATTTAACGGTTAATATCCGTGGGAGATGATGTAAGATATTTAATGATGATGGAAAAATGAGTGTTTGCTCAGGAGCCTCACCCATCAATCCAACCCAACGAATCCATAACCTTTCCTCCTAAAACCTATTATCAAATGACTCGGGCCAATATAATTTACCGTATCTCTCCCGGAATGCAGCGCAACTTTTTCCATCGTGTTTGCATACAGAACGCCCCCAAAAGTTTCCCCCCTAGTCGCCTCATCTGTGTAAACATGCGCTCACGCCCTCCTTATTCACCTCAGCCGTCTACCTATTCCATTCCCGCGCCTTAATATTCCTTTTATTTTATAAACTTGCATCGCCCGCGCGCCTCACCCACCCCCGTATGTATATGTATTCTCACACACAAACATACACACACTCCTCCTTCCTCGTGTGTACGGCTCCAGCCACTCGTGTCATGAATATTCATGTGCTTTTCGAAATTGGTATGAGGAGAGCGAGAGAGTGGAGGGGGTCGAAGGTTTAGGACGGAGAGTGAGGAGGGGGTGGCTATGGGCATAAGACAAGACATGAAGGGCTCATTATGGGGACCGTGGAGGGTTTAAGGGCCTAGAGGGACCCTCAAAATTAATCATCCCTACACGAGAGCGGGAATAAGGGATGGAAAGAAGGTAACGGAGGATGAGAATGGTAGGCATGGGATGGAATGAGAGAGAGAGAGAGAGGGATGAGAGAATTGGGAAGTGGTGACGGAGTTTTTTTCTTTAATTAAGAGACGACGCGGCACGAAAGGGAATGAAGAGAGTGAGGGAAAGAAAAAGATGAGAGAGAGAGAGAGTAACTGAGAAGCTGAAGCTTAAAGCGTTCTCTCGCCGTGATATTGGACAATATCTCTCACTTAGAACGACCAGCCTCGCTGGAGCACTTAGATAATTCCAACGATAATTCCAACGATTAAACCATAATTCTTCCCTTGATTTCGAAGTTGTCTACGTGATTTCAATGAATACGCTTTAAATATTTGGGAAAATTGCTTCTCGTTATTAATGTGGAATTCCAAAACAGTTTGATTCTCTAAATTTTATCTTTCGAGTGATACGATGAGACAGTTCCGGACGAATCGTTCGGTAAGGACAATTGGCATTCATCGAAGTCGATGCCAGAGCATAACTGAATCATTTTTCTTTAAATAACCCAAACTCCTGGTATCGATTGGCATCGATGCTGAAGATCTTGTACTTAAACATAAGCATATCATTCATCTTAGCTTTAAAATTTTGTTCCCATCATTATTATAATGTACTGTTAAAAAATTAAATATCCAGTTTTTGGCCCTAAATTTGGCTTTACATGGGTATTTTACAGGGAGATAATTGGCAATAAGGACATAAATATAATTTTCCACCTATTACTTAAAACATAGTTTATAATAAATTATTAATCTCAAAGTTATATCTGGGCGATTAACGAATTCCCTCTAGTGACTTGAAAAATAAATATTATTACTGCAATTTTCATTGCTCGGGAAGACTAATGAATATGGCGTATTTATTATCGTAAAGTTGCAGCTGTAGCTCCAAAGTAACTTATGTTGTTGAAATTCCAATGCTATTTTAAGTTTTTAAATTCAAGTTTTTTTTCAATTCACCTAAGCCTATTTTTCGTATTTGTTATATTTGTGACACAGTAATTTGCGGTTTAGTACTTCTTTTCAGTGAAATGTTTTAACCATGCCAGCCAGAAACAGATATAAAATTAAAAAGGATAGATCACGCAAGTGCTACCTTAATATGTTTGCAAAAAAATAATAAATAAATAAAAAATTGAGTTGGAGACGACAGCAGCTTTGTTCTCTGATATTCTGGTTAAAAGCGTTCGAGTGGCTCAATGCACTTACGCATGGGTGACCAAATTCTTTCCACATCGCAGCCCGTCATTTCCTTATCTCACTTGTCACAACTTTGACCAGCATTCGCGCACTCGCCTAACTGAGGGGATCGGGCTTAAGGGATTCCGACGAATAACTAGTTGAGGTCATGATTCGCTCTAAACTGGGCTCGGTGAAATCCATCACATGAGATTCGGTACGTTTCTGAGGTTAGAGACCACAAACTGATTCAACAAGTCGGCGCCTCGGCATCCCAACGAACCGAATTATCTACTTTGGTGCAAGCGCTGGCATTAAATGCTCAACTATGGGTTTTCATGAATGCTACATTGCTAGAAATTGTCAACCTCACTCATCACAGGATTTGCAGATGATTCCCGCAACACTCCTGTGCTATCCTGCCCACAGCTTCCATCTTCCAACCTGATTTTGTTGCTAAATCTACCCTGTTTTGGTAAGTTAATTTTGCAAGCTAAATTGATACTACAGCGCTCTCTTTTTCTACTTCATTTTAGGAAAGCTTATCCTTATGAAAACCCAATCGGTATGCTACAATAAAAACTGATTTATATATTTTTTCAATCTTTGCTGATGGATAATTGTTTAAATGTTTAATCCGTTATTTTACCTTTTTAAGTCTTTGTTACTTTCTCAGTCTTACTACAGTCGTAGGCTTCCCTTGAATTATTGAGGAGGGAAAAAAATGTCACGAGGGTATCAGAAAATAAATTTAAAAATATATTAATCGAGCCTAAGCCTATAAATAAATATCATAGCCTTCAAAAGAGCAGTTGAGAAACTTGAAAAGGGCCCGCGGGTAAACCAGCAAGGGAGACACACCTCACGAGAGACGGGAAGATAGAGAGCGGTGAAGGGTATTTTGAGGACGCTTGTGTTAGGAACGGGGTGAATTCTGGAAGGGTCGTGTATAATAAAGATAGAACTCAGCCATTTGGGGAAACTTGTATATTTAACAGAAATATAGCGAAAGCGACTGATTTAAAGTTCTTCGTGTCAATGCGGGCCCGCCTTCCGTTGTGATATCCTATGCAGAGGTACCTATTTATACATCAACAGAAATAAGATAGTCCTTCATAATGAGACATCCATGGCGCACATGCACTGCAGTCGACAATCGGATAGACATCCGATCACTATCGCTCGTTGTCACACATGGCTCTCCATTTTAATTAACACTTTCGCTGCTACTCGGTCTCCAGATCATGCGGCTGAAAAGGAATCGCCCGCGCGTAACTCTTCCTCTAGAAAGAAAATCCTTAGAAATAAATCAATACAGGCATGTTTATTATATGTTAATTAATTACTTAATTATTAAGAAATATTTGAAAAGTTTTCAGTGAATGGTTGATATATTTGAAAACATTCAAGGGCTGGCGAGTAACCACACAGCGCTCAGCGGAGCCCGGGCGTAAAAATACGTTCACAGCAGCCTTCCGTGTGTACGTATATACATGTACACTTGCGGGAGTGAAAGGGTTTAGAACTCCATATTACATGCTCACTCGAGGACAAGGAAACAGGCATGGCGGAGGCCAACTGCTCGCACTGGAGAAGAGTGATTACTTTCTCTGAGGACATCCAAGCACTTTGAGTTTTGAATGTGAGCGCGGGATTCTCCGGTAAGATCAACGCCATTCGCACGCACTGTCACATTCCGACATACGCGCCTTCACTCAGCCTCTCCTATTTAAACTTGCGAATGAAAATGATGACTTTTATGGGAACGAATTATCCCATCTGTCACTGCGGCTTTCGCCAGCAGAGCTAAGTCAGTCGCAAACGAGGATTCCATTCTTAATTCCTTCGTCTAGCAGTTGTCATTATGATATCTCCATTGAACATATTTATGCTACTTTTCTGTGGCATGGCGGTTTATGGCGGTTCCTCAGCGTATATTCATCTCATCTGCATTAATTCCGTGAATGAGTCCATTGCCGGTCAACGAGCTCTCACACATCGCGTTAGTCTATTCTTCATATTTTAATTAATTTTTATTTCCTTAAGCAAGTTTCTCAAGTCTTTTGTGATTATTTTTCCCAATATTTGCGATATTCTCCATGGTTGGATAGACTTACTTGGCATGTATGGAATAAGCCTAGTATCCTCATTATTTGATTATTTTACAGTGTCTCCCTCTAAATACTTAAGATAATCCTTGTGCATTTTTCCACCTCACTGACCTAATAAACTGAATTTTGTCATTATATATCGCCCCTTTGTACACTATTTTTTTCCTTCTTGTCACATTTTTCCCTTAGAAAACGTAATCGTGCGTTCCAATTCTTTTTTACCAAGAGAGCAGTTTCATATTATTGATAAAACAACGCTATATGAACGAGATATTGAGCTTTTCGTCTGTGAGAGGTATATAGCTGCATGAGTAACAAATAGATCCCCTCATAGCTTGCCAAGCTTCGCCCTTCATCTACGTCAGCTTAATACACTGAAATCCTTTGAGTGGGCATGTTACGAGTGGTCTTTGGATAAAACTATGGTGATAACTTGCAGGAAATATGAAAATAAGCAGAGGAAAGATAAATATGGAGAAGACTCATTGGTGAAGTACACTAAAGCGAAATACGATTGCGCCGAAAACGGTTTAACTCCCCGCAGAATTGGGAATTTAGATACCATCAATTTTATGTCACTTACTTGGTTTTGAATCACTTACTCGCAAAAATTTTTCCTATTTTTAGTTAAAATATTTGCGACTAGCACACATAATTTTTCAAAATTGGATTAATAAGATTTTTAAAAAGTATTTAATACTGACTAAAATTTAATCAAACGTTCATATAATAAAGTTAAAACTATATTTGGTTGAATCAGTAATTAGCTATTGGTAGAAGAAAAGTTAATAGAGAGGAAATCGAAAAAGATTCACACCAACTCTTTTTCGTGCGCCAAAAAATAGACTTGTGCAAAGCGGCTGTCATGGATGTATTGAGATAATATTTGAAATATTGATTCAAGGATAATAAACACTCGGCATGGTCAAGAAATGATCTCGGGTGATATAGTAGCTGTAAATCAGCTGCCTTATACTGCTATGGAATCGTCAGAAGTGTTCACCGGACTAATGGAAACGGAAGCCTACCACCATCTCTAAGCTCATTTTATCCAAACTAAAAGAAATAAAAGTAGAATTACAATAATTGAGTGAGGAAACCTTGTCATTTCTGTATGCCAATGATTCCTCAGGACTTTTTTTGTTTGCCGGACTATTCTGTCGGCCCCAAATGTCCCTGAAATCCCGATAGGCTGCTAAGCCTGTCATTAGGTTTTCCCGGGACCGGACCAACAGAACTTGACCCAGAGGTTACCCAGACTTGACTAGGTTAAAAAACCTGATACTGAGAGAATGACAGTAATATTGTCCATTAATAAAAATAAACTTTGGAAGTAAAGCTCATGGCGATCGATAAGTTCTATATTTAGCGTGTCACTCTCTTTCATCAACACGCGTAACGCAGAAATAAGGGCAGAAAAGATTTTGGATTTCCCAGCAAATCGAGCTGCTTTCGTGACCCATTGTCGCAAATGTCTTCTACCTGTACTAAAAATCATGCTATAAAAATATCTGCCGATTTCTTAAAATATCGCATAGCAACGTTCCAAGAGTATTCAGCATCAACAGCATTGACCGCGATACGCGGTTAATAGACGATATCCCTGGCACGCGATACCAGGGATAACGTCTAGCCATTCGAACTATTTCCTCCATCGGGAAGTATCAAATCCCAATAAATCCTTCGGAGTCCTACCAAAATTTTATATTTTTTCCCTCTACTCATTCATTTTGGGCCCCGCTACCCTAACCGATGGGGAAACGGAGGAAAGCAGTCCATGAGAGGAACCTTGCCCGTCCGCATTTTCCCATCATTGATTGATTTTATTGTGAAAATATATCCTTAAGGAACCATTATGAAAATTCATTATTCTGTTCGAGGTGACACCAATTACAGAATATTCATATTCCAGTAGGATTTTGTACTCTTAGAAACACAAACGTATTCCTGGAGCAAACTTTACATAGTGATCACTACTTTGGCCAAAATCGATAACCCTGGTTGGTTTTGAATCTTCATTGAACAGTACCATGGCATTGTCTCAATGTGTTGGAGGAACGAACTTATCAATTTCATTCCTATTAAAATAATAATTTAATTGGGTTATGATATCCCATTTAGCCTCGTGTATCTATACATTCCTACCATCTTCCAGTTCTAAGTTCAGCATCCCGATACCTCAGGTTGCGTCTCAAAGTACTCTCTCAGCATCATTCGATATTTTCGGACTACTTCTCTTTCCCCTTTCATATGACCAAATATTTTCAAGATTTAAACATTTCATTATCAGTTGTGTATTCCTTTCTGTGCCCTGACATTCACTGTTCTTTCACCCTCGATCATCTTACTTACGTATTCAAACGTTAAATACTCCGAATCAGCATCAAATTACTCAAAATCTCTTGAACACGACATGGGTTACCAGGGATATTAGGGGGTTATTCAGCTAATATTAATATCAAGTAATACCAATTATAAACTTAATGGTTGAAGGCGTAACTTTGTGGAATGACACTACTGACATGACTAAAAAGAGAGAACTCTTAGTATTTTCCATACATAAAACTTTAATTCCCGACCCAGGTTTCGACTGCCTTGCAATCATTTTCAAAGGTTTGAAAATGATTGCAAGGCAAACCTTTGAAAATGATTGCAAGGCAGTCGAAACCTGGGTCGGGAATTAAAGTTTTAAGTGTGGAAAATACTAAGAGTTCTCTCTTTTTAGTCATGTCAATATCCTTTAGACCTTGTTTAGACCTTGTTTAGACCTTGCACCATCAATTTGTGTGAGATGAGTTAATGTTATGGTCCTGGTATTCAGTCCCGGTGCTTGATATTTCAAAAATCCCACGAAGTCCTTGCCTCGCTAGTAATACATCCGTCTTCAAGTCACGCTCACCAGTAAGCTAAACTCGTGCTTATCGAATAATAATCACGAATTGCTGACGCGAAAGGAGCTCGCTTTGCTGTGACTATGACCGCGAGGCAGATTTGCGCGGGAGTCCATTGGAGAGCGGCAGATTGGGAGCAATAGGGTTGATTGAACCCCTCGCCAGTCGCTTAACGAGACTCAAATTAACATACTATTCATCGGGCGAGTCCATTTTGGGAGGGAATTACGGTGCGTTTGCTTTTAATGGATCATCGTGAATCACAACCGCTGTTTGCAATTGGGCTTTGTGCTGTCCCTTGATCGCATTCCCCCGCTCCAGGGACCGAGGATTATTTTATTTTCAATTTTTCCCGGAATTGAAGTGCACGGAGCGATAAACGCCTTTTGGAGCAATATTAAGACACTAATTTATGGGCCAATGTGAAATGGTGTGTATTAAGCCTCTGTATCTGTTTGTTGTTGCTTGTTTGATGCAGATATCACAGGCTACGGCAGTATTTACTCTGTGATGAAATCTCTATCACATCACCGGAGCTAAATTGATGCCCAGGGGAGAAAAATGGTCTGTCTCTGCTGGCTGCAATGAAACACCTACGACTTACTGTGTTTGAAATCACCAGCTACTAAGTCACTGATTTTGGCTTCACCCTTACTGTGCAAAAATGGAAAGCGGAAATAGTTTAATCCACGTCGTATACGCGGTGCAAATTCCAGAACTTTGAGAAATTAGTACTTATGTGTTTTGTTATATTTGTGTGGCTATGGAATAGAGATAAAAATGTATTTATTTTAAAATTCTGAAATATAGCTTCACTAAATTAAAGGAAGCTTTCATAACCTCATGAGAAAACTCCGGGCTTTTTGCATTACAATCGCAAAGGAACAGACATCTGAAGCGAGCAGCGAGACAGGCAGGCTGAATTAAAACAAAAATCAAAACACACACCCAAGACTCAACTGATTTTGATCTTCACGTAGGCTGAAAGCTTTATAAAACACCTCTATAGAATTTGTCGCTAGCACACAATTTCATTTGTTAAGTTTCACGTTATAGAGCCTGAATAATATTTTTATACCTGCTGAAGTCCCTTTTCAGGTTAAGCTACCACGGTAGTTAACATCTATGTGCATAAATATATGTGATGATATTCTACTAATGCCTTTCGAGAAATACTTTAAATTTGAACTGGTTGAGAAAACAATTTTTTAAGCTTACTCTCAATTGTAATCAGTAAATTGAGGTTTAGATAAATTTTAAATATACATGAGTTACAGAAAATTAATTAGGTATACCTTGCTGTAACTCTCTGTAGAGTTGGAGCTGCGTTAAGCGTAATGGCGTCTATGGTACAAACGTAATGACGAAGTAAGCCATCGCAATTAAACCTTTGATGAACGTCCACGACTCCATTACGATAAACATTTCCCGCTCTTGTGCTCACTCTCCCTACATCCCCCAAGGCTTGAAACCTTGATATATGGTTTTCTAGGTCTCGCGTACCCGGAGGGTCCCCGCCCATTAAAAGGTTTGAATGCGAAACCGCACCTGACCCCCCGGCCAACGCTCTTAAGGGAGTGCGCATAACGCCATGACGGTTATTCTGGCCATTAAATTAATGGACGATTTTGCAGAGGATGAATTTTCGCGTACATTGTGCTCGCCTGCATTATATCTTTGGCATTAATTGTTTGAATTCTTTCTACCCATTAGTGTAGTACATACTAACATTTAGGTGTTGTATAATTTTTATCCAAGTAATGAATCAGTACTTATCAATTTGACTTGTCAATAAGTAGAATGCAATGCCACTGAATTATCAAAATTAGTCTGTGCAATGGAAGGCTGCTCGTTATATTAAAAATTGTTAAGTATGAGTCTAAGTGAAAATTTGGTGCTAAATGACGCTAAGTGGAAGGATTTAAGTACTAGAGAGAGGGCAAGGTTATTCCATTTATTCTTTCTTCCTGAAAATTCCTTTCAAACGTCCAAGTTTTTAAAGACACGATTTGTGCCATAAGAAGATGGAAATGTGTATACATAAAAATGTATCCCTTTCAATGTTAAAGTAAATTCACTTTCATGTTCTCGTATGTCTGTGATTTTGTATGTCGATTATGTTGCTACCAAAAATTTTTAATTCCTCGTGAAATGTAGAATAACATTTAAATAAATTACACTCATTTAAATAGGAGTTTTCAAATTTATAATTCATGAATTATTTTTCCGAAATATCATTCTTGTTCAAATTTTAGGACTTGATAGTCTTATGAAGTGCGCATGGTGCTGAGGGAATACATATTAAATTTGACTCTGAAAGTGAAAACTTATCCTCCGCTGCGTCCCACATGTCAGAGGCGCCGCCATTACATTACTACCTCCCGGTTGTGTACCCCATGTGTGGTCTCGCGTAACAGGGACGTTTTTGGCTCACACGATTTGTATTATGTGCCCCATCTCTGATTGCTTAGCCATGGAGAGGGGAAGTGGCATGGGCTGCAGTCATATCTATCATTTACCTGCACCTGAGAAGTGGACGTGAGGAGACCCGCTGACATTTGAGCTTCTCGCGACATCTGCTCCTCTCTCCATCCGTGAAAACTATTTCCTGACTAAGCTCCTCCCAGTTGATGCTCAGTTCCCACGAAACCAACGTCCATTTGCTAAAATTCGAGACTTGAATGGGCAGAGTTACTTGACTCCAACGCAGGATAAACTGTAACGGCCTAAATCGAAAATATATATATGTTGCTTCAATACTTTGCACAAAATTTTACTTGCAAGAACTTGAAACCTTGAACCTCATCGTCACATAGTCATATTTTGTTTCATTTACGCTATGAGCTCCACTTTCACCTTTGATTGAACGATGCCAGTCACTGGTTTTATATGATTTAATAACAAAGTTAAATTCATGAATTGATAGCTTCTTATAAATATTCAAATAAGATAACTTCAGTATTAGCTCAGAAATTCATGAAATCCCAGTATTTCAATGTTCATAAAAAATACGAAAGAGTTTTTTCCTACATTTTTGTTGGAGTAGGAATTAAATTCAAGCAAAGGGTCAACGGCGGAATCTCTTGGAGTTATGACATGCCATTCGTTTCCAGCCAGTTGGATTTAGCGAGTTCCCTCAGGAAACGACGAGGAATGGCTTTCCTTGTCACGTGTTCCGGCGAAATCCCTCCATATCCTACTCCTCATGTGACGCTAAAACGGAGACAGAAATGACTTCTCGGGATTATGCTTAGAGGGCAGGGTGGCCGGGGATGAAAACGTGGAATTCGGTTATGTAGTCACAAGGGGTAACGACCTCCTGCCAAAAAGCTTGTAATCCTTATCAGAAAGAGGCTAAGAGGGCATAAAATTGGTTGTACGTCGGTGTCATCATAGCCAAAAGAAAATAATACTTCACTTTGATTTGGGAAATTGAAATATCTGACATTGGAATGACTGACGAAGAATTATGTTTTTGTGTAATATACAATCCCCATGGAAGGACTTATGTCAATATATAACCTAGTCGGCGCTTCAGCGATTTTTGGTTTGTTCTCCACAAGTGAGAGCACATATACCTCACAGTAGTTGATCAAACATTAAAGTAAGTGCACGTTTATTAAAGATTTTTTCGGGGACTTGCTGGTCTCATATTACTATATACTGTTATTGACTTTCCCAAGACAAAGAGTTAACGTTGCACAGTTGCTCGAATACACGAGGGTAGTATTTTATCAGAAGTATAGTGCCCATATAAAAATATTGTGGTAGCTAATAATAAAATAATCATAGAAATGTTATCGTCATCACGAGATATTTACGTTGTTATTAGCATATTGCGACCTCCTATGTTATCTTGCCTTTAAATATATTCAATCTCCATTCTAAGTTATGGCATTTCATTGATCGGATTTCATTATAAATTATGAGCATTTTTTTAGTTCTTGTTCTAGTTTAGTTGAGTCTTGGAAAATAGGTACAAGAAACATTATAACAAAAAAAACGTTGAATTTTAAATATGGTAGGGCCGGAGAAAATAGGTGAAATAGAGCCTCAAGGAACTTTTGTTTCTATTTTACCTTGTTTATGCTCCTTATAAATTTATCATGATTCTAAATGCTGCCTATTAATCTAAGTCTATGGCCAATGAAAAGGTTTACCGAAGTCAATTTCGTATGAGACAGCCCGCAAAATTCCATGCGTTTCATCTACTCCTTTTCCCCTTATCGAATTAGAAGACGGCTAAGATTTATTTATCAGAGTTTTTCCTTTTCTCATTCCTCCAAATTATTCCATCTACATTTACTCTCTTCTGGTTGACTCTTTAGTTTATATAGTGTTTTCTGCATGTTTGAGATTTGAGACTGATAATTGTGGTAGAATTCACCAATCTACTCCCTCTCAACGCATACCTCAATTATGCACCTGCGTTCGATTTTCATAATCTAAATACTCATTAAATGGAAAAATTAATGTCGCTAAATGGAGATAAATTCATTTTAAAAATATTTTTATAAATAAACACGATTTTATACAATATGAGGAGACTTTTATGGGAAGCCGATGTTGCTAACAGAGCAAGCTTACAGAGCTTTCATTCCAGTCAGTAAATGAGGTATTTTATTAAGTTTCTTCTGCACTCGTTACTGAGATTTTTGTGAATCTTGATAGACCAGTTCATTCCTCAGCTTCCAGCTGCGCTTCCATCGAGAGCAGCCACGTAAGTTGCGGGAAATGTTAGCATGCAGAGGGAGAAGTTTTTTAAGAGCAAAAAGTATCTCAAAGACGAGAGGAGAACGAATAGGGAAGCATTCCTTCATCAATTCTTCGGAAACCTGAGTAATGCTGAAAATCAGATTTTTGCTGAGAAAGAGCATGGATAATGGTGATAGAATTGAGATAGAAGACATAAATGACATGTTAGCTGAGGGAGAAAATTACCTGGAAGAATGCACTTGTACTCTCTAAACACGTATTGCAATTTTTTTATATCTGTCGAGTGAATCAAAGCATGAGCGGGGAATGTGTGAGCATATGAATTTCGGACACCTGATGCGCCTATACTAAAGGCCAGTAAGGTATGATAGATATGATGTGCCATTTCAAAACTTAGAATTGGAGGTATCCAAAGACAATCAGATTGTGAGAAATGGGCGCGAGGAACTGCAGTGTCAGTCCGCGGGGAGCGGGTTGCTGGCTTTAGGAGGGGGAAGTTTCTTTGAAGTTCCAAATATCTGAGCTTAACTATTGCTGTGTCACGGTTTCCTGATTCCTCCACGAGAAAACATTATCTCCAGTTCATAATTGTGACTGGGCGACTTTTATTAATACGTGAGCGTTATCTTCTGAAGCAGCCAGTTGCGTTGCGAAGCGTTGGGTATTTCGGTGGCAGTGAAATTTCTCACCCAACCAAATGGAAATCATAGGTGCCACATTGAAAAACATGCATCCGGGTGTGATGTACGAGCCACTTGGGTAAGAATTATGAGGCAAATCCCGGGGTCGAGTTGGCGGAATATATCCGTGAGGGCGCGGCCTGACGACCGAAGGGAAACCGATGAGTGACGAAGTGAGGGTTTTGTAAGGACAGGCGTGGCCGTGGGAAAGCGATCTAATACGGAAGCGGAGAGGATGGTGGATTGAAAAGTTGGAAACGGGGAAGATGGGGAACGGGAAATAAAGGAGAGAGGCGAATTGGTGGCATCCAAAGAGGATCAGATTGTGAGAAATGGGCGTGGGGAACTGCAGTGTCAGTCCGCGGGGAGCGGGATGCTAGTTTTTGGGTGGGGCGAGGAGAGTGGACGGGGGGGGGGCGTGCGTCGTATCGGCAAGAGGTGAGATGAGGGATGAAGGCGTGGAGGGAGGAACGGCGTGGGAGGGCGAGGCGGGGCGAGGAGGGCGCGATGGAGGAAGAAGCGGCGAGTCTGGCATCGTCGCCGGCGAAGGAGGAAGCGGTATGGATCACGGCTGAGATAGAACCCTGCGGGGTGGTGTGGGTGGACGAGTCAGTTTGAGAAATGGCCCGGGGCGAAATTGATTGGAGTTTGAGACAGTGGGATGTCGAGGGGGTTGGTTTGGGAGGGGATGGATGACGGGGGGGGATTTGAGGAGGAAGTGGTGTCTGGGGGGGTGAGGTTCCAGGATGCCCGCGAGACGGCACTGCTCCACGGTGGCGGCGGAGGGCAGGCGAGGATAGGGGAATGCAGGGATAGGGGGTGTTTGGTGGGGGGTGTGATGTTTTCCCACCGAGGGACCACCAATATCTCCCACCCACCCTCGCCTTCCATCTCCTTCGGTTCCGTCCCTCTGCTGGATGGGAGTGAAAGCCTGAAGAGGCGAACTCCTTGACGTGGAAGGAACATGAAGGATCTGCAATGGAAACGAAACCGGTTGGAATTGATATAAATAGTGACCGCACTCACCGGGCGGCCGGATACTCAAAATAGAGAGATGATGCGATATAAATAGACACGAATCCGAGGTGAGGGGGTGATTTTGAACGAGGTGGTATGGGTCCAGAGAGAAGCATACGAAAGGTATTGGTTTGAAATGGGTAAAATTACTTACAGTGAGATAGATGAAGACAATAATTGTAACCGATATTTATTCCTTTAGGTGGAAATACGTTGTAGGATGGTCCTCGTAAAATTAATAATGAGTGAATACATATTCAGCTTCGGTAAAAAAATGATACTGAAGAGTCTATAACATATTGTCCCATCCGATGGGCTGAGCACCTTTATTCTAGTATTTTTGACTAAGATACGTAGGTGTTGTTTCTTTTTTATGGTAATGTCATACCTCTTAAAGATATTAATACGTTTTATTAAAATATAAATTTACAGTTTAAACTTCTTGACCGACACCTCTGATCGATAAACTCTCATAAAATCTATAAATATCATACAAGATTTCGGAATCGATTGTTTCAAAAACAAAAAAGGTATCGTGATTCTTATGAAAATTCCCTTTCATTTTAGGGATTTGAGCTTGGGCAGATGTCACGGGATAACAGGACTCCATCCAACAAGTCTTCATGACCCCCAATACATATAGACAATTGTTTATGCACTGGCGCAAGAATTAATGAGCTGTGATCTGAGATATTAAACAAAATCGGAACCAAGCGTATAGTTTCGTTCCGGATCAAAATAATAGGCTTCCTTTTTGACTATAATTTCGGTTCGGAATGAAACTTTATGTACGTCTTGACTTTAGCTTCGTTAACGGAACTAAAGTAGAATTTTGAACGAAATATAGCGTTCCGGAACCGTCTCCTCTTTTGAATAGTTTCAGTTCAAATGAAGTGGTGGATGGACTTTCGGTTCGCACTCATGGTTCCGGGCCCAATCGGGACTTATCTCAGGGAATTGTCATCGTTACTTGCACAGCAACAGCGTAAAGTGTGGGAATCCTTATTGTATACCCACAAATTAGACTTTAAAACAGCGCAGCAATGGAACTATCGAAATAATAACAGCGAGCATCTTACTCGTCTCAACAATAGATGACTTCTTAACTTCAGCATCAGGAACACATAACAACTACAATTTAATAATTTCAGAGATGACAACGTCTTTAATATAGGTAATTAGAACTTTTTGGAATCTTCGCAATCGGAGTAATACGGAATATGTTCTAATAATTTCTTTTCACTGAAAATTATTAATTTCATCAATATTATCACGAGTTCAAGATATGCGTCAATCATATATCTAGCCTACTTTGTAATTTGTTTATCACCTACATCAAATGTAACAACGTGCGCTCTCCGCCCATTGCGTCAGACAGACTTGGAAAACATTAGAATTATCCAAACCCACTCTGAACCGTTCCAGAACCATGACTTTAGTGTTGTTTAACATCCCTGGTTGTGATACTAGCTGATAAAGGGGGGATGACACTAGGATGCGCGACAATAAGGAGAGTTACCACTAAACTGCGGTAAACATTCCGGCCACCAGAATGGGAAAGGAAGAGAGGAAATAGATGATGGAATGAGGAGGCGCGATGGAAGCCAGGATATAGGGTGGAAAAGGTGCTCGGTGGGTGAAATATGAGAAATGCTGGCGAGAAAAAGGGAAGGGTGTGCGGGGAGGTAAGGGTTTTTTTTAGTGTGAAGGCACGAGAAAGAGGAGAAAGTAGAAGGGAAGGGATTGCGCATTGGGGAGGGGGGAGGGCGGTCGGGAGATGGAAGAAGGCTTTCAAGGATTAGAAAAGGCTATTGGGTGAGAAATGGGAAAAAGGAAAACTGAGCGGGGACTGCGTGTTTCGTAGCGTAGGGGGGGTGGTGGGGGGGCTGAGGGGGGAATTGGCAGGGGGTGTGCAGGTGCGACGGAGGGAGAGGGGGTGGGGGAATTGGGGAGTGGAATGAGGGAACGGGGAACTTCCCATCTAAGTCGGCAAGGAGAAGAAGGTGGCACAATGGATGCTGGGAAGAGAGGCGACGGCGAGAAGCGAACGGAGCGGATAAGGCGCGCTGAAATGAATTCGGCACGTGGATGTGGCGAGGAATGAATATTTCTCTTTTATCAATTTTAAGAGATTCCCTCAGCCGCCCAGAGAGGTGGAGTAAAAGAAAGAATTTTTCTTTACCTGCCATGTAATTCGTCAGGGATTGAGAATGGATTCAATTTGTCTTGCAGCCCAGAAATAAGACCAATATCAATTTAGTTTTGATGCGCATTGGATCGACCGGGACAACACTGGATTTAAGATTGAAGCCCGGAGCATATGACGGTTTCATTGGTCGGCTTAAATTCTGGAGAGATCATTTAGAAGACTAGAATCCATATCTTAAAAGAGACGAAGAAATAAGTGATTTTTTTCGTGAATGGGCCCGTTTTTCTCTCTTTAGTGTTAGAGATGGATGGTTTTGTTTTCCAGAAAAATGATCGTACGATAAGGATATTTCGGGTTCGGGTAAAGATTTTAAGTATTTCGTTGCAAGGAACTTAGCTATTTTTCATTTGGATAATCATATTGCTCAGTTGTTAGCAGATATTTAGGAAAAAATCCTAACTAAATTATAATAAAAGACATCGATATCCTTTATCTGGAGAAGGCGTAGTGGAATTAGTTTTATTTTTCCTATACCAAGAATGGAATACCAACTTCGGCAATATTAGTGAAAGTTTAAAAAGAATGCATCACAGCCAATGTCTTTTCAAGCTCTTCAAATACTGTAGATATGTAAATATAATCGATTTATTTTACCTTTATGTTAACATTTACAACTCCAACATAACTTCACTCGTCTTAAAACCCTCTCCACATCTTAAAATTTGAACGCTGCCTTTCGAATCCTTGCTTATTTTGATGAAGAATTTTGAGAATATTCAGCTCAATAAGCAAAACCTCTATTGTGTTTGTTAAAATTAACTAGAGCCTGTGCCATGTCTGAACTTAAAATATTTAGAAATTCTTTTCTACTTCATGCCTTCTGTTCTAACTTATATACCTATTTAGTATTGAAAGAAATTTGAAATATTCAGGAAATAAAGATGCCGTCATCTTATCATTAGAGCGCCCGACATTCACGACAAAACGGGAATATTGATATTCTGAAGTAAATTTTTCATTGCTATTTGTCAATTTTTCCATTAGCCAGATTTGTTGAAAATCATTAGACCAAATTTTAATCAGATTTGTTTAGCATGTAGAAATGCCAAAACACTTATTTTAATGGGGTAGATTACATGGTAATAAGCTGAGTGGCGACTATGTGTAGGATTAATGAGAGAGCATTGTGGCCTTGGCACACGCAAAATCGGCTTATGCAGAGGGCTGCTTTCATTGTTCTTACCCCAGCTTCGATTTATAGGCCAGTGTGGTGATAATTAGAAATAAAAAAGGCTTATTCAACGTTCGTAAACAGCTAATTCCTGAATAACTCAATGCGAGAGATGAAAATATTTAACTATGCTGGCTTCCCAATAGCTACTGGCAGAAATAGGAGAACTCTCTTGGCCTATATATGATCCACTGTCAAGTATATTAATTAACCGAATCGCTCGCTCCTTGCCGTCAGCAGACCACTGACAATCGTAAGCATATTTTTGGCTGGCTTTCAGACATATTTACTGCTTGTTTGTGCATATGTCTTTTCAGTGACGATAAATTCAGGGAAATCAAGCATTTCTCCTTTGTAAAACTCCACTTGTAATACGCTTACAGTATTTAGGGTCCGCGTGCGGTAGCCTTAAAAACAAAGTCAGAAAGCGAGCAGAGAAGATCAGCAATATGCATGAAAGGCCGTTGTGATAGTCTCGTTAGCGTTACTGACCTCTAGCAACAACTAGGAAGGGAATCACTTTCAGACCATCGATTAAAAAATAGGCGCAATGATATTTGAAAATTCAAAATCAATTTAATTCTTGATGAAATTTTGAATACCTTACGGTCTTCAACATACTAAATTATATCATGTCATGAGAATAAAATTAGGGAAAGAGAATGCCGAGGAGACAAGTAAAAATGTCTTTTTCCCCACAATCCATAAGAGACCGTAATGGTGGCGAATGGGATTGAAATAGGTTTGTGGACAGGAGGTCTAACTGATTAGTTGACCTTCTACCGAATGCTTGTTTTTCAATCTACCACGTATTACGAACATCAAATTTTGCATAACCCCTGCATGACTCTTGCATCTTGTGTGCATAATTGCATTATGTTTTGATTTAATCATTTCTGTTACATTGGTGGCATTCCTGTGGTGTAGTACACGTTGGTGAAGTTTAAACGTACATTGAGGTGCATTTTGGTGATAGCCCACCCCTAGCTAAACACCCCTGAGGGGGCCCGGAGGGAAATATGTAGATGTAGATATCAATGGACGTTAGACCCATAAAAGTCTGCTCAGCATTATGATAAATATAAAAGCGTATGAGGCTCAACTTTGTGGAAGTAATTGGTATTGATATCCATTTCAAAATGAAAGACAATGGTAACTTTCCACACAGAATTTTTTATGATTTCTGACCATGGTTTCAGCACCTAGTGCCATTATCAAGGTAATGCCACTAAATGTCGTAAAACACTTTCAAGTCCCTTGAAAGTCCTGGGATTGAATATTAATTTATCAAAGCGTGGAGTCTGAAGTAAATGCAGATGCCGTAGCTCTATTCCACAATTTGCTCTTTTATTCTATGCAGTATTTTTATCTCGAGTATAGTGCCCAACGAGAATTGCTCTAACGCTCTTAATTTCCAACTCATAAGCAGACATAAACTTTAAAACGTTTCGCAATGATAGGTCTCACCGATGCAGTAGATAGAAAATTCAAGATGACGGGGACTTTCCGGTAGATCCGAAAGTCTCTAGAAAAACGTCTACATCTCACACCGCACCGCGCTTACTCTCCAGCGCTGCGTGGTGCACGATGGAATAGTTCGAGAGCAAAAATGAAATAAAAATATAAAAGGAAAGCCGTTGGCGGAACGACACTTCGAGGCGTTCTCGCGTGGAATGGGTGATGACGAAAGGGAAAGGGCTACTATACATTGTGAGAGGAAAAAGGGGCTCAGGATCCCCTCCTGCTCTTGCAGTTCCTTCACTTTCCCCATTTCACCGCCGCATGCTTCCGTCTCGAGGAGGGACTCGGCGGGGACTGTGGAGGGCAGGAAGACGAGATAGATATGTATGTATTGGGAGGGTTTTTATAGGCAGTTCGAGAAGGCAAAATGCCGTGTAGACCAAGGGTCATCTCCTTTTCCTGTGCAAACCCTTTCTCCACACCACTTCTCTAGTAACACCGGGGGAATCTGCATCTACACAACACGATACGGGTGGAAGGAGAGGGGGGGGTTTCCTATACGGTTGCGAGTTGCGTGAATTCGATTCTCGGCTGTTTCGTCGACAGGCCCGCACCACGCCCCGGTCTTTCCCTCGTTTCCCTTCGGCACGAGCGTGAGTTCTTTCGTCGTCGTCGGCGGCTTCTGCGTCCTATGCGTGTCTCCTGGGTTGACGTGTAGTGCGTGCGTGGGCGAGCGGGCGAGTGGTGGAGGGGTGTGTCTCCTCTTCGTCCCTTTCCCGTGTCCGTTTCCTCCGTTGCCCACTCCCGCTATTCCGCGCGCGCCAATCCATGAATAATGGATCATCGTGAATCCCCTTCTAACTCGCCTTGCCTCCCTTCTCGCCCATCCCATCGATTCCCCGCTCACGGAGGGAAGCGCGTAGAAAGTGAAGAAGTCTCTATGCTAGGCAGAACAAGTAGCATCGTCTCTCGACGGCGGCGATAACCACCTGTCCACTCTTCCCACACTTCGTCGTCCGATTACTCAGCAACCGATGAATTCCAAGTCCTCCTTCTCCCACTGTAGATACAGTGGACGGCACGAGTACATGTGGCGATAGTTGAGGAAATTCCTCCGGATCCATAATAATGAATCATTTATTTTTATTAAAATTACGGAAAAATGCCTTCTCTTTGATGTTTTCAAAGTAATTCATCCCTGTTTTTCTGACGAATTTAATGCAAAAACTTTGGGCTTGGAAGTGGAAAAAGGTGGAGAGGCGGAAGTTTGGGTTTTTTTCCTTTCATTCCCAAATGGTTTTAATAATATGAAAAATGAAAGAAAAAAGAAATTCTTCACTTAGGAAATCAAATGAAATCATCTAAATTGATCTATTTTTTATATTTCTCGTTACTAGCTACCTGATGTAGATATTTTAGTCAGAAAGTTTAAGCTCTAGAGATATGACGCTGCATTCGTATTCTTTGGCTTGAAAAAGTAATCATTAAAAAGCATTTTTGTCAATGAATCCTGCTATATGTATAATACCTTATAAGTGATTTCCGGTTGCCTTGGAAAGTCATAATTGGAGGAAAGATTTTAAACAACCGAAGCACTCTACATCTATGCACTACCCTACGAGCCGCCGCATGGGTATATGACGGGGCTGTTAGGACACCAGCCGTGTAAAGATGTAAGGGATAAGGTTTTGGTAGGCGAAATGGTGACGAGTATAATGGTAGTGTATTTAGTGGAGCTCAGTTTTTATTTTGGTCGCTTATTGTGCGCCGAAAATACGTTTTTGCACCTATCTGTTCGGCAGTGTATCTCTCTTATTTTATCGCTTATGTCAGACATAGAGATGTAGTGAGGCGTAATGATGGTATACTCTGGGTCGCTCGAAACACATCAGTTCTGAATTTATCAAGCAAGCTAAGCCTAGCGTGTAGCTTCCGAGTCTCTAGCGACTCTCACCTTAATCAATCTAAAAGTTGTGAAACAATCGTAACTTTATTATATTTGAGATATTATTTTCAGTTTCTCAGCATTTTTTATGTGGATACATTCTGTGAGAAAACACTCAACAAACATCAGAGCTATGCATTGACACTATTATACAATTTGCTAATCGCAAATCTTCAGTTTCGTTCTCTTCTTCTAGGGGTTAATAATGCTTGTTGTGGATATCAACCTGTAATTGTTATAATTTACATGTTCAGCAATCAAACTTCCACCCGGGTAATGGAACAACAACAATATGTGGCACCCGCTGACAGTGGACCCTCTGAAGCACCACACACAAATCCACCATCCCTCGGAGAGACTTCTGGCAGCACCAATCCCTCGTCTATTACACTAAATTGCACCTGCATGTACGCCACCTTCCTCACACACGCCTTCTCTCACTTCTTTTTCCTTACACGTAATTTCACCACCATCCCCTTTTACATCCTAGCCCAACACACTCTCCTCGCGTTCTCCCCTTTTTCCAACAACCTCATCGTTGCCGCCTCATTGTTAATACTCCCCACACACACTCCATGCTCAAATCGCAACAATACTTTTTGTTTAAACCTTTCCTGCAGAGCTGCCAACCGACCGAACCACTCCAAGGGCTGCCAACACAAAACCTTCCAGCCAAACACGCCACGCAATAAACGCCAATAAACACGCAAACGACTGGCATTCGTGAAGGCACTGGATATTGACACCCATTTCACAATATGTGTTCGCTAAATGGTCTTGGTATCTAACGCAGTCACGGAGGATTTTCCTGAATTGCGCTTAAAATGTTCTTAGATCAGACTTAAAAGTACGCGTCAATCGATCTAACATTACGTCATCCTCACTGCTAGAAGCAGCGGTTGTCTCTCACTAACTCGTATTTTAATGTCGTGCAGGTTCTCTTCACATGCTCAACTCCTCAAGCCTTTGTGACTTTTTTATAGAGTAAAGGCCGCTTTACACGGCACATTTTATTGCACAAACGAATGTATGAACTCTATTCCAAGGGTTGAAATTTGCTATGAAACATCATTTGACTTGACCGGGATTCGAACCTGGATCTCTCAAGTGCCTGTCAGGCGCGTTAGCCAGTTACACTGGTCGAGTAAAATGTTTTTGTCATGGTGAATTTCAAACCTTTGGGTATATGCACCCGTGCGAGTGACTTCGTACCAATTCATTTGTTAATGCAATGATCGAAAAAAAGAAGTATGAGGAAAATTGTACCGTGTGAAGCGGAAAATTGCATGATTGCCAGAATAGCCGAACGGGAAATAGAACCATATCTGATTCCATTCATTTTCATGTATATTTTGTAATACATTCGTTTGTACAATGAAATGTACCGTGTAAAGCGGCCTTATGAGAAGGAAGGATCATCTACTTTAAAGTACCCATACGGTACATGGTATATATTAAATCATGGGTAATATTGAATGAAATGATGTTTTTTTACACTTAAACTGTAAATGAATGCGACACTTTTCCACATCGTTTACCCCAGATGTGTAAAGTAAGATATAGAATGAATTTGAGAATGCGTCGACACCACATTTAAAATTATTTTGTATTGTAAATAAATTACCCTTCTTAGTTTTAATTTATACACAGACTTCGTATTTAGAGGAAATTCTGATCATAAAATATATATTTTCTTTATATTAATAAAGCATTTCCCATCAAGCATATTAAAACAAGATATTATTTACGATAACTTGAACAACTACAAGTACTTAGGTGAACTTTCTCGGGCAAAAGTACGGATTAGAAACCGTCAAATTATCACCGTTACTGAGATATTTTCTCTCTAATACTCCTTTAAAATGTTACCTCTCCATTGCTTGCACATTCAATGGGTAATAGTTCACATAACTCTGCGGAATAGGTAATGGAGGAATTATTTTTAGAAATAAAGTTGTGTCTAGTTCCATTAGGAGTTGCTTTGAGTTCTGAGAAGATCGGAAGAATTCCAACTGTGAGTCTTTGATACATAAGGCTTTAGATACATAAAAGCAAATAGATATTTGGCATGAAAAAGTTTCTGCTGTATTCTTTTGGGTCACCTTGTTCTGCGCTGTATTTTATATGTTAAACTTACTTGAACTAAACTTGTATTCTCCCATAAAACCTAAAAATGATCGCCACAAAATGATACTTCACGTCGAGAATCAGTTCTATGCCATATAGTTAGTTAGTTACTTTTCTTAACTTATAGCTACTTTATTTTCCTTGGATCGTCTACATATTTCGCTGAGAAAAAAATGTTACGATTTTTCATTTGGAAAAAAATGAATTTTATCCATCGTCATTTATCTACTATTTATTTCCTCGCATTTTGTAGAAAGACGATCGATTGTAAATGTACTCCACATCGACTGGTGTTTTCAAATGGTCTTTGGATCAATTAGCGACGTCTGAATTCGAAGAAAAATGGATGTCACGTAAGGTTGCGTGCAGGTCTGCCGGTCTCGGGTTCACTTCCTTCGCCTTTTCTCAAGACCTGGCTTCCTTTGTTAATATCATCACCATTCGTCCTGTCATCCCTCTCTCTCGCGATCCATAATCATTGTGAACTTTCCTTGACATATGTCGCCTCAATACAGGGGCATATCCCAGGGACGAGGGCAATTCATCATAAGCCAATGATCAATACCCCAACGGTCAGTACCCATTCTCGGAATGCTTTGTTACGTTGAGTAGGCGGACTCAATCAATTATGCAGCTATGCATTACTCGTTCAAACTAGGAACGGAAAGTCATAACTTAACACTAGAACGGCCGGCTGAGCCATTTTGGCTAAATTGGTTTTTTAAATGATTGCCATTTGGAGAACCTTTACCACAGGAATCTTTTTGTCGGTGACTTTTCATCAATTTTAATGCTCTTTTAGATGAAGTAACATATTTTTTTTTAAATTGAATATTTTTCTTAATTTTGGAAATTTTACCTGGAAAGGCCAATTTAGCCATTTTGGCTTAAAGCTAATTTGCGCCCATTTACTCTAATACTCTGCTGCTAAAAGGCTTCTGTTATATGAAATACACATGTGGAATCTTCAAATCATCCACTCCCCCTTCCCTTACCCTTATACCCTCAATGACCCTCCCTCCCTCTATCCTCTAACCCCCTCCCCTCACCCTCTTTCTACTACCCATTGTCCTCGCATTCACATTATTTTAGATTCAATGTAACTTCTCTATGGTGCGGATTGGAGATTATTTTCTCCGATCTTGTGGTACTATGTTTCTCTTTGCTTAGTTGAAAACACGACGTGCGACCGAGTCAAGCAGGTGTAGGTAGTGCAGTGGACGCCTTGAGCTCCGCTCTTGCTCGCCGGCGCCAGGAGTCAGTCCTCCTGTGGGTCATGATTAGAGTTATTTGAATTACCATATTGTAACTACTGAGCGAGGGAGTTGAGTTGTGAAGTAAAATCCGGAAAGGGAGTTGTGCTGAGGACGGCATACAGAACACTCGGTCTTGATTTGTGAGCTAGCCAGGGTATTCCACTTATATTTTCTGCTATTCACACTGTCTCTGGGTTCAGTTCAGTACTACGATGGCAGGAAGGAAGGCCCAGCGGGTATTGACGCCGATTGATATTATTTCAATTCTAAATGATATCCCGGATGATATGTTGGAAGGCAGTGATGCTGGAGAAAGTGAACTAGAGAGCAGCTTGGACTGCGAAGAGTTTGTGCCTGAATCTCGTTCCAGAGACGAATTTTCCTCTGACGCTGAGGATGAAGACAAAGATTACGTAGAAAGTATGAAATTATATTTTCGAGGACAGAATATTACATTCATTCAGTACCGCATTTTTTAAAAACCTATTAAAATTTCATGACTTCAGCTGCAACTGCACATCGCGGTTTGGGTCATTTAGATCGCGTTGTTCACCGCAACGTGCATGACTTCTCCTCTCGGCAATTCACCACGTCAGTCCACGTCCCTAGGACCTGTTTATCGTTGTGGTCTGAGAAATCCAGCACCGGCACAAGCTCAGGTAAGTGCACGTGGACCCTTAGACCCTGGATAACAAGGCCAGCATTCAGTAGACGGTGAGCAAGTGGAACTCTTACGCCGTGAACTGGTTGCCCCTGATGGGACAAAGTGGACTAGTCAAAATGTTGGCGCAGAGCAGATAGGGCGGCGGGCCAACCAGAACGTTCTACGGGAAATGCCAGGTGTTTCTGCCTACGCCAGGAGAAGAGTTGATGACACAGCTCTAAGTGCCTGGCACCTCTTTATTGACCACACCATACTCATTCACATAAAAAAGTGCACAGGAACTGAGGCGCGCTCAAAAACAAAAAATGATCAGTGGCTGTTAGACTTGGATGAGTTACAGGGTTTTATCGCAATTTTGTACGCTCGAGGTTTCTGGAGCTAGAAATATCCCTGTGGATGAGCTATGGTCTGAGACACGAGGCTTCAAATTCTGTTCAAATGCGATGTCTAGAAACCGGTTTAGGGAAATAAAGCGGTACTTGAGATTTGATATGAAGTCTACTAGATCAGAGCGTCTGAAGAGCGACAGGTTTGCTCTCTTTTCATTTGTATGGAATAGATTTCTTGAAAACTGTCAAGCCTGCTACTGCCCTGGTCCGAACATTACGGTTGATGAAGAACCCTATCCATCTAAAGCACGCTGTCCTTTTAAACAATTTATGCCGAACGAGCCGATAAGTACGGACATAAATATTGGCTGGCAGTTGATACTAATTCTAAGTACTTAGGTAATGGGTTTCCATATTTGGGAAAAGACATCAGCCGTCCCGCAACTGAGCGTGTTCCCGATTTTGTAGTTCTGAAGTTAATGGTGCCTTTTGTGAGGAAAGGAAGGAACGTAACCACCGATAATTACTTTACTTCTGTAAAGCTAGCGAATGAATTGAAAAAATTAGGAACAATCCTTGTAGGTACTATCAATAAAGCAAGGAAAGAAATCCCGTAACCACTGAAAAAAATGAAGATACCCTTGTACACCTCTTTGGTTTACTAGTACAATGATATAACTCTCACTGTATATCAAGGTAAAACTAACAAACATGTTATTCTGCTTAGCTCAATGCATCCCTCACTCTACATCATAGATGATCAGGAAAGTCTCCAGAAACGGTTCAGTATTACAATGAAACGAAGTACGGCATTGATGTAATCTACCAAATGGCTGGACAATACAGCAATAGATCTGCATCTAGGAGATGGCCAGTACCTTCATTCCACAATGTTTTTGACTTGGTATGTATCAATGCTTGAATCATTTGCAAAGAGACGTGTCACATAATCACCCGCGGGAAATTATGCAGAAACTTACTGATGAGTTGAGTGCAGTAATGGTGAGCCTCAAGCGCAAGATGCCCACTATTGACTCAGATGAAAGTTTAGAGATAGATAGTCAATGTAGGAAAAAGCGAAAAGGTTGCCAAGTGCAAGCTAATTGCAAGAATAATCACAACATCGGCACGTGCAGGAGATGCAGAAAGACAGTTTGTGGAAAATGTGTGAAGGAAATATCTTACATTTGTGAAGGTTGTCATGAGTAGTAGTAGATAACCAATTTTTCAGTGTTACCTAAGATTAGTAATACCATATTTTTAATGATCTATGGTTTTTATATCAATAATAATTACCTATTTATTTAAAAATGAATAACATACACGATTTTTTTATGAGAACAATTATTGGTCAAATCTATACCAGGCAGAAATGACTTTATTTTTCTGATATTTGTAATTTTTCACCATAGGTGCTATGTTAATTGCCTTGGATAATAAAAAATAAAAACTATGCATAAAGGATAAATTCTCACTAGTTCTTAACTTCATTTATGCATATGGGAAGAATCCCTAACAGAAAAATTAACCCTCCTAACATCTTTGTTATAGAGGAAGAGCCATATATAGACCTTGGTTACGAGGAGCAGGATAAAACTGCCGTTTATGTTTTCATAAAAAAACCGTGAAAAAAAAGATTTCATGAATCTCACACAATCAAAAGAAGGTGATATATCATACTGGCACCATAATAAACATATAAGTAAAGAAACAACATAATAAGACAGGAAAGAAAGAAATTGAACCAAAATGGCTAAGTTGGCCGTTCAAGGGGGGAAAAATGTCGGCCGTTCTAGTGTTAAGCAGCGAGAAGAGGTACGACCAGTGAGTTCCAAGCCTCGGAGCATACTCCACGTCCGCCGAAGTGGTTACTAGGACATCAAATATAGACTAAACATAGAAGAAAATTCATCCCCACATCCCATGGATGAGTAAAATTTTAGCGGTGGCGTGAGATGAGAGAAAATTGGCTGCTGGGTTCAGTAAAGTCAAGTCACATACGAATAACGCTCTAAATTTTTCAGGAGTACAATGTTGAGAAGAGGAGACAGTCTGAACTACTTGGAATCTGACAGACTCTCGCGATCATGAGAACCAGAACAAAGGCTAGTTCTTGCTCTTCACGAGGAGGGATCACACATAACAACGTGTCGATTTCTGAACTGGTAGCATGACCGTCCAACCAGCGCAACTCGAGACATACGCTCCGCCGAGTGTAATTTCCTTGAGCTAATCAGGATTTACAAGGGTGGTGGCATCTTATTCAAAAACAAACTCAGTCCTAATCCTAGAAATAGATAGATAAATTTTTTGTGTGGAAGATCTCCCAAGTAGGTATCTCGAGGTGCTTACGCCTACCGGTATATTGTGCCATCCACAATATGCATCATCATGCACGAAGTCCTTCGGCCTCAGTGAAGGCCAAGATGCCTCTTTTGGGGATGCTATTGGTTTACTTTCGTCCATAAATGGAGCCCTATGTGTGTCTTATTCGAGTTCTTTAAATTATACGGAGCATTTGCAAAGTTGATGTGACGTTATTTCATCTCCCTCTTAACACCATCGGTATCGCGGTAAATATGCAATATCTCAGTGATTTAGGTGCCTATTGGTATGATTATGTGCCATCAGTAGTAAACCATCGCTCTTAATTGGCTTCTATCCTGACTTATAAGTGTGCTTGTCATGAAATGAAGTTGCTCACACCATGTGGAGATTGGCAATTCTTAGTCCCATGGTGGAGTCACAAATCTTGAGGTGCTGATTTCAAACCCATACTCCAGTCTCCGACCTTAAGTATTCATTGGTCATTCAATCCTAGAATTAGTTGACTGCAGCCTTCCACCTTTCCCTATCTAATGCTAGTTCCTTTTCCTCCTGGTGGCTCTTCCTATGTACTTTTCTCTTTATTTGACCCATGAACCTATTCCTTGGTCTTCCTCTGGCTGCTTTTTCCTCTGTTTTGCCTTCAATTATGTTCTTCACAAATCCATTGTCTCAGGGTGTATCCAATCCATCTTGTTCTTCTTTTCTGTGTGGTATTGCATATGGTCCTTTCCTTTTCTACTCTTCTGTACACTCAAGATAGAATTAATAATTAGTAATAACAAATTGGGATCTGTCGGGCTCTTTTTTACAATTGTTTCGGCAATTTTACCTGATTTTACATTTTCAGATACGTATTTTTGTCTCCGTACTCAGAAAAGTTTGTTTCTGCCAATCAGGCGTGATGTTTATTGATCAAACTAACAACAGTCAAGGAGGAATGGAAAGAGAATCGATAATAACTAAAATAAATAATTGTAAACTAAAAAAAAATTACTTGAGTACGTCTTTTTTTTGCACCTATATATTGCATCATCTCCTCGAAAATTATTCCATTGGCCTTCCCAAGCACTCCAAATAACCATGCATATTTGAATATTAGAGGCTTCGTAAACTTCCAAGGGTTTTCTGTAATGACAGAAATCTTGAAATTTCCGAAAAAATGAGGGAATTTTATGCTCCGTTATGTCTTCCTTTCTCTTGTACGTTCTTTCATCTCTGTATTATGTTTCCACATTTTCTTCTCATTTCCTTCCGAGGCAAAGCACCCCCCTCCCCCTAACCATTTCGCGAAACATCCACCCCTTACGCGCACACCACCCCCACGGCGGATCGCATCTTATATTTCCCCTTCGCCCATTTCCAAGTCCGAGAGAGGGCAACCTTATTTACTTATCCACTTTACGAGCCCAAAAGACCTCAGCCGTCGGCGCGGTGGCTTTTTCCGCGTACTGTAATACTTTCGGGGTCGGGAGCGAGGCGAGGCGACGGGGGAGGAAGAAGGGTTTGGCGGAGTCGTCGACGCGGGTCCCCGTGCGGTCGTATGCCACCTTCTTGCAGGAGAGGAGACGGCGGGGGTGGGGGGGAAAGGGACTGCGGGAGAGACGAGGTGAGATGAAAGGCGTTTTTACTTATGTCGCGTGGAGCAGTGGAGGGAGAGTTTGAGGGAGGAAGAAATGGGGTCGAGGAGGAAAAAGGCGGGAGGTGGGCGTGAAGGAGGAAGAGGAGGCGAGCGGAAAGGGTCGCCTTTTTTTTACGACACCTCACGTAAACACGAGAACCGCACGGATACAGAGAAGTGAAAGAGAGAGAGAGGAAAAAGCGCGCCCCGCCTATACTTACCCGTCTGAGCGGATAGATGTCGGGAGACGCATAAATGAATAAATGGGGGGAAGGGGAGGGAAAAAATGGACTGGGTCGGAAGGAATTGGGAGTTCCAGACGCGTTCGCCGCGCGAAGAGAAAACGAATGACTGCGGGAGCGAGAGGTCGCGCCGTGCGGAAAATGGGAGTGGCGGAATAGTACGTGTAATGGAGAGAATGAGAGAGAGATGCGTGCAAAACAGAGGAGCACTTTTTTATCTCCGGTTGTCTATGTCTGCGGTTACTTCAAGTTGTTTTGACTATCCTACCTTCGGCAATATGAAGTTGTAAAATAAAGGTCCAGAATTTGGTTATTCTAACAAAATATTGATTATTATAAGTGCTAAATATAAATAATATAAATAATTAATAATAATTACATCAAGATGTACAAATCTTAACACATTTAGCCGTGATGGAACACGCCATTATATGAAATGGCTGGGCACGAAATCGCTGGTGATGTCCCAACTATACAACCCGATTATTAGGATAATTGTTTTTGCTTTAAACTTCTCTCACTTGTGGATACATATTTCTTGGGTGTTCCACTAGTTAAGCAGGTCTATGAATCCCGACGTTTCTGAGAACGACTTGCTTTCCATCTTCAGGGGTTCTGAATGAAGATAGAGAACAAGTCGTTCTCCTAAACGTCGGGAGACATGGACCTACTTACCCGGTGGAACACCCGAAAAACATCCAGCAGATACGCCGGGAAAACCTAAGATCTTTCATCTCTCACTTGTGATTTACGCATCAGGTGACTTGCCAAAGACAGTACTTCGGTGTATGATAAATATATTTGAATTCGGATAGACTTTAGTGGCGCTCTTAGGATGTGATCTTATTGAAATATGTGAGACCGAATTTTATATTTGCAAATTCAAATAAAACATCACCACCTTTGCATGAATGAAAGTTACCTATTTGGAAATCACTCTTACACATGGAAACAAGACGTCCATTTTATACAGAGGAGGTAATCTTGTGTCGCAATCCTATCCTTTCAACGGTTTTATTGTAGGGTTTTTAAAGCTTAGAGGGCTGAAATTATTGAAAGTAGGTTTAATGCATTTCCTTATGAAGACAAAATGTACTTATTTAAAACATTTATTACTTTCACACTTTTAGAAAAATGCTATCCCCCTCAATTCTTCTTTATCGAGTTTTTGAATAATGGGGTCCCGAATCGAGGAGTGGATTAGGGAAACTGTTTAACACTGTTTATAGATATAAAAATCTAAAGCTTGCCCCACCTTGTCCAAAGCAAAAATAGGCTACAGTTGTTTCGCTATAAATGAATGGAGGACAAATTTAACTATCATTACGTCATCTGCCTCAGATCTGTGTTGCCAACGAGCGAGGTTTTGTTGAAAACAATAAGGCTCGGCTAACAAACCAAGCGCAACTACTGAACTACGGAAGTTCTTCTCATATAACTACATCTATATAAGACGTTTTGTTTATATACTCTCCAATATCTTAATGAATAGCATAGCTCGACCCCTGTATATAGTCGTCAAAATTTTCATCAAGGTAACTACATTGACAGTACTCAGCTAAAATTTGGTAAGAATTCAAACTCGAGGAATTTAATTTTTCATGTTTACTTTTGAGTTTTCTTTTGTGTTTGAGAAAAAAGTAATTTCATCTTAAGAATTAATTAAGATGCTAGTAATCGCAATCCGTGTTTATAGCATTCCACTGTTGTGATTGAACCACTCGAACCCAACCATTATCAATGATGCTTATTCAATTCACATTACTCACCAGTTCCCTATTGACCACGAATGCTAAGCTGGATCGCTTCGTACTCGGAGATTCGTCGTCGGATTCGTCCAAGTGCTCCCCAGTTGCGATCTGAAAGCTTTAGGCTGTATTTGACATCAAAGGTACGTTAAATCAAGGTTACTACAAATTTTGTGCTCAGGTTGTTATAGAAATAGTGAACTATTCCTGTTTACAACTAATGATGAAAAATTTGTTACTGAACGCATGAATGCCACTTATAGCTAAGGAAGGCTAAAATATTGGTACCCTATGATCGAAGAGTTATTATAGGAAATGATTCCTTATTCACTCACCCCGAGTCAGCACTAGATTGATCACCTGCGTAAATTGACCGAGAAATTATAACGCGTAGCACTTTAATGGCAATGAAATTTTTCATTTAAATAATCTTATTAACTTAAGGTAACCATTGAGGTATTCAAAAATATGCAAATTTTTATTAAATACGTTAAAGATTTTCCTGCTCACCAATTTCCTCTCTAATTTCATTCTCTTAAAAAATATTTTAACAACCTTAATTGGAGGGCAAAATATTTTGCCCGGGCTTTGCTCTCTCCAGAAAAAATAATTTGGATTTGATTAAAGCAGGGACAAGTTAAGGGGAGTCAACGGAGCCGGTATTTTATATTCAGGTATGGAAAAGATGGAAAATCGGTTCAAGTTGATTTATTTCATAATCATTTTAGCTGTCCTTTCAAGATAGGTGAGTTCTAAGATAGTTTTTACCTATTTCCACGCCTCTTTTAAGCCAATTTCATTCATAATATATCCCATAAATCCTTAATATAGCTTAGACTCTCTCACGGCGACCAAAATCCCTAATCTCCTCCCATCTCACCCACTCTCGATAAGCATTCTCCCCTCCACCACATGTTTCAACAGATTTTTACTTATCATCACATCCTCTAAAATCGTTCCCTTACTAGAATCATCATCGTCAAAATCCTATTCTCCTCCTCCATGTTCTTGACTCCACCTGTCTGCACTCATTCTCTTTCCTCATTCACGAAGCTTCGAAAACATACAGTAATATGCTTCTTTTTCCCAAGTGATTCTTTCTAGTGATTTCTAACTTCTGAAAATATATATCTTCTTAGTTTCACACGGAGAATCTCATGTTAATTTTATTTCCATTTTTTTATTTCCATTATTTTATATGACGAATAGCTTTTTTGATACATCTGGCTGCTCTGGATAAAATTATTCCATTGCTGTTGCTGTTGCTCGAGGCTAGTTTACTCACAGAAACTAAGGTAAATTACTCCATCTACTTCTATATGCATATATATATCTACCCTATTTAGGATTAACCTCACCTTCACGTCTCTAATAGTACAAATATATTTCGATATATTGTGGTTTTTCTCCATTTTTGTCTCGTCAATGGACTAGTGACAAGTTTGACAGTAGCTCCAGTCACTCGACATACTAGTTTACTCTCACTTTTTCCTCCTCTGCTCGATATCACCCACTCTGATTCCCCTGGTGTCACTCTTACTTGCGTGGTTGCCGGTTTTCATAGAAATGTTTACCCACAATTTAACTCTCAATTTCTGCAATAACTTAATTAACTTCAAATACTTCTCTCTTAAAGAATATTACTAAGGTGCCAAATATATTTCGCAGCGTTTTCACGAAGATACGCTAAAAAAATGATCACTCCTTGCACGCTGCCTCCCACGAGAGTTTATAGCGTCATGTATTAGCATCATTCTAAGTGCAGATTAATTAGTTAAAGTATATTTAATGGATTCTGTTTCAGTAATCTAGTTTCATAATTTTCATAGAAAATTAGTTTACTACTCTACTACTGAGCAATGATTGGGTCTCCATTTCTAGTGCCCTGGGCTCCTTATTTTCAGATGATCCAGAATCTAGGTCTGGAGCCATTTTAATTAATTTTGCAGGAGCCAATCTGAAATTTATTATTTTCATCGTAGATTTTTTGTTCATGATTACTAATTTTACATTATATATGCATGCCAAAACTGGATGGTTCAATAACCTATTTACCACGGCTTTGACTCCATTGTTTTTGCCTGAAAAGTTTACTAATACAGATAGCCACTAATAATCCCACTTTCGCATTATATTAAAATTGCGGGAGCGTTAGAAGTAATCCGTATAATATCCTGAATGATAGAACATAAAATCAGCATGGTTCCAACAATGTTTTCATTTATACTCATGCCGGAACCTAACGTCGGAATACCGAACTTCTTAAGTGGATAAAAAAGTTTAAATCGGGAGGGTAAATATCTTGTGGTTAAAAACTTTCGCCTGTCTTATTTTATTAGAACTTCACCCCTAGCCCTCTGCGGCGTCGGCCTTCGACGCGCGGCGCGTTTTTTGGGGGTCGCTCCACTCCACTCCCGGTGGCGGAGTGGAGTAACGTAATGTGGATTTATACGACCGTAAGGTTTTTATATGTCGCCACGTTACGACCTCCTCCCGCGCCCTGCAACGGAACTGAGGGGTGTGGTGAAATGGAAGGATAAGGAAGAATGAGAGGGTAGAAGGGCCGGCGAAATACCTTTGCCTGGCAGGGGATGGCGATGTTAGCGATACGCCATCAGGAAGTCAACATGAAGGAATAATGCGAGCAAAGGGTCTCGGAGACTTCATCTTCTTCTGCGTAGTGGCTGTACCGATATTCTCCCGAGGCGAACGTCAATGGTAGTCATTAAATCATGATTTTTCATTTTTTAATGATTATGTTTATTAAATTATCGGAATATGATGCTGTAGATAGTTATGGAAAGTGTCCGATAGACAAGGACGAGCAAGTCAGTGGCGAACTATTTTAAATGTATAAATCAGGCATAATTATATAGGTAACGTGGTAGTGAGGAAAGGGAAAAAAATTAATACTAGTGTGAACTAGGATTTCGTGCTCAATTTATTTAAAAATTGCTCAGTTTCTTCCTAATTTATATACACTCTGCAGTTAATTTGTCATTTCAGTAGGAGAGATATAAAGTTTTGATATTTTAGCCCGTTAAAATCAATATGTGATAAGTGTTGCTAAAATGAAAATCAGCCAAATTCTAGCGGCAATGTAAATTATTAAATGATAAAATAGATATAATGAAATAATAACTTGGTGATTACTTGCCGGAATATTTTTATTTTTACCAACCCACATAAAAGTTTTCTATAATTATTATCATCGATTATAATCCTGTGCTTCAATCAAAAGAGGAATTGAAATTAGACTCTACGTATGCAGCGACCTTTTTTCGTTCTCCGTTTTATTTGGGGTTGAGTTCATACAGTTTATGAACACTAGAGATTAATCCATCCATGAAGAAGCAATAAGCTGCGCCCTGGGACTCACTGTGCGCCTTTTCTTATCCGAATATTGCAAAGACACAACTTACGAGCAATGTCATAAAGTCCTCGGCTTGAATTTTTCTATGCTGAACAATGCAAATTGTGTACTGTGTATATCTACATCTACATAATACCCTGCAGGCCGCCGCATGGGCGTGAGGCAGGATATGTTAGGTCACCAGTCGTGTAAAGATGTAACTTTTTTGGAGATGAAATGGTGACATGTATTATAAGAGTGTATTTAATGGAGCTCAATTTGGTGTTGGAATTTGGAATTGGAGCGCGGAAAGAACGAGGTTTTGTACCTATCTCTCTTATTTTGTCGCATCTGTCAGACCTAGAGATGTAGTGAGGAGTCATTATAATATTCTCTGTGTCGCTCTGAAAAATATTAGTTCTGAATTTATCAAGCAAACTAAGCCTATCATGTAACCTCCGAGTCTCTAGGGGCTCCCACCTTAATACCTCTAAAAGTTATGCGACACTATATGTACGCTCGGAACAGTTTTTTACGAAACGCGCTGCTTTTCTTTGTATTATATTATTTTTCTTTTTACAGGGCCGTCCTCAGCACAGCAAAGGTCCTTTCCAGTGAATAAAATTAAAAAATGTATGCATCATGTTAATAACTTTATTTATTTCAAAATGAAATATTAACCAAATCAGCGAAAGGAACATTTCTGAAAAACATGGACAAAGATCAATGCACAATGACGGAAGCAAAACACTTGCAGTGATAAGTGATACATTGCAAGTGTTTTACCTATGTCACTATGGAACGGTTTGTCCACATCACGTTTGAATCTATATTTACACTCAATACACAACTTAACATAGCGTATAAGTTGTGGATAAGTGTCCTATGATTGGATAAATGGATATATGTCCTATGAATTTCATTTTCACTCGAATAATTTTGGTACTAGCATTGCACTTTATAACTGAAGGACCTACGTCCTTTTTTTTTTCAATGGGCCATTGTGCACTGAGGAAAATTCTTCGTGAAATGTACCGAGTTACTTGCTTTTATGCACAAAAAATATGAAAATAGATGACATAAATAAATCGATGGCGTTTAAAAAGTTAAATAAAAGTTAAATTCAATCCTTTCAGTTGTAACCTTGTGGAATTCCATTATTTCTCATAACGCAGATACCAGAGAGAAGGTACCAGAAGATGAGTAAGCAGCGTTGAAACTAGTTGTACCATTAAAGAACTCTCTGGATTTAAACATATTTGGTATCGTCATTATTTATTCAATAAACACTATGCTCGCCTATGTTTGCTGTCCTATCTATTTTTGAAAATTCTTCTTCAAGTGAATCGGTCCAGTGGCAGGTATCATATGAACTGTTTCCTCCATGCTGCGCTGTCCTGAGCTGCCTCTCTCAGCTCAGCGTAATGTCGTAATGTCAACAAATCATGTCTTCCTCTCCCTCTCTTTCCCTCTATCCTTCCTTTCGATATTGTTTTCAGCAAGCAGTCTTTCTTTAGGGCGTGTCTCATTCAGTTCTCTTTCTTCTTTCTTATTGTTTTTATAACCTTTCTTTTCTCATTAACTCTTCCCATCGATTCCTCGTTTCAGACTCTATCACTTCATTTGATTCTGTCCATTCTTTGCCATAGCCACATTTCGAATTTCTCTAAAAAATCTCTCCTCTTTTTTCTGACCGTCAATGTTTATGCTCCATAAAGCACTGCACTCCAAGTAACAATTTTTGCAAATCTTTTCTTTAATCTTACATGGATTGATTTGGTTGACAGTAGTTGATTGACTTAACAAAAGTCCCTGAGACATTATATTTCTCCTTTCCACTCTACAACATCCATTTCATGCTATCACTCATTCGAGGCATCTAAGGGATGATGTTTGCTCTAGTGTTTCTTCGACAATCGGAAATTACGATAAAAATTAAAAAAATTGTTGGATAATCAAGAACAATATGGAAATAGGGTAAACAATCTTTAATCTATTGCAGTCGATAGGCTTCTTTTTTGCTATGGAGGATTGGAATGGGTTTATTACCTAAAGAGGATAACTTTAAATTATTATTCGATAATGCCTGAATGAATGTAAACTCTGCGTATTAAATTGCTTGCTTTTAAATGTTGTATTAGTCAATGTTTTTCTGGTTTTTACATTAGGAAGAGATACAAAGCCATTATGTATGTAATATAATCTTATGCTTCCCTTGCTATTTCTTTAAATAACACTTCGTAATAAAATTGTTGACTAAATTATATGATTTTCTTGTTGTTCAATTGGCATGATACTGCTAATTAGTTATCGTATTATATAAAGTTATTTTCCTAGAGTTTTAGGTATTATTTGATATTCTTTAACAGCACTTAATTTTAATTGGATTTTTAACTCCTAAATTTATAGCAACTAACCAACGAATAATAAATAGCAACGAAGGTATCAACAAAAAGTCATTCAAAAGGAACTCTCTCTGAGGTAATAACAAAAATCAATTGTAAACATATTCTTTAAAAATCTAAATACCTAAATTGTAAACTGTAATAATTTTATGTACAATACAAATATTGATTTTTATTGTAGCCCTGATGAAGTATAATAAATATGCAATCCGTTGGCAAAAGAGGAACAGAATAAATATGAACCTAAATATGAAATAGCTCCAGGAAAATAACTTTATATTATAAAAAAAGAGGTCACGAAAAAGAAAAACACCTAGTTAGTCGTATCATGTACACTGATAAATGAAATGTCATTTATGGGAAATAATGTCATTTAAAATGTTTTTCCACCATGTTTTTTTGGCTGGTTTCATACAAAAGAGGTATAATTAAGGATATTCTTTCCTTCTCATGACTTCTTACAGTTCATCTCTTGAACTATTGCGGGGAACACATAAAATTGTATATCTTTAGTTCGAGGACGAATTTATATCAAGATTATAATAGCAACATACTACTGGGTTTAAAAAACAAATAAATCTTCTTTGTTCTAGTTGATATTATCCTCTCTGAAGCATTTCATGATAGCTGTAATTAACTGTATACCGCGATACGCCACGATGCAGGGAAAATTTATCAAACTAATTAATCAAACAAAAATTTGGGTAAGTTGCTTCACGGATAAAATTCTTAAATATGAAATAAATACATAATTGTGAATTTATTATTTAATAATGTGGCATGGTAGAAAGGCTTTCTGAAAATGTGCATTTCATAGGCCCTTTTATTTTCAAGTCTCATTGATTATGTTCCTTTTTTGTCCTCAACGGCGACGGATGCACCGGTTTCCTACATTTGCCTTCCTTAATCTGCATTTAAATATCCATTTTATTCGAAATCCTCCGTCCGATTCATTTAAGCGTTTTTTTACCTCTAGAGCTCGTTGCACGGCGCTTTTCCGCTTAATTTATTTCGCTGGGGTTTCCACCGCATCCAAAATTAGACCACAGCGACAGTTCTTCTCTTCAGATTTAGATTAAAAAAAGCCTCACAATGGATGAAACAAATATTCTGAGTGGAATCTGCCCATCATCCAAAAACCATTGGCCCTCAATTTTGGAGGACGAGCGTTTATCGAAGATGGGAAGCATTGAATGTGGATGTAAAAGGCGCTAAGCAGGCCAGGATTTGGTCGGATTGTCAGGGAATATGAAGTTTTTTTCGCGGGGGCATTACAAAACAATGGATTTCTGTCTGAATGAAATTAAATGGCTATTTCAGGGATGTTGGTTTGGAATACCAAAGAGATAGGGGAAGGAGACGAGGTGGGGATATGAGCGAAGGCTAGCGTGCGGGATCATTTTTATTGTATCTGAATTCCATGCTTTGTTATTTTAAATTCCTGTGGTGGAGTGGAGGCGAAAACAGTTAAGCTATGCAAATAATTTGTATTTTTCGCATAGTTTTATTATTTTGATTGAACATTCATTGATTTGAAGAGGCCTTGTTGCCACGCCTCGTGAAAATTTCAATCCGTCGTGCTTCGCGGAGTGGTTTGTTTAATTTGTTGGGCCATGAACCCTGTAGTTTCGATACAAATTGCGCCAGCCGATAATTTATTTTTTTATACATTTTGAGACAGCTGCAGATTAAATTCGTTGCCTTTCCAAACAACGGACCACGATTTCAATTTCGCCTCCATTTTTGCATTTCAATTAGCGGCATTGTACGATAAATAATTATTCCCCGAACCAAGAACAAGTTCATTTTTCTGTGTAAAAATAGCACTAGGTTATTTCATTTGATATGCAGGATATAGTTTGACTCTCCAATTCCATAATTATTAATTAAATATTGATATTTTTCTTTTCTCAAGGAAAATATACCCAATACTAGTGATAATTTGACATATACATATGGCAGAATATGTTATTTGATAATTAATCAATTAAACGTTTTTATTTAAATTAAATAAATAAGCTTTACGGGCTTGGTGCTTTTAATAAGCACGTTATATCCGCGGTGGATTTGGATAATTTTGTAGAATTTACTCTCAATATCCTACTGCAGGTCATACGTACATACGTACATAGTTTTACCTCTCAGCCTTTAATAAATTGGTACTGTGATACTTACCAGATTAAAAGCTTTTAAAATTTATCTTAGCAACTGCGAGGACAAAATCTTTTCCTTATTTTTCTAAAACTCTCCCCCCGCAAATCACGTTCTGTTAAAATATGGTTGATCACGTTACGTGTGTAACACATTCGTTTTTACTCTTTCTTATTTGTCTGCTGACTTAATACGCAAGCTAAGTTTACAACCTAATCTCTACATATTGGTTAAACGATGATCTTTTCTTTTTGCTGTAAAACAGTTCCTTCGACCCGTTTTACACGGGGCACGAAATTTCACAAATTAGATCGGAATTTAGCAAAAATTTCCGAATTATAGTTTGACCTATTTAGCTATCTCGCATCAATATTTTCGTGCAGGCGTTCTTGAAATTCACCGCTTTACCCGACGCTATTCAAATTGCTCGTTCGTACATACATCAAGTCGTGCAATTACGTGCCCCGGTTAAACGGGCTTTAAAATTTACCCTAGAGGAGGAAGTCTAGGTCGTGACTTATTTAATACTTTTAAACGATCTTCTAAATTTAGAATTAGTAATCTGTACCTTTCTACAACAATACCCATTTCAAAAATTAATTTAAGAGGAATGCGAGGCACTTTTTTATAATCTACTATATATCTATATAATTTACTATAGCTTTATTTTTTACAGAACTGGTGAGCCTTTGTTCTGCGGTATAAAGAGAATTCAACAGTATGAGGAATTTATTAATCTTTGTAATCACATGTGTGTTATCCGTCTTCTCATATATTTTATCTTAGAATATAGCCGTCTTTGGCCCATCAAAAAGAGCTTGGAACATCGAACTCACACCAAATTATTTATCTTAAATGGTAAAATATTGCTCTCTAGAATATTTTCATACAGGCATAACGTCTAATTAAATCTTACCATTTTGTTGTTCCATTCGTTTTGTAACACCTGTTGCTTGCTTCATTGCAAATTATTTCCCTGATTGTAAGCTTATTTTATTGTTCATGATGAGTTGATTTGCTGGGAAATTGTCTAGAGAGTGGAGAGGAAACCGAAAGATCTCACTGATGGAAAGTAGATTTATTTTATATTCAATCAATAATAATGTTTTGAAAGTTAATGATTGTGCAGCAGGTAATTAGTTATTATATGATGATATTCATAAGTCTTGTTCACTTTATGGTTTATGTCATATTTTAAAACGAATTTAAAAGTAACTAGCCAAGTTACTCGTTAACCAAAACCATTTCATCCATGGAAGTCGCAGAAAACCTCTGAAGTGGGCAAACTCTTACGGTAACTTCTCCTCAAAAAATATGCTGTCATAATACGACACTCTAACATATTGCTCAACACATTTAAGAAAATCTTGACTCGAGCGAAATAACAAAAGCGGCATCTAACGTTCTTTATTCGCATGAGAAGAGCAGGGTATAATTACATGGTCGATATTCAAATAACATTTATATAATCGGTAAGGGATTATTTGGTGCTCTAGAGAATCATGAAGAATCCAATTTGGAATCAGCTTTCGATCTGCAGGAATCGCAGTCTTAGAAATTCACATTTCACGGCCTCTCATTTGCGACCTTAACAGTTTTCCGGAGTTGAATTCATGAGGCCACTTCAGGACCAATAATAAGCAGTCTTTACGGTCCACTCATAGCCGCCGGGTCTACTGGAGAGGGATACGGAATTGTAGGTGTGTACGGGTAAGAGGGTGGGGTTTCTATAGGGATCTCGAACTGCAAAACGAAGGGGAGGACTTGATAGGAGCAGGCGTGTTTGGAATTGGGGGTGGCTGGGCCGTGAGAAGGGCGGAACGGGCGGGGAGAGAGGGGGGCGAGAAGGAAGGCGTAAGATAGAGAGAGGGTGAGGTTGTATGGGCTGGCTGTATGTGAGTGAGCCCCAGGAAAACTTTTCCGAGATTTACGACCGGCCGGAAATTGAAATTCTCAAACAGCGGTGGCGGCTTCGGGAGGCCTCGTCCATTTTCAATTACTGCTACATATCCCTTAACTCCAACAGAGAAACCCTTCTCCTCTCTCTCCTTTCCGTCCTACCACCCCTCACTACCCCTTAACCCTGCCTCACACTCTCGTGGCCTGCCCCGTCGAAACCCCACACCCCTAACGCTATACTTCCACTCTTCCTGCCGATCGGGTCCTCCGGCAGGTATAGAAGGTGCTCTAAACCCCTCCCTTAAGCACGCTCAACCCTCCCTTTCATATCAATCCACGCACAAGGACACTTCTTTGTCTCGCTTCTTCTCTCGCCCGACTACCCTCCCACCACCCGCCTTCTCGCTCCCTTCCTTACAACACCTCTCCCTCCCATTTTGCCTCATTTCGTTCTTTCTCCTCACCTTCCCATCCCCCATTCGCTTCACCCACGCACGAGTCTCGTAAGTCTTCCTCGACCTCCTCTTCCGCTTCGTTTTGGATTTCTGTTGTTGTGTCCAATGATATCGCCTATCACGCTCTTGCGGTGGTTAAAGGGAGGGTTAAGAAAAAAGGAAGTGGATGGAACAAAATGGCGAATTAGTCATCCTGAGCGGGTGTATATGGGTGCACGGAAGGTGGAAGGGTCTCTTGTCACCGCTAAAGCTTGTAGTGTCTTCATTTTTCCTTTTCCGAATCCGTTATGGCACAAGTTTCCTCCGGTTACTTATACTACAGTTAAAATTGTACTTACTTTAAAGTTGATGAATATGCCAGCAGGCAAAATAACGTAGGATTAAAAACTGTGCTGAATAGATTACCTTTTGTCATTAACCATATGGATTGTGGAACAAATCGCAATATTATCATCCTTAAATCATATTAATTTTTTTTAAATGACGTAGGAAGGCCAGTTTTGGTATTTCAGGCGGGATTTCAAATGCCAGAAAGCTGAAGCTGCAAATTTTTTCTTCCGTTTCGGTAATTTTAACAGCATATAAATATTTATATTAATTTGCACATCTCTTTTTTAGATTTTAGAAGCTAAATCATTATCACTCAATTCTTTATATTTCGAATAAATTTCACTGCTTCAGGCGTAATGTAGTGGAAGCTCGTCATGATGATAAATAATCGCACTTTTCCACAATTTTTTTATTACCAGTACTGCTCGTTTCGACTAACAGTCATCATCAAGTACAAGGTGTAGCTGATGTGCGTAGAGATACAAGATATATACATCCGGTATAAGATTTACCTAATGTACATATTGAATCTATGTCTTGTACCTGATGATGCCTCTGTGAGTTAAAACGCTTAGTACTGGTAATAAAAAATTGTGGAAAACTGTTGTTTTCAATTTATATTTTCATGATTCCAGGTCTTGAATACCAATTGTATATCAGATAAAAGTATTTTTTTAGTTTTGATCACCACAATACAAGTCCTTTTAAAATAAAACTATTTACAATTGGCTAAATACGTACTTGGTATATGAACATCTGCAAAAGAGGATGAACATAAATTAGATAGATAAACATTTAGCGATTTTCTTAAAAATTCAGCATATCGAAGTGGTAGATTGGCCTTTGCTGCTATAGGAGCGAGCATGCTTCATTCTTGCGCAACATTTAACCCCATTTTCGTAGATACTGATGGAAAACTGTAGTTATGCCTAATTTCCAAATGTGATGGATGCAAACACGGCTTTTTATAGCATCAAATGCGAGGAAAACGGAAACCACTGTCTGGTACTTAATGTGAATAAATTTTTCCTTTAATAGGCGACATAATTTACGACTTGCTTCTTTTATGGAATGCCGCTCCATTGGCCAGATGGTGCACTTCAGTAGCACACCAAGGGACTCTGCAAACGCGCATCGAGCAAAAATTGGATGCAGGACGGATGAAAAATGAATAATGTATAAAGTCATTTGCCTCGCGTTGCTAATGGGATATTGTGAAGAATGAGGCACCATCATTGTTTATCGCGTCGTTCTTGCAAGCAGTTTAGGGGATTGCATGGATTTTTTTATTAGTGCATATACCTGACCGCATTGATGCATTTGCATTATTTTTCAGACCATCAAAATGAAACAGCTCCCTGAGCACGCGTTTTTGAGAGCTCGTACGACCCATTCTCTATCACAGGCAAGAAGAAAGCAATGGAATTCTCTAGAAACTTATTTTTCAATGGGTTTTAAGTCTTATAGATTTTTGCTCCTTGTTGATATTAAATTTTTAAAAACGTTCACCTTTTGGATTTAGGGCAGTTGTAAAAAATATGGGAATCATCACGATTTTAGTTGAATGAAAGTTCCTATCTTACCAAAAAGGATAATTTATCTCGCGTTTTGGTAGTGTTGATGTTTCTAGAATAGAACAAAACAATTTATTCGACGAATTATTTAAAAGTCAAATTATATTATAAACACTACTGTATTTATGTTAACTATAATGAGTGCGTTCTTCTCGCACGGTAATATTTTTATTAGGATGACTGAAAATTATAGCTATTATAGCCTTTTTTGTTTTTGATTTTTTTTATTTGCAGTAATTTTTATGTGATATAGCTCTTTGATATGTTGGCTCCGAAAGAAATTGTTCTTTTATTTTTAGATTAAAGAGTTAATTTATTTTCAACTTATTTTGGTTTTTTTACGATATCTTCATATCATTTACCTATTCCTTTCATTGCAAAAATTAACAGTTGCGATTTTCATCCCTAACCTGCCTCTATTTAACTCTCACAGCGGAGATCTGTAATGCACGTAATAATAACTTTGGACATGATGTCACCTATTGAAACTGGATTTAGTTAGAAGCAGTTATTTTGACATTTGTAATTATAGGGTACATATTTCAAAATTTTAGTGCATTTGTAGCCTGACGTTGGCTTTTGCCAAAAGCCCAACACCGTACACATTTGAGTCCTAATGAGTATGGATTGTAAAAGTTTCATATTGGGCTGCCTATTAATAGAGCTGTAATTTCCCCAAGGAGATCAATGAAATAACAAAAGAGATAAACCTTGTGCAATAAAACGGGTCGAAAAAAAAACGCCCATCATTTCCGTCGGAAAAGGGCATTGTGCTCTGCAGTTGAAACAACAAGGTTAATGGACAGGCGGCGCGAATGGAACTGCTCTTTGACTCCCGTCAAAGATAACAGCGAATGCTTTTGCGGATAATGGTCGGGGAGTGGGTGCTCTGTTTTAGGGGAGGGCGACGTGTTGTGCAGTCAACGGCTTTGGCTTTGGCGCAGTGTGATGTGTAGACGGAGGTAAGAATAACGATGCACCCCACTACCGTTGTGACTGACTCCCATGTCTATCGTTCACTTCCTTCTCCAACTCCGAGGATTTCTTTTTCGAAGCACGTCTACTGGATTTCATCAGATAAGTATCCTACTACTGGGCCAGCAAGAACTTCACCCAGTTCCTTTTTCACTCTCTGAGTTGTGTTGCTTCTCGCTTGGGGCCTTCGAGTGCCAGAGAAGTAATATCATAGATGATATGGTTGTATCACCGATCACTCGTAGAGCCTTTTAAATCCAAGTGAACCTTCTGCCTTTGGAAAGTGATCGTGTTTCTTTGATTGTTGCTCGAATATTGTTCTAAAAGCCTTCCTTATATATGAATATGAAAAAAGATGGATGTTGGTTATAAATACTCGTTGACCAGTTGGCTCTCAGGGAGATGGTCAACAGTATTTCATGAAATTTTAAATATAATGCTTTACACGGATAGCCATTAATCAGCCGCTATAAAACACTAGTCTCTCTCACTTTAGTTGTCATACCAACATTATTCCTTCCTATTGAGAGGGGTTTTCTGTAGCAGTTAAATCTGCATTTCAACTTCCCAATTTGTAATTATGATACATATAGTACAGTCAATTCCTTTCTATTTTCCCTCGTATTTTCTCTTTACAACGGCACTGTATCTCAGGATGTGTCCATTCCACATATTTCGTCTCTGTCCTTCTTCATTTCACACTCTAATTTCTTCTTCGGGTATTATATTCATATCTCCAGTCTTTATTTTATCAGTCCATTTCATCTTCAGTATCCGTCTCGAAAATCAAGTTCCGAAGACTTCAATTATTTTGTTTTCAGCTTTTGGTTTAATTCTCAGGCACTTAGCCATTATCCAAACACCATAAGATGTTTTTCTCACACTTATTCCTTGATCCCTATTCCATCAGTTGTGATCAAAGAAAGATGGTATTTTTTCTTTTCATCATTGATTCTGTCTTGAATTTAACTCATATATCCTTAGTGTCCGTCGTGCCTCTTCCATCTGTGGTAACAATTCCGAGGTTTGTGAACTGTCCCACTCTCTCTAGCTTTTCTGCTTGCAGTGCAACGTTCACCTTCAATATTTCTCCTCTGCATGGGTAATATATACGGATTGATTGATTGGATAAGGTCTTTCGATACCGGAAGGTATTTTTTGTAAATTGCTAAACGTTGATTATATGCAATTGTTTTTTTAAGGTATCCATATATTTTCCACTAAACATGGTAATTCTTTTCGTTTTTGTAAATATTTTGTCGTCGAGTTGGGGGAGGGTTCAACTTTTTATCTTTTCCATAAATTTGTCTCGTGGTTAATTAGCTCAAGATTCTCCATCTCGCTTCATGTGATAAAGATATTCAATTTTCTTTCTACCCTGCCCGGCGTAAAAGCTATTTGCTGTTTCTGAATCTTGTTCATATTTTCAAGTAACAGTGACAGTATAATAATGGACTAATTTCTTGCAGCCACTACGGAAGTTGATATCTTTTCAACAAACTTTTGCCTTATTTTCACCCTGCATAATAAATAATCATCATGTTGTACTCATTGATGTATTTTCGATCTGGCTATACTGTATTGAAAGAAAAGGATATTGATATTTTCTAGTTTTGAAATTCTCCTGAGCAAGATAGAAAAGAATCTATCGCCCATGTATATTTTTCATGGAAAGTGGAATGTTTGGAGAAAACACATTCGTGTCACTACTTCAGATTACCACCAAAGACATTTTTATAACCATTATGTGACACTTTGCTTTCTTACTGTAGGGTTCATACTCCTCTGACAAAAATCCAGCATAATCTGTTTTTAGTTTTCATTTTAATTTGATTTTTCTGTCTTAATTCCTATGATCTGATATCGATTACACTATTTACAAGTAGAGCAAAATCTTGGAGGCTGCTGGTATTTTATATTAAAGAAATGACAGTATTCTTGTGTTTTGATGATGCACTAGAAAAAATAATGTTTCTGGTGACAACATACAGCTCTTGGAAAATTAGTCCTACACCTTGACTGCCGAGTACATTATCGTCAACTCCTGACCACAGTGCCAGACCACCGCCATCTATACTAACAACATCCCGCCCCTGCCGCTTAGTTTCACATACACACAAAACATCCATTCGTCTCACTTTCATTTTATTCAACAACTCATGCTCCTTTCCATATACCCATCTCACATTCCAAGTACTGATAGTCCAGTTTGTATCACTGAGTCCGTATCTTGATGGGCAACAGGGATTACAGAAGCTCTTAGATAAGTTTGGTGAATCAAAGAGAGAATGGCATTGAGGGTAAATGCGTGCAAGACTAAAGTTGTAGTTTTTGATAAAGAGAACGGGGATAATAACTGTATGATGAGGGCGAATGGTGAAGTAATTGAACAAGCGGATGATTTTGTGTACTTAGGTAAGATGTTTGCGAAAGAGGGACGGATTGATGAGGAGATAAAGAGGCGTGCGAATTCTGGAAGGAAAATGGTAGGTAGTACGTGGAGCATATCAAGGAAAGAGTGCCTGTCTAAGGAAGCGAAAATCGCCATATATAAGATGTTCTTCTCCCCACTTTGTTGTATGTTAGTGGAACATGTGTATGTCAGGTTAAACATAAGAGTAGACTAAACACCGTGGGTATGAGTTATCTGAGGAGTATTTGCGGCAAAAGTAGGATGAATAGGGTCAGGAATGAGTGGGTCATGAATGAATGTGGGTTAAATGCTCCAGTAATGGACGTGTATGAAAGGAGTGTACGTCGTTAGTTTGGCTATGTTGAGAGAATGGATCAGAGTCGAATAACGAAACAGATATATAAGAGTGAAATGAATGGTGTGAGAGGTAGGAGTAGGCCGAGAAAGTTGTGGTTGAATGTGGTTGAGGAAATTCTTAGAAGGAGGAATATTAGGAGTCTAAAAAACAGGAGTGAGTGTATGAAGCAGTATATGGGGGTAAATGAAGCAATTGAGGTTTGCAAGGGTAGGTCAGTATGGAGGAAATTATTGAAGCTGAGTTAGCTGTACAGATATATATTGATGAGTGAAACTTTGAGACTGTGCCCACCCCGGAAGGGAACGGCGTGATTCATATGTACGTATGTATGTAACTTATCAGTAAGAAGGCTACAATTTTAATGATCTCACCTTGAAAATTCGAGCGTACTTCAAGGGCATCAGATTGGGAGGGTAAGGACAAAAGATAGGAGGTTGTGATGAGTAGAAGATTACAGAGACGGCAGACACTGGCAATAGCCTACACATAACCACAGAATCTGAGAGTTTTTTTCCCTTCGCATCGGACTTGGACTTGAATATGACTGTAGTTATGATCGTAACCATGGATACTTTAATGAAATAAAAACACCACCTTCGAGATTCCAACTAGGATGCTCCACGTTGTGGGCCAGAACCCTACCCATCATGTAAGTGTGGTCCCAAGATTCAACTGATATAAATCCACATGGACCTGTGGATCTTTGTAAACTGAATCACTGTGATGATGAGATTCTACTAGGTGAAACTTGAGTCAGGTTTTGTAGTGGTTAAAAACGCACAAAATCAAAGCGTGAACGGGGTTTCTCTTGTTACCTAAACTATAAGACATTATTTTACGAGCACACGGATCAACGGGCAAGTTTCTCTTCGCAAAGTCAAGACGTGGCGCTTGATGTTGTTTATCTGCCTGAGTTTCACTAGTTTTTTTCTTACCATAGCATAATAGTGTAATATTTTCATAGCGATATGATATTTTCTATTTATTAGTAGTTTGGTCATCTAAGGTTTAATGACTGAACTCATATCATGCCATCTAACCTTCAAAAGGTAAACTCTATTCTTCATTCGCTACAAATTTGAGGGTGTCTTTTCAAACTCGGAGACCCAGATCCCGATGCGTCTCGACCTCCCAAACCCCTCAAGTCCTCAGTCGCTCACCCCAGCGTCATCTCGACACAGGAACCCGTGTGCCGTGCTCTCTTTTCTATCCCTTCGCACACCAGAGCCACCTCTCTCTACCCCTCCCGGCATTTCTCCACGGTGCGCAACCCTTCTTCCCATCCCGGCACTCCCGTTCATCTTCTTCCCAACCCCCTTTCCCCTCGCAGCCTCCTTCCAACTCCCCTTCTGGTGTTTACGTAATCGATGGACTTCCCTGAGGAAGTAGGGCGGGGTCCTTGTTGAGAAAGGTTGGGTGGGGTTCAGGAGGAGGCTGAGGCTGTGCTGCCGGCCACTTTGTGACCCGACCATCTCAAATCTTCTTCCGCATAACACCCCTCACCCCATAAACCCCTTACCCACGGCCCGGAGCCTCCACCATCAACCCATCTCCCTAAAATTCTCCTGCAATTACGACTCTGGGATGCTAAACTTTCAATGAATCGCGAGAGATTAGGTGTATCGCATATTGTATGACGACTCGGGATTTTATATCGAATCTTATGATGTCATATATTGGATGGCATCGAACTGCATCATATTGCAGGAACTATTTTTTTTAAAGTACATACTATTTTTATAATTACATTTTATACATTATTATATATTAGTAAGATTATTACAACTAGCAACTACATTACATAGAGGGGGAGATAGAGGTGTCCTCTCATGAAAAAGGACAAGACACTGCCTTGTATCGTACATTGCTCTGCATAGTATTATATGGGAATGCGAAATATCGCCTCACCGGGATGAGCAGCATTTGAGTACACTTTGCATATCACATTATATGCATCGCAATATCGAACAGGCATATTCACTTCAGAAATATTTTGCAGTCACCTCAACCAACGCTCTTTTCGCCCATTTCATATTTTCCCCTCAAGTGGAGAGAGAGAGCCTCCCAGCCCCTCGTTTTCGTCGATTCCGTTCACCGCCTCCATCATCACCGCCTCCCTCTCGACCTCTCTCCTCCTTCACAACCCTATCCACCCGCGTCCCTTATTGCCCCTCTCCGCTCCAGGCCGTGTTCCAAGGAGCCAATCTCGGCCATCACTTTTATGTAACTCTCTCTCTCCATCCCTTCGATGCTCCCATCCCCGCAATATACCATCTTCATCTCCCTCTGCTCCCTCAGTTCAGTGCCCCCTTTCGATGTCGCCTTCCCGCTCATCAAGCGGCTTGGAAACTTTTCATCCTGATTTTATATTTTTTTGGCCTCACTATTATTCTCGTTCTATTTTTGTTTCATTTTTCACATTCAAAGCGGATGCTGATCGTAGTAAATTAGGTTAAATTCCGAGACTTTGGTTTGCCTTCTATTTTATTTTTCAAAAAATCATAAATCCCAATTATTGCCAATTAAATTATTTATTATTAATTACTCGTAGAAGAATTCAGAATAATTGTGGCCTGAGTTTTTTCCGTCTCATACCAACAGTTTCTAATGCAAGAAGATTTTTTAACGATTCTTTTTACTAATAGCAATGGCTATTTTTATTAATTATTCTCATCTAAACTTATAAGGCCCATTCTTTCCATCCTGCATGGACCGGAAGGAACACAAAAATAATTTTTTCAGACTGTGGCAGCTTTTTTGCTTATATGACTGCTCTAATGAGCACATCTTTCTACCATTTAATAATTTAGCTGACATACATTTTACTGTCTTCATGATTTAATGATATAACATAATTATTTCAACGCATCAATTACCAACGCATGGCGTTGCCAAATTGTTTTTCACGCTTAATTGTACCCTCTAAATATTTGTTATCAGATTCAATAGCAGTGAGAGCCAATAATATAACATGCCTCTAACATTTATACTATTTGTAACTTACTACATAAACTGGTGGTGAAATGCAAGATATTTTCAAGAATGAGCATATATCCGTCATTATGCCTGTAAGATAAGTGTTTGCATTCTGATTAGGAATTTACAGCTTCAGAATTAACAGTGATTGTTTTTAAAAAACCATTGAAATAAAAAACAGAAATTTTTCCCATCCACCACGAAAGCATAACCACTTTAATTGTTTACATACTTAAGGTAGCGATTCGAAGAGAAAAAATTACCCTCTGTCTGAACTTTAGGTTAGTAAATGCTGTTGCTCTGCAGCCTCACTCTCTCCGCCCTGAGCCTCCTCTTCACCATTGGCCCCCAGCATCCACCATTCCCCGAAATCGAGCAGTGATCTTCAACGACTATTTCCCTTCTCCCTCCTCCCTTTTCGCACCCCTAACCGATGTGCGAGCCACATCCGACGCCTCATCTTCCCTACGTTCCAAAAGCAGACCGAAGCCGCAATGGACCAGATGCAAGGGGAGATCCCGACCTTCAAAATATCTCCCATTCTGGCACCCTTCCTGCTCTCACCTCATAACCGAGGCTCATGTAAGAGCCACCAGTAAAGAGTTTATATTTTTTTTCAATCCCTTTCCACCTTTTTCTAGAAAAGATGCGTCGCGTAAGCGCCCACTCAAAAATGTTGCGTGTAAATATGCATTTTTTCGCATTTTTTCAATGGCCAGAGAGGACAACCCGGACTACCTCAGGCCTCTTTTGTGGGTCCAGCTCATGTGATCGTGCTCGGAGAACTGAATCTCGTGAGGGAGCGGCTTCCAGTTCTCCATTTCAATCTCTAGGTTGTGAGCTCAGGGCGTTTTATGACTGCCAAATACAGATTTCTGAAGTGAAGAAGTTTTAGTTTTTAAAGTGAAAATATCTTTTCCCGAATCGAAACTAAAGTGTTAACACTGTTTGTTGAGTATGCAAATCAGGTTATAAATCACCTCTTAAGATTTCGATATTAAAAGTTTGGTATTTTCGCCTTGGTGTGACCACCGCCATTAATCGATACCTGGTAAAATTAATTTGAGCAAGAAAATTGATAAACAATATATCAATTATATTAACTTAATATGCCTATAAAGAACAAATATAATATTCAAGCAATAATTATAACATAGCTTGCGATATTGCTAATATGAGGAAATTTCCTCAGCTATTACCATTCACAGCCGATAATGAAAAAATTCATTAGAATAAACACTCAATTACCGAACAAATATTAGTGCGTCTCAAAATAAAGGTTTGTTATATAAAAGGTTTTTTAAGACCGTGCCAACGCATAAGTGGAAATAAAAAAATAGTTCGCGTAGATTTTATTCCGATGATTGCGAAGCTTACCATATTTGAGCCAAATACTGACGGTTGAACTGGCTGGTGGCATAATTTGCGCTGGAACATAATGGCGATGCATAAACGCACCTGCTGCCAAGGGTTAAGCAACGGTGCAGCGTGGAAATGAAGAGAAGTGGAGGTAAGTAAAACAAGTTAGATGAGATGTGAAGAGTTTATATACCGGTCAAAATCCTTTAACTATAACCTGACGAGGTTTTTCCAGCTCTATTATTCGATGAATAACTTGTTTTTCAACTGGTAGTGAATGAAATTTCGAGGTTTAAGTAATAAAAAAATTAATGGCATATAAATTAGAAATGTTATTCACATGTTATAAATTCAAATTTACTTTTTAAACTCATGTCCATAGCCCTACTGTCAATACCTAATGGTGTAAAATCTATAATAAATTTTATTTTATGATTTTCATTTGAATAATGCCATGGCATTTATTAATGTTTTGCAATAATAATAATTTGTGTCAAAGTGGGAATTACTACATGCAATTAATGAAATTATGATCGAAAACCTAATGCCAATGGATGGGCCGGAATGGAGCTGGCTGAGATGGGCTGAGAAATAATATGGTATTTCTTTGCGCAATGTTGGGAGTTGAAGTTAAAGGTACAAAGCAAGAGAAGATTCGGAGAGATATGACACCGGTCGAAAAAGGTCAATGACTTCTATTTTTTCCTCTTCCGCCTATATGCGCGCAATATTTCTCCCCTCTTTCTCTCCTTCTTTTCTAAGATTTTTAGCGAGAGAATACGGGTAAAAAAAAATAGCCACCTACAACGCGGCGACAATACTTTTGCGAGGTTACGTCCCTCTGATCTGTTTTTCTTCTCTTCACCCGGTCGTCATCTTATCGAACAACTGGTTGGTCGAGGGAAAGTTGGGGAGGGCAAGTTTAATGCAATGGGATGGGAGGAGACTCTGAGAGGTGGCTGAAGGTCAACGAGAGGGTAGAGAATCGAGGGAAGGGGGTGGATAAGAATCGGCGATGGAAAGAAATGCCCTCTATCCCCTACTATACTGCCTCATGGTCAGAAAGGAGGTGGGAGGCAGTAGAGTGAATGCAGTGGAGGACACTCGTGCGGTGAAGGAAATATTGTGGAGTTTTCCCTGTGTGTATTTTTTTTTCTCAATGGGAAAAGTGGTCGTTGAGTCCTTCTCGGCAAAATGCACGCTCCCAAGAACCCACGGGCCTTCCAACACACACACACACGGACTATCGGGCTTCTTCCTGCCGCCGAACGCCAACCCTCGCCGCCCGTCCCTCGCACTCTCATCACGTCGAGAACCTCTCACACTTCCATCATCTCCCTCTTCCCGAATGGAGATGACCGCAAGCGGAGGTGGTCGATGTTTTTTTTCTCCTCTCCTTCTCTCGGTGGAGTAAGCGATTGAGCGAAAATGAAGCTGGGGCTGACGGCGAAGAGTCCATCCAGGAGCAAAAGACTTGAAATGAAGCGGAGGGAAATGTGAAATGTTAAGGAAAACGGAAACTTCCGGACACGTACTCCTCACACTGCCCCTGTTTTTTTCCCCGGTACTTGATTGGACTTCTTGAATTGGTTTACTTTTGTTGTAATAAGGAAAAAATTCCTAAGTATTCACTTTTAACGTTTTCCCTTCTATATCACTCGCAGAGCGTTAGCGCGTCTGAAACTTTTTAATTTTATAATTCTCGTTTAACTTTAAGAAACAATGGTAGGTAGTGTTTCGAAATGCTACATGCAATTGCTCGTGCTGAACGTTATTTATAAGCACGAATTTTCTTTCCTTGAAAAAGTTTGCTCAAAATTTATTTTGTTCTAGCAATAAATACTATGGAAAACTGTTTTTGCGATTAGCATTCTTTGTTTACTGAGTGTAATTTATTAGAATTAAGTACCTCTTCAGATTTAACTGCGCTCTTACCTTTTAAGTATAGTTCATAAGTATAATTTTGATTTTAGTATAATTACCGTTTTATAAGTCAGTAGCAGCTTATAGTGAGAGATTGACTCAGCAGATTGTTTAAATAATTATGTATGATCACCATTTTATATGCAAACCGCTATTGAAAACCGTAAAGTGACTACATCATCAATATCTCACAAATAATGAATGTATCGTTATTGCCTTATAAAATGATAGGGCTAGTTGCAAAACCGAAGAATACACTCATAGTCAGACGTGTTATTTGAACTTCATAATGTAAGTGAAATGAACATTATGGCGAGGCACACATTTTTATTAAATACAAAATGTCAGGAATTTGTTCCTAAGGGTTGTTTACACTTTGAATTTCCATTTTATGATTTTTTCCTCAGTAATTGATTAGGCACATTGAAAAAGAGCTTATAAAATGGGAGATTTTCTTTTCGGGCGAACAAATATTAGATTACTAATGCCACAGCAGGTAACGTTTAGTACTGGAAAACATTCTTTACTATTCGCATTTAACGTTACTTTCTATTTAACTCGCAGAGGGTTAGCGCGTCTGAAACCTTTTAATTTTATTATACTCGTTAAACTGTAGTTACTTAACTACTTTAGGAAAATGTTTCAATTCTGTAGTAAAATACGGGAATAAGTTTTACCTCGTACATATTTGATCCCTCATTTCATACGTTTCATAAGCTTATGTCTTAGCGTCTTTCATTAATATTAATTTACTTTAAACGCAAAAATTTGTTTAGTTTATTCACTATGTATTGTCTGTGAATGAAATAATACACCGTTTTGAGCTCTTTCTCTTGGAATAGTTTTACCGTAATTTTAGCGTGAAATATGAGTGAAAATGTAGTCATATATTTCTTAAGAAGATTTTGTAGCATTACTGGTGCATTCATGTGGATCAAGAAGTATTACTTAATTTTCATGAGCTAAGTTATGACAAAATTAAAGTTGAAAACGGAAACTGCATATTTATCATGAATAGAAAAAAAATTAGTTGTTTACTTTTTAAATTGTAGTATAATATGTATTACTCCATAATTGCATATAGTACAGAGTGCTAAATTTTTTATTACGGAGCTTTAGGCAGTCTCAAAGGTCATAGACCTGTGGGGATGCCTTCAATATACAAAATGCATTGCTGCAAAAAAAACAGAACTTTTTATATAGAGCATATGTAATGAATTTACACAATACCATTTCATTTTGCGACAATGAGAACAGAAAAAAATCAAATAAATACAAAATACTTCATTAAGCTTACGCCAATTATGAACAAAAAAAACAAATGTTACAGACTAATTCTTCATGCTTACATGATATACAAGTCAATAGCATACAAAATTATTAAGATAAAACATCAATGTTATCCTGTACCAATATCCATGTCTTTTTCAATTTAAAAAATATTCTCTCATTCCTCATTCTTTTAATATAATCAGGTAAGGTATTAAATATTTTTGGTCCCAAATTCAGAAAGGATCTCTTATATAATGTAAGATTTGGTTTTGGAAGTGGCGTATCATGCTTCCTTCGTAGATTATAATCATGCTCGCTTCCAGAAACCGTGGGCATTTTACCACTTCTAAAATAAAATAGGTAATTTTAGAACCTTAATAATAAACATGTACTTTATTGGAAGAATATTTAGACGAATAAATAATGGATAGGTATGCTCATATCGTTTAATCTTTGTTATAATCCTTATTATCTTTTTATGCAACAATATAGCGGTGCTATATATTATGCTTTAACTGTGACTTTTACTGACTTACCTACGTTGACAACACCATGCTTTTTTTTGACGGGCCCGTCATCCATAAAAAATTGAGTAATAATCTGGCATGTCTATCCATCAGGTAGTTATGACATATTGATGGTAATCATAAAAGATGAGAAATGTATCAAATACTAATTACACATTTCGATCGGATTTTTATTTTACTAAGCGTTTCAAGTTACAATTAGAGTCATCATCAAGTACAATATGAAATGGGCATTCTTACATTAGTCCCTCGAAGGAATGCGTTGAAATCTTCGTACACTTCGTTCATTTATTTATTATCTTCAAGAATACAATCTTCAAACCCAGCTGTGATATTGCCCATTTTAACTTAAGAGTTTAACGAAACTTAAATGTTTATTGAAAAAACTTTTTTAAACTCATCATGGAAAACATCCATGAAAAACTGATTATCTCTTAAACCTTGTCTTCGTATAGAATCAATTTATAGCGATAATTTACACACCTATCTTCCGAATAACTTTTGTAACACCCATACTATTGTTATTTTTTATTGTTATTTTACAATATTTTGATACGCATATTTCCGACGGAAAGTCAAGCTCTGCAATTGCTACTTCGCTCTCGAGACACAAAATAAACCCGGCAGACGTAACGTCGGGGAGCCTTCCCTTAAAATGAAAACTAAATTATGAATGTGTATGGCTTTTGAAGTGGGGGGAAGAGGAGAGCTCATCCGGACAAGACCCTACTCCAGATTCGGAGAGCAAAAGCGGGGAGTGTGGGCTCATGGTGGGGTAGAAAGATCGCATGCTGGGGGGTTGCCGGTGAAAGGGTGATGGTTTTGTAGTCCTAGGCGGGGGTTTTCGTGTGCTTTGGAAGAGGAGATGCGAAGTGAGGCTGGGGAACAAAATGAGGATTCGCGAGCCGAGGAGAAGGCGTGAAGAGGAGAGGGAACCGGAAGGAGTCGAGCCCAAGGAGAATGTTACGGAAGATAGTGAGAAATAGAAGGCGAGAGAAGAGTTAGCGTTTATATATCCAGTACCTTTGGTTCATAGACAGAAAATTTACTTATTTAACCTCGAGATGTCGAGGAAAACGAGATATTACATATGAATAAACCATTCGTTTGCAAATAATGAAAAACATTTTTCACTACAAAAATCTCTATCGCGTTCTCCTTATTCCTTGAATCTGCTTAGACTATTTTCGTGGTAGTACAAAAAAATGTAAAATCATTTAAATGGAAGATTATTAGTGGATAAAAACGAGATTTTTAATATGAATTAATAATTCGTTTGGTCAATAATGAGAAACATTTTCAACGCAAAAATCTCTATCACGTTCTCCTAATTCCCTAAATCTTCTAAGGATTTTGTCTCCCTCAGTTTTGAAGTAATCCCTGTTCAGAGAGAAATACGAAATGGTAAGACAGAATTGAACCAAAGTTTCGGCTCAAGACTGCGAAAGTAAATTAACATTTATATTTCATGCGTGACGGGCATGCATTGAGAAGATTTTAAAAGTGAAATCCAGCGCAATGAATTACCCAACACCGAAAGCGGCAATGAGAAATGTATGGAAAAGTTGATTGGGGGAATATTTTGTTGAAATGTTTCTGGTTAATCACTTGATGGGTCCGAAGGAGGGGGAAATTGATGATTAGTCACTGAGGAAAAGCTGTTTTTACGATATTTCATCAAGATTCGTTCACTTCTGCATACTGATTTTCCGTCTCTTTTTCTCTTTCTCTCACTTACAAATACTTATTCTCATATCTTTCCTCTTTCTCCCTCTTTTTCTCCCCCTCCGTTATTCACTCGACGAGACTGGAGAAAATAAAATACTTTATTCTACTTCTCCCTCTCCATCTCATAACGAGGCCAATTTCTGTCCCGAGGCCCTCGGGGGAAACTGCGAATACCTCTGAGAAAGAGGGAAATGAGGAGAATGAGAGAGAAAACGGGGAAGAAAAAGAGAGAGAGGCGGGAATGAGGATGAATGAGAGCGAAATTGTGAAAGGGGAAGGAAAGTGGGGGGGGGGGGCATGCACCGAAGGAAGGTCGGCTTGTGTGGATGGAAAAGAACTCCTGGAGCCAAATATTGACTTTCCACGTGCACAAAAGCTCTAGACTACCTTATATTCTCTGCCCCAGGGGCGCAAACCTCCGCTCCTTTCCAATTTCCCCTTCTTTTATCTAGCTAGCTCCATGCTCTCTTGTCCCGCCTGCAACTTGTATTTCTATCTGTTTTTGAGTCTCAATATCCGCAATACTCTCTCGGTATTTCATATTTAACACTTTGGTAGGAAATGCGAAATTCCTAGCAAGTTTTTATTTTATCGTTTAATTTGCCTTCGGTCGCGGTGAGCACATTCACCTATATCAACGGTGAACCATCATTCTTGATATTGCATGGCCATAAAAGAAAATATTCACGGAATGGACTAGAAGGTGAAGTTTATTCACATCAGACTACAATGAGTAGTTAGTCAAAAAGTTGCCGACATGAGAGTAAAGAATTTAATTCGGCATATGGGGGCTAACTAACATTTATTTCGCCGTTCCTTTAATGGAGTTTCCATCCAACTCCAATATTCCTTAAATAGGAGAAAGGGACGTGTCTTTTGGCAAAGAACACACAGTTCTTGTTGCTTAGATACTAGAAACTTTTTGCATTTGTCTGTAAAATAAGGATAATGGATGAAATATTACAATTTTCAGAGATAAAAATTTAGAGCAAATCCTGCTGCTATGTGGATGTGATTGTATATGCGTTTATGAAATCAATTTTATTGACATCTTTCATCAGTGCCTAACAATAGGACAAACTTTTATAATACAAAGGAAAACTATCTGCGGTTTTACCCTGTGAGCATAAAAATTGCAGTTTCAAAGTAGCATGGAATGGAAAATCTTTATTTACTGAGTTTTCATGTGTCTACTGGTTACTTGCTAATAATATTTCGATTACTTATGTTATTCACAGGTTTGCTCTGAAATTAAACCGGATATGCTAGTTCTATATAAAATTGAAGCTACCTTATCTAAGTTCCTGCTTTTCTTTCGCACCTTCGGGTGGTCCAGCCACAGGTAGTTGACATTGTTTCTTGTACGTGGTGGTCTTTAAGCGTGGAAACTCCTAGATTCCCTACTGCTTAGAGCCTGATACGAGATCCTCGATGAATAAAACATTTCGTTCTCTTCTGCAGCTTTAATTAAAATCCAATACAATCCGTGAAAGATTATTTACTTGGTTTCTCTCAAGTTATGAGTGAAATCCTCGCTTCTATGAATAATGCCCAAAAATGCAAGGTTGTTTTGAGAGAATATTTGGAGATAAAACTACGCGAGTTGTTGCTATCATGGCACAGCGCGATATTTCATGCTCGTGGAGAGCTACAGGGTTTCCAATGGGTAAGTCAGAATGGAATGTAAGATGGAGACAGGCCTATTCCGTATTCACTCGAAAACATCGTAGATTGGCTCAGCGACCACATCTCAATTATTTGACGTGTCTCTACGGTGCTAAAATACGACTAAGTGAATTCCATCTGGTTCAACCGGGTGTTTTTCCTTCACGAATACGGCCAGATTATTTTTTTACTGTCTCACTCTACGCCCACTGTTTTTGTTGTGTTTTTCCAGAAAGACCCATTAAAAGGTTGGGGGGAAAGAGGGTTACGTCGGCGACATACGGCTGGGAATTCGAAGCAATCAACATTCAGCCAGCAGGGAAAGAGGAACATGGTGGTGGAAAAAAATAACAGGAAATGCACGGACACCCGACGAGCGTGCGAACACAAAAAAGTGAAAATAGACAAATTCGAGCGCTTGGAAACAAATGAAACGTGAAACACGGTCGCATACATTGCGCATTTAAAATCGGTGAAATGTTTTTTAATCAAAAAAAGTTAGTTTGCGCTCGCAGTGTGTCAAATGAATCATGGGTAACGCCGGCCAGACGAACCACGTTTTGTTATTTTGCACGGGCCAGCGCTATGCATAAAAATTCCCATAAAAATGTCATCGTCTTGAATGAAATCACGAAAACAAATTTCTCTCACGTGCAAATACGGAGATACGGAGTAAAATTTAATTAACTAAAGCTGTCTGAAATTTATATGAGTGCATGATCCGAAAGGAGAAAAATAGAAATGTGATAAGCAGTCGAGCAAAAAGTAAATTAAGGGTTGAAATTATCAATTTGGTATCATTGTTTCTCTCTGTCTAAGTAATAGGGTTGCCATTTTGAAATAAACTGTTATTTCACTTAGGTTGCTCGCCATTTGTCTTCTCAAAATAACTATAGGCCAATTTTTAATTTAATAATATTATTTTCTTAGTTTTTACCTATTAAATTTTTTTTTGTTAAAAATTAAAAATTGTCCTATTTCCCAATGTTTTTATGACCTACCTCAAATGTTTTGCCATCATTACTATTCTTAACTACGAACCTATGCCACGAAGAGATTCTAGACAATAAAAAAATCATACGGCCATCATGTTAAAAATATAAATATGACGTATTTTTGAAGGACTTCGTTGACCTTCGAGACCTTTTGAAGGGCTTCGTTGAAAAATATAGTACTTTATTTAAACTCAATTAAAAACACAATAGCTTTTCATGACATAATGTTCCTCGAGTTAAGCAATTCAGTGGAGTGAAACAATTCTTAATTTGCGGACTATAAGGTAAAAAATATGATATAATTTTTTTACGGTTCTTACTTAAAGAAAAAAGCGGTCGTTAGCCCTCCCTATCTAGGGTTGTAAATTCGGACTAAGATAAATGAATAAGGGAAAGGAAAATAAGGGCTGAGAGAAAGAAGTGTGGGGTGAAATACCCGACGGCGGCAATTGCCTCCCCGTGAAGCGGCCACCTAAGAGGCCATTGCTTAATTACGTCCCATCCAAATCCTTTGGGCCCAGTCGTGTGAGGAGCCCTTACTCCGATGCATTGTAGGCCGATATGAACAATCCACAACCTTAAGTGTTTCAGTTCGTCTCGGCGTACCGAGGGAAATACTTGATTGACATGTATTGCCCTTGTACCTCTCATTTTCGGGTCACATTTATTAAATGATGAAACAGCTTGGCAAACCATTTGAACTTTTAAGTTGAAGCAAGGGAATTATTCAATATGTTAGTGGACAATTCTAGTGCCAACTTAATTTAGGTTCTCATCGCTCACTCCACGTACCAATCTCTTGTCCATTATAATTTAAACCACTTCAAGATAGTATTACTACGATTGTTTCATACTTTCAAAAGGTTTATGAAGATGCTATTTAAAGCCACACGTCATAACCTTAACATTGTGTTATTGGGATTAAAAATGAAATATTCCGTTTCTGTTAATGCTCGCGACTTGGCGATTTTTTTTCAATGTGATATATTAAATTCTTATTTGCGACTTAAAGTTGGTGAGAAGCATTTATAATGCCATTTGTTTACTCTTTATTTTCGTTTTCCTTTGAAGAAATGAATAGTTTAGATTTCTAAAACCAATAAGAAATGATAATTTACGCTCTGTGACGTGTTATCAAAACTCTTTTCCGCAATGCGGACTCTAAGGAAGGAAAGATATGCATGCATACACAAATATTCCTGGAATTGTTAGATGTTGGCAACATTTGCCGAATTCCATTCCTAGTCTATAATATTGTATTTTCATTCATCGCAGAAATGACATTTTAATTACAAAACCCAATGTCTTTTTCAGGACGGGTGTGAAAAGAAAAAATCATCTCGACATAGACGAAATAATGGGAAGTAAGCGGCCTAGAGTGCGTTTGAAGTCCACCAATAAAATAAAATGTGAGTAAAACAAACTATTAATTTTTTATGAAAATCATTATTTATTTTTAAAATCAACCATGAAAGAATCTACAAAACATTAGATATCTACTTTTGTGTTTTTTATAAGGAGTAATGGACTATGTATTTTGCATTGGGAATTGTTATTAACTTGTAAGAATTTCGGTAACTGTTATGCGATGGTTTGTCCTCAATCGTTCCCAAAATAAAAAAGTTGGCATTCATGAAATTAAAGCTCTCTTCAATAGTTGCAATGATAGTAGATGGACAATATGAGAAAATGTGTGGTGAAAGTTTTTCGAGAATTCTAGCAATGGAAGCCCTCTTTTATGCTGAAAAATGAAAGCCGTTTCGTGTTTTTGTGTAAATTGTCGTCCTCATTAAAACTGATATCACACCTGTTCAAATTTAGACTACCGCAACGTTTCCAGTTCATTGTTCCTAAGTTTAGAAACGAGCTAAACTCTTCAGAAAAATTTGCCTTATATCATTTACAATTTTCCAATTACTAATTCAATTTACAATTTTCCATATTGCTAATGTGCTAATTTGCCAGAATCATACCTTTATAGATTTAAATGGATATTCCGCTCGTTCCGTATTATCTAACTCAGATAAGACAGCTTTGCAATGACATTTTAAAGCTGTTTCTCAGAAAATAGGGCTATAAATAGATAATTACTTAATTTTGTTTTCGCTCTAACTGGAATTGAATTGTCTGCTCATGAGACTTAAAATGCTGTCATGGTTATTTAGGTTGTAACTCTCTGATGTTATTCTTATAATCGGGCTAAGCATTGTTTTCAGGGCGCAGACATTTAATGGATGGCGTGGTTTTCCGGTCGAGTTAACGTCCCTTTACCAAATTGATAGTGAAATTAAACTTCTCGAAGTGTAAATGTATTTTCTAAATGTGAATAGGCTCCTATTGCTAGTTCTCGTCACTCTCTTGAATGGTCGCCTGCTTCACACTTGCCGTATTCATCTCGTCTCCCTCCGGTGAGTTGAGATGCGACTACCTCCTGGAATCTGGGAATCTGGGAAGACGCATGGATTTCCAGAGACGCATTCAATCATGTAACTTTAGCTTTTCTAGGAAAATAAATGTTAAGTGATGATGTATAGTTCCTTTCTAAGAAATTCCTGTAATAAAGGTATGCATAATAATTACCTTGGAATCATTAACATGAAATACATTTTGTCAACCGGAAGAAATTAACCTCCGAAAATCCCAGCGTTTTATAAGATATCCCTCGGAATGAATATCGGCCATCTTACTCCATTGGTTTACCCAAATAATTAGGTTTATTTCTATCAAGAAACAAAAAGTTGAAGGGTCAATCCATTGATGATATATTTCTGGAAGTAAAGTTGAATCATCGGTTATTATTTTATCACGTGTATGGTTACAATGTGGCGAAACAAATAAATGTCATCCCTCACTAAAACTTCGGAAACGGACAACAGACTAACTAAAACCAAAATGCATCACCAGTAATAATCAATGCGAAGATTGGTTTGCAGTTTCTCTCACGGATATGCTTCATTATGAAGTAAGGAGGTCTCTTGTGATTTTCATCTGATATTATTTCTTAACTACGCATGTAGATATAACTTCGTCATCGTTGTTTAAAGACTCAGTTTCCAGTGAAGAGTCTTTACATGACAATATCGTAGTATTTTAGAAGCAAGGGATAATAAAATATTTTAATTAAAAATTTCTACGTATTCAATAGAATATTTCCATTGCGAATTAATGCAGCCTTCTGGATTTCCATTAGGATCATTTTATCATCACGCGCTTCCCCATGGATTCATTTTTACCACCATTGTTTTCAATCTGTCATCATCGTTTCAATAAATCTGTACATTAACGCTACCAAGTAACGTGGATGCTAAAGTAATTAATTAAAGTAATTTAATTAAAAAAATTGAGAGTGCCTTTTAAATACGGGCCAGTAATTCGTTGAGGATTCCACAAAGTCTCCCCTGAAACTCTCAATTTTATGATTATACAGATAATACGTTTAACTACGGCAACGTAATGGCGTCGGTTTCTTTTTTATGAACGTAACTGCTTAATCAAGTAACTTCGTCGCTGATACACTCTCCGCGACGCCGTCATCGTTGTCCACCGTCCCAGCGCGCCATCGGGAGAGCCCGTGAAGCGCTCTCATTCAGCGTCGGGACGAATCTCCTTCACTCTCATTCATTCACTCATTCTGATCGTCCGCCCCGCTATCGATCCAAAATCCACATCCTTCACTCGGCTCGCTCATTTCACGCGGCATTTGCTGCGAGCCCCCCCAATCCCTCCTCCCTCTCCCCCCGCTGTGCTCGCGGTGCATCGCGACCGCCGACGCCCGCCACTCACCCTCCAGACCCGGCGCCATCCCGCCCCATCTCCCTCCCCGTCATTTCCCCTCACAGCCACACCCCCCTCCGCCCTGATGTTCGCGTGCACTCCGTTCACTTCCCACTCACAGCATTCTGTCCGTCGCGTCGTCGTAGTCCAGATAGCCGGCCGCTCCTCCTCGCACTCAACCTCGCGTCCAGTCCAAGACCGCACCGTTTGTCCGAGTGCCGGCCCTTGAAGTGCCTCTCCTCGCTCACTCTTACCTCCTTCGACCGCACTCCATTAATTGCACGCTCCCTTTCGGCCTCCCACCGCACGCCACTACCCTCCCGCCTCAGTCGAGACGGAACCCGCGATGCCTGGGAAGAAGCGGGGGTGCGTCTGCATTTACAGGGGCCCGCACCGAGAGATGTGTTTTCTAAGATAGGAATTGACTTCGACCCACGAGGAAATGCCGCGTGGTAAGGCGATATGGTCCAAGATATGCGGAATGCGGTTCAGGGTCCGTATTAAGGATGGATTCCATCGGCTAAGTCGGGATCATGAGGTTAAGATATAGACAAATTCTAGCATTTTGAGTTAACCACCTGTTTTCATTCTCCTCGAAGTTAAGATATTTTTAATGATAAGGTTTAAAGTATGGTTTCTTAGGTAAAGTGAATGGAAATTTAACTTTTTTCACTAGTTTCAGAACAAATTGGTTTTGAAATTTCATGTACTAAAGGGGATTGTATTTGCAATATGCAAATGGCAAAGAAAATATTTAATTTATCTTGATCACACGCATAGTAAAAATACAATGAACGAGGATTCTTTCCATAGAATCAATAGTAAAAAAATGGATAGAAAAATACATTTTCGTTTTTCATTGAATATAATAATAATATTTTTTTGCAGTTGCAGGCCGACAGTAGGCAATTTCAGATGCATTATTGCGGTTGGTATTGCTCTGAATATGACCTGTTGGACTGTAGAAGTGATCGCTAATAAAATTATTTGTCGAAAAGTCGGAAACATTATGTCGGCTAACCCTCTACTTTTCATTAGAGAGGCATGTTATTACTGCTGGGTGTTGAACTATTTAGTGAACGGTAGAAGTGAAATGTTTCGCTTCTTGCTCGGCCTCTAGCAGTTGCCATTAAGCACTCCTACTCCGAGACTGATAAAGTGACTCCACCGGGTCAGAGACCTGAACCGACACTCGGCGTGGCGATTGCGTCTGCTCCACTTCCTCTGTGTTTAAAGTTACGTGACATCTTAAAGAAGGAGAGAAAATTAAAAACCGCCGCGTATTTCCTTGAAATCAAGCCATTGTTTTTCCAGCCGAAACGTGAACTGATCCTCAGCGAGCCATGTATGGCATGAACTGTAAAGGAGTGTTATCGTGCTTGGTTTCGAATAATGTGTTAATTAGATATGCACGTAATAAATGACTCCCTGTCCCACACCCATAATTATTTAATGGAATTCAAAATCCTAGTCACTCATGTGGCCGATGAATTAATTTAATCTACTGAAAGTGTAGTTGGACGAGGACAATGATGCGCTTTATTGAAGTCATATAGTATAATTGTAATTAGTTAACTTAAGCAAGTTATCCGTTACACTAAGTTGTTCGGTTTAATATACATATTTTTTCTGACTAGATTTATTCCTCTATCCTGCTTCTTTGCTGTAAAATAGAACTACTTATCACGATATGTTTAAGTTGCGAGAACGCTATGCACTTACCTAGGTACAGTTCAACATAATTTACCTAATAACCAAAGCTGTTGTTTCATGTGTACTGAGCAGGCCTGATGAGTTAAAAGTATGAGTACTCAGTAAGGCAGGATAGCACTGGGCAAAAGTTGAAAACGCAGAATCATCTTCACCTTCTTACTCAACAACAGCCCACCACTATTACGAAAGTGGAGTATATGATGGAATTTACAAGAATGAAATTACTATGATTTCAACCACCCCATTGTTTGAAAAGAGTTGTCATTTCTCCCTGTTTTAGGCGGTGTGTATGTGGATTATTAATATCATATAATACCTTTCCTTGCCAGTTTCACCTTCCCTTGTATATTAATCTCCACTAGAGCCTCATTTATGATGACGCAGAATAAATATAAAACGATTTATAACATGCGCATAGCTATTACCTCGTATGTGATTCATTTACTTTAATTTTATTTTTATCGAACTGACGTAATTAGCTTTCCACAAGTTTTTCTTTTGCTTATATTTTCGATTAACAGTATGCATATCGGTAATATATTTTCATGAGATATTTTATAATGTTTAATACTCTGTGCTGGAATGTGTTGGATTTTCGTGCTGATGAGTGATAACATCTATTTTATGACATTTTGGGTCGAAAATGGATTGGCTGGTCATATTTTTCTCTCTTCCGGAAAAATGTCATAAAAATAAACGAGCATGAGTAGTATACGATTCAGTCAACTCTTGATTGTGCCTCCTTATGCATGTGTGTCATGAAGAAGGATTTAAACCAGTTAACGTATCCCCGTAACCCCGTAGAATTTTAAGCCAACGGACCTTTTTACTCATTCCAGTGTGAATGAAAACTTCAGAACAAGTGTAGGCCTAGGGTTCTCGTTCGAAAAGTAAGAATTAAAAAGCATATCAGCTCTTCCATCAAATTCTAATTACGTAAATTTAATAATGCCTTTTTTGCGCCAATTTTAAATCTTTTAGAGGATGGCATTCACTAAATGACTGCAGAGATACTTCTTAACTCATATGTACTGTTTCTGTAGACAGAGGTTATTTTCCATTAACACCGTATATTCGTTACACTGTGCATGCGCCAAATTATCGATCGGGGAAGTACGAATTCTATGAAATAATGATCAATTTAACTAAAGCATAGGTTATATAAACATTCTGAAGTATAGCATGAGTTATTCAATTATTTGCGATCTGCAATCTGATTTTTCCAGTCCTGAGTTCACGTCTTGCGAATTTCGTTAGTACTTATCCAAGTTTATGTTATGTAATTTTTTTCCCTGTGCCAAGTGAACAAAAGAGTTTTAAGAGTTTTTACCGGGGGCAGGTATATAAGTTTAGAGTACCACATTTTCTTCCTCTACATTACATCGCGCCAAAGTCATTGCTTCCCTTCACTGTAACTTCAGAGCCAAGGCACCTCTTTTTTTCTTCTTTCCAATTCCCCGTTTTCGTTCTGCATGACGTCACGCCTACCTCGCTTGTCCTAGACGAATTCCTTTTCTTCCCGCACGAAAACTTCTTTTATTCGCTCCGAAAATCGCTGCCTGAGATGTCGCCGGTGTCTTCGAAGTGCCGCTGCGTCTGGCGCGCTCCCGCGACCCTCGCTCTATCTCGGGCTCAATGCGTCGTGACGCTCTCGCCTCTGGGGTGACAACTTACCCTTTCAGTCCTCGAAGCCTCTCCCCCCATTACGGGCATTTTTGCCCTTATCCACCACCCCTTCCATGCCCTCTCCCTGCACAACGGCTTTCATAGCTGTCTTCTGGACTTCTGCCGAAGAAGTCCTTGGAACGATCACTCCGTAAATTTTTATTTCGCAGGAGTCGATTGTCTGGCTGAGGTCTAGGACGTGCTCACTTATCTGTATTCTAGTCGGAGAGCTTTGGCCTTGTGCGTATTAGATGCAACGAAGAGGAATCGGCGCCGGCGATACTCGCTAGCTGAAAATGTTCTTGCTCGTTTTACTGGTCTTCTCAAATGGCATTGTATGTACCTACCATAGGAGAAAGTCCCTGTTTCCATGGAAGAACTGATTTTATAAAAGTTTTTTCCACTTCTTTTTTTTGTCCAATTCCGTACTTTCAATAAGAAATATAACTAGCTATTCTAAAAAGCACATTCCGCCATTTCCAAATTAGCTAGAAATTTTCCGTCTTCATGTACTGTTAAGAATAATTGAGTGGTAAAAATATATCGTGTTGATTGCTCATTCCGCAGTCGTCTCATTTGTTGATATCTAAGGTTAACGTCAGAGTTGACTGATAGGGAATGTAAGAATGAATTACTAAGACTAAATTAAATAAAAATAACTTGGTAATATTCTATACTTAATACTTAAAAACGAATAGTCGTATAACCAAGTTATTTTTCTATAATTATGCCTAATTTCCACAAAGTTAATTCGCCCACCATCACGTGTATTTTATTAAGACCAATTTATCCACGGTTGAAGGGTCACTAATTTTGGTGAAAGCTTGGCTCTTTGTATTTTGTAGTTTTAACCTTTTAATCAAATCCTATCATTGATTCATGGAGACCCTTAAGATAAGTTTTAAATTTACTTTAAATCAATTATGGAGAACAAACTGTAAATTACCTACTAGTTTTTTGTTATTCCTTTCTTTAACAAATGATGTGACCTGTTAAAATGGCCGACTTTATTATTATTTCTTTTGATCAATAATAAGGTAGTTTCTCAAGTGAATTTGCATTCATTGCTCGGTCAAAATTATTATGAAATACGTTTAAGTTCACCTTTATTTCAGGCCCAAGCTTGACCCCTAGATTTTAACCTGAAGAAATTCTTTCATGAAATCCGGTGACATAAATGGATTTGATGTAATGCCTTCTTGATAAATTCTTTATAATTTGTTGCAAACTAACAAAATATAACATTTGAATATTATATGTACGTCCTTAATGTTTATATTTCTACTCCTATAAGATTAATCAAAGCGAAGCAACGCATCCATTAGCAGTTGTTACTACTGAGTTTTGAGAAAGTAATAAACTAAGATTCCTATGTATTTGCGTAACAATCGAAGCTAAGCGTTTCTCCCTCTGGTTTCCACCAGGCCATCCCACCGAAACTCGGTAGTTTGTGGAGAGGGGAACGACCCGAATCGCTCAAGCGCATACGGTCCAGTTCCCTTAAGCGGACACAAACGCTTTATCACAAACGTGCGTGCAAATTGGTTCGGCGACTGCGACGTATTTAGCAGAATCAGATGCGGAAGGCCTCTACTCTCCTCCCCTCATCCCCCCCTCACCCACGTACACAACCCCGATGCCGGAGTTTTCGGGCCACGGGCCCTCGGTGCGGCGGCTCTGCGGCGTTGGTGGTGGTAGTTGGGTAAGTAGAAATGTCTCCGGGCATTTCTGCGGGGATGGAAATTTAGTGCCCGCTGACTCGGCGACTCCTGGCCGGCGACGGGGGTTCGGAGCCCCCGGGGGAAGGAGGAGAACCCAAGGAAAAGGGTTGAGGGACGGAAGAGAGAGTGGAGGAGGTTGGGGGGAAGGGTTCGAGACGGCTTGTGGGAGTGGATGAAGATAGGGACAGGGGGGACTTATCTTAGTTCTCTCAGTTGGCTCGCCAAACGGAATATCCCTAATCAAAAGGGGGAGTGAGAGATAGAGGGAGTGGAGATTCTTGGAGCATTCATCAGTGAAGAGCTGAGAGATTGCCTCATATTTTCGTATCCAACTCCTGAATCACTTTCCAGACTATGTTAGTCTTCATAGGTGCTTATTTGTAGAGCTCCGTTACGGTGTTTCTTGTTAATGCTTTGGCACTTGAAGTGCGCTCAGTTTTCTACACATATTTAAAGAATTTCAAAATGTTATAATGATCGTTTGGATCTTTCCTTGGTGAAAAAATTGTTATTTAATGCTTGATACTATACTACATAAACAACTATACTACAAATTATTTAAAAAAAGTCTAATTACACTTCTAATTTATATTGAATTTATAATTATTTCTAAACTTAAGAACGAATTTACGTTGTCATGGGTGGAAGTATGCTCATTCATTCAAGGTAAATATTCTACATCTACATAATAACCTGCAAACCGCCTCATGGGCGTGTGGCAAGGGGTGTTTGGTCACCAGCCATGCAAAGATGTAAGGTTTTGGGAGGTGAAATGGAGACCTGTATTAGGGGAGTGTATTTAGTAGAGCTCAGTTTTTATTGTAGTTGCTTATTGCGCAAAGAATGAGTTTTTGCACCTACCTGTTCGGCAATGTACATCTCTTATTATATCGCTTTTTTCAGGCCTAGAGATGTAGTAAGACGTCATGATAATATTATCTGTGTAGCTCTGAAACACATCAATTCTGAATTTCTCAAGCAAGGTAAGCCTAGCGTGTAGTCTTTGAGCCTCTATGGGGTCCCACCTTAATCCCTGAAAAAGTTGTGGAACACTACATGTTCGCTCGTAGCAGTTTGTAACGAAGTTTCCAGCTTTTTTTAATTTTATTAATGTTTTGGCTACATCTTAATAATCAGGGTCCCAAATTCTCGCGACGTATTCAAGGTGTGGCCTGATAAGATCGAAGTAGCTCCTTTCTTTTACTTTTCCATCCGAGGACCTTCCTGTTATAAGCTTAACCTAGTTACTTTAATGCGCTGCCGCATATGTTTTGCATGTGTGTTCCCCGCGATATATCAGAAGTTAAGGTCAATCCAAGATATTCTACTGTATTTGAATATTTTATGACAACTCCGCCAACAGTATAGGTATGGAATTTGTGTGATGACTTTCGCAGGAAGTGAACTGCGGTGCATTTACTAATATTTAATTCTAACCCCCACTCCTGACACCACGAATGAACGTTATTAAGGTCCGATGACAGAACTTCAAATTCCGCGTCTTCGATTATTGCCCGGTAGATAACTGTATCGCCAGCAAATAATCTTAATTTACTGCTAACTCGAGAACTTAGATCAATAATATATATGATGAATAAAAGAGGGCCAATCACGCCTCCTTGAGGAACACCGGATGTGACTTCGACCATATCAGAGCTGAAACCATCAATGACTACTTTTTGTTTTCGATTGCGAAGATATTCACTTATCCAATTCACTATTTTTCTATTTACTCCACATTATTGCAATTTATGTATAAGTTTTTTGTGAGGAACCTTTTCGAATGCTTTCTTGAAATCAAGGAATATCGCGTCGACTTGCTTTTTCGATTCACCTGATTTTAAGATATCATGAAGGAAGAGTGGAAGCTATGTTTCGCAGGACCTGCCCTTACGGATGCCGTGCTGATTGCTATGTAAGAAGTTACGATTATCCAGGAATGTCATAATATTGCTAACGACAATGTGATCGAGGATCTTGCATAAAAGTTCTGTTTGCGATATAAGCCGGTAATTTCCTGGGTCACTTCTAGTTCCTTTTTTAAATATCGGTGTGTCGTTGGCTTTTTTTCCATTCTTGGGGCACCTTGCCTTCGGATAATGATTTGCTAAATATAATTTCTCAGAATGTTGCAATCTGTGGCGCTTACTCCTTGAGCACGCGTTCAGGTATTCATTCTGGACCTGGGGACTTGTTACTTTTAATAATTCCATCACGTTGAATTGTTGTGTCAGCCATTGGCACGATAAAGTCAGGAATGTATAAATTGGGTATTTATTCATCCTTAGTGAATACACTTTCGAAGTAGTGGTTTAATAAGTTCGCTTTGTCGATGCTGTTGGTGTCCAATAAAGACTCTACTGTCGAAGATTCGCCCTGATGCTCTCGCGTAAGACCAGAACGACTTTGGGTTTCATCTAATAATCACCGAGGATTTCTTTCTTGAAGTTTTGTAGAGTAGTGCGTATTATTTTCTTCGTTTTTTAAGCGCTTAGCAACGTATATTTCTCTCGCCGCAAGGTCTATTGTTTTGTTAATAAACTTAATAGAATTTTCATGTAGATTGTATAGTTGCCTTTGTCTCCTGAGCTTCCGACTTATTTCGTGGTTATACCAACGAGGTTCTTTACTCTTCTGTTTGCATTTGTATGGAATATATTCATCAATTCCTTTACGTAGTATTTCCAAAAGATATCTTCATGATACTCCGGTGCTCTCGTCCTTCATTGTGGCTTCGAATTTCGTGAATGAAGCTTCTAATGTCTCTCCGAATTTTACGTAATTGCATTTTTTAAATAAGTAGACTTTAGGATTAGGTTTTGCTGTGGAATCTACTGTTGTTTTCAAAGTCGTAAAAATTCATTTATGGTCACTTATGCCTTTGAGGATATCGACGTGTTTAATCATTGTAGGGTGACTAAAAGCTAAAAGATCTAATATTTTATTACCTCTCGTAGGTTCGTATACTACTTGAGTAAGAGAGTGGTGTGGGAGATATTGGTTCAACGAAGATATAGATTTTTCATAAATAATTTACGCATTCAAGTGCAGGTCTGTCTTTTTTTAATACTCTTCTTTCTGCGCTAGTACGATTTTAGATACCATTTTATCTTTTTTTCTTGTATGTTTCATGTAATTCGTCCGTTTCAGTTTTCGTAATTACAAGAAAGCTAAGTAAACTAGAGACAATAGACCTCAAGTCTTACTTTTAATATTTCAAAATTGGTGCTCCTTTTGCTTTCAAATGAAAAATATCCTTGAGGGTTTGCATTGGATGAGATTATTCAAGCAGCATTTCTCATTTCATCTTTTACGGATTACTCAGATGATTGCTTTTATCGTGGGGTCATCATTTCAATATTTTTATGCCGTCATAATTTAGTACGGCCAACTTCGTATTTCTTAAATGCTCCATTTATCATTTACGTATTATCACATGCGTAGTTGATGTTGATGATAACTCACCTCCTGCCCAGCACTCCTGAGGTGGCTTGCATGGTAATATGTAGATAACCTTGATCAACGGTAAGGTTTAGACGATATCGGCTAGAGTTTGCTTTTGAATTTCGTATTAAACTCTTGTGGCGTAAATTTGCGTCTATTCAGTGTATAGGAATTGGATAAGCATAAAAATAACGAATTTCATTTTTCTTATTTACTCTATAGCGCTATCATTCGTTTCTTTTTCAATCCTATTTACATCAGTTTACTACTCTGCGACAGTCAAATAAATGCATTCTATACACTGAATCACACAATGTTTTCATAGCCCACAAGTACTTTCATAATAGGGATTTGAATCCAATATCGATGGTAAATTCATACATACATACTTACCCATCACGCCGTGCCCTTCCGGGGTAGGCACAGTCAAAATGTTTCACTCATTAATACATAATTGTACACCTTACTCTGCTTCAATAATTTCCTCCATACTGACCTATCCTTGCAAACCTCTTTTGCTTCATTTACCCCCATACATTGTTTCATGCACGCCCTCCTGTTTTTAAAACTCCTAATATTCCTCCTTCTAAGAATTTCCTCAACCACATTCAACCACAACTTTCTTGGCCTACCTATACCTCTCACACCATTCATTCTACTCTCATATATCTGTTTCGTTATTCGACTCTGATCCATTCTCTCAACATGGCCAAACCAAAAAAGCACACTCCTTTCATACACGTCCATTACTGGAGCATTTAACCCACATTCATTCATGACCCACTCATTCCTGACCCTATTCATCCTACTTTTGCCGCAAATACTCCTCAGATAACTCATACCCACGGCGTTTAGTCTACTCTTATGTCTATCCTGACATATCCATGTTTCACTTCCATATAGCAAAGTGGGAAGAAGTACATTTTTGTACACAGCAATTTCGCAATTTTCTAAGCGTAAGGGGCGAGATGCTGTTACATTAGATGGCGGAAATCTGGCATTGTGGTCAGGAGTTGAAGATAATGTACACGGCAGTCAAGGAGTAGGACTCAATCTTAATGAGAGAGCTAAGTTGCTACTAAGGAAGTACGAGTTAGTATCCCCTAGATTGCTCTGGGTTCGAATGAAAGTACGTATTAGGAGAGTTGTGATTAAGGCGTGCTATGCACCAGTGGATGGAGAGGGTGACAGTGTGCAAGATGAGTTTTGGGAAAAACTGAGAGAGGTTTTGAATGAATGTGATCCTGGTGAGAGAATAATTTTACTAGATTACATGAATGGGTGGGTTGGTGTGAGACGGGATGCATCTGAGAGAGTGGTTGGGCCTTTTGGTGACCCCCGAGTGAATGATAATGGTGAAAACTTGGTGAGTGTGTGCTTGGAAAAAGGATTTTTGTGTCGAATACATGGATTAAACATAAGAGAATGCATATGTATAATTGGCAAAGGGGCAATTGTAAAAGCACGATTGATTTTATTGTTTATGATGATAGACTGAGAGAGTTAGTGTGGGACACGCGAGTGATGAGAGGTGCTGAATGTGGAACAGACCACTATTTGGTACTCTCCAAAGGGAATCTGGGCAGAAAGTGGGTACCTAGGGAGAATGGACTGCGTAAGCAGTTGAGAGTAAAAGTGGAAAGGTTGCTAGACAGCGAGGTAAGAATGCGGTATGGTTGCATGCTTGAGGATGCTCTATCGTTGAAGCATAGAGAATTGGACGAGCATATAAGAAACGAGAACGCAAATGATGAGTGGGAGTGTTTAAAAAGAGTGATTGTGGAATGTGCTGAAAGTGTATGAGGAAAAGGAGTGGTAGGAAGAACGAAAGGTAATGCTTGGTGGAATGAAAACCTGAAAATTGCAGTCAGAGAAAAGAAAGAGGCGTACAAGGATATGATTGCGGCCAAATCTGAGGAAGAGCGTACTAAGGTATGTGAGATTTACAGAAAGAAAAAGAATGAATGCAAAATCGTTATGAAAGATAGCAAAGAAAGAATGCGTGCGGATGAAGCTAACAAATTACAGAGTGATTTTGGATGTAATAAAAAGCTGTTTTGGAGGTGGGTAAAAAGGGCTAAGATTGGTGAAGGTAGGGAATGAATGCGGTAAAGAACAAAAGTGGAGAGATCATGTGGGACGAGAGCAATATCAGGGACTGCTGGAGGGAGTATTTTGAAGAATTGTACAATAATATTGCAGGCGTTCAGGATGAGCCTTGTGAAGTGGTATTTGAGAATGTGATGATGGAAAAGGATATCAGTGAGGAGGAGATCACAACGATCACAACGGCACAACACAACTGTGAGAATATTGAAAAATGGGAAGAATACAGGCATAGATGGGATATCCAGTGAAATGTCTAAGTGTGGGTGTATATTACTAATTTGTAGACTGCGTGCAGTATACAATTTATGCTTACAGGTTTCTGTTATTCCAGCGTATTAGAAGAATGCTATCATTGTTCCGTTGTACAAAGGGAGGGGGGAAAGACCGAATGCAATAATTATCGGGCCATTAGTTTATTGAGTATCCCGGGAAAAGTGTTCAGAAAAATATTAATCGAAAGAGTGAGGAACATTACTTCCGACAAAAATGGGGTGTGCAGTGCGATTTTATGCCTGGGAGAGGATGTTGTGACCGCCTTTCTGCACTTCAGCAAGTGACAGAAATATGTATGAGTGTCCGAAAGAAAGTGTACTGTGCGTTTGTCGATTTAGAGAAGGCATATGACAGAGTAAATAGAAAGAAGTTTTGGAAGGTTTTGAGATACTATGGAGTGAATGGGCAGTATTTGAATGTTATGATGGCGATGCATGACAATAGTAAGGCAGGTGTAAGAGTTTACGGGGTTCTGAGTGATTGTTTTGTAATAAATCGTGGTGTAAAGCAAGGATGCGTAATGTCTCCATGGCTGTTTAATGTATTTAGGGATAAATTTGTTAGAGACGCATGTAGTGAAAACGACGGTGTTTTGATTGGAAATATAAACGTGCAAGTTCTTCTATATGCGGATGATGCTGTTTTGATCTCAGATAGTCAACAGGGATTACAGAAGCTCCTAGATAAGTTTTGTGAATCAACGGAGAGAATGGAATTAAAGGTAAATGCGTGCAAGACTAAAGTAGTAGTTTTTGATAAGGAGAATGGGGAGAATAACTTAAGGATGAGGGCGAATCGTGAAGTAATTGAACGGGTGGTTGATTTTCTGTACTTAGGTAAGATGTATTCGAAAGATGGAAGAATAGATGAGAAGATACAAAGACGTGCGAATGCTGGAAGGAAAGTGGTAGGTAGCATGTGGAGCATATCAAGGAATGAGTGCTTGTCTAAGGAAGCGAAAATGGTAAATTCATATATTCTAAAATAGTTCTTCAACCAAATTATGCATCTATTTATATAGTCTTAAAGATGTTTTGCACAGCATGCTGCATTCATAAATTTCTACATTAGCAGTTTTTTATATCATTCATAATTTATTGCCTAATATGCATTTTTAGCAGATTCAGCCTTAACCAAGTCAAATATGATAATTATAATGACTCCAACGTCTCAGTATGTACGAATTCTAACGGTTGAAATTTTTTGCGAAATATGTCTGATTTTGTGAAGAATCTACTTGCAGAGCTTCGAAAATATATTTTTAAACAATACTGACTGCAAATGAAATGGTTTCAACCATTATCGTAGAAAATTGTTCGTTGCATCATCAAGTTTTCTTTAATAATTTCCCCTAATTCATAGGAGAACTGTGACCTTATCTTCTCCTGTGAGGTTATTGGATCGCAGATCCGATTAATTAGTTACACCGATCAATTTTTGCTGCATGGTTCTTTTTTATTTTTGCTCCATTTTTATTGCCCACACCTTGTCCCCGCTACCGTAGTCCTTGGATTCCAAAATGAAACTTATATCCTCAGACCTCGTTCATTTCCCTCTTTACAACTTTTCCTCTTAGGTCTATCTAAAATAATTCTCCACCTACCCTGGCACCGGGGATAACGCTGTCAGGCAACCACGGGTGAAGTCCGTTGAACTCGTCGACCGACGAAATTAGTCGACGTAACGAGGAGGAACATACGCGTTCTCACTCGGCAGGATATCTTAAGTAAATACATTTAAAACCATTTCCTGCGAGAAGTTCACTGATACTTGGGCAATATAGCTTAGACAGAAGCATTCTACTAGCTTATGTAGAAATCACGATAATGTATGACTTAAAATAATAAACAACAATGCGATGAAAGTTTTATTTCGTTTCTAAACTTCTGAGAAAATTTCTTTTTATGACACTGTCAGCGTAAAATTCTTTTCTAATACAGCACCGACGCCGATATGATGAACGATTAGTACGCAATTGATCATAAATTAGTGATAACCAATGCAAATTTTACTCTGAAAGCAACAATAAAGAGCAAATTTGAGCTAGAAGGATTATTTTTGCACCAAATATTGATCTCCGGCCGTTCAGCGCGTTGAGAAGAGAGATACGCAGTCTCTTAGGAAGTTACTAGTAGAAATTCTCTTTTTGAGTTTTACGTACTGCTTGAAAGAGTTGGAACGCACTATTTTAGATCACACTTCTCCTCCGGTGCGAAGCAATGGGAATTAGTGACGACGGAAGCGGAAGAAGGTGGTGTAGATTTGTTCTGGGCGTTAAGCCCAGGGCTGAATGCAAGGGGAATGTGCCGCGGCGGCGGTTGTGGTGCGGGGAAGAAGAAGTGGCTAAAGGGTTTGGTTTGGGAGGGTAATGTGTGGGGAGTGGGTAGACTACGTCAATCCAAAATTCTTCCCCACGCCCCACGATTCTCCCGTTGGCTGCAACCGGAGCGGAGCCATCCCACGAGGCAATATGCAAAACTAATTACGAGTACGGAGGTTGAAATAATTTCGGGAGAGGGTTAGGAAGTAGTCGGCGCGCGGTGCACGGTGGGTATTCTTCAGAGGGTTGTGGGGATGTGGGGACGGGAGGTGTGGGTAAGGGACGGGATGGAAGAGGTTGCGTCGCGAGAGGGAGGACGGTGCAACCCCCACGGGTGCGGGAAGGGGTTGCGCCCGTGAGGCGGGAGGAAGTAGGTATTAGTCTCTCTTAGATTCAGGACGAGACGTTCCTTTGAACGAATCCTTGATTGCCCGCTCTTCAGTGGAAATGAAGGCTCGGAGTGGATTAAGAGGATTTTAAAGGGATATTGGCGGGGGTGCGCCTATGGGGGATAGAGGGAGGAGTGTTGCAAAGGGAGGGGGAGGAACTAGGGAGACACTGCCGAGGTTAGCTGGGGCGGGTGGCGGGGGCATTAGCCTGAGCCAAGTCTCCTCCCGGTCGCGGAATTGAACAGGGAAGGAAAATCGTGGATTAATCCGCTGTTTTGTTTTCATTACCGTTTGCACAGGGCGGAATTAACTTTTTTAGGGGATTATGTGACTTTAAAAATTGATGGGACACGAGGCATGGATTAGCACCACCCACAGTTTTTGTCATTTTTGGCGTGAAGCATTAGGCTTATGTCTTTCCCATGTCACACGTATACGCATTGTGATTCTTGTCACTCGCGTGCTACTGTTAAAACACATGTTTCGCTGTTTTCCTTTGTGAAATCAGTAATGTGTTGTAAATGTTTTCTCAGTGGATTCCACTCATAAAAACACGTACAACCCTCCCCAGTAAATATTCATAGAAGACTGCATTGCCGATTTCAATCTCACTTGGTATTGTAGGATACTTCATAAGATGACAATTGTCTCTTACCATTCAGCGTGAGCCACCAAATTAGCGGCTAATAATGTTGAGAAAACGCCTATCACATTCAATAGATTACATTGAATGACCCTGTTCATCTTTCTAAGCTTTCTCTTTTTCAAAGTAGTAGTTAAGTCGGTTGGCACAGCGCATATTGTTTTCAATTTGCAATTAAAATTGTGATGGAAAAACAATACACAGATAATATTATTTTATATTGAGGGTTTAGGTAATAATTTAAAATGCTAGCTTCCCTTGCCGACATTTTCCATCATATAATTGATTCCATCGTTAGGGCTTTAGAGTCATTGGAAATTACTTTTGTAAATGTTTGTGACCAAGTACTGATGGTGAAATAAAGTACTTATATTACGAACCGCCGACAAGGAAAACTATAATTTTAAATAATTAACCTTAAACCTCGATATAAATTAATAACTATTGGATAACTGCGGCCAATATAATAAACTCTAAATACTTATAGATTTCTATTCGCTATTCAATTCTCATATGCTGCGTTTTTAGTTCTCTCTTGGAATCTGCGGAGGTAATTTGCTACCTTCTTCTCCGGAAACAAGCAAAAATAGCCAATCTTTATCTCTTGGAAATTTATCTCCTGAAAAAATATCTCTTGGAAATATGAAGTAGCTCAAATGATGAAAGAGAATCAGATAATCCCATTGTCTCCACCAACCGCAATAATCTTTCATTTTGTTCACAGAATCAGTTTTCGAGATGTAATGAAGCAAAAATAGGGCTTTGGTTAATTTTTATTTTATTTATTTCTGGTCGTTTCGTTGCCCTTTTAGTATTCAGCGCAACGACAGCAGAGAAATAATTGACGCTGATACCTCACCTATTAAATGACATTGATGCACCAGTATCAAATGATTTATTTAATTGGGGGTGGAAATTGAATTTATTTGATACATAGTTTGTTAATCTTTGTAAATTGACTGCAGGACACTACTCAATAATGAGCCTTAGTACCATAACTGTGGTGTGGGAGGAGAAAGTAGACTTACCTATAGGTATCTTACGAAGTCATAATATCTGGAAAATCACTGTAACTCCCGGGTTATAAAACAATTGCATAATAAAAACAAGAAAAAAGTGGGATGGTCCTCGGTTATTACGGATAGTATATATATATTATTTATATCTGTCATGCTGCATCACGAAAACGTCACGAGGATTTTGAGGACTGCCAAGAAAATTTGATTTCGCGCAGAAAATAGCCTACACCTTCCATTAAAACCAGCCAGCCACCTTCCATTCAAAATTGGTGCGAAAGAACAAGGGTTGTAATACTGTTGATGAAAGGAATTGGATTGACGCCACTAGAGACTCAAAAGCTATAGACTTCCAGGGCAAATCATTTTTGGAGAGTTTCAGGATGGCATAGCTCCCCCGCAATGTGAACTTAGAGAAGCGGCAGAATAAGAGAGCTAACTGTCAAAATATTATAAATGTACGAACAGTCCTTCTCCCCAGGTACTACAAAAAATAGAGAGAGGTATACCGATACTCCGTTTGCATACAGTCTTTGCCTTCCTTTTCTTTCCCTCCATTTACCCTCTCTGATTCACGGGTGTTAAGCAATACCAGTCCCTTTGTGGTGAATCATAGGGTAGTATATAGATATAGATCAGAACATAAACCTTTAGGAGATCAAAGTGGTTCCGAAAAGTCTGATGTTTGGGGTTGAGAATATCTCGTAAGCTCTTCTATAATTACCTTTTTATTTAGTGCATGCAATCATGGCAGATTCCTATCTCTTATTTGATTTAACTATTCAATAAATATGTTTTCTGCGGTTTTTGTGGGGGGTGAACTGTATTATATTAGGTTCATATTTTTTTGTTTTTAATTAACATGTAAATAAATTTCTGTGTATGTAAATGGCGTGGATGCCATTGTTACTACCATTCATTTATATTGTACCTATTGCTCATTGATTTCCGGGTATAAAGTTTCATTTTAATTTTAATTTAATTATTTTGAGTCTAAAATTTTTATACTTCAAATGTTTGGAATAGGGAAAAATGTTCGGCAAGCTCTGCGTATAATGGAACAACTCAGTCATGATAATCTCCAGCCATTATCTCTGGATTCATCAGGCGCTGCAATTCCGAATTCAATTACATTCCTTTTTCTTTGGTACGAATGGGAAAGTATTGAAATATCACAAAAAAATCGGTCGAGTTAGGAGGAAACTCGTGGAAGCAAATCAAACGCAGTAATCTGATGAATCCATCTGAGCCCTTTGATAATTTGTATTCGTTGCTTCGTTGTCGTCCTTCGGTTTAGGATTGAGCCACCATCACAAGTCACTCAATCCTAAGGTTGGCTGACTGCATACTGTTATTTTATTCTTTCCCTTGCTTCTCTTAAATGTCCTCGCAGAACTTTTGTATTATTCCCCCCCCCTTTTCCTTCATCGGAGAGCTTTTTCCACTATCGTGTTCCTAAAAAATTTGTTTTATTTTCAAGTCTGGCCTATTTATCCGGACCTTGTCTTCCGGATAGAACTCGAAATGGCTTTACCTTCTCCTATACCTGTTTTTCCCTACTCATTCCTGTTCTTAAACATCCATTTGGTATTCAGAATCCGCCTACACCATCAGTTATGAATACTTCCATTCTCTCGTGTTCCAACTTTCGAGTGGCCCATGTCCTTGAGCCAAAGTTTACAATTCTCAGTGCAAAAATTTACAGCTACTGCTCCTTATTGGTATTTCTATTTCCATTGATAGCAACAGTTTTTTCACAATGAATGCTTCCTTAGCTTGAGCTAATCTTCGCTTCATGTCTGTTGTGCTTCTTCTATACAATGTCTCACATACTCTGAGCTAAGTGAAAGATTCCTTTCGGGTTGAGTGTTAGTCGGTACTTATGGAAGGTGACCAACGAAAAAGGTCCTTCAAGTGTTCAAGGATGGGTATGTCGGGTAAGTTGGAGGAGAATGGAAGATTTGGGAATCGAATGATGAAATGTATCCGATGGCCGATGGTAATACTTATGACTGTAAGAGTAAGAATCATGCTCATGAATTAGTCTCCAGAGTACTCCAATCGATTTTCACTTTAAATATTTCTGCCTCCGTCAGCATTAAGACGTCCGCGTGTAATTGGCATTGGTTTGGAAGACATGAGATATGTTTTGAGCCTGCTGCCAACACTCCTTTGCTTTAAACGTAAAAAGGCTAAAGGAACATGATGTAACTTCACTTCCAAAGAGCGGAATCATGCATTTAAAGTGTTCACATTAAAACGATTAAGAAACGATTGGTATTCTAAAGAATAATCTCTGCAACTACTAGTTCTCGCATTCGACCTTTGTGATGGGAAGTCAGAACTTCTTCCACCTCTTTTAGAAGCATCATAACCATGAATATTTGAGTTCAGCCTTATAAACGAACCTACTTGATGAAAGTCACCGGTCTCTGGTTTTCGATGTCATATATGTTTATATAGTACAGTGGCTGTACATAACGTAAGCTTTTAATTCATTAGATTTCCTTACAGAATGACATCTATTTTCACGCGTCCAAGTGCTAGTCGAATATGCCGTCTTTATCGAGATCACGATGGCAGCAAAAGATGAATCTAAAACTTATTTGATCGGACGCTATGAATGTGTACCTCTCTATAATAATGGTTTTGGTTCAATGTTTCTGTGGTCGCTGTCGTTTGAATGGATAGGACTTTTTGTGGAGTTATCTCCTTATCAGGGTAGTTTTTGAAGTCTCATCGGTTCACTCCTATAAACCTTGCTTGTATAGCGGAACTTCCTCTTGCGCCCAATATTGATCGGGATTTCTGTAACAACCCTCCACCGTCACTGGGATTCAAACCGGTGCCATCGAGATTGCAAGCCGTTACCCCAGCCACCACACCAACCTGAATCCCTGGGATTCCAGGGTTCTCACCCGCTGGGAGTCGGGCATCGCTTCTCGACCGTTCCCTCCACTACCAATGCTTCCGATCCTTACCCACGAACCGACACACGCATTTTCGATTCCCGTCATGCACCGTGGCTTCGCCAATGTCATCCGCCGTTCCTTGTCACCTCCCTCCCAATTCCTCTCTCTAATCGAATTCCCTCGCTCTTGGTCCCTTACCTTGTCTCCCGGCCGCCCGACCAACACCAACCACCCCTTCCCCTCAGTCTTATTCCCTTAGCTCTCACCCCCCGCCACCCCCCCTTTACATCAACCCCCAAGGGTGTGCCTCTCCCTCCCTCTCACCCTCTCTCACAGCCTCAAACCCACCCCCTCGCTCCGGCCTCTCTCGACTTAACTCGCTCCCATCGCCATGCCGACCTCGCTTTATCCCTTCCTCAACCCACCAGCCCAATCTTCCGACACCTCCCCAATTTTTTATCCTGCGCAGAGAAAAAAATCCCGGGATTAACAGCCTCCGACACCGCATCCCTCCCAGATGAGGAGAGCGGAGGAGAAGGAAAAAAAATTCTCTTTAAAAACTTCACTTCACCTCAAAAAACGTGTGTAAACATTATTTTTTGTCCTTCGCAAAAAATACATATAACCTCCTGAGTTTAATCAATTGAATTAATTGGGACATCAAGCGGGCGGCAGGAGTTGGGAGGGCGGACGCATGGGCCCTTGAATTTTGTCAGCAAAATGTTTTCCATTGACCGACCGCTTCGGGGCATTTTTTTTTGGAAGGCTTGTTTTTTTCCCGGCGGAAGTTATTGGGGTCGCCACCGCAATTGATTAAATTTGCCATATTTTTCACAATCAGCGGCTACACGTATTCATTGAAACGGCGTGATCTTATGATTTTTCGAAGCCATTTATTTACACTTATACGGGCGGTAAATTACACACGACTTTCATTTTCACCACTGGCTTCAAAGAAAACTCACAAAATACAGCTAAAGAAATGTTTTTCCACCAGATCTTTTTGATAATTATTTCATAACTCATATCTGTGACGGTAATTGTAAAAAAATAAGGTAGAGACTGTGCAGTCATCTACTTTTTTTCTTACCGTCTCTGATGGATAGTTTCGTGTGTAAGAGAGTATTGCTTTCCAACAGAGACAAGTGCCTCTATCGATAAGGAATTGCTCGTCTGCCTCGGCTGCAAGTCCCCAAGGATGACCGATTTAATCCCGAGACGTCCGCACGCCAAATTGGGAACTACTTGAGGAAGAGTCCACTTGAGCGGAACAAGAAAGAAGAAAAAAGAAATTCTCTTCTAAAGTTCTTTCGGGCCGTATAGCTTCCTTCGAGTACACTGTCAATACTCCGCCGTTTACTTTCAACAAGCTTCCAAGTTGGCGTGGACTGCCTTGTTTTTTCAAGGGGAGACGAAGGTGCCGCGACGAAGGGGGGTAAGAGGGTAAAGGGGGGGGGGTCCGGTGTTGTTGTTGTTAAGAGGCTCGGAGAGTGGAGAAGTGGAGGATAGAGAAGCTGGGGGAGTTGAGAGGAATTGCAGGGATGGGAAGGTGTGAGCGTAGGGATGCAACTGGGTGTCTAGAGGGAGGGTTGAGAGGGGGGTGGTGGTTGGGAGAGGGTGCTAGGCTGTCCTGGGGAAGTGGAAATGGTAATTGGGTTCGCACTCTAGCGAGCGGAAGGGCGGTGACAAAACTCTGGGGGACCGCGGGGTGGGCACCAGTCCATCCCCCGGCGACTCCCCGCTCCCCCTCCCGGCGTACATCCCCCTGAACACCCTGCCAAACCCGTTCGCTTCCCGCGTGCCCAGCACGACATGTAAAAAATAGTTCCGACGGTAATCTCTCGCTCACGGTCTTGATGTGGCAAGGGGATCTGAATTTTTATTTTTCCTCCGCCGAAGCCAGGCGAGTGAGGAATTGAGAGAAGAGGAGAGGGGACCTATATAGGGGGGGAGGGAAAAAAAGAGGCAAATTGGATCGACGCGTAGGGTGAGATGCGAAATGAAAACAGAAGAGGGCTAATCGGTGCAGGAGGATTTTTGTAGGGAGGGAGAGAGGGAACGGCGTAAAGGGAGGGATAAAGGTGGAAGGGGTGAAGTTTTCGCACGAGGGGTGCATGGGAAATATCGTGCAGGGGAAACTGACGAGTTTTTCGGTGCGAGAATAAATGAAACAATTCGGTTATTCCAATTTTTTCGTGCTCTCGCCCAACCCCCTCCCCCCTCCAGTCCTCCGATGTGATCGCTCGTTCCACCCCTCCATTACGGCCCCACGGTCGCTGTTGAGTGCTCCGTTACAAATTTCCTCCGTCGTGGGAGACCGCGGGTGGGGAATATGTGTGTTCCTTCAATCCTCTCCATTATCCCGTGCCAACGGAAAAAAAATATTTTGACGGCACTCATCGCCTGTCGAACGGCAAGGAAGAAAAAATATGGGTGTTAACCGCATTATACTAATCGAATATTTTAACGGGAGCGCCAATATCGAAACCTGTGTTATGACGGGATATGTTGAATCTCGTTATTTTTTCGGAAACACGTCGCATAGTAAAGCCCATTTCAGGAATAGCTGATGCGTTTTTTTAATGAATAACATGAGATATGGGAATACATATATGACGCCATATTCCACGTTTTATCATAGACTTTCAATGTATCAGGAAAGAATACCTCGCCCTGAATGATATTTTTTGTGATATTACCGATGAAAACGAGTATTACTACTGTCATGACCATCTTTGTTATTGTGGATACATTTTCAAGAATAAATTGATCATATTATTCATCCATATTTTTTTATCCTTACTGGAGGGGTGATCATTTGATAAACCTTTTTTTATAAAATTCAGGGAATTTTCTGCACATGAATTGTGCAGTTTCATATCAATTTTAGAAATTTCTCCGTGAATTTAACTCTTTTTGCCAATTACATCGCATGCTCATTACGAGGCGGTTTATATTTTTTTCTAAAAACATAGCCCAAATTGATTTTTAATGTTTGACTTAATTTCACGCTTGATCCTTGATTTAGTTGGATTACTAGAAGTAGATAAGATTTTTTAAATTTTAATTAATTTGCTCCTATAAAATAAATACAATAAAAATGTCCGGAATATAAAAAAATTTACGTTTCCCAGCAAAACACAATACCACGAGGTATAATATTTTAGGAATACTATTTCTGAGTTATCCCTCGTTACTTTACACACTTAAAGAAATATTGCAGCTCGGTGCTGTGATAAGGCTCATCAAAACGTAATGTCAAAACAGCAGGTCGTCATATTTTTGTTAGTTAAATAGTGAGAATTGCCCCCTTGAATATAGATCTCTAGAAAAATGTATATTAGCAGCAATCACTTTACACACTTAAAGAAATATTGCAGCTCGGTGCTGTGAGAAGTCTCATCTAAACGTACTGTCCAAACAGCAGGTCGTCATATTTTTGTTAGTTAAATAGTGAGAATAGTCCCCTTGAATATAGATCTCTAGAAAAATGTATATCTGCAGCAATCACAAATCTAACAGTCTATGCTAAAATGGATGAATAAAGTTTCGAAATTTCTATTGTAACTATATTTTTGACGTTCTTCTTTGTACCTGAGATGCAATTGCTGCTACAATATAACCTCCTGGATTACTTCTCCGGTAGAAGAATTATCGATAGGACTTTTCTAGGGAAAAATTTATTATGGCATCCAAGGTAACAGAAATAGTATCTCACCGTTCGGTGAAATGTGCCGACACCTGCCACAGTCAATAGTATTCCCTTTCTTCGGCTTCCCCACCCGATATTTTCCACACGTTCTAGCAATGCATCTTTGTTCTCTTTCTCTCCCACTTGACCAAATCCCCACTCCTTTGCTCTCTGAACGGACGCATTGTTCTCGCTCTAATTCCATCCATCTCTTTCCCTTATCTCGACCTTTCAATCCATCCGGCCTACTGTGCTTGGGTCTTTTTCCTTTATCCGAGTCCACGTCCCACTCACTCTTAACACTCCGCGCTCCTTTCCGGCGCCGCTCATTTTTCTTTCTTCCAAAGCTGTCGCTATTATTTCTCCGCGATCTCTTAACGGAGCCATTGTGGGTGCCATTGATCTACACCTGAGTGTAACTCAGGCATATCTAGATGTCCTTGCCTTTAAATATATTTTGGAGTCTGTTTTGTCTCTTGAACCTCACATTTTGTTAAAAAAACTGGAATGAAATATAAGGTATACTATCAGATGAACTTCACTTAGGGCTAAAAAATACAATATGACACCACATTCTAAGCTGTCTAATGTGAGTTAAGTATCGGTCGTAAATTGGCATTACGGTGACGTACGTATAATGTTTTTTCACGTGCAATGTCAGATTTCCTATACCTTACTCACTGGCATTACGGCCCTAAAAGAGCCCGCGCCTCCGCAATCTTTCCTCTCCAGGTCTCTCGCTCCAAAGCAAGAGGTCGCCATCTCCTTACACCCATTTGCTGCAGGTTCTCTTCCACATCATCCAGCCACCTTTTGGGCGGTCGCCCCGGAAGTCTTCTACCCTCTGGCCTCTGGCTGAACGTTCTCCGCACTGCCCTATTTTCAGGCATTCTTTCTAGCCACCTCATTCTGGCACACTTGAATTCACATACCAGACTAGGTTTATCATATAGTCTATATAGCTCGGCATTGGTGCGGATATGCCAAGCGTTGTTTTTGTTAATTAGTCCTAGATTCTTCGCAGGATCTTCCTCTCCCACGAGTTGAACAGCAGCGCATCCCGGCTTTTCAGGACCCAGGTTTTGCAGGCATATAGGACCACGGGTCGAAGAACTGTTCGATATAATCTTTCTTTGGTTTTCCGACTCACTAAACGTGACTTAAATGGGCGCTAGAGACCAAAGTAGGCCTTTTCCCCGTATTCACTCTTTCTTTGATTTCCAGGTTGTTATCACTATTTTCTGACATCAATGACCATAAATATTTAAAGGTAGGCACTCTCTCAAATTGGTATCCACCTTCTGCGAAATGTGCTGGAGGCTAATTTCCAGTCCTTTTCATAACCATCACCTTAGTTTTTTCCTCATTTATGATGAGGCCGGCCCATTCTGATTCTTCATTCATTTACTGAAAGGCTTCTCTCAGTCCCCGCTCATTCCTGCTGATTAAATCCACGTCATCAGCATATGCCAGATACTGTACTGTCCTGTTTAATAATGTTTCACCAGGGTTAATTTCAATCTTCCATAGAACTCTTTCCAGATTTCCTATACTCACATTTAAACGTCTGCTGCAGTGCTTGTCCGTTTTAACTAACATTTTTTTTTTATTTTAAGAGTTGAAAAATGATCTTTTTATAGTAAAACAATGATTTTTATAAGACGAAACTTAATATTGCATTGTAATCTGCCGCTTAAGAATTCGTCATCCTATTAATTTAGAATTTTGGAACTAGTTCATTGACTTTGTACTTCACCATTCCTTTCATTTCATTAACGTTCAACAGCATGAAAACTAAACTTTTACGGCCATATTCAAAGATTCTTTAGTGAGGTACTATTGGCTTAGTAGCGCACTAACTAGTCGCCAAATAACAAAATCGTATTCATAGACAGCTACTAAGCTCAGCAGCGCCAAGTGTGCCACTATTTTAGTAGCTGATTCTCAAACTCTCTCGCCTCGTTTAGAGGGGCTACTAAATATGGCGGTCTGCAACAAGCGGTTCACCTCGGGTGATAACCAGAAGCCACAACGGAGATTTTAGGCAAAAATACCAAGCGTACTGGTGGTATTGCTTTTCTCAAGTCTGGTGGATACGAAGTGTAGTATTGTTTCTGGATCAAACTCAACATTTTAATTATTTACTCTTAGTCTACGACACCGTGTTGTGGTACCCCGCTGTGCTTCATGAGTGTTTTATTCAACGAAAAATCAAGAGTTGATTAATGTGATAAGAGTGAGATGATTACTGTGGTTTAGAGCGTCGTAAGGTGGTTGTCACCTCTTTTTCATCTCGTTTCATCAGTGCTACGCCTCACAGCATTAAAAAGTACTAAATTCAGTGTTTGTGTGTGTGTGTAATGACTGTTTTTGAGGGTAACAATTTTAATTTTAAATTATTCGGGCCTTAGTGCTGTTCATTTGTGAAATTAGATAAATTATCTACGAGCACACAGCCCATTTTAAAGAATGCGTCGAGGAGGAAGACTCGTAAAAAATTTACAAGTGCATATTAGTTGTCATGACTACTACATCAAGTAAGGTGCTTCAGAGTAATTAACTCGAGCATATTACTGTTATGTTATAGTAGAAATATGTCTTACATTGATATTAAGACGTACAATTGTTATCTTATCCAACTGAAAAGATTTCGTACAGGTAATAATTATAATTGCGAGTCTGTTTACATCATAGCGCTGGTCTGTTCACATTCTGCCATTGATTTCTATTTCGTTTCGTTTTTGTTTTGGTAACACAACGTTGTTATAGAACGCATAGTGACAAAATTTTTTCTTCCAGTGCTTCAGCAGTTTTTTGCATCTTATTTTCTGTTCTATCTTCTAAGTGATAATTGAAATCAGTTTCATTTTATTTAGTGCTCGGAAATGATTCGTGAAGGGACAAATAGATATTCAGATAAAATAGTGACAATATCCGCTGTATCGTGTGCATGTTCATTTTTCGTTTACAAAATGATGGTTAGTGTATGAATGTGATTATTGTTACATTTTCTGCATAAATGACAGTTATTAGCCCGTAAATAAAGGCAAATATTTTCCCTTTTGAGTGTTTTCATTTTGACGGAACGCCCTGCTAAAAATTTCCTTAGAAACTGTTCTGTAGAACGTAAGGAATTCTACAGAAATTGACTCTTTTTCTTCAGAACTAGTTCCTTATCTAATGTTATGTACGGAACATGATAGCCTGACTCTACAGAATGTATGTTCTGTAGAGTTGTTTTCTGCAGAACAAAATAACTCCTTACAAGTTATTCTGTAGAACTTCAGCCACTCTACGGAAATATGTGAGGTTTCCTTGAGCTGGTAAGGAGTTCTACAGAACGTCAAAGTGCTTCTGTTGAACGTCCTAAGGTATTCTGCAGAACATCCTAAGGTATTCTGCAGAACGTCGAAGGGAATTCCGTAAAATGGCGTTTCAATACTTAAAGGAATGTCTACAGAACTTTAAAGAAATTCTGTAGAAGTAATTATAAGGAAACTCTACGGAATTTTTTACCAGAGTGGGAAATACCTCAAGAAAGACATGTGAATGTTTGAATATAACCAATACCTTAATTTGGTGCGATTTAATGGAGTAAGTTAAACATTGATGTGATGAAGCTGTATTGCGTCCAAATGATTTAATGAAGGATATGTGCAAGTTCGTGGTGTATTAATGCGTTTTGAAAAAATAAAGTTTATGACAAGCATGTATTCCCGATTTTTCTATACATTAACAATCAATTTTTATAGAAGATTTGTCGGAATTATGATGGCAATGCTAAAAAAATGGAAAAATTAGTGTATTTAACGATAGCTCCATTGTAGCAATATTAATGCATAACATACAAATTCACGATCAATGAAACCATTGGCAGTGTTGCCAAGCGTTGCTTCATTGTTTTTAGGGCAGTCACTACCTACAATTATGTACTCCGCTACGATAGTGGCGATAATAGCATACTAAGATAGTAGCTCACTGGAAAGGATCTATGAATACCATTTTTAATATACGACTAAGTACCCTTAGCAGCCAACTAAGTTGGTCTCTTTACTAGCGCCTTTTAGCTAAAATCTATGAATATGGCCGTTAGTCTTCAAATGAGTGCAACGAAGTCCCCCTGAGTTTTTAAAAAACGCCCTATTGAACCTGACCTCATTTATGGTAGAATGCCATTAGCGAGTATATTTTAACTTCACTGGGATTCTCTGCATAGTATTGCTAAAACTTTTTGGTGCTATGTATGTCGGTATATTATTGTCTGACTTGGTGGCAATCCTCCGAGGGGATTTTAAGATTGGGAAGAGTTGAGCTAGGCTCGGTCATTGGACAGAGGTAAACGAAGGTCCCCTGTGTGGATAACTATAGGTAAACATTCTGAGCCTTTCTCACTTCCACCCTATGAAGTAACTCCCTCCCTGACATCATGTTCAGGAAAGTGTCACCAACTATTGCCTTACCAATAACAAAAATAACTATTAACACGCATAAAAAACTTATTGCAAAGCTTTAGCCGTCCCTCGCTATTGGGGGCGTGATGATGTCTTTCTGATGGTCATAAGAAGAATTTTACCAAAGGGCTTTATTCGTGATATGGCATTTAGTTTGATGCAGGCTATTCTGATTATCTGTTAATAAATGAAAATATCATGCCTCTATTAGATCTCATTTACGAATTAAAGTACCCATGCATTTAATTACATTCGCTCATGAACAGATACTATATTTCCGATACACTGGCGATGGAAAACGATGGGTGACTCTGACCCATTAGTGGTTCCGGAGGGTAAACATTTCTGTGCTCCTGTAGTTTGAATTCCAAATAGAAGTTTCTATTTTAGAATTTATTTAATCTTTAAATAGTTCTCATTCGTTTATTAAAAATAAAGTGCTTAAAACAGAAAAAAATTCTTTATGCATTTACCAGGATCGGTGGTTTTCCGGTAGCGAATTCCCCAGAATTAAAGTTTTGTTTATGATTTTTAAAATGCACTATATTTTTTTTCAATTATATTTACTGAAAGGATTGAGGAAACGATGTTAAGCCCTTTGTCTGTGTTTCTATGTATTCAAATTTGAATAAATAAAATGTTCTCGCTATTTTCGGCCAATTGGGGCGTGCAATGTGCATGGCATTTTTCCCCTCGTTTATCTGAGTCATCTCTTTTTCATTTTCACTCAGCGCCCAATGATTGATATTTGCCTGGTGTTTGGCTGTCGATTAAAGTCGTAAGAGTCTTACGAAAAAATCGTCATGGTGACTAAAACTTCGTTCTTGCTCAAAATATTATCCAATTGGTTTTAATACTTCAAGCGCTCCACCATACTCAAGGAAGAGACCTCATATTGAGTTAAAGCTGCACTGATCCGACTCAAAATCATGGCGATACTTCTTTCTTGTTTTAGATTTTGTGACCAAGGTTGGGACCAATTTTTTATATTATGCGGGATTAATTGCATTCATTGTGATTGCATGACAAGGAATTCATTCCCTGTAAATCGTATTATTCATTTACAATCTCTTTCATTATATTTTTATTCTCAATAACTTTATTGCACATCCATAGTGAAAGTAAGCTGGTCCTGCCAATGTTCCCGAAGTACTATTGACAGAATTGCTTCATAAATGCATGCCATCATTCATTGTTTCCTAAAGTATCCAGTAGGTACTCATTCAAATATCCATCAGTTTAATGTTCATGTCATTAATACATTTTTCCAATCTGCCTGGGGACTTTCGGTACGTTAATAAATGATTTAAAAAAAATAATTGATGCTATAAATTTGTAAAAATAAATATCAATTAAAAAATTAAGGAAACCATGATTTTTAAATACTTGAAGCATTAATCACTCACTCAACTGAAGGACTCAATTATATTCCAAGGAGATTTTAACAACCCCTGTCTGTTTTAATATAAAGATGGGATTTGGCCCCTGAGCTTTTATTGGTTATAAAAGTACTGTGTATTGGTTTGGAACCAAAATGTGGTTTTCATTTATAGTGATTAATATCCGATGAACAACTAAAACATTGAGCAATTTCATCTGCGATGTAACAAAATTTCATGCAACAACAATGTTGCTGTGGCTCTGTGTGATGGGAAATCTTTCATCCTTTTTCAGAGCTTCAACAATTCCTAATGCTTCCCAGAAAAGACGGACTGCAGAGCAACTGTATACAAAATGAATGCATCTAAAAAGTAGTTGTTATCAACATGAGAACAACGTGATAAGCTGAAGTTGTATCTGATTTATAGGTAATGTACTAGGGGATAACTAGGAATAGAAAGTGTATTGATAGGTCCAAAAATACTGCATTCTTGCAGGAAAGTATTCTCTTCCTAATTAATCCTTCTTTCTTCAAGCAATTATGATTCATCTTTGATTTTATGAAGGAATCTGGGGAGTGATTATTAATTTGTTACGGGTTTCTGGATGTCAGGAAACAAGCATTAGCTGGTGAAGGGTGGAGGGCTACAGTCAATCAATCATGGGATTGAACAACCAATTATGATGGTGACCCAGTATGATGATAATTACTCTAATTACTGTAAGTTCACATTGAAATAGCTACCTTGTTACTTACCCAACCTCGTTGTATTACTTACCAAACAGATTTTTAAAAATATTCTTTTATCATATACCCTTATCACAGTGTTATTTTTATTTCTCATTCCCATTTTATAGTAGAAATTTGGGCAATGATGATAAGAAATACCACTATCACGGTAATGATCAAACATAAAATTTTCAAAATATTAGTTCAGCGTGGAATCCTGTTTTTAGCAAAAAAAGTACAATTTTGAGTATCGAGTAGGCATAAGAGCATTTCATTTGGTGAGGCATTTACTCACCCAAAGAACCCTCTAAACAATTGAGTTAACTCAATTTGAGTAAAGGACCAAGGAGTCGTGTACTCAGTTTGAGTACGCGACTCCTTGGTCCTCTTCTTGTCGTGACTCCGGTCGTTACCGATTCGCAAACCGGCGCGCCATGCGCAAATGTTGAAAGTGGAGAACGACGGCAGCCCGACTAACCCGCGATCTAGCGTGGAGCCGGGGAACTACGATACCCCGGGCGGGCGGTTTGGAGAATCTCCAGCGCGCGGCGCGGCGGTGCCCCGTGGACCATGGCCCGCGCTTGTTTCTGTCTCCGAGGGGCGATTTCAAAGCATATCAACGTTTTTTCTCTTTGAGGAGACCTTAATGGCATTCTGAAACAATCCAGACGACCATAAATAACTGTGGGATTCGTCCTCGTCTTTACACATGTTTAACCGTAAAAAGATACTTCAAGCCTGAACGAGGGAAAAATAATTACATTTTTCCCTGTTGCTTTCTCCCATTATCGGTGTTTAATGAATCATTGCCATGGAAAAGGAAAATGTATATTTGAGGTATTTCAGCATGTTTCGCTTGAATGATGATGCTGACGATTCCGATGGATTTATGAAATCATTAGCTCCTTCGTGGGAAATGGACACATCTTACTTCCTCTTGATTCTGACTAGCCAATACAAGACAACGCGTTTTCTTTCCCTGCTACACAAGGACTATTTCTATCTGTTTGGGTATTGTAGCTGACGATACTGAGCCGCATCAATTCGAAGATCACTTCGCTGCAGTTTTCCACTCTATTCATCTTAAAACTAACCGCTTTGTTTCTTCGTAAGTCCTTCCAAAAATACCTGAATATGCTTGCTGCCTGATAAATTCCATCCATTGTCCTCTCTGGTAATTGATTTTTACCATTCAACACAGGATGATCAATCGATAGGACATAGACGTGTAATCAAGTATGTCTATTTATATCATTTTAATCCTTTGTACTCCGAAACATCAGATCGTATCGGTTATTTTTTCAGTCCTCCGAATTTGGATGCGTGGTCAATAGTCCCGTCTTTTGCATCAGACCTTTAATAAGAAGTGAGTTATCATATTGTCTTATTTGAAACCAAAATTTTAGTTTTTCTGACAACGGGATCTGATGTGGAAATAGCAGTAAAATAAAATTTTTCGCCAATAATTTTTTTTATATCATCTAAATTGGTTCTCGCCGTCGATCTGAAAACATTGCTTATGCATGTCTTTCAGCATTCAGTCGGAATATATTTTGTAAGTCCTTAGAGGAGCAATTTTTCATTTTAATTGTTTAAATCGTATTTCTAGAATTAATTCATTGCGGCGCATACATAGCTAATGCCAATTACTGTCATGCAAAGGCCTACAATAGCAGTCGAAAACAGTCTTCGAAGCCAAAGTTTATGCACAAAGTATGAGATTTTTACTATTTAGTATCCATTAGAAACAACTTATTTAGTCAGTTTCCTATATTTTTCATATCCCATCAAAATATGTTCTATGCTACTGAAATTCCTTTGAAGGAAAGTAATTTGCACTATTTAATGTGAGAGAGTGGAATATTGGATTGGATTTTGGGGAGGCGACGGACAGCTAAGGTCATTTGCGCCATAGCGGATATGTAAAGGAGGAAGAGTTGATGGAAACTCGGCGTCGGCATTAGCCTACTCTAAACGAAAGGCACCAATGGGACCACGGTTTAATGTCTCATCCGACAGACGGAGTACTGTACTTTAAGTGCCCTCCACGAGACACTCAAGAAGGGATTGGGTTTCCTCTGAAAAACATCCTCCTTAGTGCAATATCCGCAGTTACAAGTAATAGCTAGTCACTTCGAAAATGTCCTTAGAGGAGGATGGTTTGCAGTTTCCTCAAATAAATACCAAGCAAAATTTCTATGCTGTTGGCTGTTGTCAGTAAGTCTTTTAACTGGAATACAGTTTTAAAATTTGGCAGTATTTTAAAACGCTCGAGGTTTTGCATTCAAGAGAAACGGTTGACCAGAATGCCATTTCTCATGTACTCTACATTGAAGAATAAACTACGAAGCCTTGAATTTCACCAAAATCAGCACACACTGATTATTTTTCCCGATTGCAATGTGTAGTGATTTGATGCCACCTAGAAAATTTGATGTGAAGAAAAATATGTAAAATTTAAACTGCGATTGGTGCATTGCGGATTAACTTCAACGTTCGTATAACTTAAATTCCAATGATATTTATGCCGCATGCTACACGATAATACTATCTAGATAACTCCGGAATGGAATATCCAGGTTGAGTATTGCTATTGAAACATTGTGTTATTTCATGTTTTTTTAATAGGAGCCAAATTTCGACACTTTCATTAGTCTAGGGAAAGCAGTATTTCCCAAAAATACTTGCTATTCATGGAGTGGGTTAGCCTACCGTCATTTTTCCGCTCACTCACCTCAGTTTTTGCGCACTTCGAAGGAATCTCACGTCGGAGGGGAAACTTTCATTAGAGCCGGCGGCACACTGTCAAAAACTGCATCTCCTCGCCGTAAAAAGTGAGACAACAAATGGCCAACGCCTTACGTTATTTATTCCAGGCGCATATGCAAACCCATCCCGGAGGAAATATACACGGACAGAGTCCCATCTCCTCCCTTGAAGGGTATGCAAATTTCCATCAACCCAGTCCCCGTCCCCAGCACACACACACTCCCCCCCTACTTCCACCCTTTCCCATCCCTCCCCTTCTTATCCCTTCGCTACCCTCCCCGGACCAGCACCCTCTTCCGCCCAATTAAGGAAACACAACCGATGAATATTAATAAAATTAAAAAGAAGCAAGCCACTCCCGAAGCAACCCTGCCAGACACCCTTCCACTCCGTTCTACTCCATTCCCCCATCTCCCTCTCGCCGCCCACCCACGCCCGTTCCTTGTCCTCTGCACGCGTTCAAGGGGCGGAGGTTGGGAGTCGGTCGTGGTGGGAAATGGTCGGGTGAAGGGAGAAGTCAATTGTCGCATGCAGAGGAGGTGCGAATGCGAGCACGGGTCCGAACCGCGGCGAGATAGGAACCCATACCTGTATGTGCGTGGGCCGGTTCGTCGTACGATTGATCGTACAGTGGAAGGTCGACGGCAACGAAGCGGCACTAATGAGGTTTGGATGTCGATTAATAATGAAGGTGAAGAAAAAGTCATGAAGGTATTGGAAAGCAAAGAGAAGGGACAATTAGAGCAAAGAAACTTGACAATAAAGCGTGAAACTAAAAATTGATAAGCCCTTAGAGAAAGTAGTACCCAAACGCAGGCTCATAATTTGTAGCTTGAGATATTAGAAAATTTGTGAGCCAAGTCAGAAAATATGGGTAAGTAATTACCCCTCGAATAGATACAATTTCGAGCATTAAAATAGCGTAGGGCATGATTGAGACAGAGAGAGGGGGGGGGGGGAAATTCCGTGATAGTAACTTGCACTCCATGAAGTTGTTCAAAATGGCCAATGAGAAAGCCACTTTTTCATCAAAACAGTGGGTTGCTAAGTATCGACTATCATTCTTAATATTACTAATTACTCATCACGCGCTGGGTGGTGAAGAATCTAATTAGGCGGGGCTCAAACCCTTGACCTCAGGGGTGGCAAGCAAGGACCGGCCGTCACAGCGGCTGGTGATATACAGGAGGCGGCTGGCAGCATATTTAGGTTGAGAGGCTGCTTTATCTTCGTTTCGAACGGGAGTACCAGGAATATAGTGCTTCCTGGGTAGCATACCATCCATGAGATAAGGACTCAAAAACGTACTCACCGCTATATTCTAATAACAATAACAATGAGTTTTGAGCATCTCATTATTCAAGCTTTATTAATATCTATCGGTATTGACATTACTCCAATATAAAATCTATCACTTGATCACTCAGCCAATTATTTACTCCCACATTTTGCCCGAAAATAATTTTTTCAAACAAGAGCGCCAAGTTATAGCATGTTCAATTTTGGTGAGACACTGGAAACTCGGAAGATAACACGAATTGAACATGATTTGGATCTTCAACCACTTCCCAGTTCTTCTCGGGGATTGAGCTTGGAGATGATGAGGATCACAGGAACTGGTGAATGATGGAGAATCGAGCGGACTGGTCATGCTTCTTTTAGTAAAGACTAAAAATGAATGGAAAAGATAAAATTATTTGTGGAAGAAGAATAGAAAGAAGGAAGAACTAGAAACACTAGAACAGGTAGAGACTTAATTTAAAATTTTGAAATTATATCCAGGTAAATATAAAAAATGCTATTTATAAATTAGTATCACGTGTAATCATAACGCATCTTAAACCTGAGAGCAGTTTATCCATTTGAAATCAAGGAAAATGTTGGCTGCATTTTTAACCATTGCCAATAGTTGTCTCCCAACTAGTTTCTTCATTCGAAGATTTTTATTCGCCAGCTTGATGTGACACGCCGCTAATACAATATGTCTATGAAGATTTTCCCTTTAACTAGGAGATGAAGTGAGAAAAATGCACGGTAGGTAAGTTAAGCTTTGACTACGGAAGGTAGCTATGCCGATGTGGTCTGAGATACAAAAGACTGAGGTTAACAGGTTAAATACAAATACTTGTAAAGAAATATTAAAACAGAAACAACAATTACACTATTCCACAAGGTATTTTAAAGTGTACGATGCGTTTCAGCTCACAGAGCCACAGGGCAAGACACCTGATGATGGCTCTGTGAGCTGAAACGCGTCGTACGCATTAAAATACCTTGTTGAATAGTGCAATTGTTGCTTCTGTTTTAACATGACGAACTTCCACGATATTTTGCCTGAATCTGTTGAAATTATTTGCAGAGAAAATAATCCTTCAAAGCGCGGAAAGGGTTGTATACGTCCCATTTCAAGAGCAGTAATTTTAAAAGACGATTTGAGCGTATAAAGTTCAATGACTAAGAAATTGTTTCAGGTAGAGTCAGTTTAGATATCATTTGTATTGGCCTAAGTAAGCACCGATTTGAGTGCTGTAGAGACACTTGATAGCGTTAGCACGGGATAGATCAGGAAAAGGCAGAAGGTGAAGGAAGAGGAGCGGGGAAAGGAAGAAAAGAGTGGATAACTAATATAATGGATGGGACAGTAGAGGGGAGGAATGAGGGGTTGGAGCAAAGCATGGCGGGATGGAGTGACCAATTTGCATATCTAAATACGGAATGAGCTGCCAAAAGTGTCAAACACGCGCAGACCACAAGGTTTTAATGAAGGGGAGGGACGGAGGGGTGAGTTGGCAGAAGGACGTGATGGAGGATGAGGAAGGGGGAGGAAAAAAGTGCGGAGTGAGTTAGTTCTGGGACGACGCGCTAGAAAAAGAGGGAGCCCTTGTAGCGGATGGGCGGAGGGAGGCGTGTAACAGCGGGGGGAAGAGAAGGAGGATGAGCGGAAGTAGCAAAAATTAAGGAGGGAGTTTGGGGATTCGGGAGCGACGTAATATGGAGGAAGAAGGGATAGGGTCTAGGAGAGGTTTGGTGCCTTATGGTCCAACGGGGTAGGGGAGAAGGTGAGGGATGGTGGGTTAGAATTAAAGGAGTTGAGGCTGTGTGGCGGAAGGTGGGAGTGATGCACGCACGAACACAATGAAGCGAGGAAAAAAAAGGGGTCGGGGCGTTTGGGGAATTGATGCTCCGGTCGCGCGGTGTGGCGAGAATGGACCGAAAAAAAGGCCAAAGTGGCGACATCTCTCCTGACGAATTCTCGCCCCGGGATTCCGCGCCGCGCTGGAATGAATTAAAAGGGGCTACGCGGGCACACGAATTTACAGGCTTATTCATAAACATGCGAGGGAAATCTTCAAGTTTGGGTGATATCCTTGTGTGACTAGACTGCCCACGAATCTTTCTCTAGGAGGAAAGGTACTTCATGATACTCTTTATAGTCCTACCCATAGAACGTTACTGGAACCATTTTAATGTTCAAGTTTACTTAACTTTCTGTGTAGGTGATGAAGAGATTCGATTCTCTAAATTTTTTAAAATTTTATTCGGACGAATGTTTTCCTTTTATGTCGATAGGTTTTACTCTCGGGCCGCACGATTCCAAATTGCTAAGTACGGCATTAAATCTGATCAGCACTTTGTATTACGAAATTTATAATCGATATTTTTATAAAATCTTTCTTGTTCCCATTGTTTCACCTTATGTGAGTTCCAATGATGGATTTTAGTTTCAAAAATTAAATTTTAATTTGCTCAAATCGCTATATTGATATATACATGCATCTGGTCTGATGACCTGGAGTCTCATTTTAAATATTTTTGCTAAAGAAGTATTGGTTGGTAATTCGCATTTAGATTATATTCTGGGCTGGAATCAATGTCCGTATAAACATTCTGACAATAGGGATTATTATTGTTCCATTTCAATACGAATATATAGGTTTACTAAGCACCATTAATAAAAGTCCCAAATTACCTTCAAGGTGTTCTGTGTTCAGTGTTGAAGCTGCCTTCAATATATTTTAATACTCGTTGTTTGCGATGTACATTTACAATAATGGAGTAATAGAAAGTATTAATAATAAAAAACAATGAAACTAATGAAAACCTCCTTGTTATCTCTCTCTCAATTTGTTTTCCAGTATCCAGTTACCTACTCTGTTACTCACCGGGTAAAGAAACACAAGAAAATGCATACTTCATTTACACTTTCCAAATGCAATGGCAGGTTCAATGGGATAATTGAGCACGGGGTAGTGTGATAAATGACCAGTTTGAATTCCTTTTACCTCTACGCCTAAGTTTAATTTAGTAAAACTGTCTCAGAATGAAATCCGTTAAAACGCATCTTTTTTTGATCTTTCAGCCATATAGACTTTAATTCAACGTAAATGTAATCAACATCGCCAACAAATAGTTTATAGTCATGATAAAATTAGAAGTCCCTTTTTCAGTGCTCATACTGGTGGAAATGAATTTGTTTTCAAGTTATGCGGGGGTGAAACTGAAGGATCTGTTGACTTTTTATCTCCATTTTACTATGTGTAAAGCAAGTTTCAACAGTTACACACGTCTCGCAATTTAATTCGACTATACGAGGTTGAGGTGGGTTCCTTACTCCACTGAACAGTCCCAAGTTATCCGAAAGATTCATCTTTAATGTGTTATATGATTTGACATCACCACTTATGCTGAAAGCCATTCTTTCCATTAGCATTGAATCTTCTCTAAGGTAAATACAACTCGGTCTAAGCAACTGAGCACTAATAATTCCCACAGTGTCATCACCAGTAGAAGCATTAGTGGCATTAGTCCAGAGTATCGTATATCTATCGGAGTATAATAGGTAAACTGATTCTGTTTCCAACACCACTGATCAATGGTAGTGTGAGAAAATTTTAGAGAGACCGCACAGGACCGATTTGTATCACCGATTTTTTTCTATATTAATAAATACACTTGAGATTTTTGATGTGATGTTTTGAGCAAATAGCTCATTTAAATATACCTGAATAAAGGAACTTTTTCAATATTCAAATATCTTATTTTATCAGTTGTTATTATTAAATTCCAAAAAGTCCATATTTACAAGGATCGGAGATAATTTTGACTATTCTCTTGTTTATCCATGTAAAATCATTACTATCGTTTTTACCTTGGAAAGGGAAATTACCATTTGAGATTATGACTTTGGTTTTTCATTCTCCAATGGAGGAGTGTAAGAAACTTTTTTCATGGTGATTTCTTTTATAAATATGTAAGGATGAATTGTCACTCATATTAGTGATGATTAATGTCGCATTCATAGCTAATTTTAATCTCAGGAATGCCATTTGAGAATTAACTCCTTGGAATTGATTACATTGATGACTTCTGGCCATAATTTTTAGCACACCATTCAGCTGAAAAAAGTTAAGATTTAAACCTCTGGAAGGCATAAATTTACTATTCAAATGATATTCATGTCCGCGGATGTCATTTGAATGTATAATATTGTTTTTGAGGTGGGCTATAATAAATGTTATTTTTAATTATGGCGACAAACTTGGCGAAGGTTAATAGGTTGTCTGAGTAAAAATGAAGCTCATAAAATTGATTAGTCACATTCATTCTCCACATTACGGTGGAGCTGGACAAATTATTACATTCTCTTTTGTTTCCTAATCTCGCATTTGTCAAGATGGCATTACTTTCAGTCAAAGGGTGCTCTTGTGATATTTAACGATAGCAAACCTATGAAGGAGAACACAGGTTCACTACATTATTCTCCATCCCGCCAACCCGCCAACATTTACAGCAGTTGCTAATCTGTCAAGCAGTAATTTTTTCTCTCGTAGTTCGTTTTTTTCATTAGATAACTCTTTAGAGTCACGGAAAGCTGACTCTTTAGAATCATTTCCGTTTGATTGGTTAATCTTGCGCATTCTGGAACCAAGCGTTGTGCACAATTATGGATCACAGGAGTGTTCTTAGTTTGGGTTCATGGGCTCTAGCAAATGGAAAATATAAAACTGAGTTTACACCCTTATCCAGCCAAATATAATTCATTGAGGGCACAATAAGTTCTAAATGATTCATTTTTTGACATTCAACCCAAAAACAACGAAAAAGTTAATTGGTTTCATTCACTAGAATATATTTATTGTCGGGATTAGTCTGTCAAATGAGTGTAATATCATCCGTAAAGAAAATATAATTGACAACTCGAACATCATGGTAGTACTGAATGATTTCGATACTTCTAAAAGATAATAACATGGTGTCGTCACACGGACTCGGATTGAATATAACCAGGCAGTTGAGTCACGCCTGTGTTTATTGGTTTGTTCAGTGGGATTTATGGTACTGTTCTTTAACTTAAACTGGAGTTGAATAGTAAGGTCTTGATATACCAAGTTTAATAATTATTTGTTTAAGCGTTCATTTAAAACATGAGTTTTAATAAGGCAGTAAAATGCGTAATTTAATGTTTCAGGATAATATGTCAATTAACATTGTAATAACCTTTATACTAATCAAATACTAGAGATATATCGAAGGTTTGTATCAGATGGGTGCTTTGGTAGAGTCTCACTCATAATAAAGCAGATGTTGTGCATTTGATGGTGATAGAAAATATTTATGTGCATAAAATCATCATGAATTACTTGGATACGTTGAGCAAAATTTGTTTAAGTTTGAGTACACAAATAATTGGAAAAGGAGAAGTAGTAGAAATAATAGCAGGGAGAAGGAAAAGCTACAGGAATATATTCTGTTTTTACTCAGTAGCTTGCTTTATGGAGATCGGTTTCTTTATTTGTAAAAGATAGATATTTACTCCGGTTTCCTCTTTAATGAATACGTTTCCATCACCTGGATCAGGTACAAGGAGATGTTGAAGACCGTGATATAGGGTAGAATGTTAGGTAGGTAGAGCGGGTTGAAGATTAGAATTCAAAAATTATAAAGATGATTAAATAATTCACGATGCTGAAACAGGAAGTTGCTTGTAAGTAGGCGTGACAACGGCTGTACATGAACATATAATATTTTTCTATGCAACCTAAACATCCTCAATAGATAGATAAAAAAATAATATCTGGGCATTGGTGTGATGCAAAGTTGTTCTTTTCAGTGTAATCGACATTGTGGTAACCCTCGGGCAGTATTTCGTGGGTAGAGGGCACGAAAGGGAGGACAGATTGACGGTGTGAAGGATTTATTCGTGCAAAGCTGGAGGGAGAGGATGGAAAAATGGAAAGGAGGCTGGAAGGCAAGGAGTACGGATCTCGCCGTGTCTCGGAGAATAAGCAGCGAGACGATGTCGCGAAGTTGTTTCCGTTTGCGTTCCTTTCGCGAGTTGGAGGCGTGTTGAGTGAGGACTGGTGGAGGCAGAGAGAGGGGACTGAGGGAGATGGCTCGTAGGCGTATTGGAAGGTGTGGGGGAAAGGAAGGGCTTGAGAAGTGGGATTGTGGGGATCTGTCGGTCCGGGGAATTCCGCGAGCGGATGCCGGGGAGGAGTGGGACGCCGACGTCGGGCGGTTGGGTGAAGGAGAGGGGGGCAGAAGGAGAGAAGGCCTTGCACAATAGATTCCCCAACTTGATGGCACGCTGTCTGTTGTTCGGGAACTTGGGGCGAGTAGAGCCCGGGACTTATTTTTTTCTCCCTCTCTCGTGGATGGAGAGAGGAATAAAATCTTAACCAAATGTAAAATGTATTCAAACAGAAGGGAAAACTTGGTGCGGAGTCGGACGGGGAGACGGCGGAGAAAACAGTGCTAACACGATTAACCAAGGCGCCGGCACAGCTCCCCGTTGTCTTCCTTGCTCGCCCCCTTCCCACCTCCCACCCTCCTTCACTCGCTCTCTCCCTTATCGCACCCTCCATCCCTCCACCCTTCCCCACCTCCGCTCCTTTCAACTCCTAATTCTCTCACTTTTATCCGAAAAATTTAGATTCCTTCTGGAAACGCGTATTTTTTTCTTCTCCCCTCTGCATCTTATCACGCCTCTTCAAAAATTTGCTTCCACATCTACGGCTAATAACAATGCTCTTCAATTACCAGTTTCTCTTTAATACATTAACAGTAATATTGTCGTCATTGAGCATCCTTTTTTCCCATAAGTATTGATATTCAATGTTTTACAAAGCGTTTAAGTATCATTTAGTAAATTGATGCCATTCTTAGCTGCTTTTTAGAACCTCACCAGTTAAAGTTAAAAATAATGTCAATGAATGCTGGATTAAGTAGTGATCACACAAACAACTATGCTAGATTTAAAATTATACTGCAATACTGATGGTTTCATTGCGCCAGTATTTGAAAAGAAAACAAATATTCATGGCATGATTGTAATATAATATTATTGAAGAACTACGTAAATAAAGACGGCAATGCAATTTATAAATCGCGATGCTTGGAATTTATTGCTTCAATACCTTTTTTTTTAAATTTACAAAGGATTTGAACTCGAAAAAATAATTGTTTGAGTACATGACTTTAAATTTAACCGTTATGTCAAAGCTTATTTGCTTCTTCGTCTCTTCATTCTTCAATACGAACGAAGCAATAGAAAGGTGGTGAAAGAAGACTGCCATTACCAGAAATGACTGACTAAGCATTCATAAATAAAAGTCATGATAATTCTCTACCGTTAACTTGATAGCTATGTACTTCACTTAAAATCTATCTCTCTCCACATCCCTTACCTTTGTAATCATCCATCTAAAAATCTCTATTTTTTGCTATAGTTGTGTTTTGTTGTTTTCGGTATTTCTAATAAAATCTGGTCAGATTTTATTCCGTTGCATTTCTCACAGCTTTTTTTTTAAGTATTGCAGCCACAGATTGCAGCCGGTAAAAGTATTCGTTGGTTGATATCAAGCAGGCGTCCAGGAAATACTCGTAAATGCCCTGCCATATATTGTTTTATTTCTTTCTTAATAATATCATACCTTAGTTTCGCAAACCAATATCCTGTTACTATCTAATCGTCAAATATATTGCTTAACTTTGAGTATTATGAAAATTATTGAGCGAATTTTTAATGCTGCATATGTCAATACACAAGGAACTGTATCCTTTGATATTATTTTTCACTCATGCCGCTTTTCTTAATGCCTATTTATAATAGATATTTACATTATTCCGCGTATTGAAGCAATGCCTCATCCCTATGTAAAGCTGTATGAAAAGGGGTATATCAAGAACGTATAAAAGTATGGTCATAATTTTGAGAAGTCCAATCATTTTAACTGAAACCATTGGGTAACACTGATTTATTACCTGTGCCAACTCAAGATATAGCCTGCCTACCGCTCAGTGGATTATTTTGTGTGAATTCTGGATTGAAAATGCTGGCTTGTGATTATTTCAACCGGTATTTTGACGTGCTAGTTTTGATTACCGTATTGGTTGAGAAGTGGGGATACTAAATGTAAGTACATGGAAACGCGCGCACACTCTACTGAGACCTGCTCTCTGAACCCTTGGGAATACAGTATCTAAATAAATGTAATGCAAAAGTAACTTTAAGCTATCCAAAATTTTTGGCACTATCTCTTTCCCCATTTTGCTTACGTTTTCCTTGTCTCTCCAATTCTCACATTATTCATATTATGTTTGGCATTATGACTTTATCTCTTACCATTCCCATCATGCGATGCACAATATTTACTAGGCCTGAGCAAATTTTCAAACGTCTAAACCAGCAATAAGTTTTAATTCTTCTTCTTCTCTTCTAAAGGTTATCCTTGTTGTTGCAGCCACGACTTCCAACAATCTCTTTTTTCAGCCTTTTACATCATATCATTGTAAGAGGTGCATCCCATTTCCATCGCCAATACTTTTAGATATGAAGTTCTTGGTCGTCCTCTCTGTATTTTTTTATTTAGAATCTGGAGCATTCGACTTAATTCCTTCTCTAAGTCAGCTACTAGAGCTATGTCGTCTGCAAATAATTTTTCCTTCCATAATATTTTGTATGAAGTTTTCGTGCCTAAGTAAGTGTCCGATGAGCTTTGCTTTTCTTGTTTTAATTGTTTCCAATATTTCTCTTTCTGTAAGTACTTCATTTAGTACTTTCTCATTAGTTTTCCTACCGGTCCACCTAGTTTTTGTAATCCTCCTCCAAAACCACATTTCTGCAGCTTCAAGTTTGGTCATTTCACTCTTCCTTAGTGTCCATGTCTTGCATCCATATGTTAGCGCACTCCATACAAAGCTTTTCAGGAATTTCTTCCTAGTCTCAATACTAATGCTGTTATTTACTAGGAGACTTTTCTTTAATTGATTGGCTTTCTTGGCTTACGTTATTCTTCTTTTGACCTCAGAGGATCAGTTGTAATGATTCTCTAATATGCTACCCAAGTAGCAGAACTCTGTCACTTCCTCCAGTCTCACTCCGTCTATACATATATTCGTTATCTTTTCCCTTCTCTTTCTTTCTACCACCATGATTTTTGTTTTCTTGGTGTTTATTTTAAGTTTCAGTTTTAATAAAATATTATCTAGAATCTTGAGCATTTGACTTAATTCCTTCTCTGAGTCAGCTACTAGAGCTATGTCGTCTGCAAAACGAATGAAATGAATTTGTTTGCCATTTATTTTAATTCATATTGTCTTTGTTTTCATTTTAGACATTGCTCCTTCTATGTATAAGTTAAATATGTAAGGTGATATTGGGCAACCTTGTCTAACACCTCTTCTTATATTTGCTTCTTTCTTGGTGCCACTGATTTCTATTTCCGTACTTTGTTTTTTTTAGAGATTTAAAATCAATCTTTTGTCTCCCCAATCCAACCCTATTTTGCACATTGCTTGGAACAGTAGTCTCCAGTCAACATGATCAAAAGCCTTTTCCAAATCAACGAAAGCTATAAAAGTTTTCCTGCTATTTTCTAGCCTCCTCTCTTGGATTTGTCGCAATGCTAAAATTGCCTCTCGAGTGCCTTTTCCTGGTATGAAGCCGTACTGATCACTATCTAATGTCGCATCAATTTTCTTTTTTATTTTCTCTTTTACTATTACCAATAAAATTTTTGAAGTGTAGGACAGAAGCGTTATTGTTCGGTAATTTGTGCAATCCTTTGCATTACCTTTCTTGGGTGGTGTAATGGTTCTGCTTTTTGTGAAATCGTGTGGTACCTTTCCTTCCTCATAGCAATTGGATACAATCATGTAAAGTTTATTCTAAATCGTATCACCACTATTTTGCAGTAGTTCTGCTGCAATGTTATCCACACCGGTGGTTTTATTTTGCTTTAATTTATTCAGAGCATTGTTAAACTCAGCTCTTGTTATTGGTGGCCCTTTGCTATCAGCGTCAATAGAATTTTCCTCCTCAATATACTCTTCTATTTTTTCAATTTCCATACCATCATACAAGTCTTCAATATATTCTTTCCATTTATCACACACCTCCTCATGCCCAAATATAGTTTCCCATGTTCATATTTCACCAGGTTGCTCTTAGTTTTCGGTCTATATTGTAATGTTTTTAGTTTACTGTAGGCTTTGTCAAGTTTTCCCCTCAACTAAATCTTTCTCAATTTCTTTGCTTGTTTCGTTCATCCATATTTCTTTCTGTAACCTATACATTGTTGTTATCTGGTTTTTAACAGCCTTGTATTTATTATAATTTTTGGACCTTAACTTATTTCTTCCTTCAATGAGCTCCAAGATCTCTTGGGTCATCCAAGATTTTTTAGGTTTCAGTTTCTTTACTTTTAGCACCTTGTCAGCAGCTGTTATTAAGCCAGATTTGATACCGTCCCATCCATCATTTTCATTCACTAGTTTTCCAGCTGTTTCTTGAGATCCATGTAGAGTTTCAACATCTTTTAGTTTATGTAAACACCATTTACTATGATTAATGGTTTTATGCTTCTTAAATTTAATATCAAAGTTTGCTATCACTGTGATCGCTATCCACCTTAGCTCCTGGGTAGCTGTGACTAGATGTAACCTGGTTTCTAAATCTTTACTTTACTATTATGTAATCTATCATGCATCTCTTTTTATCTCCAGGTGCTTTCCATGAGTATCGTCTCCTCTTGTGTACCTCATAGCATCTGTTAGTTATTACCAACTCATGTTGTAAACAGAATTCCAACAGTTTACTACCTCTCGGATTTAAATCTCCTAATCCAAATCTTCCAATTTATCTTCTGGTTTTCTTGTATTCCTACTGACGCATTAAGGTCCCCCATAAAAATAACATTCTCTTTGTCTTCTACCATCTCGAGCAAATTTTCTATTCATTCATATATTTCTTCTATTTCATCATCTCTACTCTTTATAGTTGGAAAGTATACCTGTATTATTACAATATTAGTTGGAACTGCTTTTAATTTGATCATGAGTATTCTTTCACTTACATGATATGCGTTCAAAACATTGTATGACCATTTACCTCTAAGTAAAATGGCTACACCATTTTTCCTGATCTATCACTTCCACAATGGATAACCGTGAAGTTTTCTGATCTGAAATCACCATTGCTAGCCCATCTTGTTTCACATAATCCCAAAATATCTAGTTTATAATTGGCCTTACAGTTTTTTTACCTCTTCTAGTTTTCCAGGTTTTAGTAATGTATTAATATTCCATGTTACAATTTAAATCTATATCCTTCTTTGTGAGAATTTCGCTGGATAACGACCGGAGAAGCCTCACGACTCTTACTCATGCCGGATCTTGGCTTCCGACTTCCATGATCAGTAATCTTTCCTTCCTCTATATACGTAGTCATCATGGCTGCTAAGCAGCCAAGTTTTAATTAGCTACAAAAAAATTCTCTGCTTAGGAAATGATGGTCAACTATAATTTTATTGTTGATTCCAAAGAATTTTCCGCTGATAACGATCAAATCGTGTGCATTTGAAATGTGAAGCCAACTGTGAGTACTGCTGGGCTGGACTATGCTGTTGCTAAGATTAAAGGCGCGTTAATCCTTACCAGATGCCGCGCGTAAAATTAATTGGCGAGATAATTGGCTCAAGAGAACATTTTGAATAGCTCCTATGGTGCCAGAAATGTAGATCTTTCTCCCAGCAGTCTTCAATCAAATTAATTGCGCTGTGTGAGACGATCTCATGGTAGGTCTAGTATGCTCCATAGTTTAAAACCGATTTGTATTTATGTAGCGATTATATTGGGCTGCTCTCCTGGGTCGCCGTTTTCGTATCACGTGAAAGAAGTGCGTACTTTGTTTAAAGAATGGATTTTGAATTTCATTTTTGATCCACTGTAACTTTTTAGCAATATATAAATATTAGTAACGATGAAAGTACAATAATATAGCTCCAGCAGCTAATCCGGCATAAAATAGCAGAAAAATGCTTGTCACAAGCACTTTCTTAAATATTTGGCAGCAAAAGAACAATAACTTATTAAGGAATCTTAATGGTTGGTGGTGTCATATTTATATAACGCTTATCAATTAACGATAATATTATTTGGCATAATTTTTACCACTGACTCTGGACTCTGGTAAGTGGCACTGAATAAGCAATGATGAAAAATGAAATATACACTACGAATGGGTACAAAATTCCTTTTCCTCACATCATAAGTCATAATCACAAAAATATTTTGATACTAGCATAAGACATATTGTTAAGACACACTGCAAATATCTTGTCCTCTACCCCCGTCTGTTCCTCTTTCCGTCCCCTATAAGAACTTGTGTGTTGGCTCCCTCTGCTAACCCTCTCGGCTCGTTCAGAAGAATGTATGTACATTCATCGGATATACTATGCAGTAGAGTAATTTTTAATTTGACTGATACAGTTTCTCTGAATCCAATGGAAATTCCATTTTATTCTTATTTTGAAGCTCTTTGACTTCAATAGTTACCACTACAAGAATGGTTGCACTGACAACGATCTTTTTTCTATGGGTGGTCCGTGATTCTAGATGTTGGAAATGCTTTAAGTAATAAAACCCCTTGTTTCCTGTCTATTTCATTGATCTATATATGTTTATAGCATTCATACCAATCACGCTGGACTTTAATGCTAAATCGATAATTGAATTTTGCTTGAATTTTCTTTTGCTCTATCTGTATATCTTTTCGTGAAAACGTATTATCTGTGATACTGATGTTCAGTTAGGTGATTTGTTTACACCGCTTCAATGGTTTTTCATATTACCAATTCCAAACGAGCTATTTCATTGAACAGATACATCAAAAGGAATAATTTATTGTCGATCAGTTGACTTCACGCTACACGACATGAATGTTATCGCTGTATCCTCTGCGTATGGTGTTAACTAAGGCCTTCGCGGGCCATATCATCAGATTGCGATTTATACGGAGTGGTCGATGGAAGAGCGTACAACTTTGACAATGTGAGAATGTGAATGGCATTTCTCGACCCATTCGATAATTTACGATACACACAAAACAGGTAAACTGTGAAAGATAGAGTAGGTAACCGCTAAAATGAATGATGAAATTACATTTTTTGGATTACATTCATGGCAAATTTCGTTGCACAGATGGAACTCTTTGCAACTCACTTCGCAAAGTGTTCCATCCACCCGATGATTAACATCCAATCGGTATTTTTTTCGCTATCTGAAATTAAATATCATGTGGACCATGAACACTGCTTGACCTTGCCATTTCCGAGAACGGCAATGATGTCTTTCGAATCCGCCCTTCTCTTGGTGAGACGAAGATTTTTTTCTCGCCTGCAGCGCTGGAATGAGACGTGAGTGGTGTTAAGTTCTCGCGCGCACCCTGTTGATCGTGTGTGGCATCATGGGAAGGATGGGCCATGTGGGTGTCTTGGATGTGGGTGGGCTCACGCACGCCCCCTACTTAACCGCTTCCCAGCGCGCCAGGATTTAATTATTTTTTTTTGGTAAAACTAAACGCAATAAAAAAGCCGTAAGTTTCCTCTTAGGAACCGTCCCCATCATTTGATTTCTTTTCTCTCCCATCGCGCAGCGTAGTCAAGCCTTCTAAATTCTATTACTTTGTGGAAACTTGAGACCTCTTTCCCTCTCTCACCTTCCCGCGGAACTCTCTTCGATAACAGCTGACTGCCAAAAATAACCTTATTCCTCCCTTCCCAGGGACACGCCTCGGTGCATTTACGGCCCGGGAGAACATTAAAGGACGAGCGTCCCATTCATTTTGTTCGCATCCAGCGAAGAAGTTTCTCGACTTCTGTCCATATTTGCATAATCGAATTCTATGAATTCCGTGAAAGTTTTGGGGAAACTTCAATTTGATGCGCTTTATTTTTCAGGAGACGTACTTTTGCTCTTGCTTCCTCTCCCCTCTCTCCTCCCGATGTCCCCAATACTTGTTTTTTATCATCCGTGGAGTTATCTTGAGGAGGAGTTATCCGAAAACTAATAATTTTGTAAACATAATGGGATCTTGAATAATGCATCTGCCCAATTTTCCAGATATTACTGAATCTATTGGCGCCGAAGATACAATTTTAAGTTCCACAGTGTTTATCTTTCTATGTTGATGAAGTGTTTAGCTACTTAATTGCGTGATGTGATTTACGTCAACATCATCACGATTTAATTCTAGCCGGAGTAATAGTTTTTAAAATTCGATTCGATTAAAAACATAAAAAGTGTTTATCCACAAAGGAAACTACAGGAGAGGCATTCTGCGAAGATTACCCTTTCTTTATCCAGAAAAATTTGCACTGCACTGAACATAAATACAATTTTAGGGGAAAAGCTGACGATAAAAGCTAAGAATATGACGATAAGTAGAACCCTACCAAATACAGCCAATAAGGAAAGAATTATGAAATTCTATGATTTCATTACGGTGTCTCACTTTCTGAATGGCTTCAAAGTCTGGTGACTAACAACTCGCCAGATTATGATAATACATGATTCAGCGACGAGGCTTCCAAAACGAGTAGCGAGTTGTATTCATACATAAAAATATGAGCATAAACCAAGCATGAGGAAGTTCTGGCCGTCCCAGGATGAGATGAAGAGATAAGTTATTATTTGCTGTAAAAATGCTAAATTTCTCTAACCTAAATTCTTAAAATGGATAATAGTCTATCTTTTATCTAATATAAGTTTAATCTTAATTAAAAACCGAATAATAAGGATGATGAAGGATAAAAGTAATTCCTGTAAATTTAATGAGAACTTTCATTACTCTTTAGTAGTTCCTTTAGTATAACTTAGTAGTTTAGGAGTACTTAGTAATGGAAAGAAGTACTTTTACTCTTATACGCCAGTCATCTCAGGTTAGGTTGCTATAGAAAAAGCAAACTCTATACATTTTTGACGAGCATGACGGCAAGAAAATGTTCCCACTAATTTATCGAATAACGAAATATTTATGTAACCAACACGTTTTTTACTTGCCTACTAGTTAAGGTCCAACATATGTTTTAGAATCTTTTCGTCTCCCAATAATCGTACTTTGCTAAAAGAATGGCTTTTGAATTTCATTTTTAATCCACTGCAACTTTTTAGCCAAATATAAATATTGCTAACGATAGAAGTACAATAATTTAGTTTTACATTTAATTTTACAATTAAGTACAATAATTAATTTTATTTAACAATTTTTTGTACCTCAATTTTACCGCCAATAACCTTTTGTAACGACATAATCCTATGGTATTCCATCGGAAAATTTCCCATGAAACACTATTCCCAGTCTCGCTTGCGCTAGGGTATTTAGGACGATCAAAACGAGCGTGAAAATTCAGCGGATTAATGCATAATCTTCATTTTCGGGCATTTTCTAGTATCTTGATGTTTCGATCAAATCCCCGATATCGGGCGGAGAGAGCAAGAACAAAACAACGTGTCGGCCTTGTTTTACAGTTCGCAAAAATTAAATCCGAGCGTTCACTCGAAAATCCGCCAGGGGACAGGCAGGTCCTCCTCTTCGATAATCTCCCTAAACACGGCCTTCCAGCGTGAGAGCGACGTGACGTCCTTTTCATTCATTTTGTTTCTTTTTTTATTTCGTAGTGTACCCACTGAAAAACAAGACCCCTCAGAGCGCTCTCTCTCTCTCTCTCTGACTACTTTTGTCTTTATTTTGTTCAATTTAGTTTTTTGGCATTTTCGGTCCGAAAAAGGGGCACATTTCATCAGTCCGCCCTCCGCGCGCGTCCGACTCTCACTTGTTTTGTCACGGCGCATACTTTTATGTCCGGCGGGTGTGGGAGGAGTGGAGGAGGGTGGAATGGGGTGGTTAGTGGGGGGGGGGGGAGCGGACTATTTGCAATCATCGACAGCGGCAGGCATGGTCGTCATCAATAACGCGGCGCTCCCGTGGCCAGTCAGTTGTGACGTTTCGGCGCTATCCCGGAAATGAATTCCCCCCTCCCCTCCCTTCTACCCCTGCCTTCCTCCGTATAACCCTCCACCACCACCGCCCGATACGATTCTCCGAATACGCACGCCACCCTCCCTCCGCGCACAACGCCACGTCCCATCGCCGCATCACTCCACTTAGAGCGTCCGCATTTGCACAAAGGGCATCCGTATCCCGTCCTCCTCATACCGCGGGCCGTACGCTCATCCTCCCGCCTCCCCATACCTGAGGAAACCCCTCTCTCTCCTCCCACCGCTCTTGCCTGCCCTCTGTTGTCGCGCACACAGAGACCGCCACCGACCAGCATGCCCGACCAGCATACCCCCTTTCATTTTCTCCCGCCGCACGAAACTAGTCAAATCCATCGACGTTGAAAATAGCAATCTTTGTTGTTTCCACGGCACATACTGTTCGAATTCCACGAGCGGAGTGGCCTGGATGGCCAGAGTACCAGAGTGATGGATCGAGTTCGAATTCCGGTCGTTGCGTATCTAGATGTTTCAGGACCCACCCGATGCTTTTTCTGGTGTTTTCATAGTCTTTCAAGCTTAGTTCTCTGTCCGGCAGATGAGGTGTTGAACTTTCTTTGAGTGTTTAGTAATAACGACGCTAGGTTTCTCTCTACCATTCCTGCCTAAACCAATTATCTCACTGGCATGATGCTCGTTTCGCGAATCGGTCGTGGCATAGTACACGTGCTTATAAAATAGCGCGATGCATATCTTCGAATCCCACGTCGCGTCATTCCATTGGAAGAGTTGTCTCTGATGAGATATTATGTGATACTTAATAGGGTGTCACATCGTTTCCAACGTGCTATGCTTCATTTTACTATCTCATATTTCAGTCCTCACCGATCCCTGTAACAAGCTGATGGTTCCATCAATAGACACGTGGCTCTTTCTTCAAAAACTCTTCAATAGAGTCTATTTTTTAAAAACAATAAATTTTTCAAATAAATTAAACAATTTTTCAATACAATAAAATGTACCGTGTAAATCGGCCTTTAGAGATTATAGTGCAAGCTTTTCCATAACTAATGTACTCTGCTCATAAATAGTGAATGTAATGATTAGATTTTTTTCTAACTTTAGACCCCCGCTACCGCACCTTCCTCTTCCGCTGCTTCCCAAGCCAAACTATCCTCCAGCTCTCTCCCTCTCTTTCTCCAACCACCTCTGTTGTCATGCATGTACAGACTGCCAACCGACGTGCACGCTCGTCATTCCATTTCACTATCCTCTCCCCTACCCCGCGGAACTAGTTCCATCTAGTTCAATCATCCCCGATATCCCACACACACACTCGGAAGCACAAACGCGAGCATGCCGCAGCGGTTCTTGTTCGAACGGACGCGGCTGGGCATTTTAGCTGTTCCCCATGCCGCGACTAATGAGCGTCGAAATTGCTCCCGCGATTATATATATTAAATGCGCCACGTGTTCTCAGTCCATCTAGAAACGGCGATTAGTTACAAGCTGAGTAACTAACTGCCCCCGTACCATAGGATGTATCTTCTTTTATTCACACGGACGCAAAGAGTTCGTTCGTTTTTAAGCCATCGGTTGAGAGGAAAGAGAGTCTGTCGCTTTTATTTTGAACGGGGGAGGGAGTATTGGTCGAGAACTTAATCCCGCCGTTATTAGCTCTTTATTTCGTCCCACCGGTAATCATGAATTGTATGGTCACGCGAGGGGCAGATCAAGGAGACTCCGGTGAATGAGGGTGAAAAACCATAGAACTAGCCGCATCAAATTTACAGTAATTTGCATTATGAAAGTTTGTTAAATTGATGGTTTTCGATGTAAGTTTTCATCACAATGCTTGAATGTTTCAGTTTTCACAGGAGACCTTGTTTAAGAACAGTAAATATCGAACTTACATGATAATGATTACGGGGAACTATAGAAATTGTTTGATATACTTCATTTGTAAAGAATTTATCAAGTTTTGAATTGGGATGAATTTAATTGAATTCCATTTGATAGCATGAATAATTCAAATTTGCTGCTGGTGATGGGATATAGATATTAGTCTATCTATTTTCTCCATTTCCACCTGTAATATTGGCGTTAAAAAGAACCTCAGTTTGTTCATATTCAATTCAAGATAGCGTTGAAAATCCTTCTTCTTAAAAAGACATCGCATGTTCCCAATATGGAGTGAAAGAGACATTGATAGTACGTGAACAGCGATTTAAGGAGACGTAAACTAAAGCTGATTGATGATGGAAAGGCTGTCAGAATATTATCTTATTACGGTGGGTCTAGTTCAGATGAATAAAAAATATTGTCCTAACAATGGAAGTGCAAGTTGAAAAGAGCTAGAATCCGAGAATTTTTCAACGATGCATAAGGATCGATTGTGACCTCATTCAGTCGTAATGGCTGAGCGAGGCTACGCTAGGCGAAGTTAATGCTCTAATCTGCATACAAATTAAAGTTTTACTCTAGTGAAAACATTAATGAGAAAACCTTGACCTTGATTTATTCGTAATTTAAAAGACTCTTTTGATTTGAAACAAAACACATCGCACAAGAATAAAACGAAACACCTTTTATCCCTTCCTTTAAAAAAAAAACTCACCCATCGACTCGATATCAGGAGTCAAGACCTTCAACGTGAAGGTTGAAACAGTTAAGGGCGAAGCACTCATTGTGAATGATGACTTTCAAAATGGTCACATTGCCTTGCTCGATGGGACGTGGAGTTAAATATGAAGTTACATCCCTGATGGCCGAAACTACCTACCAAGCAAATAATTAAAGTACTGACTGCGTTACCATCAAAAAGCAAATTTTAACATTTGTATATACGGTATTGACGTCAGTCATTTAGTCTTTGGAATGAATAAGCAAATATTTCTCATACTTTTCTGAATCATTATATATGAGTTGTTGCCGAGGCAGTCATTTTACTTCCACGTCGTGGTTTTTATGAGCATTTTGGTTATAGTACTAAATAAAAACAGTAAGGAGAACGAAAGCTGGGTTGTAGCTATTTCACGAGAGTTCTAGAATTGATGGACTAAGAGAAAGGTAAAAATTCAAGAAAACAACAAAACGTGATTAAATCATCCAAATAAAATATTTGCTCGAGAGAAATAACCACAAATTGCAGCCAGTGGCATATAGATTACAGAATTTGTTGGTAACGATCATGTAAAGGGATACACTTTTCTGTGGAATCCCATGATCGCTAATGATTGATACTTCACTTATGAGTTCCATTGCATAGGTATTACAATTGGCATTACATAGATCTAGGTCAATACAATGTATATATTAAAATGCCATCAACATCAACTATGGTTTGCTCTTTAAGCTTGTGTGTCGATTTTCAATGTAATCGGTAGAAATTATCCAACTTAGGGCCACAAGTAAATGCCAGAGAGGTGAAAAACTATGAGTGAAAGAGAACAAAACCGTAATGTTGTTTTAGTTGCTGAATTTCATTTTGAATCCGAAATACACAGAACGTGATGAACTCCAGGATCCTTGCCTTTACAAGTTTATTTCACCACTGAGTTTTTCGAATTTGACAGACTTTGCGGAATTATTAAAGAAATTCCATCGAAATACCTTTTTTATGAAATAATATTTCATTGCTACAAGTGCAGCAAGTTGTTTATGGATAAGAAACTCAAAGAATAATTTAAACTCAAAGAATAATTTAAAAGTCAAAATCAGTAAACATTTTAATTTTTACAGCATATTCCTCATTTAGAAAGATAAGTTAATCATTCGCTTTTTTCCTTTGCTTTCAAATTTCCATAAATTTTTTTTCAAATCGTATTACTCAATTTTGAGCGTATTTTCTTATGAACCATAGCTTTTCCTAGTCATTTATTTATTTCCGCTTTTCATAGGACCTTTATAACGATTTTCCGTTAATGCTGATGCTCTGCCACCACAGGAAACTCGAGTCATCTGTTAAGTCAATGGTATAAAGCGGACGGGGAACCGTTTTTCGTTCCTCCCCATTTCAGAAGGTTGGCGAGAGATTGCAAAAGTATGAGAACGGTTTTAAAATTAAAAAGGATGTTTACTGTTTCCCGTGACTTGTTGCTCGTGCTTTTACTGAGGAATTGATTATTTTGAGTTGAGAATTCATGGGTTGCTGCCATTCCTTCTTCATCCTCTTTTGTTCACCATTCCCATTCCCGGTATTTTCCATCAAACATGTCCCTTCCTGCCATAATTCTCGGTGATGACACTTGATGCCAAAGAGAACACATATTCTGCGGGATTTACGGGGATACCCGATAAATTTATATGCTATACCCTTTTCCCTTCCTTTCCGAATGCAGACTAAATCCTTCCTATTTCTCTCCTATCTTTCATTTATCCTTTCACCTTCCAGTGACCAGCAATTTCTCCAAAGGTATCCGACCATTTTGCTAAGCAAACGAGAGGTAGCATCACATCTTTTAGCTGAGAATACTCTAATGATGATGGGTAAATCAGGTGTATTCCTTTTTAGTGTCATCCTCAATTTTTATTTGAATATAATATTTAATTAGAATGGTTCTTCCGTCAGCAATTTTAACTTATAACTTATTTCGCGTAACCGTAGAATTTACCACATTGACGAAGTCTCTTTCAAAGTACTTATAGAAACGTTTTAAGATATAAGGAGTAAATTAAGTACCAACAAATAAATTCCACTTTCTCAGGTGAGATATTGTAGAACAGCATTTTCCAATGATACTCAAAAGATATCGTACTGTCTACCATTTATTACAAATTCTTACAACACGTAATTTAACTGTCTTGCAGTCATCATCAGGTAAGACCAGTCTTCAGTCTTCAGCAAGACATTTGAATCACGTGTTTAAGGAGTTTGTAATAAATGATAGACAGTACGATATCTTTAGATTATCATTGTAAGTACCAACAGTGAGAGAATCTCCTTACTGTTTATTAGCTAATGCAACGTAGAAACAGTTAAGCCAAAAACTCATGTTGACTATTCCACTTCTCTACAAGTTATAACTCATTATTGTGCAATTGTTACTCAATACCTATTGTCCGAAATTCTCGTAAATTTGGGAAAGAAATTGTAAGCCTCTATTGTCATCTATTTCTCTTATCTTGTGTTCTCATTTTTCTCAACTATCTCATGCAAACTTATAATTGCACAACCTCTGTGTCATCAATTCATACAATTTTACTTATCCCATGAAAAATAATTCAACTTTTCTTTATTTCATTCTTAAGAACAATCCTAAGTACTACCACAACGTATACTCTACTCTCATGCGCCAAGTTCTCCCCTCCCTCATCTCATGACGAAATAAAAACATGTAATTTTTGCAGTTTTCTTTAAACCTCCTCTTTCCTCAACCGGTTTTCATGATTAAGCGTCATTTTGAAGTAGTTTACAAGTGAGACAGTATTAATGATAGTAAAAAACATACAAGTCGTTTACCCTCGTCTTTCCTGTTGACACCTTGAAAGTGATGTGGAAGCTTTGAAACCGGTTTTCCAGTGGCAAAAAAGCGCGGAGAGTTAACAAGTTTTATCATTCGTATGATGTCGAAATTCCTTCGTATCAAATTCTTTGTAGTTCCATTTTCTCAATTCCTCGGTCAACTTAAAAAGGCAATCATCATTTAGAATATTTTTCATTGTCTCTCATTTCTCGGGCGAGAGGTAATGTAATACATAGTTGCCAGCTTTTAAATATCGTATTATTTTCATTCAATTTTTCAGAAAAATGACCATTTTCTCGACTTTTCACACAGAACTGCTTTCATTATTCGATGATTGCCTCCTGGTAACATATTCTCTGCATGGTCTTCTCTGCTGCTGTTCATCTCAGCTCGTCTCCTCATTTTCATGTCTCACTTACCAGCTAAATGATGATGATTGGATGTTCCCTTTCCTTAAACGGTATTTTAATTGCCCATTTTCTGTACCATTTCCTTTCTCTGTATCATAAGTTTTTTTAAAGAAAAGGAATGGATTGTTCAAGGACATAATTTTCTAGCCACCTATCTTTACAGGCGGCAGTTTTCTCAGGTTTTTTCTCCCTCTGCCCCTTTAAGATTTTTATCTTGACTGGAATTAGTTTGTGACTGAAGGGTTTTCTTCTCTAACTGTGGTATTTCTTTTTGTATGGAACAAGCATTTCTCCCTTTGAAGTTTCTTTATAGTAATTAACTACCTCAAATCACCGTAAACTTCCATTAACATACAAGACGATGGGTAAATGTTCTTCTTCTTGCTTTCCATTTTTAGCCATGTTGCCTTTTCAGGCTTCATGTTCGTAATTTTGGTTTCTCATTTTTTCTTCTCCCGTAAGTGGTATTCTCTAAAATAGTTCTGAGAATCCTTTCTTGAGGCATGTGCTCATCATGGTCTTTCCATCATTCCTTATTATTTGTTCCTACTTCTGTCCCTGGTTGTACTTCTAATTTATGCCTTATATCTATATTTTGACGTGTTCCAGACATGTACAGCCTTAAACTGATTCAAGGATTTTCATTTTTGACGTTTAATTCTGTTTGTATTCTCTTTTTCTTGGTGCCAAAGCTTTTAATCCAGGTAGTTTTGTGGGGACTGGCATTATTTGGTAAAAATTTTATTTGAGTTTCAGTTTCAGATTTTTATTTCCGTGATTTTTTTATAGTCCCTCACTTTACTAGGTAAATAGTCATTTTTTATAATATATTTGTCCTCTTCGTACGTACATCACATCCCAAAATTTAAAATGTGATACCTATTCTATGATATTATTTTCAAATATATTTGTTTGCACTGGATACTTTCCTATCAATTCAATTGTCTTGGTTTTCTGTGGAGATATTTTCAAGTTATAATCTTTATATCTAAGATTTATTTTATGGACAGCTATTGATAAATAGTTTATATTTTCTTGAATTACGACTTGTCCATAGGCAAATATCATCGAGCTTGAAAATTCGCTTTTCCGTGTATGAATTCCTGGTGGTGGGACTTCCTTTCATTCTCGTAGACAGCCATCCATGTATATAATAAATAATGTGGAAGCAAAGTATACCCTTTGCTAAACACTTTGATTGGTTTTTTACAGATGACATTATCGATTAAAATTTAGGCATTTGAGATGTGGCTGTGGAGAAGAATGGAGAAGGTGAGGTGGACGGAGAGGATGACTGACGAGAAAGTGCTTGAGATGGTGAGCGAGAAAAGGAAACTTCATGAAATTCGATTGGATTGGATATTTGGGGAGGCGACCGACAACTAAGATCATTTACGCCTTAGGAAACAGGTGGGAACACGGAGGAAAGGTGGATAGAAACCCGGCGTCAGCATCAGCCTGCTCTTAACGAAAGGCGCCAAGGGGACCGCAGTTTAACGTCTCATCCGATAGACGGAGTACTGCACTTGAAGTGCCCTCCACAAGACACTCAAGTAGGGATCGGGTTTCCTCTGAAAAACTTTCCTCCACTGCAGGGATATGAACCCAGGCCGTCCGTATGGTTAGCCAGTACTCTAGCCACCACACCAACCCCATGAAATTCGAGATCGGCAGAGGAGGTGGCTGAAGGATGTAATTAGGGGCGAGGGATAGCACAAGAATGTGATAGAGGGAAGGATGTTGAGCAGGCGGGGAAGAGGAAGAAAGCGGATAGGTTTTATGGACAGAATGGAGAAGGATAGATCGTATGCTGAGGCGGAAAAGGATATAGTAGAGCGAGATAGCCCCCTGAAAAAGTAAAAAATGGGATATTCTCTGACATTCAATATGACCTACCGTAACCGGGAGAACACTTAAAACAATAGCATTTATTTATAATAGAATGTAATTTTTTATTTTAGTAGTCAGATAAAAAATGATACTCTACACTCATTATAACCTAGCAAGTAGTTATTTTTTTGTCTCAATTACCCCCCTTTTCCCCACAAAATGGTCCCCAGTCCGTCCGTTTCGTCTGTTCCGAGGGGTTGTACTGCGGTCTTGCTGCTGGACAAGGGAGGGACAATGCTGGCGATTATGGAGACGGCCGATGGCACTGTGCGCCGGCGGCGGCGGTAGATGGTAGCTTGCTCCCAAAGCATCCCTCAAATGCTCCTCTAACTGCTGCCCCCACCCTCCGTCACTCCGCACTTACCCCATACTTCCCTCTCTCGGTTTTCCGGCTCCGGACATGCACTAACATCCTAGTGGGAAATAAAATGTTGAATTCCTGAATTGCAGCGGCGAATAAATACCCTTGCTGCCTCCGCTCAAACATTTTCTGCCTCCCCGCCGCGGCGAATGCAAATGCGACCCCGAATGTATTTGAGTTGCATTTACCGGGACGATTATCTCCGCACTTCCACTCGTGGCGGTGCAGTAAGACAGGAATGCTGTCATCGTGAGGAGCGTCATTCTTTCCCGAGCGTCAAGCTGGGAGCCATGGGCCGACAAGAATTTTTATGATTTCAAGTGCCTGTTAACCCAAAGTGCCATCAAGGGGATAGCCTGACATTATGCTGCGTTGGAAGAGAAAAATCAACGTTGAGAGATTTTTGAGTAAACATAGGAGAAGACTACTTATGGACTCTCTCATTAACAGCTGAACGTGGGAATAAATTTAAGAGTTTCTAATATCTTTTTTGTTGACATGCGGGTATACTTAAAGTGCATACTTTTATTATGAAGTCTGAATGAATATATCTTCCTTTTGCCCTCTGAATCACTTTTAACTCTTCTAGATATACTTCGGAAAATCCATAGAAACTATTTCCTTAGTTTAAAATATAATAATAGTTAATAAATGACTTAAATACTTAATAAATAGCTTAAAATGCTCGTAATGGTGCTGATAAGTATCCTTCTGGCTGAATAATTTGTCTGTTAGGAATTAAAATTACTTATCCTGCATTTGATTGGCAAAATTTCTTAAAGGTACCATACTCTGCTTGTACCTGTAAGCCTAAACTAATTATAATTCTTTTGTAGAGATGTAATTGTTTTTGTACCAGTTTAACTGCAAGGAAGTTTAAGACTTTTGTAATCCTTACCTAAGTCTACCTTTGGCTTAATTGAAATGCATCACTTTAAAATAGTTACGTTTTATGAGCAACATTTACTCAAATATTCGTCATTCGTCACTTCGGTTAGGAATCTTAAAATGTATTTTATCATAGGTCTAGGTGCATTAAGAGCGACGAGCACGCCATCAATTCTAGAAACACAGTTATACCCCTATTTTAATTCCGCACAGATGACATACTTCCTCCCGCCCATACTCATATACTCAGGGCATAAATTAACATTAAACTCGAACTTTCGGGTGATTTTGGATAACGGAGAGACTCCCCTCCGTGAGCCAGAATTCATTATTTTCCGCCATTACCCGATACATATTTTTCCCAGAAACCACCTTCTTCCCATTCCCAACCCCCTTTAGTTCCCTTAAAAATCGCCAACCCACCCTCGGCAACCCTCTTTAGCCTTCTCCAACTCCCTCAAAACACTGAATAACCCACACCCCCTCCTAAATACCCCCCTCCCCCCAATAACGCCCCCGTCAAACAACAGGCGGCCTTCTCTTCCGAGACGCTGACTACCCATCCCCACCTCCCATTCTTTCTTGGACTGGGATGACGGAGCGGGTGCAGGGAGAAGGAATAGAGCCGGCGGAGGGGCGAGGGGTTGAAGCAGGAAACCTGGGCATTGAATTAAATGGCTAGGGTCTTATCTCACTCTCCCCCTCCCGTCTTATTTTTCCCCCATTTCTTTTAAGATTCCCCCTCCGCCTCCGTCTCCTTATGATCCCCACCCCTCCCCTTCTCTCCTCAAGCCCACCCCCCACCCCCTTCTCCTCACTCGTGCACCCCACTCTTCCATTATTCATCTCGTTCCCCACCCCCACCCTCCTCCGTTTCGCGGGATCTGTCTGTGTCAGATGCCGCGGCCTACCCCCAACAGCCTACCTACTTCAAAACCTGGGTATCCCCCCTCTTTTTACACTCCCGCTCCTTCATTTCCTTCTCTTCTTCTTCTTCCAACTCGAAACCACCGCTCCTTATATCCATCCATCCACTCTCTCCCTCTTGTTTCGCCAGTCCTCCCTCCCGCTCACCCCGACCGCACACACTCCCACTCCACTGGCGTACTTGCCCTCTTCCACTCTGCGGCGGCGGTCTGCCCTCTTAACCCTCGCTCGAACAACTTAGCTCCCGAAACTCGTTTCCATCGCGCTTCATTTCCTTCTTTAAAAATTTTCTTTTTTTGATGCGTGGAAAGCATTGATTTCTCATGTTTGCTTACGTTGCTAATATATGGAATATTTGACTTTTATTAAAACTCATTAAATAGGGAAAGAAATAGGGGGAAGCCCATTAAAAATCAAAAAACAATATTAATTTTCACGTTTTTCCGACATCCAGTTTAAACTGAAACTAAAAATTTGGTTTATACACACATAAAGTGCTTTTTATGAGCCATAGATTGTCGTCTTTGTCAATTTTCCCTATCGCTATAAATCTCGTTTATTTATTTGACTAGGAAAAGAGGAAAGGTTTATTAAACTTATTATCTACTTAACCAGAAGTGTTCTCGTTGTTACGTTAGGTGTAAAGACATGTTTTTTTTCACTTTCACCCGGTTAAGTACTATTATACAAGTAGCTACTTATTTATTTAAAAACTCACGACTCGCGTATTTTTCAACTCCATAAATGTTTTCCTCTTGGGTCATTGCTTTATTCGAAATTCTCTCTCAAGATCTATTAGCTGCTGAAAAGTTGACTAAGCAATTTCACGTATCCTCAGAGCCAGTTAATGTGTTTCGCTGGAGGGGTAAATTTCTCTCTTAATTGCTCTGAATCTCGTGTATTGAGTCAACAAATAAAAATAGGAAAATTATTTATAAAAGAAACTTGGTATTTCTTTTGAAACATGGCGCAGAATAGAAAATAAGTGACAACGTGGTCAATGGAAACCGTAAGAGTTTGGATGATATATTTTTGTTCCATTTCGTCCTTTTAATCGCTTAAAGAGAAAAGTAAGCAAATTAAATATTCAGTACCCAGCGGAAACGTAGGAGGTATTGACAGTTTAGTTTCGAAATTTTTTGGACATTAACCTGTGAGCGAATGAGCTGAGAAGTTGCCTGCATGCATTTGATTTCAGGCGTGATAACATCCCTGGCCTTACTCCAAACAATATTATAGTTTTAATGAGTTGTATTTTCAAGAGGTGTTACAGTGGCTCCAAGTCACCAATCCGACCTCGACTCAAAAGAGCAGGAATTCAAGCGAGGACGTACCGAGGCTGTCAAAACGTACCAGGTGTGAAACAAACATCGCCGGCTAATTAATTTCGCATGGATATGAATGGGACCGATTAACATAACGGCGACACGACCCAAAATGAATCGGTGGGAGTGAGTGTGTTGGCGCGCGTCAGAGCCTCTTGTAAAGCAAGACATCAAGGGGGTTGGGTCGTCTGTCCAGCCCAACGGCCTAACGCATGCGCCCCGCCGAGGAATTTCTTATCCGCTCCAGCCTTCCAGCCGACGAGACGGACGTAAGAGCGAAATTAGACGGAGACGGCGTAGACGCCGAGGAGTACGGAAGCGAAATTGGCCCTTCAAGGAAAAAGAAATCGCTGCAATCGATATGCGACATCGATTGGGCAGCCACAGACTGTGGACTAATGAGCTCTCCCGAAGCCTCTCTTTTTCGCGTCGCAAGACTCACCCGGAAACCAGTTTTTTTCCATTTTCAGTGCCCATTTCCACGACTCCCACGCCCTTATTCCCCTTCCCCCCTCTTCTTCTTCCCTCCCGTCTTCGGCCGCGCCCTCTGCTGGTCACCGGGCTGCCCACTCCCCTCTCTAAACCTCCTCTCCTGCCTCCACCCCTGTGACCGCCGATGGCCGATGGCCTCCGCCTTCAACGCTCTCCGTTCGGAGAATGCCGTCGCCTTCGGTCGCACACATGTGCGGAGTCCCTTAATGAAGAAGCCGACCCCAGTAAGGCACGTCCAAATGACCAACTTAATGGGTTTCCCCGGCCCAAGATGGCTATCGCTCAGGAATGTCCCATGGTACTTATATCACCCGTCTTCTATAACTTTCATGCCGCTCTCCTAAAGTCGATCCGCGTTAATTAAACGGGAAATTTTGTTTTAGATTTTTGAACATCAATTTTTTAATCAATTTTTAAGGATAATTTAATATTTTATATAATTTTAAGGGATTTTTAGGGATAATCAGGGTTCCCTCTAACGATAAATGTTGCTTAAATATCGTGTAAGGAATGAAAATAAATTATTATCGAAATACATTTGTATGTTTGATATAACTAGATGTGACTTCTGATAACATTTATTAGAAAAAGATCATACTAGAGACATATAGGGGAGACCGTGGCTATTTGGGTACAGGAGCATCTTCGGACAATAAAAAATTATTTAGCAACTAAGCGAGCGAGCGCGTGGAAACTAACTGTATCAGGCGCCCACCACACTAGTTCACTCAATGCACTGCCAGTCTTCCACTTCTCTCCGTTATAATAAAAGACCGCACTGTGTTTTCTGAGCTGGTTAAAAATAATCTTCCATTTCATTTCCCAATTAACTAGAGTGAACTATCATAACAAAGGTATTCAATGTACTACAGTTTTGAAAAGAAATTATTTGGCTAAATTTTGATGTGTTTTAATTTCTTGTGAATTTGTTATAGATACCTCCAGGAAGATTAGATGAAAAATATGGTGACGGGGCAGGGTCGTACAAATAAAATGATGGAACAAATGGAGAAAGAAGCAAGAGCTGCCTATTTTGACAGATAAGCCTGAAAATAGAAGTAATAGGGGCTGAAAGAGATAAAAATGCACTTATTAAACGTTCCTGGAGCCTTATAAAAATCCATAACAAGGAGTACATTTGATTTAATGCATGAAATGCAAAATTAGGTGCATGAATGATGCATTTAATAAAACATATTGTCCTGTCCTTTAACTAACAGTAGCAGTGATAACGATGATGGCCACATTTGAATGCTTTCATTATATGTTATTATATATTATTAGGCTGATGAGTGACTTTATACCATGGGAAAAGTTTTCTGTATTGACCCTAAGAGCCTTTATGTAAGTGGACAAACGTAGCCCGACCTGTGTACCAACTTGCCCCGCATAGGAGGCATGTTGGTACACGTGTATTTATTTAGGAAGAACTTTAATATATATGAGTATCTATCTACCGTTGCTAATCATTGTAAGTGAATAGTGTTTCAATATGCTAGCATATTTTTTACATTTAAAACAGTTATAGTTAAAATAGTAAGATCAAAAGACAAAAGTGTAACCAACTAGCCACGGTCTCCCTTAATGAGCATGGACTGAAAGGATGGTGGTCAAAATTGAAACTCTTCTTTGTTCCAGACTGCATAAAATAGGTACTAATAGGTAGAAGTACTGAATTGACAGTGACGGGGAGCGTGCAATATATTCTGTGGGTACGAGTAATGTAATAAAAACAACCAACTCTCTTTACTCTATCACACGGCAAACAAACTGATGTTTTTTATTGCTTAAGCTATGAACCACATTTTCTCTGCAGACCAGTCGCAGCATTACAAATTACACCATTGGCAGTAAAAATACTTCCTGCCTTAAAACTATGGATATTATATCCACTACACAGAAATAAACAAAAAGAATTAGCAAAAAAACTTACTTTACTTCGGGAAGTTTTAAGAGCCAATTTAACAGCAAAAATGAAGGATAGAGCGTTACGATTTTATGCCATTTTTGTCAGTTGGTAATACAGTCAGGGTTTTGTATCTCTAAGGAAACACATAAGTATCATTAATGAAACAAGATTGAAGAATTGTTGATCATTGGCGTTGATTTACGTTAAAAAACTTCCTTATGTTTCATTTAGTCCAAAGGTAATGAATGACTATCTTTTGTCTTTCATTGTGTGCGTACAGAATCCTTGCTGATAGATACGCATTAAATTCACTTGCTGCGGCGATTCGGGACTTTAACCGTTGAATTGTTCCGTTGTGGAAATAATTCTGGGAAATAAAAGGCGGAATTCATTTGCGAAGTAGCGAATGGCTATTTATGATTAGCTTGATTGTGTGCTTACCTCCTGTTGCACAGCTGGCCACCTTGGCGCGGATCCACACCATTTGAAATTAATGGCATACAAGGCGATAACGCGAACGGTTTCCTAGGCTCTTTGCTCTGTATACACGGGGGAAATTTCACCTCTTTTTATTATTTATGAGAGAAAGGCAATCAATGCTAAGTACGTAGTTTCCCATTTGGATAATAATAGTCTCTGATCGCTCGGTGCGGCTCAGTGGCGATTCTTTTTTTACTGAAAGCGTCCAATTAATTTAAAGTGTAAATTTTTTGAGCTAGAATATTTGAGCCACTGCAAACGCGATGGAAACAAATTTTTCTCTATTCAGTTGATTCAGCAGCCCCATAATTTTATTTTTATTCATTCCACGAGTTTCCTGAAGCTAAGTGCGTTTAATAGAGAGCATTTGACTAATCACTATAATAGTTATTTGTTGTAGAATCTTGCACACTAATTAATTGAAGTAATAAGCAAGAACATTATGGCATGAATATGGGAATCATACGGGAAATTCCTAAAATTATTTAGAACCGTAAAATTTTACTAAGATACCGCTAAACTTAAAAATGTAAAACTTAAGACTGATCATTTATTTTATTTGTTTCTGCTCTACCTTTTTATGAATGCACTTGATACAACCAGAAAATGTAAATCAGTAGACATGGTGGAGTTTTTCTAACGTAAAATATGCCAACAAATTGAAAAAAGTGGTGATCAAAGTTATCCATCATCTGAGACCACTTTGATTACTCGAATGTCTTTTTGTGTCATTCACCTTAGATAGGGTACGTAGACGTCAATTTCAAATCACAAAATTTTAAATTCAGCTTTTTTGATACTAAGAAAGGAAATCGACGCTAAAATTTCTAGGTTCTGCTGTCTTGAAGGTGTTGAGGAAATTAAACTTAGTGAAATTTAATCTGGAAAGTTTTGAAGATATTAGAGGAATGTGCACGGACGTAATTTGAGAATTTATCGGGAGGTAGAGGTTACTGGGGGCTTCGGGTTGATAGGTAGAGTTTTAAATCCTTTTGAGAGTAATGTTCGACAACAGAACTATTGCCAATATTCTCTTCTTTCCTCATATCATTCCATTTAATTACTTTCATTTAATGAGATAAATAAAGCATAGTAACGATATATGCACCAGAGTACTATATATTTCCGAATTTGTTACATAAAGAGATATATTTTTTTTAATGCTGGGGGCAACTTGTCACTCCTGAATCACGCATACAGAAATATGACAGTGGATAACTATGTCAATTGATTTTCGTACCGTCAAAAATTGTTCAAGTTTATTATTTCAGTCTTCAATAATCCGTGGTAATGCATAGACACCTCTTTTGAGAGCCAGTGAGATTGAAACCTCGTGGTAATCTAAGTCATCCCACCACACAAATTGGAAATAAATTGAACACACTCGCGGCCGCGAAAGCAGTCAAATAAATTTTGTCTACTTGAGGTACAACCTCTGACATTTTATAATTAAATATTATGATTCAATATAAAATACTAACAAAAAATTACTGATGGAAAGTTCTAAGACGTTCAGAAAACGACGAACTCCCGAACTATTTTCTGCTGACTCTGTTCTCTAGAACTCAGATAAAACACCGAAAAAAGCATGAGAACAATATGGCTACAGTTGTGCCATACGATTAATTAAAGGAATATAGGAGTAGTTTTATCGTCACCGTTAGTTCGTTACTCAGTCAAATCCCATTTGCTTTCTGTGGCCATAGTACTCTTGCCTTCGATCATTTCCTACCTTCATAGTCCTGAGAAGGCTTAATAAAACACCGCAGAAATCGTTACTAGAAAGCTGCATACACACTGCCATCATTGTGGGAATTCTATGAAATTGGAATGACAATGAGTCCGTTTCAATGTCAGTAGATGCCCTTGCCTTCCTCTCAACTGGTCTCCTGGGAGAGTACCAAGCCCCACCTCGCCTCCATTTTCCCTTTTGCTTGGATTCCCTTGTTCACTTCCCACCAGCCGTGAACATTTCTTGTGCCATCCTGCTTCTCTTTAAGGAGAACTCTAGTGGAATGAGCACCAGCCCTCCTCCCTCCGGCACCCACTTCCCTACGACCGACCCACACCCCCGTTCCTATTCTGTTGACTCGCATTCGCTGGGGGATAAACACAAACTAGCGCCGATGTTTGCTCGGTGGCAATTATCAGAGGTCTGTCTACACGGGGTCTTATTGTAGAGGGCACTCATTCGTGAGGGTGCGCCGGGGGGGAGGGTAGAGGGTGGAAGATGGCTCGGAAAGGGAGATGTAAGAAGCTAGTTACGGTTGACTAAGGAAGGAATTGGGATTTTGAGAAAGGATCAAGTTCTGACATTGGATTTGAACAAGAGAGAGCGAGGAGACGCGAAGGGAGTAGGGATTCGTTTCCTTGCATTTGGAAATATTTCAAGTCCCTAGGGCAAAATCAGGTGGAGTCACATCCCTCATCCCACTCGGAAATCTCTTTCCTAAAGTTTGTCGTGGATGCTCAGACAACTACCAGAAGTTATTTAATCCATCCACGCTTCTTATGAGGAGCACGGCATGACTGTAATGCACGCGATTCATGTCTCACATCTATTGAATGCCAAATATTCTGTGAATGTTTGTGATTTGCGACTACTACGGTTTACTTTGAAGATGGATATGATTATACTGGTGTCGAATGCTTTCGCATTTCGAACTTTACGATTATATTTCATTTTTTATGTATTCTATATGCACCTGCATTTATTGCGATTTGAGTAGTAATAGTTGCCTAAAGATAAAATATCTGATATTAAAAACTTAAGACAGGGATATGATAGGTATATTTTTTCAGGGGATTGATGGATATTTTGAATGAAACATTAATCGTATATCACTAGTTGTTATCATTAATTGTATATTGTTATATATAATATGTATCTAATTTTGTAAGCTAGCCAGATTAGTTAAAATACTTAAGCGTTATATATCAAGTGAATCAAATTTTCCCGTGTCGAGGACTTATTTATCTCTTTCGAATCTATAAATACCTACAGGAAAGAGGAAAAAAGTGGTGGTTGGAATGAAAGAAAAAGCCCGTAAAGATGAGAGAATGTTTTAGTGGAAGGCGATGCTACAAACTACGGGTGAAATTTGCTAAATAATGTCTCAGTATACGTTTTATTTAATAAAAAGTTGATATTATTAAATGGTCAATTTCCTTATCAATATCTAGTAGATAATTCAACAAAACTAACAGCCAAACAATTCAATTTTGCCTAATGAACAGTATGTAATGTAACTTTCCAACGCTGATTTAATATTTTTGATGCTCTTAAAGAGTGAAATGGTAAAAAAATACGATCGAAAACTTCATAAAACAGCTGAATTGGTTAACTCCTTGTAATTGTTAGCGTTATTTTTACCCAAATGGTCTGTTGCGGCAAAGCGGATTTTTTAAAAGCATGACCTCATCAAATTTCATTCTCTAACAAAAAAGATAAAACCCGAAATCCATGATAAGCGTTTTCTTTACTGCGTGCCAATTCCTCGACAAATTGACGCATTGTTGGGAGGAAACACTTTTTTATCACTTTTATTTTTCTCTCGCTCGCAAATTTCTCACAAAATCTTTTCTTTTGCCATTTTGTGCCCAGTCAGAGGTACCGTCACGCACTTAACCCTCTCATTCTTTCCTCTTTGTAACTCAAACAATCTGCGTGATTAAAACAACACCAATCGTATTTATTCTTATATTCGAGGAAAAAGAGAGAGAGAGTGAAAAGAATTTTTTCCACTTATCCCAGAGTGAACATTTTTTTCTATTCTGCCATTCTTCCTTCGTCTCTTTTCCACTGAGATTTCTCCTCTCTCTCACATCCCTTCCACTACGCTGGCTATTCTACCCTCCACCTCTCTTCCTCTTTCTTTCACACGATCTAAGCACTCTTACTCCTCTACCCTACTCTTTGCCATCCTCCTGTCCACTCTAAGAAGCTTCCGCCTTCCATACTCCTTCACCCTTCACTCTCCCTGCCTTCTCTCCAGGCACAACAAAAGATTCCGGGAAAAAGAGACGCCCGGAGGAGGAAAATGATGAAGAAGAAAAGAAGGAGCACATATCAGACCCCTCCAACACCTACTCCTCCCAGCTCCTCCTCGGAAAGGATTCCCTCCCCTGTTCCCCACACCGAAGGACGGCCCGACCCATCACCATTATCGTCCTCCGCCTAGTCCTGTCCTCATGTCCTCCCTTCCCCATTTCCATTGCAACCTTCCACCCCTGGCATCAACCCTCGCCCCCGACCCCTTAACCCAGGCAGCGACCTTTTCCTAACAGGGCAGATCCCCCCTTTTTTTTCTCTTCCAACACGACTCCCATCTCCTCCTCCGCCGCGTGGGTCGCTGGCGCCCGGCCAACGTCCGCGCCGTCGCCGGCGCTCTTCGCCGTCCGTGGCTGCTCCGGGGAAGAAGGGAAAGGGCTAATTTGTCTCTCGGCTCTTCGCTCTTTCCCGCGCGTCTGTTCAACACTTCCATTGTGTACTTGGAGGATGGAATGTTTTGGCCAGCTTTCCTTTTCTCATATAATACTTTGACATTAGTTGGTCTATTTTTCAGTATAATGGCGCTATGGAGGGCTTATTCTGAGCAGAAGGTGTATCAGTACTTTAATGTTAGTCAAAATAAATGGTGATTGGCAGAGAAAATAATATTTAAGACTTTTTGCTTCAAAATTTATCGCCAAATCGTCACGATATTATTGACTAATTTTAACTTTTCCATTACTAAGTGTTCAATCTATTTAGTGATCATTGTCGACATCTCTTACCTTGTTGGTTGTTTTTAGGTCTGTTGATTACCTCGATGTAGTTGTCGCCAGGTTTGAATATGGCAACTACCATCTGTATACCTAAGTGAACTAAGTACCTAAGTTTAAGGTTGGATTGGCTTTCACACGCATTTCCTTTTGGCTTACAACTTTTACAGGTTTAAGTTGTGAACTTTTGTGATCCATGATATTTTCCCATTTCAACGAATCACTAAAGTTCCTCTTGGTAGAAAATACTCCAACAGAAGCGTGGAGGTAAACAGATATTATACAGCTACCAAATTTCTCGTTAGAATAATTTAAATGCAAAATGCATTAACTTGGAGCTTCTTCCTTTAAGGTCATATTTTCTTCCAAAAAAAAGAATAATTAACCCTAAAAGAATCTGCCGTGAAAACTTTTGAAGTGTTTCAGCTACGCCGATGAATGAATCCATTCGAGTCAACGTTGAGAGGCTATTACAAAAGATGGAACTGGCAGGATGGAAAAAGATGTCATTAATGGAGAACAAGAGCGATGCCACCATCATTTCATCCGTAAAACACTATATTATCAACAAAACACGAGGAGAGAGAGGTTAGCAGAGTTACTCATTCATTGCCAAATATGATGCTTTAGACGCACTTTAAATGTTTACGAAATGATTCACTTTCAAGCGGTCATATCTGGAAGGGAACAGAGAAATGACAAGAAAGTTGAATAATTGGAACAATTTATAGTGGGAAGAATTATTGCAAACATGGTTTTGAAATCCTATGAATGCCGCTAAGCAGAGTTTTATGATGCATAAGATGAAGAGTTTTGTTGATGTAAAAAAAGTAGTGTTTTAGAGATATTTGCATGCCTTAATGATCATATCATCCTCTAACCTAGCAGTAGTATTGATCTCGTGGTAAAATTGATTTAAACTTTCTTTGTATGAAATTATCATGTGTAATGAAGATCATATTTAAGTTTTAAGTGTAATTTCTTCGAACTAATCACTGTTTGTTGTTATTTCTGTTGAATTCCATCTTATCATCAATAAATTGTTACATGCTATTCATTGATTTACTGAATTTCAGGGTTTCTCCAAATAGCGTAGTTTTTTTCAAGCACTCACAAAAATTTACAAGCAGTAGTTCATTATTTGAAATAAAAAAATATAGAATGAAAGTAGCCAAGTTATAGAAAACCTGGGCTTGTGATTTAGGTTTTTTGCTAAGCTCTGGCTCTTATTTCTCCTTGTTTTTTTGCAGCAAGTTACATAAAGTTTTTCCACATCGTAAGTCATACCCGCTTGGCGTAGAGCGGTCCTACTACTATTTGGAAGATAGATTGTTAACTTGATCCCAGAGTTTTATTACGCAGGTTTACTTCTCTGAAGCCCTTGGTAAGAAACAAATTTATTCACTTTTCATGGTTACTTTCGTGCACCATGTCTTTTCCCGAGCAAGATCATGAAAACCATAATGCCGGAATGATCGTTGGCCGGTACCAGCCTGACTCTGGCAGTTATGATCGCCACTTAAGGTAGACGGTCAATCAGTAGATTGGGGGACCGGGGGTCGTGAAGGTGTACTTCCCCCCGCCCACCAACCTTCCCTCCCGCCACACCAACCCTCTCACCCCACCCCACACGCCGAGCAAGCGCCCAGATCCGATAGCATTTTCCGCAAAGATTCCTTCTGCTCGGAACATTACAGTCATTCCCGCCTTTACGACGCTCCGCTCCGGCAGATACAATAAAAACCCATAGGACCGAGAGAGGGACCGAGAGAGACCGTCGGGAAAATGTGCATTTATGTCCGCATCGGCCCTCCTCCGCCCAACCCATTACTACATGTCCCCATTTATATGTAATAGTATATATGTGTATAGAAATGATATTTCCCTCTCCTCCTCCTTGCTCTCTGGGAGTGATCCATCCCTCCTGCTCCCAGAATGTCCCCGACCCGCTGCCGCCTCCGAACGTCCCGCTCCTCCCTCTTCCCCACTCCGCCCCCGACGCCCAATTACATGCGCCGGCTTCCCACCGCGAGAGGACGGTCGCAAGCCAGATGCGGTGCCTGCGATGGAGTCGCCCCGCCGCCGTGGAAGTGAAGTGACATCGAGGTCGGTGGCTAAAGGAGGAGTGCGGTCCTGGTGGACCCCAGGGTGCATTGGGGTGGGTTAGAGAGTCGAATGTATGTAGGAGGGGGTTGTACGAGGACTGGGGTCGGGAGTGCCCGAAGAGCTGGGGTGGGGATAGTTGAGTAGGGAGAGGATGGGGTGGATGGCTGGATTCCTCCCCACCCACTCCCGTTCCCTGTACGACGGGCGGGCAGCGCAGGAACATAGCCTTTCATCCCCTTTCTTTCCCTCTTCTCCCTTCTATCCCACCGAACAACTCCCAATCCAGCCATTTCGCAAATAGCTGTCGAGCATTTCCCAGCTTTGGGAACAAATGGAGCATCCCTTTCTTACATTACCCCCGAGTATGTCACGGAACAAGTAAATTTACATGTTATGTGCCTCACAGAGATAGGTTCGGGTTAAAAATTTGAATATGTTAACGGAATGGCTTATTTGTGGAGTTACAGAGGACCAAATTCCTGTCGCGTACCTTTCAGTTTCAAAATGTGTTTGGGAGATATGTAGGGTGAAAATTTCTGCATTATTCAGGATTCAGAAAACTGATTCCAGCATTGCGTTTTTATGGAATTGATATGTTTCTGAATAATGACTCTTCGGTCTCCTACCGGTTCTGAAAACCGGCTGCTGCGATTTTTTTATGGCTAATTCTGCCTTCGTTATCATTCAGTAAGAGAAAAATAGGATAAATCATCAGCAGTATTGGCCAGGGAAAAAAATCAAATCCTTCACATTATTTCAGTGTTTCCCTACCGTTTAAAGGTAGTCTATCTGTAGTAAACATCGGTTTTTGTTCTAAAACTGCTCCCATATGACACTTATGACATTTATCCTAAGACCAACATAATGTCCATAAGCCCTGGAGAGGTTCGTATTTGGCTTGAGGATTGAGTGACTGAGACGATGGTGAAGGATGGATGACTCAGTATACTAAATCTCAACAATGCTCTTCTAGTGACATTTCAATGTCAACAAATTTGGACTTACTATGGGAATTTTAAAATTAAGTTTCCGGGTGGTAACATCCAAATTTCGTTATTGTCGATGCCTGATAATTCTGGGGCCATACAGGTTAGGAAACCTGTTTATCGCGGCCGGGTATCATGAATGAATATTATATAGAGCCGCTTCTGTGTCACTATTTTGTACAGAAATTCATTTCTACATGTATTTTTCATTCCATTTAATCAATATGGATATCAGGGTTTACATTATGTAGCTGAAGTCATATAGTGCGGCTCAATACTATTGTACATACTGGCGGAAGGAAGCCAGATGAGAAATTATACTATGCATAACTTCCAGTATCCTACCTGAATATTTCAAATCAGTGCCATAACCTTCGGAATATATCTTAGGAATCTCCGTACTTCGGTAAAAGGCTGCAAATTTGCAACGCTTTTGTTAAAATTGCCTTCAATTCGCAAATGTTACCTTTATTTGCGTTACTCGTAGCTCTTCTTCTGTTCTTCAAAACTACGGCTATAAAATGCTTTCCATAAAAAGTACAAGAGCACGACGCCAGGGCAAAGCGAGTGCTGTGAGAGACATTGACTGACTTGGCGGGCGTGTTGCGATACTGAATGTTCAGATGGGGCAACCCCCCTAGATACCCCATCATTTGTCGCCATAAGTGTACTGGCCCATGGCAATGGCAGGAGAGTGCAAGTAAAAAGGACGCGGGGAGGAAATGACAGAGTGAGGCGGGAGAATATTGCTGAGTAACGGAGCGTGGCGTTTCAATGTATGCAATGAGTGCCATTATAACCCAATCAATCACCTCTGGGGATTGCGCCAGGAAGTCCACGTTCTCGTCCACTCTCCCCCCTTCCCCCACGCGCCCATCAGCAGTTTTGAGGGTTTGAGGATGAAGGGGTTGCCGGGGAAGTGGGTGAAATATTGGGGAGGTTATTCCGCCACCCTTCTTCGTTCTCTCGTTAATTCCTCTTATTCGACTATTTCGTCGATCGCTTCTGCACCCCCCCTCCAATTCCTGCACGCATAGATCCAAAACTATCTCGGAAGTGTCTCTTTCCAACCATCCTAAATGTTGATCAAGCTACTTATCCCAATGACGTTTTACCGCGCATTATGTTAAATCTACCAAGTGACCAAGTGCGAAGAAAGGGTAAGATTTGGCTATGGATAGGACTGGGTTGGCAGACACTAAGGTAGTGCTCTTTATAATTAGTCTCATGGCAAAAACCCGTTTATGTACGCCATCTCATTGGAAATCTGTTTACTCATAACAATTTTAGAACAGTGTTGAACATAGCAATTTTAGAACATGTTATCTATTAACAGAGGTAGGTCATGGGAACAATATCTGGCACAAGTGAGGAAGAATGCCGGGGCAACATCCTCCAAAGAAATGTAAAAGAAAACTCAGAAAATATGGGAACGGAGGCCTATATTCAAACCAATCTAAGGATTGATAACTGCATGAAGAAGATCTATTAACGACTCAGATTCTCACAGAAATTTTAATATTTTGTGTCTGCTTTCCCGTACATAATACGTAAAACTCCTTTTGCACGTACACAAAATAGCTCCCATTAAAGATAATGTTGAAATAAAACACGTTGATGTAACAACGATACACCCCAAGGTGTCGCAAACATTCCGTCTGGAAAGCGCTGCACTGGAGACTTGAAGATGACTAGAAAATCCCGTCATACTTTGATTGAAATCGGATCGAATGATTTCTTTGTTGACCTGGTGAAAGCCATTTTACCCCTAATGCATCTTGAAAACAGGTAGCAAGTACAAAAAAAAGGACAGGTGAATTATTTACGCGTGTTACACGTTCCCTCCCATAGCACGAACACCGTAATTTTGACATGAAAAATCTTGAAAATATATTTCCCACATATCGTAAAAGAGATAAGAGGGATTGGGACGGAAAATCGTGGGGCATAAATTTAATGGAGAATTTTTATGGATAATTCTTCCAGGAGCTGATAACGTAAATTGTACTTTGTATGAAATTGTACGAAATGTGCTGTGACGACTGAACAGTAAAAATAATACAGTAATTTAGAAATATCCTCGTGAGTTAGGCGCATCTGACTTTTTCACTAAAATTTTCGGGAAAAGAAATTTTGTGTGTGGTAAACTTGTAGATAGTGAAATTTTTCGAACAGGAAGGTGTTAATCCTCCAGAACACCCATCAATTTTCATGCCTCACACTTTCCCTTTTTTATATTTCCACAATTTTCAATCCTACTGACCAAACAACCACTGCCATACCTGCCATACTAGCGAAGGCCCAGAGAATAGGGAGAAAACGTAGATTTTGAAGGCTCGTTTAAACTCTACGTCTCGCGAGCAATGAATGACTTCATTTCTATAAATATTTCACAACATGTCATTAAACCCACTGCTGAAGCCAAGGTGTATATTTCAGCTATCGCCGTAAAATAGATTTGTGATGCGATGAAATTAAAAGGATATTTTTTCTCAGGGTTGGATAAAACCACCCCTAAGTTTCACTTTATATCTCTTTATTAAGTTACCCAGCCGTGACTGCAGCATTTATAGCGTGAAAACTTTTGACCGGTTTCAGTCCTAATTTTAAATTTACAAATGAATTATTTGTGTATCTTGTAAAATGAATAACAAGTCAGCGTGACGATATTATTTTTTATGTCGTAAGTAGACATTCGGTAGGTAAATAAGCATATAAAAGAATTACAATCCCATTAACGAGAAAATTTCAAGCTATAAGGAGTCACGATGAAACGCTTCTCTTAAGAAACTATATCGTCAAGCACTTGAGATGCTACGCTGTCGGAGGGTGGCTGAGATAAAGAGATATCTGACTGAATGACTGAATATATATTTTTTTAATAGTCAACCTAAATCTTCTACGAATATATTATTGTGTTAACACACATTTCCATTTTTCGGCAGAGCAAATTTGGCCGAGTGATACATAAATTGCTTGAAATAGTTGTTTGAAAATGGTAATTTATCTCATTATCTTTGCCGTATAAATTGCTGGAAGAATTAGTTGATGCAATAAGAATAAGTTTATTCTCTGTATCTTGATTTGATAAGAAAGTTTGTTCATGAATCCTGACGTTTTACCCAAATAGTAATATTGTGAGCATATTTCAGGTATCATAGGTGTGAGTATATAATATTTTTAAACCATCTTGTATGCTGACGAAAAGCAATGTAACTGTGATGGTTAAGGTATCAGTTATCAAATAACAGGGGATAGAGAAAAGAATTGGAAGAGGGAAAGCACGGAAGGAAAATGTATGTTAACGGAGTGTCTTAGTGTCTAGCTTTGTTTGCCTTGTAGTCAATAATGGCGTGTTTTTGCTCGGAAGGCTAAAGATCGATGAGAAAGGGAATGAAATCAAAGTCAACTTGAAGGTAAGAGTCAGCAACTGAGCCCATTGTTCCCCTCTGTGTTCGGACCTACTACCACATTTTTTCCCCTGGTCCGTTCCACTCCTCGCCCCGTCCCAGACACGCTTCCACTCAGCTCCGCCCCTCGTTAAGCCCTCTTGCCCTTTAGCGACCGCATCTGGTCATCACATGCCCAGCACCACCACTCTACTTGCACGGAAAAGTGGCTAACACATTGTGCCCCCGCCTCGGAAAGAGCGCCAGGGTCTGCTGGACTAATGTCATCCGCATACAGAGCTGACTGGTGCACTCAAGCTTAACCATTTGTAGCTCCAAGCAGACTATACCCCTCGCGTAGGGAACGAAATTGCATCAATTTGATCAACTGCGTGTAATAAAAGATTTCATCAATATAATTAAATTTCTCCTGATGCATCATCCATCAGTCATCAAAACCACCCGTTGGATTTATATTTAGAAAATAGGCTTCTATTGTAGTTTATGTATATATCCATCGTAAATATTTAATTTAATTATAGAAAATCTAATAAAGCTATTGGAAATGAAATTAATAATTAAGATTTTTTGGGGGTATTTTGAAAATTAAAATGACTTTCTGCCTTATGATTGAATGTATTGCATCAGGTTTTTTTTAAAGAATAAGCTGCGACGCATATAAACTAGTGAGCCGTCTACTGTATAGTCATACTGGTAGCATTGATACTGAGCTTTGGGTGTGCAAAGTGGTCAGGGAAGGCTGGCATAAATACAGAGAAGCTTAGGAATACTGAGGTTTTGTCTTTATTTTACCGTCAGATACAATAAATGTAACAGTGATTTCAGAGAAATCAGTTTGAATCATGGCGTGAAAGCGTCAAGTTTGCTGTTGATATCACCCAGTAAAAAAAGTCTTTCTCTTGAGAGCACCTCGGATTTGATGTATCCACAAACGCAGTCAATAAGTTGTAAATATTTAAGTACCTCCAAGAGTGAGAAGTGCGAGGTTTAGCGTTTTGTTCGCCCGTTTAATCAGACCTTCCCCGGGTGACTTCCACAGGTACCCAGCCAAATACCCTTCCGGGATCCAGACGCGAGGGGAAAATGCATATACGTATGGGTACCTCTTCGTCGCGGACGCCCTCTCGACTCGGTGCCCATTGGCTGACTTCCTCTCCCGCCCAAACCTCACGAGTGGCCCCCATCATGGCCTATTCGCCCCCGTCTATTCATTCACCTCCCCACTTCAGCTTCCGATTACATCTTCGACTCCATACCTCTTCTCTCTCTCACACACACACCCACCTCCCTTTCTACTTCTCTCTTGCCCCAGTCGTCAACGTCAGAGCCCCACTTTCACGCCCCCACTTTGCCCCCGTCGATCCCCGCCAAAGTCTCCGTCCCCCTTCTTCCCCGCGCCTCTCGACGCCGAATACTCCGCACCCGGCCTCATTGTGTGAACTTCGAGTGCGTCTGAGTGATCTCCCCTGGACCATTCGGAGGATCCCGACCTCCGGGCGGCCTCACTACCATCCGACGGCGGCACCGGAAACTCATTAAACCATGGCGCGGGAGAAATTTTCGCTCCACCCCGACTGGCCTTTGTCTTCCGCTTTTCATTTCGTTTCCCTTCACCACCTCCCCCACCGATACACGTACTCGCACTTTCCTTTCATTTTCCCCTCTCTTCATCCCCTTACCCCCACGCATTCTCGTGATCGTGCTAAATCCCTGGATTTTTCCTATTCCGCCCCTGTGCGGGCGTGTGTCACTCTGGTTGGTCGGCAATAGACAGGACCGGGTAGTGCGCCGCTCACGGCTCATCTCAGACATCCCTTTCACTCCAGAGATGTTGCAGAATTTTTATCGCATCTAAAATGTATGATAATATTTATTTATGATATTATTAATTGATCTAGGAGTGGCCCTCCTTTGCAACAGAAATATTATGGACTTCAAATGAATGCAAACAAAAGGTACCTCAAGTAAATTGAAGTTACACACATTAAGGTTATTGGGAGCAAATACACTTTAATAAACGAGAACAAAACGATAAGTAAATTCAAGTATCAGGAACATTGCATTGAATGACTAACAATAAAATTATTCATAAGTAAAAAAATTGTAAATTTTCAATAGACATTCTAATTTAGTCAAAAATTTATCTCGTCTACTAAATTGCTGAAAAGCTTTTCCTTGAATATAGCTGGTGATAATTGTTTTTCATATGCCTTGGCAAACTATTCCACAATATTGAAGCTGCCACAGTGAATGACTTCTAAATGGTGGATCCCCGAAACTGAGGAACACACAGGAAACCTTGGTCAAGTGTGGTAACCACATTTGAGGATGTAGAACTAAGTGGGAAAATTCAATTAAATGCCTTGGACTTTCGTGTTTGAGAAGATTGAACATGACAATCTTTCTTCTTTAGCTGAAGGGGCAATTGGTTTTTATGATTTTAAATTGATGGAAAGTAGCATTCAATACATTGGAAATGCTCATTATATGTTCATTCCTTGAGAGGTTATTAGTTGATATTGCTCCTAATTTTTCAAATTATTACTAAAGGGAATGATCCTATGCTGGATCCTAATCGTGGAAACTGTGGAATCTGAAATTTGGTTTTTACACGACCTTAGTGTTACCAATGACCATTGATTTCTTATTTTGGAGTTTAACTGGAATTATAATAATAAGGATGTTTGGCCCACGATGCAATGGTAGATATATATCGTCATTCACCATTTTTATAGTACTACTGAGATCTTACGGACAATAACGGTAATAGATATGCAGATCATCAGCATAGATAATATATTTACAGTGAACAATACAATTAGGGAGGTCATAAAGATATAATGAAAATAACAGTGGTCCCATAATAGACCCTTGCGGTACTCCACATGATGTTGCAAAGCAGTACGTTCGATTTCCTTTCAAATCTTTCAACGATAGACGACGCCCATTAAGATATGAAAAGAACCAGTTTAGAGGGGAACATGCGAAATTTAGGTTTCGCATTTTTTTGTAACAGATGAGCGTGATTTACGTGGTCAAAAGCTTTTGCGTAATCATACAGTAACAATACGGTTAACATCTTTTTTTCAATGCATACCTGATATCGTCAGTGGTATTGATTAAGGCCATCTGCGTTGAGTGGTTCTTACAAAAACTCGACAGATAGTGATCAAATAGCTGCTCAATTGAAAGATAGTTGACGGTCTAGACACTGAGAAGCAGAGTTGAGAATCGATATTAGACGATAACCGCGGAATTTCCAGGAGTGCCTGACAAAGCAAGGAATATGTAGACTACATCGTCGATTTTAAATTGTCGATTAGAGCAGGAGTAAGCTACAGATAAGGTTTTTAATTAATTTTATTTTAATCGATATATAATAAATTACTGCGTAATTTGATTTAGGACTCTTCAATTCATTTGGTATACCTAGTTTAATGAAAGTATAAATTACTATGATGGAATGGCACAAGAACTTCTACGGATTGAATGTTAAAGGAAGATTCTATTTATTCCGTATCATTTGTCGAGGAAAAGCCACTCGATACTAAATAATTTTTTAATTCATGAAGTGAAAATCTGTCAGCAAAGGTTTTATCGATCTGTCGGATTGATCCAAGGATTCTTAGTTCTCTCCAGAGGTCGCAAGGATTCGTGAGTTTAGAGAGTGCAGTCATGTAAAATTGCTGTTTGCCTTCGTCAACAAACTTTTAATATGTTGAGTTTAGTTTATTCGGGTTTTTCCCGCGTTGGTTCATTTTAACGGACAACAGTTTCGCCAACGTTACGTTTAGGACCTGACGACGCTAGCTGTAACGTTGGCGAAACTGTTGTCCATTAAAATGAACCAACGCGGGAAAAACCCGAATAAACTGAACTCAACAAATCACCGCGAAAGCCTCCGTACCAACTTTTAATATGGTTAAATTGTCTCACAAATGATTGATAAATGTCGTCGCTCTTTGATCGGACGGGTTAAATTTTGAATTAACGAATAGGAGTTTTGAATGATTTCCATGACAAGAAATTCAGGTCTCATCTTATACATGTGTGGTGATGTTGCAAGGACTGTTGAATGCAGCCGATAATAGGCGAGGCCTCCGACACCACTGCCATCTTCACCAATTCTGTCATGTCGATGAAGACGGATTTCGCCAATTATAATATTCCTGTGTGTATGATGAATTTGAAAGTGTTGATAAGTGTAAATCAGCATTCTTAAGTTGCTGACAATTGAGGGTTTAGATTTAGAGCCAAAAACAATGGAGATCCATTAGATTGGACGAATTCTACGCACGTTTTCGTGATAAATGAACGTAGTATCATTTAAATGCTTACTCAAATTCAACAGAGACGAAGGTACCTCACAATGTGGCCGTCTTTAACTCTCACAATTTCCGTGACCGATAGTTACTCGGATGACACCTCTTTTATAAATAACTGTTTCTAGTAAAAAAATATGTTAAGCTGCATTAATTGTCGCTTTCGTATTGGGAGTATTTCTGCTTTTCCTCTTACCTTTGACCATAACCCCAGCCATAGTTCCAGCTGAAATGAAAATTAAGCTCAATGTGTGAAATTCTTGAGCTCCCTATTTATGGGTAAAATTTGTTATTCGTGAATTAGTTTTTGGGAAATTCACTACATTCGTTCCATGTGGTCACAAAGAAAAGTATGCCTTATTTTTTACCACCCATTTCTTAGCTTGCTATGCAGCGCTCACATCGCTATCATTCTTGTTACCCTCGAGCGAAACTGATTTTGTGCCGTAAGCAATGGTTTGCTCCATGAATGCATACTGGCACCCCTATTTCTCTTTCAGTGCCGCGAGAAAAATCCACATAAGGAGATCACTCTCAAAAGTAGATTGAAAAGTAAATGGAGGCGACTTTTTCCTTTCCTTTGCAATATTGGTCTTTGGGTACAGGATTTATTCAATCATGTCCATTCTTGCTTTAGCCTCCATTGAGTCACACGCATGGGTTTCTCGAAATTTCTCTGGAAAATTCCATGTAATTCCCGAAATTGTTCAATCGAAAGATTAAAAATTTAATTTTACATTGGATTTGTAGCATCCCTATTATCTGACCACATGAACCTTGGAGTCAACACATTGATCCTCATTATATACAACCCAGTAATTTCTATAGGCATTATTCCTTTTCACTTTAAAATTCACCATTTCTCAGTCAGGTTACTTTCGACTTTAATACGTATTAGATACCAAGATTAAGATTAGAGCTCATTCTGTTTTACCAGAGATGAGTGCCTAGAGAAATGAAGGTAGTAATATATGAACCAGCGTGGCGAGTGCACTTGTGCATCTTTTGGTTTGTAGTACCAATACCGTTGTTAAAGATAACATTTCTGTCACGGAGCTCAAACGGTCGAATTTAAAATCTACATAGAGAGCAAGGTCAATGGGTCAATAATCTTTTAAATCATTTTCCACCCGGAAAAATACAATTTCTCGCGGATTTCCGTTTCGATTTCAAATAAACAAATAAACGATAACGATAAACAAATTTCAAAGCTTCATATGTTTCTTCTTTATGATCAAACCTACTGATAAAGGATATTCAGTTATTTGGAATGAGGCTTTCATTTTTCTCAGTACTGTGCACTTGAAGTACTTATGACGAAGTGGACGATACACCGATTCCAAAAGCCCAAGTCGTAGGTCAGTACAAATAAAAAGCAGTGCTCGGTTAAACATAGGTATTTTCACGAGCTTATAGCTGGTTTTAATGCAGACATGAGCGAAGGGAACTCTTCAAAGGGAATCTCTAAAAACTGGGCCAAAGCTATCAGAGCTGACCTGCTTTCTTTCTTTTTAGCAAATACAGTGATGCGTTCGATGTAAAAATTACTAATGTGGTTATCAGCCTTTGGCATAGTTTCTAGCCAATTTATGCAAGCATGTTCAACATTACTTCCCGAATTCTTTCACATTTTATTTAAAAAATGAACCATTTTTAAAAATTTTCAGCTCTTTTTTCATGTAAAGTAATTAATAACGTACCAAAGAGCCATTTAAGGAGAATGGAAAACATTTCACGGTGCGGAAAAAATAATCGTGCCACTTGCGTAAGTCTTTAATGAAATCAAAAATGTGTAACATCTGGAATAATCCATTTAATTATCATTTTATATGGAGCCTTCAGTAGCACAACCGCATATATTCTCATATTAACTATGTACTATATTCTTGAATTAAAACAGGCGACCATATATGAGTCAATGCAGGATACTAGAACAATTAAGAGCTCCTAACACTCATTGACGAATAAAGTCTACAGACGATATGCAACTTTACTAATACACGACTCGTAAAGAAACAGATATTAATCATAGGACTGAGTTAAAATTCTATATGACAATGTTGATAAAAGGCAGTCAACATGTAATTTTATTCAAAATAGTTCGGTACTGGTATCAGTATTTCCATATGCAATTTCATAACACCACCCCGTGACCGCGATTCTCCGTTCCAAGGTGGCTGACACCGTGTGGAAGCCAAACGGACGCACATTTCCCGTCGCAACCCTTCGAATGGCGCACTGGAATTTCAACAGCACCTGGGCGCCCCTGAAATATGCCTCAGGACGTCTGTCTTTGTGCAGCGGAGTTTCATTTTTTCGGATCCACCGAAACCATTCTTCCAATACCAAGAGCTTCGACTCGCATCTTTTATTTTTTTATGTTCTCCAGCCATCTCTAGAAATATGTCATCGAAATTTTCCATCCTACTCTCGTGGGTGTCATGGAAACGGGAGCGTAGAGAGATAGAGAGAGGGGGAGAGAGGCTCACACACAACAATATCGCTTCCGCACTCCCTCGGCTACATTCCTTACTCAGCGGTGAGGGGAACAAGGGAGTCGAGTGTAGTGGGTAGGGTGGAGGGTGAGGTTGAATGCCAGGGGAGGAAAGGAAACATATTCCTTACTCTTTCTCCTCATTTCTCCCGCGCCACCACTTCGGGGGAGGGCAGGTGCGGGGCTTGGACCATTCGCAGCAGCTGTTGCACAATATGCGGGGAGGGAAGAAGACACTTCTTCGCCCGCAAAGGCGACACACTCGCCGGAGGCCAACGGCTTAAACCGCACACCCCCTCCCTCCATCGTCCGCTCGTCCTCCTTCTTCGCTCGACTTCCTCCGCGGGTGACATCTCACCCGCTCGTGGACATCCGCACTCCCCGCATACACATTCCTGCTCCCTTCCGCACGAGCCGGCCATTCCACGCCCACCTCCGTTGACGTCTTCGTTTGCCACCTCCCTCTCCCCATGAGAAGAGGACCCCTTCCTTTCTCCCTTTCGACTCTTTTCTTCCTTCTCCAAAACATCTCCCGCCGGAGTTTCCCGCACTGTAAGAATTAAGTGACCTCCCTCAGTTCTCCTTTGGGCTATGGCTTCGCGATGACCACTGCATATGGTAGATTTGCCAAAAATTATGTGGTTGTAAGGTTGATGGAGTCGAATTACCACAAGTGAAGTATAACCTTATTCCTTTCATCGTCAAATTATGTCGTTGAAGTGTTGGTCCGAAATGGCTAATGACGAGTTCGACGGAGCCAGGCTCAACTTTGTGTGATCTTATAGTTTTAGATGGTGTCCACTGTTCGTTGAATACGGTTGTCTAATTGGATAACAATGAAAAGAGTGTGACATTCTTGCTTAAAACCGACCGTCTTAATAAAATATCTATGAGGTTTACTGAGACTGGCCCAATTTTTGTGTCAATTTTTATAGATCCTATTTTCAGTTTCTTGAATCATGCTCTTATTTACCGACATCTGTCAGTCTAGTAAGATGTATTTAAGACTTAAAAAAAATACTGGCTGTAGTTCAATAACTCACTTTCTCATGGTTATAATCACACAGGGTTTTGTCTGTGACTGAGTTTATAATTTTTAAGCCTTCAAAAAATTAAAACATATATTTTACCCGAAAACTGCGCAAAAGACGTAATCGAGAGTGAATTTCTTATTAAGGTTTTTCAATTACGAGGAATATCGATGACATGTAAATCAGGACTCTGGATATTTAGCGCTCTATGTTTGACCCAATGCAGATCAAACTCCGTCGGAAGATTTCGATCATTCAAGAAAGAGCTACAATCATCACCGTGCTGAAATATTCCCTTTAGCTAAGAAATAGAAGTGCAAAAGGAGTGAAACCTATCAATTTTCTTCAGCATACCGAATGAAATTATTCCAAAGTTAGCGTTTTATATAACGTAGTTAACAATACTGCAAGTAATATTATGCGGTTACTTCTCTATATTTACATTTATCTTCATGCATTCATTCAACTATTCTAGAACTTACCTTTTTAGAAGGGCAGCTGCGCAAAAAGCTTCCGCTCATATGACGCCAAGTTATCCTTGCATTCTCAAAGCTTACAACAGTAAACAATTTTGGGAAATGAGCTTTGGCTCTGGTGTCACAGACCAGTCATGCTGCATCGAGAAGTATATTTCTTTATTCCTTTTTTAAATGATTTTTTCTACTATTCCACCTTGTTGCAACCCTACTTTCTTTGCTCAATCATTCCTCCCTCGCCCTTAATTTTCCCCCATACAAATGTAGCGTCCTTCAAGGACAGGCACCCTATTCTCGATGTCATTTACTCTCCTCCCCCTTTGTCTCCATGTAAACTGCTTCCTTTTATTCGACCTCCCAAGTTTTCCATAAAAAAGGACTAGCAGCGACTCTTCATCCCTTCCTGAGACCAAAATTGTATTCACATGTGGCCTAAGGAAGCGACAGATGCACATTTTGCATGCAACATGCAGAAGTGCACGTGGAATTTTGATGAGGCATTCAGAAAAGGTGCCATGACTTGTTTTTAGATGAGCGGCAAAGATATGCTTCCAACCTTTGCAGAAACGGTTGTAATTAGGTTTCAAAGTTTTATTTTCTATATAAAGAGAAATGAGTGTAGCAGCAAATTGCAAAATATATCTCAGAGATCTAAACATACCTCCACATTTATTTATTACAAATACCTTAGTAACTTTTCCTGCTACCTATGCAAATTCAGGATAAAATTTGAAGACACCTGTTGATTTATTTAGTATTTAATTTTAAATTTTCAGGATACTGGATAAAAAGTGAAATTTAGCTATAGATACGCAAATAGATTGTTCTTTTTAATCATACTTTGTAATTAATATCAAACATTATGATCTTCGTCCGAGTCAGCCATTAATTCTCACTCAGTTATATACGACTTCATAAATAAAGTTCCAAATGTCGGAAAATATGGATGCTCTTAGATTTTTGTTATTTGGCTGTTGTATGCGTTCATATTTGGTCTAGAAGATCAATCGACAAAATTAACTAGGATTAACAACTAAAGCAGGTTCACCAAGCTTCAAAATACTCCTCCATCATCAAAACTACTTCCTACATTCAGGAAATTACTGAATATTCCGCCACTTTATTTCCAATCAGCTAGGTTCACGGTCAAAGCTGACTTATGGAAATATATATTCATATTAATTATCAGGAGAGACATTTTATTCTGCTGGGATTAGTTTTGAGGTATGTGCAATAGATGGTCTTAAAAGCGCCGTAAACTCTACTCTGGCATAAAGACATCAACATGCAAATTACGTACGCGCAATCTGCCGTAGTTTTGGCCCAATATCGTTTTAGCAAATCTAATTGAGAATTGAAATTCTCATACAATTCACTGTGAAAACTTCTTTATTGGTTATTTAAAAAACTCGGTAAGATTAATTAAACTTGGCCTCATTTCTTAATAAATTTCATCACTTCAAAACCATGTGAAAACGAACCACATACTTCAGAGTCAACGGAAACCACGATAGTCAATATCGCCAGTCCTTAGATTAATATAAAGAATTTTTATCCTTTTACTTGTTATAATTTTACGTCAAATTTACCTCACAAGTCCATTGTTTCATTTGTTGAAATTTTTACGTGAGATTTCAATTTTTAACTTTATAAACATTACATATAACCAAAGGTTATATGAAATGGTGATATGTTATTTGTGGAATATAGTTATTAACCATATTCCATGGTTAAACTTTTACGTTTTTTGTGATAATCGGTTCTTCCGTTCTGCTTATTTTATTGATTTCACTACACCCTTGTCACCATCGTGGCACTTCACCATTATTGATTGAATTATTTGAGCGAGCGTGCTTCGACGGCTCAGATCATTGCAAAGAGATTGTCTACTGCTTGCAGATAAAGGTAACATCACACAGACGAATCGGAGGATTATCGATCCCAGCGACTATTAACATTTGCGACTTATCGAGGACTGGTGATTCTGCGGTGGCAGTTCATTTCCCAAGGCCCTTCATTCTTTAGCAGTATTTTCATTGGTTGTTCAATCCAAAGATTTATTGATTGCAACCCTCCACCCTTCCCTGTCTAATGCTAGTTCCCTTACCTCCTGGTATCTCTTCTTATGTATTTTCCTCTTTATTTGGTCCATAAACTTATTCCTGGGTCTTCCTCTGGGGACTTTTTCCTCTATTTTTTCTTTAATTATGTTCCTCACAAACCCATCATGTCTAAAAATGTATCCAATTCACTTTGTTCTCCTTTTCACTAGGGTGTTCCATATGATTCTTTCCTCTTCTACTCCTCTGTAAATCTCATCATTTCTTATTCTGCCCGTCTATTTTATCTTCAGCATCCTCCTCCAGTACCAGGTTTTGAAGGATTCTAGTCTTTTCTGGTCAGCTTTTCCCAAGGTCCACGCTTTCGACCCATTGAGTGCTACGCTCCATTCGAATGTTTTCACATACTATTTTCTGGTTCGTATTCCTATCTTCATTGAGCACAGAAGTTGTCTTTTTTAAATGAACGTCTTCTTAGCTTGGGCCATTCTCCGCTTGATGACCATTATACTTCTTCCGTCTCACGTGATGGTACTTCCGACATACATGAAAGAATCCACTTGCTCTAATTTATCTCCTATCAGATGACTTCTACATTCAGCTTCTCTCTTCCACATACCAGGATATTGGTCTTCGTCTTTTTTATAATATTGTATTGTGCAATATCTTTTTCCCGAGGAGCCATTGCATGTGCTATAAAGTCTATATCTACGCTGCTTTTAGCAAGAACTAAAGTTACTTTGATGAGAATAGGAACTAATTATATTCATTATGGGATTTTGACGAAAGACTAAACAAAAATTACCTTGACACATACATCTAGAGTCACTGAAGGGAGTTTTCTGAAAAAAGTGACATGTGTTTCTTCCTTTGAATTTTCATGTAAATAGTAGAGTAATATATGCCTCTGTTAATTAAGAGATGGTATTTTAGTTCACATGATTCCAATGTGATTTTGTTCCATTATCATTGCCATATGGTTGAAAGAGTGCGTGATATTTTATAGGTAATTAGGTCTTGCTACTTATTCTCGTCATTTATTTTTCAGGTACTATTTTCTAAAGAAAATATATAGCATAAAAATACAGTAATGTATAGTAATACAGTGGTAAAAATATTTTCCTACTATAACACATTGGGAATCACCGCTCCTAATTGCTTTCGCTTTTTATCAAGCATGAACTGCAATATAGTAAATTTTTCCAGATTATTTGCTAAAAATCATTTTGAATTTGAAATTAACCCTATATGGCGTCCAAACGAATGTTTTCGATGCTTTCAAATGTAAGTTGAATAAATTAACGTAAACACACCCACTTACATAAAGTAAGAAAGACTTGTTCAGTCAAATTGGTGCGTGTAATATTGGAGGCAAACGGGGCTCTGATGCTCATGAGCAGGAGGAACATCGAAATGCGAATTGTATGCATCATGAATTTTCCCTTTTCATCAAAGTTTAACTGTTATCCTATGGAGTTGTGTGTACGAAGTTTCTTCGTCTTTAAACTTCCACGATTCTCTTTAATTTGGTCGGAATATTGAGTGAGTAGGAAGGACGTCCTTAGTTCGCTCGCCGCTCCGTCATTCATATTCAATCGGCCGCTCCCGCGCCGCGCCTCCCCTCCCTCCATCGTAAGAGACTCCACGCTGCTCCCTTCCCCATCCAGTCGTACCCGCCATGCGCCGTAGCAGCCGCGCCTTTCCAACGGAGTGATTCGGTGTGGTTCCGATGTTCCTCGCTGGTCGGCACCACGGAGCAGCACCTGAGTGTCCGTTCGATGGCGCCCTGCGCGAGAGGTCTGCCGTACCACCTTATCGACCGGGTGCGGCATAAGTTTGCCCCGCCGAAGTTAAAAAGGGTTTCGCTCCCTATGAATCCCTTACGCAGGCATGAATCTTACATGGCTAGAATATCGTGAGAAGTCACTAACGTGGGAAAGAAATGTGGGGATCTCCATTGAAATAAGCCTGGTTCACGGATATAGAGCCCTTAATGAGACAGCCAAGAGAAATAAAATCTCTACTGTGGGCTTTCTGTTCATAAGCTTAAACTGTACTAAACTCAGCACTCAGCGCAGGTTCAGTCCTCTTAACTGTTCTGGACTGTTATTTGGGTTTAATATCTGCGGAGGACTTGCACTGGAAGGGTGCTGTTAAGACTGAACTTCGGAAAGAGCTGTCTGAAAATGTGCTGCATCACAGTGTAGGAACTGTACTGTGGTTAAAAATTTGTTGTATAACAGGGCTAGAATTATACTGTTGCAATAACTGTACTGCAAAAATGCTGTGTAATGTGGCAAACTGTAGTGTTTGCTTCAATTTGAGTATAGCATTGAGCACATTTCCAGTTACACTAGAGTTGTAGAACAGATCCACCTCAGTTACAGCACCTTTTTTTCTTTGAGAAACTGACTACCGGCTACCAAGTGTACACTGGAGGTGCAGGTTTAAAAAATAGGATATTGATCAGCTATACGAAGGCAAAGATTATTTAACTTTCTGGAATCAACATTTGTAAGGGACGTCATCAATGCTAAAGAGCATGGAATTTAATTGGGGAAACTGTTGATAAATAAATTCTAGTAGGACGAAATGTTTTAATGGCAAGAACGGAGTGTACTTAAATGCATTTATCAAAATTACTTACAGACGAAAAGAGATTTAGTGAGAGGCTCTGAGAAGATAAAATGAGGAAAGCAAAGTTAAAAACTTCAAAAGAGATTTTAGTGCGGCATGGCTCTGCAACAATGTCGTTGCAGAAAGAAGTGTTACGTGGGCTAGCTCATTTGGAGTTATTGAAAAAGGAGAGTGGAGAGAAACAGAAAGGAAATAGGTAGCAGAAACTGTGAGGAGGCGATCATTAAGATGCAAGACGTACTGATTTGTGAGAGCATATTCAGGTTGAAAAGGGGAGAATGTAGGGCAAACCTGTGAAAATAAACAGCAAGAGGAAAGAAATTATGAACAGCACGTAGAATAGCAGGTATAAAAACAGAAATAAACGGTTCCAGGAAAATAGTGAGTGCTCTTCTGAAAGTTTGGGAACGACCCGAGAAAATGAAGCAGGCCAAGGCTAAAGAGCTACAAATGAATTAGGTTAGCGCAATGCAATGATACTTTAGAATAACACTAACAGTTGCAGCAGGAAACTTAGTGGAATTAAGTGATACAAATTGACACAAAGATTTTTGTATTTCCTCACTATTACTATATCACCAATGTGGGTTATAAGTGCCCTGAGACCATTATCAAGACATAAAACAAGATAGTATGAGTCAGTGCCACCGTACCACCACAGTACCACCGGAAGACGGGGAGAAATAGTGGTGAGAATTTTAAGGTGTTTTTCCGTCAGAGACATGCGTCCTACGGTCATGTTTGGGGTTCGATGAGAGGGGAAGATAGGTATTTATAACCTTTTGGAATGGGAAGAAAGATCATATTCATTCAAAAGTCTGACAATTCCATTGACAACAGAGTTCATAATTTCAAATTACTCGAAGAAATACAATTTGGTATATTTATTTCGTGAATATCGTCAGGAAAACATCACTTACAAACTCCTCCCCCATTAAATGTTTTTTATACGTAGTGTGAATTTGTTCAATATATTGGACAAAGTGGTCGGACAATCAAAACTCGGAATTATGAATGCAAAACGTGCTGGTTGAAGGAAGATTATTTCCCCTATTTTTGTGGAACATTTGTACATACGTATTTTAACATTGAATTATATTGTAAACCACAGCATATAGTTATGCGGAAATAGATTTGGTATGAACTTTTAACTTTTCATGGTGCTCATTGCCTTTCCTAAGGATCGTGCAACAGACATCCTTTGAGGCTTGCAGAAATTCCATTAGGAATAAATACAGGAAAAAAGCAACAGAAAATGTCATTGGAAACAAATTTATTTTTGCAAACTGCTTCACCAAGTCAACTCTTCTTGATTTAACCCATTTTCTTTAAAATCCAATTTTTTAATGCTCTATGCTTTATGCCTTTTGCAACTAATTGCAATTAAATGTTACTGTTAAAAGGATATTGCAAATTTGGCGACTGGGAGATGCAATAGTGGTTTCTCTGAAAAATAAATGACTCTATTTAAATATGGAGGGTGTGTTTTATAACGGAGTAATTGGAGTTCCAAAACCTACTTAGGATTCAAGACCATTTGAATGATAATTTCCACAGTATAGTTATACTTCCTTATGCATGGTTATTCATTTTACTTTCTGCTTACAGTTCAAAGATAACATTGCTCATAAATTATTTTTAGTGTTTTAGAAGCTAAAATACCCAATTGATCTTTACTTCCAGATCCTGAATTAATATTTGATCTAATTTTAAAAATGTATTTAATGGCTTACACTAGTTCTATTGTTGTTCGCGCATCGACGACATATTACGTGGCACTTCTAAAGCAGTGAGTTCTTGCCCTTAATTGTCGGGAACGAATAACAGCTCAAAGGTTTGAAAATATCATGTTAGAGTTCATTTTAATCATGTAATTCAATTGAGAATTTAGCTGTAGGTCTAGAAGAAATAAATGAAAATATTGCAAAAATCTTGGGAAAAGACTCAAAATAACCTTACCCGATGACACGGATGGATAGAGCTGAGGAATACGATGAATTGGCCCTACGTTGTCCTAGGTCCTCACTTTGATTCCCGTTCCATGAACCAGTATCCGAGAATTCAATTACCAAAGACAGACGGTTTGCAAATGAATGACTGCTCACTGAAAGACTGGTGCAAAAATTTGTGTTCGATTCCGGTGTGTTCGGCTTTCCCACTAAATTGCACCTTCCCTCACTCAGAAAGTGGGATATTTTCCCTTATAGTGAATGGTACGGTTGGAGGAACTGTAATGTTGGACGTCAACGAAAGAAAAAGGCTATAATTTCGACGCATAGCTTATACAGATATTCAAAATCCGCGTGCACACGATGCATGTATTCGTGCGAGTACACGCATGAATACTTTTACCATTCAAATTGAATTAACACCTGAAATTACTCAAATGCATGAACGTGTGGCCGTAATATATCCACTGTTCTAATTTGGAGCATTTTTCTATGCATCTGTCCCGCCATGTACCTTCTTACGTCTCATTCATCACCCGAACTCGCCTTTAGAGTTTCCCAATAGTAGTAGAAAATATATGAAGGCAGTAAGCGGATGTGCAAAGTAGAATAGCAAAAAGACAACGCAGCCATATATAAAATAGATGAATACTTCAGGTACTGCCATGGCTTCCGGGTTTCGCTGCGTTTCGTTATCTTGACGATGACGTTTCGTGGCCAATGCTGGCCACATCTTCAGATCAGGTCTGCATCAGCAATGACCACGAAACGTCATTGTCAAGATAACGAAACGCAGCAAAACTCGGAAGCTATGGAAGTACCTGCACTACAGCGCAGCAAAAGCCTCGAGCGGAAATAGATGAATACTTGCTCTCGAATTTCGGAAAACGGCATCAAAAATGGTGTAATTAGTATTGAAGAACTCCTTTATGCTCCAAATTCTGCTTTGTACCAGGAGCGTCAATGCAGTAACTTTAATTTTCTCCGAATATTATTCAAACTTCATCATTAGAGAGCGACGGGTCCTTTCCATCATTTCTTCCACAGAATACGCAACTTCTGAAACTTAAATTAAAGGTCTTCATCAATTCATCAAATCTTTAATTTCTCTCTCATTGGCTCCAGAGGGGTTAAGATCTTTAAGAGTGATGCATCTAACCTTTTTTCAGAATGAAATTGAGGCCCTTTCACAAAATTTCACTTATAATTTCGTTCTTAACCCAGTCAAAATGGCAAAAGTAATTTTGACAAGCATGGAAAGCATTTCTATGATTTCTAATTTTTAAACGTGGTAAAGGACAAAATTAGAGAGTAAAAATATATTTCATCACTGGATCTTGAGAAAATATTGATTTTGATAACTGATGGAACATGGATAAAAAGAACGGAAGTGAGGATACCGAAATGAAAATAACATAATCCAGAGACGTTTCAGGCGTAATCTGGTGACATAATTAATGAAAGTTGGCAATTAAATTTTTTGGGCGTATTAAAGTTTATATTGTGGAAAATTGCCAACTTTCATTAATGACATAATCCAATTAAAATCATCGTAGGTTAGAGATCAATTACATACGGAATGCTTTTGATGTGTTTGAAATGAATTCTGTTGATGATCTTAGATTTGAGAACGGAGAGAGAGATGATTTCAAATCAGTTGATGAAGGCTTTTAATGGACTAAAGAAAATTTTTGGTATGACAAGGAGGACAAATACAACCGTTCAACAACTCTAAATTTGACGACTTGTTTCTGATTTTACACTCAATTTCCATTTAGCAAATGTATGTAATTAAATTCTTACCTACAACAGGGATGTGAAATAAAACTACAAAGCAGCAGGAAACTGATGGAAAATCCGTAATTAGTTTTATCTCTCTGTGGCACCCCGTTGATATTATTGATTTTGTGAATAGTGGGAGAGATTATCTGCTTTGTGATAATATGATATATTGGAATATAGGACCTTGCCATATCGTTACATGTGCACCGCGATGACCTATGAGTTCGTACTCCGTGAAATGAGATTCATTATGTTCTGTTGTCAGCAAAATATGGTGCAGTGGAAGAGAAATTTGGTTCCTTAATAATGGAATATTCAATTTTCTCGGAAATTACTAAGGATAGCGGTGTGATGTAGTCTCCTTGCCTTACTAACAGTTATCAATTTTGCAATACTTCGTGGCCAACTTTAAAATTCTCAAAATGTTATTGACTCATTATTATTGGTTTTCTTTAAAGCTCTTAACGGCTCCAAACACAATTGCTTGAGTACCCTTCTCCAATTTGTTGCGAACACTATCGTTTCATTTTTACGGACCTTTCTTTGGATTACAAACATTGATATGAAACCCCTTACAACGCTGTATCTCTGTAACAAGTCAAAATTAGTTTAGCGTGTTGGCAAGATTAATTACTTTGTTCCTTCCTCTTTTCTTCACGTCTTTTCCTACCCTTTCCGCGCGTATCTTCCTGGACTTGAAGCCGCACTTTATGTAGTCGACTGCCACCAAGTTTCGCTACAGTGTAATGGCCTAGTTGATACGAGACTGGCATCATTCCTTGTTCACAATTGTGCGTAAAAATAAAGGAGCGTCTCTATTGTGTGATTTTGGAGACAACCATGCTGGTGAATATACACGTCATCGTTGAAAGAAACTATTCACTTGAAAATACCCACTCGCGATGAACAAATGTAATATCATATTGTGAAAAAGCAGTAACAGAGTAAGAATTTTTTACTTAAGTCCGGCATTAACTCATGGAACCTCATAACATTTCTTGCAATTGCAAAGTTTCAATGGATTTCATTGTAATTGTGATTTAAATGGGTAGGCAAAGTAAATCAGCTACAATTATCACCACACAAATTAGAGTTTTGCGTCACATTTTCAAAGCTGAAGAAGTGCTCAATATTAAAATTATGTTCGGTGGACGATTTTTCTCTTTATAATCTCAGCAACATTGCTTACAAACGGCGATTTCAAGACATACGATGTCTTACTTTCTGCAGCGGAATCGATATTCTAGTAACTACGTTACTTTTTATTTTATAACCACTTTTTATTCTACCTCATGCCTCAGCCGCGCATTACTCTATATAACTATATGAGTAAAATATATTAGTAATATCTAATGTAAAATCATTGATTTTTTCTGAGCGGCCTATTGAAGTGTTAACAGAATACAGTCGACTTACAACATTGTTCAGTTCCCCAAAGACTGGTCGTAATTTGTCTAGGGCGTAAGCTGGATTTTTGTCATTTATTTGGAAGATTTCTAAACGATTGGAACACAAAATTGCTCAAAAAAGGCTGGTGTTAAATTAAAGAGAAATGTATTTTATACCAAGCGCTACTAATGACAACTGGTAGTTGTGGATGTTCTAACATTAGCCAGCAAAGCAGCGTCATACAAACTGCTGCCCAGAGCTCTGTCTAATGTTTTCTTGCCGCGTCGTGTGCCGTATAGATCGTAGGTTGTCGATTGAACAGATATATTTAGGGAGTTATATGTTTTTATTCAGTCAGAATTGAACTCCAATCACTGTTTCATGTTCAGGGACCGCTCATCCAGTTAATTTTTAAGCTCCACTTTCTCCGGCAAGATATTGTAGAGCAGCACATTTAACAATGATACTCAAACGATATCGTACTGCCTACCAAATTTATTTCACACTTACAACACGTGTTTGAGTATCATTGTTTTCAGTTAATTTTTCATTAACACTCAGCTTTCTTTTTATAAATCTAGCAAATCTTTGAATATCCTGAGGCACCTTAAGGAAATGAATTACCCATCCCTTATATTCACAGCAGACTTTAAATACAGCCTTCGTAAAAGAATCAATATACAGCATTCGTAAAAGACTTTAAATGCAGCAAAACAACATATTTCTGCGAATTTCTCCCTCCAGATGCTATCCGATCAACGAGTTATCTAAGGTTGCCTAGGTTAATCCTTTGTCTTCCAGTAAAACTTTGGGGTGAAAATAGTTGCTTTACTTAACAATCATTTATTCATTCAGTATTATTCTTAATTCCATATGATGATATTGTTGATTGTAAGTAGATTTTTTTCTGTTTGTTCGAGACCTTAGAAATGATTAATCATGTGACTGCTTTTGATAAAAATTGCCAGTGTCCCGAGTATTTGAGCCTTTGTTCATTCAACAATAAATATGGAAGTCATTTATCGTAATAGAAAATTTTTATTTTAATAGAATTTTGATTAATGTTGATCATTGATTTTCCAATGCTGGTTTCCTAAATAAACGAGCACTAATCAGTGTTTATTAGGTAATTAAATACCCTATAAATGTAATAATCAAAACCACAGAAACAGTTGAATGTGGGAATCCAATATAAATCAGGAAGCAGCCTTAAAATTTCAGTTTTCAGTGAACTCTTTTTCAAGTGCAACTTTATCTACGTAATTAATAACTAACCCATCGGCTTCGTTTGCAAAAAACTATTGACTCTAATTGGCTATAAATCTTTCATGTTTGCTGAGCTTAGCTCTTGTGTTATGTAAGACATTTTGGAATGTAAGAGAAATTTTGCGGACAGTTGTTATTTAATCTAAAGTTTTTGTCATTTCTGGCTCACTACGGCGAAGGAAAACAATGGGTATGGTCAGAACTGACATTTACTCGGAAATATTGTTGCGTTCTCAACTATGTTTCTTTATTTTTACCAAAAACTCAGCTTTATATCCCATGAACATTGAGAAATTCCTGAAATCTCCAGCGTAGAAAATGTCTTAGCCCAGAGTTCCTTTTATTAGAGGAGCGGAGAGCATCTTAGCGGCGTACTCCTCGCCGCCTTATCCCCATTTCCTGGAAGGAAGGAATGGCGGCACGGATTTTTGAACCATCTAATCCCATCATTGCGTCCGTTAGAGCATCCTAACTCCATTGCAAGCCTTCCTCCCTTGCCCTCTTATCCTTAGCCTCTCATCACGCTCGGAACGTAAGATGAGATGGAGTTGAAATGGATTCTCTAGTCCGGCGACCTCAGGGAGTTCCCCTCGCCGTCCCATCCCTCTTCGCCTCTTCTCTCATCCCTGTCTCCTTCCCCTTTTCACCCGCTAGCAACTGGTCCTCATCTCCTCCAAGGAATAATTTTGTTCTTTCTGAGCCGAACGCCACTTATTTTGGTTAGGGTAAACTGTTAACCCTAGTTTTATCAAGAACCCTTAATAACTATTTTTCAGTTAATGTGTTCCAAAACAATACGTATCTATACTCTAACAGTAGCACCATTTATGAGTTTTAGCATCCAGTATAATTCTATGCCCGAAATTCAATACAAGGATAGTACTCTTTGTATAAATTATTTTTAAGTCCTCCAGAATTTTTAACTTCTTCGGGATGTAGGCCAGACAAATTCGTTACATTACACTTTCTTTCTCCATCAGAAAATAACATAACAATAATTGTGCGCTATATTTTTGCAAAATACGTAAAAATAATGAGGTTTCCCTGTAATTAAATGGTACTATTTTGATCTGTGTACTTGACTAAAAATAACTTATTCAAAATAATTTAGTAGCCCCCATCATGTAGCTTCCATGGCGAATAAGCTTTTCCCACTATCAAATCTAGTAGCAGTTAATTTTTTCCCAGGATTTCCCCCGAGAAAATAAAATATAATAAAGCTACAATTTCACATGAAACATATTATTTTTCAAATGCTTTTGTGTTCTGTCTGTCAATCATTTTAACTTGAAGAGTGGCTACTATTTTGGTAAAATCATGTCCCATGTCTTGCTGAATGAAATCTATGAGTATAATCAAGAACATTTCAACTATGTCGGAAAATACCTTTAGTTTTTCATTAAAATTAATTATGGAGCTATGAAAATTATTTACGACACGTTTCTATGATCTCAAATTTCTGAGCCGAGGCTCTATAATCATTAGAATTTCTTGTGTGAAATGATTGTTTCATAAACTTAAATGCGTCGTAATTGTTTGTTATTCTATCTCCGAGAACAGTGCTTATCTGTTAAAGGTGGAATATTTCCTCACAATGGACAGGCTCATAGTGGAGAGCAGACAGTAATGTTAGCATACATATTGTGGTCACACGATTGTTATCAAAAGGAAATATTAAAAAATTGTGTTTCTGTGAATAGAATGTTATTCTCTCCCTACTTTTCTCTCTGTGATCATTGTTCTTTCTCTTTCTGGTTTATGATTCATGAAAATGTACTAGTGCTTTCTGAGGGTGTGTATTCTGTCATTTTCTCGGATTGGGTGATTCCTCGGTCTCGTTTTCTCTTCTTTTTGATGATGACAAGGAAACTTCAGTCAACTCTTGTCAGAAGGTGTGATAACCAAGTTTGGAGACCTTCAGCGCAGCTTACTTTTGAGTTAGACATTCAGTTCATTCCACGCACGTTTTTACGCCCTAAAACTTTATTTAGATTCTTTAGCGTCTCTCTTTCTTCAAATTATTCCTGTGATCGTAAACTCTTTCTCTCTTGCCAATAAAAAAGAAATGCTCTTTGCTCTATCTGTCTCCTTCGTGTCTTCTCCTGTGTCTCTCGTCCCGATTTCATCTCACTTACGGGTTTGATGAGTCTCGTGAAAAGTGACCCTTTTGCCTCGACCCGGAAATTTCCTCGCCGACACCTCGTTCTCTCTTACTTTATCTCTCTTGCCCTCTCTTTCACAATTCATCCCGTCTCTCTCTTTTTCTCACCCCGTCACTTCATTGCGTCCCGTCAAAATCCACCCCGGCTACCCGCACTTCCGCTTCCAATCTCTCACACAGTCTCCCTCGTCCATCAAACACCTCGGCAACATCTCCACAGTGATCGCATCTCTTTCCCCCGACTCCGTAAGTACAACTCCAGTCCCGCTCCCCCTCCCAACTCCCCCCCTCCGCGAGTGCGTAATACCCTTTCCAACCCTTTTCTTTCCGCCGCTCTCCTCTCATTCCCGTTCGAATGGGTTTCATGTCACGTGTCCCCCCCAGGCCGTCTACGGCCAGACGGTCCATGCATTGGGTCACGTGGTGAGCAGTACCTTTTCCTACGTACCCGTGAGGGAAGGCTTTCTTTTTTTTTCTTTCTTTGGTGGAGCCATGACGCAGCTGGTCCCCACCCTCGATCTTCGTTTGTCACGCCGTTCCCCCTCTCCCCGCCCGCTCCTCAGCCCCTTTTCTCTTCTCTCCGGGCCCCACTCTTCCGATACACATTTTATCACGCGAGCGGCGATGACAGATGACGCTGCGGGGTTAGGTCGTGAGATTTCCCGCGCCCGCCCGTCTGCCGTCTCCCGACAGAATTCTATCGTTCCCTCTCGGGGATTCTCGGGGCTGTTCGGCTTCTAAGCCCTTTTGACCCCAAAGCTTTTCATCCCTTGGGACGTCGCTTTCGTCGTGCGCCTCAGCAGGTCAGGATGTTTGATATCTCACGGGTAAATCCGCCCACCGTCGTGAATGAGTCGTCGCCTAAATAAGTCTCAATTTTGTGGTGTCATCGTTAATTTTAATTTTTTCTTCGGTTCTATTTCGTGGCCCATAATTCTAAAGCACAGGCCATTTTTTCTTATCGGAGCCTTAACCTGAAGCCTTCTTTTTCTCACGTGAGCGTGAGCTAAATAGAGCATTACCTTGGTTCAATTTACTGTGGTTCATCATCATTCATCTGCTGGACAGCTGAAAAGCACAGTTAAAAACCCGTCATGTGTAACAAAGTGTCTGTGCTTGGCTGGCCAGCGGTTACTCTGATAATAGTACTTTAATTGAAGTTTTAGGAATACCTTAAGTTATCCTATTGCCTAAATTAGAATGAGAAAAATATCTATCAATCGGAGAAGTACCTGTGTATCAAAACTGTCAATTTTAACTCAATTCGTGTATTTTGAAGACTGAAACTGTTCATTTCCGTCAAGTTCTCTTTTAATTCAAAAAGTGTATGCATTTTTTTCTAGCAAGGATTGATGGAATAGTCCAACTTCATTAATGATTTCCTCATCGTGTATAATTTAAATCTACGGAAAAGTATTGGCATAGGGGAAAAATCATGCCTGGTTAACTTTGAAGATTGTGCAGTATTTCAGCCAGTCTATATTGTCTCTTCAAATTTCCTCGTAATGGAGGAAAATTTGACCTTAATTCCAGGCGGCTGTAAAATCAGCATCTGTTTCTATTTTACGGTCAGGTTTTTGTCCATTGGTATCCAGTGGAAAGTGCGTGACTTCGGTTTGAGTTTCCATCACTTCATATTAAAAACTGAGTCCGTTGCAGTGCGATGGAAATGAAGTAATCTCAGTGAAAAGGCACTTAACAACCAGCCTGAAATTTCTCTGTTTGAATCACTCATTCTTTCAAAAGATTGTACAATCGCTCTTAAATTTCTTAAACTGGTTTGACGTTGTAAACTCTGATAAGAATGATATCGAATGAGTAGCATGAAGAAATGGCTCCAGCATAACAGACTCACTGATTTAGCAAAGAAATTTTACTCACATTGAACAAGAATTATTCGGTAATATAAAGTTTTATACGAAGCAATGAAGGTGTATATTTAAATTATTTGATAGAAAGTGTCGTTAAGAAATTTATAAAATTCTTATTGTAAATAACTTGTCCGGTCTACACCGAGCAATAGAACTAAAACGGGACTCATTTACTTTTTCGAGTTGACTACTGGTCTAATATTTCCTCAAGTTCAAATTTTAGCGATGACATCTATCACAAGTACTTTCCTATTCATATTACCGCTATTTTTATTATATACAAATAGTATTAACAAGGTAAACCCTCAAATTTTATGAAAATGTGAAATAACTCAATCATTTACAGTTGTTCAAAGCGGTGGTTGAAAGGAGTTTTTGTACTCTTTTAACTATCCCTCACATTACGTGTATTTTGTTCCCATGCTCTAATTGATAGCTCGCTGCTTGTGGATCGCCATCAAAAATCAATGTCTCAATGGCGAGCCATCTACCTTCATTTTTCATTCAAATATGATTTCAGCTGATTCATTAATTTTATTTGGTAGTAAAATATGGAAATGAACGGCACTAAGACTTTCTCATATCAATTAGGACATCAGGAAATACCTCGAATATTTCCTAGTCATGAACTCCGCTATTTTGGCAGAGGTGTGAAATTAGAAACCTGGAGTGTGGAATAACGTATTTGTGAAGCACTTTCAGCGCATTTTATGCTGCATGTGTACAGTATATGTAGTACGCGGTTATAATGTCATTTCTATCATTACCAAAATTACAATCTCCTTTTAACATATTTTAACATATTGCATCAATGCCCAAACTAATGGCTAATAATATATTTTCTGGCGCGAAATGAGAGTAGTTAGTCTTTTTTCATTTATCCCACTAAGGACATGAATTATGAATTCTTACTATTTCTGTCGATCGGAGGCAAAATCACCAGCTCACCCTCGAGTCCAAAACGATCTGCATGCCCCGGATTATTCCCTGCCTAACGTCAAGAGCTCTTTTTAATGAGAAAGTGATTGAATGCCACTCAGAGATTCCGTCCACCAGGAGCGGAGAGAGGGGAGGGGGGCGCGGGACTGTGTCCAGGTCGGGAGCCCGAAGTGCGGCCGTGCTCGCTAAATCGCATCCATCTCAATTGATCTGGAGGGCGTGGGAGGCGGAGGGGCGCCCGAGGATTCAATTCGTCTTCATTGACTGCCGAAAAATCCTTCATCCCTTTCGCGTCCTCTCAATTCCCCTCACATTTCTCGACGGGCAGGGGATCAATTCGTCATCACTTCAATCAATTGGACGTCAAATCGCACCATTTAATATCATCCCCCTTCCCACATTGTCCCCTCTCTCTCTCTCTCTCTTACTCTCTCTCTTCATCCCTCTGCGACGACTCTCGTTGATACTCATAGTCCCACCCTCGCCTCAACGGCACCACCCAAACTCCAGCGACGATCGGATGGGGAGAGCAACCCCTTCTTTTCTGCAGATACTGACGTGCCCGCTGTGTCCCCCGCCGAGCCTCACTGAACGTGCACCATCGGGTTGATATTAGGGTTAGGGATTTTCCCGAACGCACGAGGTTGGGAAAAGAGGTAGTGAAGAGGATTAAAATCGATAACTTGTGCGGGAAACATCGACATTACTAAATACAACTATAATGAAATTATTAGTCAAAATAAATAATTGATCTTAAAATTACGTCTGATATAGTCGTTGACGATGCATCAACTTCACCGGCTAAAATTTCTTAATTGTTATAGTCAACGGCGTAAGAGCTAGATATTTGGAGCTGGAAGAATATAGTGTTCTTTTTTTGTTCTTTGATATATTTTCGAACTGTGCTACCCATTATAGATATGAATTACTGTTCTTCCTAACTTGGAAAATATTGTGTAAATATATACGCAAGAAGGATGTTTTATACATGCGTGATATGTATATACATATTGAAACTGAATACTAGCGAATCCACACTTAATGGGATTAACATGTATATTTTGGTAATTTTTACTATATTTCATCTTTTTTCATTTTTTATTTTTATACTTTTCTCATTTACATATCTCCTTTTTGTAATATATCCCAATAATATCCATGTAAAACATCTCATGGGCCAGAAAGGCCCACGATAGTAAATGAATTGAATAATAGGTAAATAAAAATGGATGTGAATGAAAAGGATATCAATTAATATATGCAGTATGGCCAAGCAATTGTGGAACAAGACTCCGCCTCTATAAATTATATCTAAATGAGTTTGATGAAACGATTACAGTTTTAGGAATCGAGTTTTGTAGACAACGTCACTTATCTCTGAAGCAAAGTTTCTCTAATTTTTTTAATTTTCTTAATTTTATTTACACCAGTTAAACAATTTTTAAATTGAGAATGACAAGATCTGATACTCATATCAAAGAATGTTAGTCGTATGAATACTTTGTAGCATTGATTTATTTGGATAAGTCACTTTTACCGAGTGGTGCAAAGAGATTATTGGCCGTCGGTACACTATACAAACCCTGCATTTAAGGGCATGGAATATTGAAGATTTGATGTGAATGAAGTGTTCCGTCGTTAAGATAATTATAATTCTTTCAGAATCGCTGAATTACTCAAATATTTTATAGTCTTTAATATTTTTGGAAGACATTTTAAATTATATCTTGTGAATTTGAGGCCTGGGTTTAGGAAAAATCTTGACGTCATTGCATCCTATGTAACCCTATAGGTGAACAATTATAACATGCTACTGCTATCATAAATTTTTTTGAATGTCATCTTCATCAATTGTCTAAAATATTTATTCATTAACAACAAGTTGACGCGCGGAGACTTGGAAATCGATGTGAAAAAATGTTGATGACCTATGTTTTATTTAACAAAATATTAGAATTAATGTATTCCAAACATCGAACACCAAACATCGATTTTTCTACTGCGTCAGCGTCAGAGAGAGCGGGTGTCTTTCCGCGTGACAGAGCGGGCGAGGACGCGGGATCCGCCGCAGGTTCGCTCTTCAAGCCCTGGGGATCAAATCGTTTCCCTCGCACGTCAAGAGCAATGGTTTTCAAAGGCGGCGGATCAATCCGCAGTTTTTGCCGTAACCGAACGACGGGGTTATCAGGAGAGTGGAGGAGTGGTGGAGTTGGTCGTGGCGGTTTTTTTCACCACCCCCTCCCCCCGCGTGGTGGGCGTCGGGACGGTGGGTTGGAAATGGGGAGGTTATCGGGGGGGAAGGGCGCAATCGGAGCGGGTGATGAGAGTGGCGCTCTCGGACGGAGGCCATCGTGACTGTCACTCAGCGGGAGACGCGTTGAGAGCGGCGGCGAGGGAGCAGCCGCCGAGATGGGACGCCGCGCCGCCTCTTCTCCCATCGGGGAGATCGCCCTTCTCGGGACGTCACCTACGAAGGGCAAACTGAGGGACGTAGGCGAGGCCATTTCAACGGACCACGGTGATTGGCAATTTTTATTCTAACCTTGATGCTCCGTTTTCCTCGGCCCAGTCTCCAAAACGAAACGTCTATAGACACCTCCCTTGTAATTCTCTTACTTTTTCTATTTCTTTTTTTTCTTTGATATAAATTTACAGTCCTTCATACTTTTTATCCTAGGTCTTTTTTACGAGCGGAGGAATGAAGGAAAAGCCTGCGTGTTTGACTTATTTGGTAATTTGCTTTTATTTTTTTGCTGCAGGGGACATACATCAGAGGTAATTTGCTAGTAGGTATGTATGCCTAACGGCAAACATTACATATAACTGGCGTAGCCTCAGTATCAGACCACTCTAATCATACAGCTAAAATTCTCACTCATCTCTCATTAAATACAGAGGAATGAGAGTGTAACATGACGATGCATATTTTTATAAGTTAATTTGGTTTGATGTCAAGAGACATGTGAAAATTAACGTGCGCATAAGCAAATTGTGAAGATTTGAAACTGGTTAGGTCTCACAATCTGACCATATGATTTAACTAGCATATTCTACATTGTATGGCTAATATAATATCTTTGACTTGTTAAATTTTTCTATTAGTTTGCACATGTCTAACTCTTTGATTTAAAGGTAAGTTTAGAGAATCGACTGATTTATTTTTCCTGATTAGAGACTTATTTCTGTTAGTTAAAGTAGCTCTCAGGTCACTCGAATATCCATCGTGTAGTGCGACTGTGAAAGGAGAAGTTGGTCGATATTTATTATACCAACCTCAGAACTCCCTTTCAAATTCAGGAATGTATTTATAAAAGTGTAAATATGCTTAAAATTTTTAGAATGAAACACTCTCTTGGGTAATTTTGCGGTAATTCATTTGTAAAATGGATTTATTGAAATAAGTTTTACAAACCACAAGAAAAATACAACTCACGACCCGGATTTCAACGCGTTAGCGTCATCTTTAGGTGACGCAAACGCGTTGAAACCCGGGTCGTGAGTTGTATTTTCTTGTGATTTGTAAAAGTAGTTTCAATAAATCCATGTTAAAAATTTTAGCCAGAAGATATATCAAACTGTTCCAGTTACATATCATCAGTTCAATGGGGTAACTTTTTTGAAGAAACTTTCAAGAAAATCATCCTTGCTTGATATTTTGTCTTGTGATAATGCAAATGAGAAAACTTAAATGTAAGATATTTCCATATGTTTTTATTAATTTATTTATTGGTTAATCAGACATTGTAGATAAAAAATTATTAACTTTCTTTTGGGGACTGTACAATTGTTATTTTAAATAGTCCTCGTGCAGAGTTATTCTAGGGGATCACGTAGCCATTAAATTTTTTTATCTAAGCACTGACTCGTTTAATATATTTTTCATGAAGTATTTTCATGCAGATTACCATACGTGAGAGTTTTAATGCATTTTGACCATTTATAATCACATAAAACCTATTATTTTTGTGGAATATTATTTTTAAAACGATTTTGGGTGCAGTCCAAAATAAAATGCTATTAATCACAAAAATTCCAAAGTAATTCCGAGGGACATGTAAATTTCCATTTGTCTGCCGGCAGTCGCGGGTGGATATGGAGGAATTTGCATGATGGTCCTCCATCATTCATTTCCGCAACAAGTCGTCGTCGTTGGCATCATTTCAGAACAATGCGATTCAAAGCAGCCGTTTCGATTCACGTTCGAATATAAACTCGGGGATAGCGGAGGGAGAGGCAATTACCTTTCGAGGGAATCAACCTACTGGATGCCGACGCGAATGCATACGGACGCCCTAATATCCCCTCTTCGATTCGGACTGTCCGTGGGAATTGACCAGACAATGCCTACACCTTTTGATAACGAGGAGCACCACCGCTGCTGCGCCCATGATTCCCGGAAAATCGGTATCCCGAACAACCTCTTAATCTGTGGCACTTAGCCGCTTGCCTTTGAGTCATCGATCAAACTAATCCCTTGGGACAGTAACCTGTTGAATATCGAGTACAAAAATTCCTGCTTGATGTGATGCGCAGTATGTACGCCACCTCTTTTTATTTATAGAACTTGAACTGTATTGTATGGCCGATTGATTTATGCCTCTCTTTAAAGCTGTCATATCCACCCCCAAACACCCATTTATTAGGTGTCATATCGTAATTTTTTTATCTATGCTCAGTGAGGCCCTCACGTTATGAAGTAAACCAGAAACAGAGCTTCTGCTATTTTACACGGTAATTACATTCCTTGAACGGCTCTTTTTCCGTGCTTAACTACCATTCTACTCTATAATTTTACTTATCGGCATGTTATTCCATGATGAATCTCCCAGCAGAAGGGAGAGAGGCTTTAAAAATCAGCTTTTCAGACAAATTAAAAGCTCGTTTAAAATGTATTACCAGCACTACAAATTAAATAGTTCATTGCAAGTCAATTAATTTTATTTCATACTTAGCTGATATTTTAAATTTATTTGCTGGAAAATTTTCGTATATTTGTCGTATGCGTTGGTAGATTATGAATCAGAAAATAAGATAGTGAAAATAACTTCAGCATATAGTTTAATTAAGGAGTGATATAGACCTGTCGGGTATTAAACCGTCATCCATAAGATCACCATGTAGAGACAAAATTGTACTTATTTACATCTAGAGAATGACATTGTGGCTGTGCTTGCGAAAAACTGGGGCAATCGCAAAATATATTCCAAGGATAAATGGCGAAAATCAATTAATATCCATTTTTCCTATTACTACCAGGAATGAATCTAGCTTCTTTTCTTGAATTTTCCATGTGCACTTGCTATTGTAATATTGGCGCCTTTGAAGTGTCACACCGCAACTGGTGTGAATAGTTAATCCTGCACCGAAGAATATTTACGCTTGTCCTCCTCAGCATACTAATGACATTCCTGATTACGGAGGACTATAATTTGTTTTTCTAAATGTATCATCTGGTTTGAGATCTGGTTTTACGAAGGAGCTGCTGGACGATATCTTCTCGATTCATTTTTTTCTGATTGTATCCGTTAGTTATATATGTGCGGTCTAGTTTAACTGATTTTATTTGTTCTATGTAACGCTCAATTTCACCATTTAACGCCTAACCTAAAGCACCCAACATCATCTCAGATACTTTGCGATGATCTTTCGAAATTCCGCTGGCTGACGAGAACTATGTATTGCAATCTTCTAACCTAGATAGCCCCTTATATGAGCTAACAGATTAGAAATATGTTGCATGTATAGTGATCATAAATTTAAAAAATTTCATTCGTAATATATAATATCGTTTTCAAGGGCATTTCTTGGGAAATACCTTAGTTGTCTTTACTATGTTTTCCGAAACGCTTAACCAATTTGTGTAGTTGTGTTTTGGGCTTTCTTATCAGAAATATTAAGAAAACAGGTACTTTATTTCTCCTCAGTCAATTTTTTCCAATGAGAGTATGCCAAGGCAACTCTGCTAATGAAGATGAGGATGTTTGACGCCCGAAGAAGACGCCAAACGTAACTCTGCTATAAATAAATCACAGATCAACTACAATTGTTGGATAAGCAAATTGAAAGTATTCATTGTAAATAAAGAGATGGAAATAAATCCCCCTGGTGAATTTTGATAAAAATAATCAATGGAATTATTTGAAATTTATGTTTCGTAAAAATACAATCAAAATCACGAAGAAATGCTCTCTAGATCTTACGTTCACTTACGTCAAGTAAATCGGCATTATTTCCTGCGCACTTCCCATTGAAGATACTATAGTCAGTTGATGCCTCCTTCAAGTCTTCCATCACTTACCAAACCTTTCGCCGTTCCTCGCCTTCTTCTCCTCGAGCCAAGAGCGTTACATTCAACCTTTCCCTTCGAAGGGAACGGCTCAATGCCTATTATATACATTCACATCCTCGGGCTGACGCCCCTTCCTCCTGGACGCCTCTTCTTTTCATGTTGTAGGTAGGTACGTCTCCATCGAGCATTCAAAGGTTTCCTTTGTGTGCGTTGGACGCCATGCTACGCAACTCTAACCAACCGACCCCACAGTATTGCTTGTGTGTTTAATCCTTGCGCAAAGGATTCTCTATCTATTCAACGATTTTTTCCCAACCACCTTTTATTTTGGGTTTTCTTTGTGCTGGCTTTAAAGGTTTTTTTCCAATTCCTTTTTTGATGCGTCATCCAGGCTTTTGAAATAGATCTTTCCCATCGAATGCCGAAGTGAGGATTATTTACGAGGATTATTTCGTATATTGGCCCAGAGTCTTTCAGAAAGATTTTTCAGGACCGCCTCATTACGTCACTGAAATGGGTTTCCTGCTAACAAGGCCCCTGAGATCTCAACATTGGAAACTCACGCCTGAGCCTATGAATGGCCAGATTAGCCCTCGCCGCATGAAAAAGAATACATATTTTTATTTATCTTTCTCGGCCTAAAGAGGAAAAATGAGAACGCTCATTAAAGGAGATGGAGCACGCTTCTAATCTATACCAAATTCCCCTTGCTGAATGGTCACGAATGCAACGCAGCTGGTATTGTCTGTCTTGTCACAATTAGATGGGACAGATTTACTCCAGTATATAATTTTTTCAATGCGATGTATCATAATTCCGTGATTAATCGTAGAATGATGTAAAATTTAAAGTAACTGTTATGATTAATGGAATGCGCAGTCGTCTAATGCTTATAAATCTGGGATGAAGTTCAAACCTACACATTAGTTACGCCTCCAATCATTGTGAAACGTCAGGTAAATCAAATCACATTTCCCTATATTATCGCTACATCATTGCACTAATTTATAATTAATGAGAGCCTTGGTTAAAAATTACTCAGTGAAACAAAATTGTAATTTGATTAGGTCATTTAACATAAGAATCGAACTTGGGTGTCAGTTTATTCATTTTTAGCTCTGGGATGAAAATCAAAACAGCAGCTTTGAAACATCTCTTTCCTTCTCGAATGATCTTGTACCTACTAAGTTCTGTTATCTAAAATAACCCACGATTAAAATAAATGCATCGCAGTTTTCAGACTCGATTGCTGCTGATTATAGGCCAGTCAACGAAAGGCTGCCGGCAGACAGAATCTTATCTTATTTAGCAAACCTACTATTAGGCGCTATCACCGTGTAGAGTCAGCTGGAAAAAATACAATTTATTTCCTTTTCCACTGGCTTGCCAATTGAAATTCATCGGCATAGGCACGTTTGATGTTATTACAGCGGTTTAAACGTTGTTGTCTTTCGGACTGCTTTTGAAATATTTGGTGGGAGTTTAATAGCATAAATTTTTCATTGAATAAAATGTCAATTATCCATCATCCGATAGGGTTACCAATACTAGGCAATGGTCCTCCGCGGTTCCATTCGATATTTTCTCTGTGCCCTGGGTAAGTTCCTGTAGGCTTCCGACCGCAGCGGAAGTAAAATGTTTTAGATGCCCATAAACTATAGTGTGAGCTTAGCAAATCGATTCTGCTACGGACGTCAGAGGAAAACAATTAATTATTTTACCTGGTCCTTTCCTCCGGTTTTGTCATCTATCCTACCATCCACCTGGAGTATTGAAGAATAAATGTCACATTCTTCAGAAAATACCCTTAATCTCTGCTACATTATGTGCTATGGGTTGGAAGCATTTCACATTTCCAAGCTTAATTCACAACTGAGTCAAATCGGTGAAATGAACCGTGAACCGTTCATCTTTTTACCGTTCTCACGAATTTCCGGTTCCACCAATCCCAGGCCCAAGTATGCTACAAATCTGCCCCGAGCTGCCTATATGTTTGCAATAGTTGTCCATCAATCCTGCAACTCTATTGCTACAGAGAGTTGCTTGGGGGTATGCAAGGAAATCCCTCGTTCTAAAGTAGGGCCCAGGATACACGCAGCTGAGCACACATGTCGTCAGTGCGAGGAACAATGGCCCTCCGTGGACCACAGCGACCCAGTTGCGCTTCTTTATCTTTTGTGTTCCCTTCCTCTCTTTTACAATGGTGCTCCAATTCACTCATTTAAACTTCATTTTTTTCTTCTTATTTTACTTTATCTATTTTACTTGCCTTTTCTGTTACTAGTCTTAATACCCTTCTCCTATTTTTCGATTTTGCTAGGAAAAGTTATATCCTCATTTTGCTAACTATTTCTTGAACGTCTTCATCATATCACTACTGTGTTACACTGCATTTATCTAATATAAAATAATCATTTCAGGAAACCCTTTGGAGATTATATAGAAAAATATATTTTAGTGTGTTATCTTTGTAAAATTATTTCTCAGATTTGGCTAATTTTAATGACCGGAATTAATATGGTTGGATGGTACAAAATGAATATTCGACCGAAAAACTTGCAAATGATGCAACTATTAGCTTATTTTTATTACATGAACATAAATATTTTTTCGTTCAAAGCATTAGCGCAAGGGAAACAAAATTTTAAGTACCCGCATTGCGTGAGTCATAATTAGAGCTGATTGAGGCCTAATATTTTTCACATTTCAATTAAAGTTTTTAAGTTATTCCATTACGTGAAGTAAGTGGATTCAATGCACCGTGGGCAATTTGTAAAGATGCATTCGTCAATTTGATAACGCTTTAACTTCGAGCTCCTCATTTGAAGACGGTGAAAGACGCATAGCTAGGGGAAATTCTGCCCCAGATCCCTAAATGGCCTGTTTTCCTGCTACTTATTCTTCTTCGAGCTCAGGTCGGGTAGTTTCTTTCATTCAGCTCTCGGCTTCCTTTCCCTCCCCTTTACTCCCACCCCCCGGTCCACAAACCCCCCCGGTCATCTCCTCCAGCTTTACAAAACCTCCTCCACTCCCCTAAGCAGTCAGTCCTGCTTCCCATTGTCCATCCTAATATTTATCCGTCCATTGGCCGCCCCAATGCACGCTCTATCTCGCTCGCTCTCCTACCAACGTCCCAACCTCCCATGCCTGAGTACCAGTCTTCGGATTGTAATCATCCTGGAATGGGCACTAGCTCCTCTCTTCTCCGTCTTTAAACTTCACTTGCATCGTCGAGCTGATTCCATTTAAACCTGTTTTATGAGAGGTTTCCGAGGGCGAGCGGGCCAACTACGCCTCTTGTCCGATGAGACCTCTGCATTTGGAAACAGCGGGATCATCCAATGGAGCGCAGTGCATCGTGATAAAGACGGAGCTCATGGAGAGGAGAGAGAGCCGGTCATTGCGAGTTGCATCGAGGTTTGGCGCGGGTTGAGGTGGTGGGGGGGGAGAGATGGAGGAACCGTGTGATCGCTGTGCCTCCGGCTTCGTTGAGGCGGACGGGTTAAATCACCCAGTCCGTGTATAAAGTATCGGACGGGAACGATTCTATTGCCCCATGCCGATTGCGTTGGATAGATTGAAATAAAAATGGGACAAAATCAGTACAGTTTTGTTTTCTTTTAAACTACTGGAAAGATTTTGCTAATTGAAGCTTATAGTACTTTTAATTCAGGAAATAGTTTTATAGCTGGACAAATATTATTATTTATTTGATAATTTAACTCAATACAATGGTATTAGTGCATCATAAAACGCGGTGCATGTAAAAATTAAATTACACTCGATGAAAAACACTTTCAGGGTGAAAACACTTTCAAAAAAGTTTCATGTCACTCTTCAGAAAGCTATGAAGATCAAAAGTTTGACGTGATAACTATCAATATCGGAAAAATTTTAAGGTACTTTCATGAATTTTACTGCGTTCTTACCTACTTGAAATAATATCCATGAATTTCAAACTTCGCCGGCAAAAACGGGTTAAAAACTAGTGTATATGCTTTATGGGGGCGTGTAACATTTTCATTAAAATCTAGGTTGAGGTTTTTTTTTAGGTGTTGGAGGTCATTTTGGTCATGGGTGGCGAATAAAAGACATGCTCCTAAAATTTCGACTTTGGTTCCTAGGTTTCGGAATTTTATGTCAGCGATGAACTTTTAACTTAAGAAGAGGATAAACATAAATTCAAGCTTCTCCACGTCCTTCTAGAATCCTCTTGTTTTGAAAAAAAAAACAATTTCATGCACTTTTTGTGCATTGATTATTTTTCATGAAAAATTTTCCTATGAATTGTTTTTGAACGAATCGGGGTTCCATCTAATGATATGTAGTTTTTATTCACTGAGGGGGATAGCTGGGCCCCAGCGGGCATGGGATCTTAATTCAATTAAACCTTTGACACAATATCAGACAGTTCAGTTTTGATCCCTGTCAAGGTGGATTAAAAGGCAATAAATTTTTTCACTTCGGTGGTATCCACAACTTTTTACCCTGAATTCTTAAATCACTAATCATGATGAATTTTCCCATTTCTGACTTGATAGTCATTATTAGCGATATAAATAAAAGCTATAATATTTTATGAAATTATTGCAAACCGGCTATCTTAGAGCCCATGGTGCTGAGCTTCCTGTAATTTCGAACCCAACGAGAGCATTATGGCCCCTAATCAGTAGGAAAGTCATCTTTGCCTCGTATTCAGGCAAAAATCATATTTGATGTATTTTGAAACTTGGGTGAAGTAAGTCATCCCCTCAGTATTCGTGTGCTCATGTTTCTCCTTCAACATCATTCTTTAATGCAGAATCACTTGTTACTTACATGGTTCGGCACCAGTTAAAGGTTTCAATTGTTTTAATAATAACTGTAGCTTGAATCATTGGGCCAAAATGCGAGTCGTCATATACGGTCGCTAGTGTGGCAGATAAGTTCTTGATTTCATAATGGGTAAAGTCCCAGTTAGACAGTGGCTACCAGTAGGAGCTAGTGCCCCTCGACATATGCTCTTAATACGTGGAATATAAAACTCACCACGGTGCATGGTAGTCATTCGTACTTGCACAAGATGTATGCTGGTGAAGTTAGTCTCAAGCTAACTTCTATACTGTCTAAACGGTGGATGGTGTTACATTAACTCCAGCAATGAAAAACAATCCTAACTGCGCTATGAAAAAATGAGCAACTTCAACTGTGATAGGATTTATTAGTACCAGTAAGAACAATCCTGGTTTCACTTTTATTTAAGAACACATTCAGATTGTTCCTTGATGCAGTTAATCAACTCTCAAAACCTATTTTAGCAAATTCAATCATAACAATCTAAAAAATATCAAATTTCTGAATGGGGAAATAAATAAAGTTAATTATTTTTCATTACGACTTAAATATTTACTCGATCATGATCCAAGTTGCAGAGTAAAATGGGTGCAATAACCAGCGTACTGTTGAGATTCGTTTGGCGGATAAATAATTCTCATTAAAGATTCTTGAAGTCATTTTCCTTTCTTCTTTGTTTCCTTCATTTCCATTTAGTCCGAAATTTTGGTTTGTTAATAAATGACCAAGGGGAAAATTCAAGGCTTTTGATTTGGTGGATTCGGTTAAAGTATCACTTGTTGCTTATGCTGATGTTTATGTTGATCCGCAAATAGGTAAGCTATACGGATGGTTTCGATAATGCAAGATTCCTTGTTGGAAGGATTGGATATTTGGGGAGGCCACCGACAGCTAAGGTCATTTGCGCCATTGGGGACAGCTAAGGGAAGAAGGGTGGATAGAAACCTGGCGTCGGCATTAGCCTGCTCTTAACGAAAGGCGCCAAGGGAACCACGGTTTAACGTCTCATCCGACAGACGGCGTACTGCACTTGAAATGCCCTCCACAACAAACTCAAGTAGGGATCGGGTGTCCTCTGAAAAACTTTCCTCCTCTACAGGGATTTGAACCCTGGCCGTGCGTATGGTTAGCCAGTACTCTAGCCATCACACCAACCCGATCCCCGAGTCCTTGTTTGGAGTTAGGTTCTTGCTCTATTGCTTAAAGAGACTTGCGCAGGATCAAGTATATCATGATACGGACTTCAAGGAACATCACAATCGTCTTATCTGTTCACTATCCTCACCTCTGCCCAAATATTCCATGCCTCAGACGGCAAACCCCTCCTCGTCCTCCCCCCCGAAACTTGTACTATACTACCTGCTTTCCACCCCCGCACCCCGACACCCCCAACGCTCCTTACGGCCCCAGCGCCGTCCGAGCCGACTTCCTGACGTCTCCGTGACTCGAATGGGTAAAGGGTGTTCCCAGCGACACACTGAGGAAGGGAGGGGGGCGCGAAGGTGGGAAACATTGTAGCGTGTGGTGTGGGAGGCGGGAGAGGAGAAAGAGGAGAGGAGAAGACAAAGATAAAGAAAGGGAGTTGACCGAGGCGATGAATCGGCAACGAGCGAAGAATGGCGTCGAGGAGGAGTTACTCGGAAGATTAGGATGTGAATGGCGTCATTCTCGCGAGGCCTACCCTTGTGAGGCGGGGATGACGACTCGTGGCCGCTTAAGTAAGCAAGCGAACCTGGGTGCGTGAGTGGGTAAGGTCGCTCTCGCGGGCGAGTGCGGTGCTCTTTAGGGTGTGGTGCAAATTACGTGTTTTTTTTATTTATGACTTGTTTCATCGATGCGTGTCCATTATGGCTCGAGTGTTTACCTTTCTTCCTCTCCGTTTTTTGCTTTACCGCCGTGAAAACTCTTGAAATATTGAACTTCCTTGTCTCGCCGCATGAAAAAATGCCGGGTTCTAAGGTTCACGAATGTGTGGGACGTCAATAAAGAAGATAATTTCTTATTCAGCATTCAAATTCATTATGCTTAAAATATTCCCCTATAATTAAATCATTACATTCAAAAGCACGAGCAACTTAATTATTCATTTTATCTTTTGGCTCTCTCCATTCGGTTTAATACCGTGCCTAACTCATTGCTGACGTGAATTGAGGAGGATGGAATATGATATTGCTATTAACACGCTCTCGCAGTTTGTCTTGATATCTCAGCAAAGTGTAGTTCTTATTCATATTTCAATCAGAAAATCTCGCAATTTGCTTATCCTTACCAATTACTTGGACACAGTAATACCTCGGTGCCCGGTGATTGCTGGTGAGAAATACACACGGAGTTGGTTCTGTCCATTATATTTGCTTGCGCTGCAACATGACAGGAGGAGTCGACGGGCTTTGTCGCCTTCCCCCCGCTGAACGGACTTTCGGTCGCCGTGGGGCGGCGTCCGCTTTGGCAACGCAGCATCAATTGAAATAATAAACATCAACATAATATTTTTACATATTATGCATCACAGAAAAGTTACAAATAAATAAATAAGTTTTTCCTTGGCTTTAATTTTTTGATTCTGTGCAAATTGTAGGACTTGATAATGTTTAAACATTTTCATTCATTAACAACAAAAGATGCATTAAAAAATTTCGCTTTCCTCTTTGTATCTCTATCAACTCTCGCAACCCTTGGTGAGAAGTCAATGCTGTAGATTTCGCAGTTTTTCCTAGGCTGTGTTGCAAAATTCATGAAGTTGACAAAACTGCTAAGTTTAGGTAGTGCGGTGTCGCTTATTGTAGTAACGTGTCTCCATTTTTTGTTATATTATATAATAAAAATATTGATGAAATAAAAATAAAGTTATCTTTAAATTGGTGTATAAAGTATTACACTAGCATTTACACAGACTAAGATATAAAGATAATTCTCAAATTACAGCGGCTATCATTTTAACGCCGACCCTCGTGGCGAACTAGGGCGTAGTCCAATCTTTGAAGTTAAATATCTCCGTGGTTTATGAACTTGCCACGACAAAATTTCTTTCTGAGGTAAGACAAAAAACTAACGTGTCAAACTAGAACAAAAATTTTAAAAATAAAAATGTCTGTATTTTTGTTATTAAACTTAAAACATTTAAAATTAAAAGTTTCAATAAAATTTACTTTATTTACAAAAATGATGACACACTGTTGCTTTACATTCTTTTTCAAACAAAATAAGATATCAACCGTTTCTCTAGCTATTTTTGTTAAGAGATATAGCAAAAAAAAGGTCTAAGTGCACATTGATCGAAACTTTGATCGTCTCTAGATATGCTAAAATATTTTTTTATAAAAACGCTTCTACAATTCTTCATTTAACGCAAGATGGAACCCACACAAAAAGTTTGGTTCGAATCGGAGACACCAAGGGTCAACTCACTGCTGATCTAACGTGGAATGATCCATCAATATATTGATTCCTTTGCTTCCGTTTTCGTCAGTTTCGTCGATTGTTTTCGGACGGATTATCCACGAAAAGCGAGATATTATTGTCTTTACAAATGTACTCGAACTGAAAAATAAAGATGAATCACTACAGCGCAAACGACAGTAATCATATCCAATTCCTATCTACATGATAATATTACTTCACGCTTACTCCAAGGCAATAGTATTACTTCATATCTCCTCACAGATGTTCTTTTGTTTTCACTTAATAAAATCAATATTGTTCAGCTTAGAATCACTGCTTTTGCAAAGGATCATGATGGAATTTCCAGGACGAAACAGCGATGAGTAGTCGTAAAAATTTCCATCAAAAGCGTCCAGTTTTATTAACTTTACCAATATTTTTAGAACTACCACCTGTTGGCTTAAAGAAAAGTCACGCTTCCTTCCGGTTCCTAGATCTGAGCATCGAAAGCATCGCTTCCCGTTCAGGAGTTCTTCTGAAACATAATAGGCCTTCCTAAAGCTGTTAAAAATATGAAACATTAGCGAGAGAATTGAGGAGGGAGAGAAATTGGAAGTCTCATTCTCCTACCGTTGAGAAAGTCATTAGGCACACATTGTGGAAAAGATTTTTCTTCCACCTAAAAAGTTGAATTTTATGGAAACAATGTGTAAAGGCATTCACATAGAACAAAAATTTACCTCCTTTTTTATATTAGTTCTATTGAAAGTCATATTTTCAAGTGGTTTATGACTAAAATTACGAATAGTATACCAGAGAACACTCAGATTCTATCTGATATGTTCGTATAATTTAGTACCATGATGTTGTTGCTAAGAGGTATATATAATTATATAGCAAAAAAGTTCTACTAACCAGTATTAGAGAATTTTTTCATTTAATTAGATTGGCTGCATTTCGCTCCCCGATGGCCTCGAGCGACGCATATGCAGATGTACCCAGGTGTTTATTGCTCATGATTTGCTCCTGCTTTGTAATAACCAAGCTTCCAAGCGTTTCTACGTATCCAGACTGAAGGAAAATTGCGCTGAAAGGGTTTTAGTCACTCGATTGAGTGAGACAGAACAATGGAGACTGCGGAACAATTGTCCCGCTATTAGTCATCTGTTGGGAGGAAAAAGCGGACTATGGTAACCAAGCCTCTAGAATTTTAATGCAATAGAGCATGGAAACGGCTGCCTCAAGCCGTGCATGATATAGTTGGAATAAAATTTTGCGTCACTGTATGAGAAAATTTAAGATATCTCAATAGAACGGAAACTCCGAGATAAATGTTATATTTTACATTAGAACACACAAGTGAAATGAAAAAAACAGAAAAGACGCTACTCATGGCCACGGGAAGCAAGGAATGGAGAAATTGAACCCGACTTTATTTTCGATTTATATGATTGGTAATTAAATGTTAATTGTCGGAGACTTAGATTACCAAACATGAATAATAGTCGAGTGAATGATGTGAAAGGAATAGGTTGGCCACGAGAGTCATGGGTGAATGTAGTAAAAGAGACTCGAAAGAGGAGGAGTTATAGGGTTCCTTAGAGTAGCACAATAGGACGAAGTAATACATTAGTGAGATAGAAGTGGAATTCGTTAGTTAGGATATCACATTATCGATGAAAATTTAAAAAGGGAGCCAGTTTTCTTGGGCTGACTTGGCACGATAAGGGTAGATTATAAAACCATGCAACCCAAGTATTCCCTGAATGAGGAGGGGTTTCACCGGAAAATGACAAAAAGCCTTGGGTTCTTGAAGGAAAAATGTTCATTTCACGCCAAGAGGAGAATGAATTTTAAATACGCTGTCCAAGCTGGCCAGATTACGGTAGGAAAAAACAAGCTTCAGAATAGTTGAAGAGAAGGCCTTTGTTAGATTTCCGTGTGGTTGAAAATTATTTTTGGAATGTGTCACCATGTCAGCTTTCGATTTGTAAGGAAGGCATTTTTTCGCATAAGATAAGATTGTTATCACGTCTCTAAGTGTATCTTGTAATACACACCGACTCTGGTTGTTGTATTGCTGTCGTACCGGTCTTGTAACCTGAGAGGTTACGTAAATGAACATAGCATGGCAACAGTTTTATGCCAAACGGTCGTTTCAATCTAAGCAGTTGTTTCCGCTGGAAGCCTGTATCTATCGAGGCTCATTTTTCGTGAGATCGACACACGTTGAGGGAACGAACGTATAAAGAATCCAGAAACACTAACAAATTATACACCAGAGATGAACGCCCACAGGATGGTAAATGGAGATAACAGTCTCTGGAAAAGGTCAAGGACGAAGGTGGTGGGGGAGAAATACTTGAAGGGCAAGGTCACTATATCATTTTTCATTCCTCTCGACATAGCCTGTAATGGACGTAAAAGCTAGTCAACAAATCTCTGAAAGCAGCTCGCGTAAGTGGCAAGTTCATACAGCCCACGCTGCGAAAATGTACGTTTAACATGTTACGTTGAGTGGACACGGGTAACGGGATATCGCACGGCCAAAATTTTTCTCCGCGCTGTTAAACGACTTGGATGAGCACTGCGCTCTATAGACGAAGCATTGAAATATATCTCACGGCGCTCGGAATCGCTCCCGTTGGACGCCGCTGAAATACTCCACAGGATGGGAAAGGCTCTGCAGATCGAAGATGCGAGGTGAAGGGAGAGCGTAATCTCCGATTTCCCCCAAATCCCTCCATTCATTCCGAGTTTCTCGGAGCCAACCTCTCTTCCCCTTCCTCTTGTTCCCCCCCCCACCCCACCCCATTCTGACCTCCTCATCCCTCCCATGCCTTCCATTCGGTCGCCTCTCTCACACTCGTCCGTCCTCGCAGCGCGCCCTCTCTCGTTGATCCCAAGTAGTCTTGTTTGCACACCAATCTGACGTACGGGGGCGTGGATTGTTGACCGATGTAAAAGCCTATTCCTTCACGCGTGCATTCAGCAGGGAGAGCGTTTGAGAGGTAGAGTGGGGGTACATATGGGGGAGGGGACTTAAAAAAGAGTAAGAGGGCTGAAGAAATAAAAGAGTGCCGTACATAATAGCGCGTGTGTGGTGTGCGGTACGGAGGAGAGCCCAATCGGGCTGGATGCGGGGTTGTCTGAGAGTCGATTCTTCGTGAAAGGAGCGGGGTTTGCGAGCTGGCGTGACGAGAGGATGGATGTGTGCGCAAAGGGTGTGCAGAATGAAGGGAGAATGACGGCTGAGAGGGCTAGTTGCGCTCGTGAGTTGAAATGGTGTCTGCGGTCCTGCGATTGAGGCTAGGAGTTAGTAGTCTCGTCGTATGTGCCGAGGAGGGGGAGGACGGCGAGGTGGAGCCCCGGAAAAGGGTGGGTTGGGGGGGTTGATTTGTGTGGTTGTTGGGGTGGATGGGGTTGAAATCGCGACGTTTGATTGAGCATTGTCGGTGGAGGGACTCTGTGAGCCGAGGTCCGGAAGACGTCAAAAGGCCAATACGCAGACGGAACTAAATGCATCGCGTGGGGAGCCATCTAGAGGGATCGGTCGAGGAGGTAGGGGAGATTAAACGGGAAAACAAGAGTGTGCGGGTCTTAAAACTCGAGTCGGCGGAGATCGCTGCCTCGGAGTAAAACGGCCGAGAGCGACGACAACGAACCGATCGTAAAAAAAGGGAGCTTAAGGATTTTACGGGGCTAGTCAAACGGTTTGATCGAGCGATTGGATTCGTTTGCTCCTTTTTTTCCAGGATAGACTGCGGGCAATGCACGGAACTTTGTAGTTCTTGATAGACAGCTAATGGTAAGATCGTAAGGCACAGTATCGTTTTGTATTACTGCAGCGGTAGTCGATTTCTAACTGCTAAGCTCAAGTCACACCACTCACTGTTCCTCTCACATTTCAGCTGGGATTTTTAAATTAGTCTTTTAGTCACGTGGCTGGTGAAGCTTCTATGATACAGCTATTGAGATTTAGTTATATTATTTTCAGATGGGTAGGCGATAATAAGTTTAGATATATGTCAAATATTGTCTTCGATGAAAGACTCATTATGTTTTTTGGCTGTTATACTCTTAATTGACATCAGGGTGAAGGCATGAACAAAACTTATGAATGGAGATAAATAAGTTACATGCATATTGACGCATGCATGATAAACTGTACAATAAAATATGTTACTCACAAATGCTGCAAATGTTTCACATTTAAATATAATAAATGAATGTATAAGAATCAAATGAAAATAGTAGGAAATAGAAAACTGAAGCGTTTATAAGGATACTCCAAGATCCGTTACGAAATGATTAAATATGTGAAGTTTCATGAGCCTCATAGTTGATTGCAATATTGGATTCCCCATTTACTCCGGCTTAATTCATCTGATAATGATACCTTTGATGGAACACCTATAAAACCACGTGATTCTAAGCTTTTTACACCACAATATTTCAGTCAATTATGTCTATAGATGGGTCTTATTTTTTATTCCCACTTGCCCTTTAAATGTGATTAGACCTTACTTTTCTGCAGAACTAATTTCCTTATTCTTCACCTTTCATCAAACTCCAAACATTAAAGTGTACGTGCATGGCACTATAGCGCTTTTGATAATCAAGGGTAGAATTATAAGTATTAAATAATCTGTTTTCTCGCTACTGCACCGAGTCAATTCTCTATTGACATAACGTTTTAAGTAGATGTATCTTTTATTTTTATTTAACTAGATACTTTATTTTCGCTCTATCAAGTTTCTTTTTTATGTCAAAATGGAGCACTTCTGGTGCTGAATAATTAATCTCACGAAATATTTACATTCTTATCTGTGTTTTATCCAGCTCATGGGAGCTAGTTCGCGACGTACACCTGGAAAAGTGATGCCTTCTTTTTCGGCTCAGCGGGCACTCCGTGATGAAAACAACATTCGCTCGCGTGGCCTCTTCGTGCAGGCAGCCACGCGAGTGGACCGATGGCTGATTGAACAGGGAAGGGGAACCTCACTAACTTGAACCTAGGCGAGAGAAGTGGGTGATGGACACTAATGACTTCACAAGTTGACTCGTCCATAAAAAATTATAGAACTGAATGATTGCGCAGGTTTATGCCACCTCAATCTGCATTTCACATCACTTCCGCCCCATTCTTTTATCAAGGAATCTTTATCACCCCCTCTCCTTATTAAACAGCTCAGCTGCGGAACCTGACCTTCAAGGCGAGAAAAATTAATCGATAATGTAATGTATACATCATCTAAGGACCCAACCGTCCGGGCATTTTTAATGTTTCTATCTGATCTCTTGTTTCCTCGCACCTTTAGGGTTAGGGCTTTAGGCTTCTGTCTTGAATGCCTCCTTTCTGAATTGCAAGTCACTCATTGGCCATTATGCATGTAGTCTACTGGCCGCAAATACGTCCCTACTCCCTAAGTTCTCATTCACTTTTTCGTTATCATCGTTCATCCTCTTCCATTATAGTTTAGTTATAATAATATTGGATAAAATAAGAACAGATTTTCTTATTTCTTATTTTCTTCGTAATTTTTTGCCATTCTCTGACTTCGATCCTTACGTGAACTCATGATTAACAATCTACTCACTACTTGGGACAATTTTCTCCTCTGTACTTCTGATTTTACCTTAGTTTTGCAAGCATACTTATTTTCTATGACTTCTTATCTCTACAGGTATCAGCGACAAAGTAAGTGATTTTTGTATGCATTATGTTAAATATTTCATTGGCCAAAGTTATCCACCTAAGCTTCATTCAATTTACAAAAGATTCCTCTCGACAGGGGAAAAGTTCTTGTTGTTCCAAAATAATTGTTTTAATCTATTTTCCATGTTTTTATATGATTCTACTTATTTTCTTATAAATTACGGTTTTCATTTCAATCAAGCTGTAGTATTTTTAATCATTGCATCTATGAGTTGTTTAAAGAAATCAATATTTTATTACAAATTTCACAACGTAGATTCTGCTGAATCTAAGTCAGAACTTAGTAGATGAGATAAATAATGGGGCTCATATGAGAGCTAAGAATAGTAATTTGCGTCTACAAGTTTAAGGATTGTTCAAATTGGGGAAATGTTTTTGCCTCGCAAGGAGAAAAAAGGTATCCAACCACGGTTCATCTCGATTGACTTCATCAATTCTCCTCAAGTCCTGCCCTAGGCAAACAATACGACATCTATATTGCGATGCGATGTATTTTTGACTTGGCAAAATGATGAGTTGGCTGGAGGTTTAACCCGTTACGTGATACATTTACGCAGATTATCCAAGCTCTTCACGTCTTATTCTCACTCTCTTGTATTCTCAAACAAGAATAAGAATAAGGGACTTTCGTTCTTTGGGACTTTCAAATTCCTACATGTGGTGGCTTTATGACTGGCGGGATAGCAATATTAGCGAGACTTTACATTGTTCATGAATGTATAACACTTGAATGAGACCTCTCCCACCTTTCTCTCACCAAATTTATTTCCTTAATACTTTATCTCTGCGGTTATTAACTTACGGAACAAATCTCTATCCAATATTTTCCGCTAGTTAGAGTTATATATGGGGTAATAATAATAATTATAATATTTATTTACAGGTATATATAACCCATTTCAAAGTTTTCATTGTTTAACACAGAATACATAAGAAATATTAATTTAAAAAATAATATTTAAGGATGGTTACAGGGTAAAAAAATAAATATGTTAATTACCTCACAAAGAGATTCTATGTAATAAAAGTGATTCATGGTGACATTTAAGATTGCACATATATCATAGGATAATCACAGTGTGAAGCATTTTGAGTTTATAACACTTTGCTATATTATTTTAAAAAATCCTTGATCTGCGCACTCGAATGTCTGAATATATCAATATTCCAACAGATGGAATTTGAGTCACGCATCAATCTTGACAATGGTGAAAAGAAGGAATAGTTAGTAGTGTGATGTGGAACAATAAATATGGCAGAGTTTATGACACCACTTAATGTAACTTTGAAATTGATGGCATGTAGTAAAATCAGGTACATCTATGGAACTCATAATGAATGTGTAAAATTATAATACCTAGATTCATTCTGCGTATGTGTAGAGGTTTTAACTTTAATATAGAGAGGATACTTAAGTAGTCCAAATTGTGAATACCAAACCTGTACTTCAAAAATTTAACAAATTTGTATTGTACCCTTTCAATTACATTTATGTGAACTCTGTAATAAGGTGACCACATACAAGAACAATATTCAACAATAGATCTGACAAGTGAAATATATAACAACTTTAAACAGTAGATATTTCTAAAATCACGACAAAACCTGAAAATAAACCCTTATGTTTTGAAAGCCTTACCTTGAATTATGGAGCAGAGTAAATTTAATTGAAGTTTGGAGTCAAAAGTGACCCCTAAATCCTTTATGGAATTAACTTTCATCACAGTAGGATTCTTTATAGTATATGGGTTAGTAATAGATGTTGACCCCCGGTTAAAAGATAAGTAAAAACATTGATTTATATTCAAGGCCATTGCATTATCTTCACTCCATATTAGCAATCCATCCAAGCTCTTCTTTAACATATAGCAATCATCAATTGAATTAATATTGGAAGAAATCTTTAAGTCATCAGCATACAGTAAGTAATGGAAAAGTCTAATACTAAGACCAACATCACTAATGAATAATTAATTTTCCAATCTAACAATTTACCAAAGATACCCACGGATTCTAATTTGGCTAACAGTAGCCTATGATTGACCTTGTCAAAAGCTTTACTGAATTCAGTATAGATGACATCAGTTCGTTTTCTCATTTCAAAACCAGATATAATATTGGTCTGTAATAGAAACAAGTTAGTTGTAGTTGACTTACCCTTACAGAAACCATGCTGATGAGGGTCAGTGATATGTCTAAGCAAGGGTTCCAAATTGTCGACTACTTAACTCCCCAGTATCTTAGCAAAACAGGATTGTATCACAACTGGACGATAGTTTGTAATATTGCCCCTTTGATCACTTTTAAAGACAGGGATTACAGATGATAATGTGAGAATCTCAGGAAATGTGCCACTTTTCAAAGACTTATTAAACAAAATAAAAAGTGGATACAATAGTGATGCATAACAATTTTTAATTAATTCAGGAGGAATTCCATCTGGCCCACGACCCTTTGTGGTATCAATAGACCTCAATTTTGTATCTATTTCCTCAACAGATACTTGCAGATTTGACTCAGAAATAGTGTTGTTAAAAGTGTATATAGGAACGATATCAGGATCTGTGTGACGGAAAACTGACGAAAAGTGGTTAGCAAATAATTCTGATATATCATTCCTATTCTCAGCCACAATTTTATCTAAATACATACTTTCAGGGAATACACATGTTTTCCTAAGTGATTAGACATAAGACCAAAAATAGCGTGTAATACCAACTAATGATTCACCATAAAGTAATACCGAGTAAATCATCGTTGAGAGGTAACTTTACACTATTGTAAACCTCTCCCTTAATCTGATTTCCCAAACACTCTATATCTGCACCGATCCCCTCCTTCTTTCTTATTCTTTATTCTGTATTCTCTGCTTCTATGAATTTCTTTAGCTTGTGATAAATTATAACAATCTTGTATTAGAAAGATATGATCTAACTTCGACGTATTTGATATATCACAGCAAATGAATTACGAGGGCATTGGTGTCGCTTTTACGTTTTAACTAATCCAGTGTGCGGAGGGAACGAAATTGTCTGCCGTCGTCCTAGGATGGAGCACATGACTGATGATGGCATTGCTGATCAAAAACCAATTGTAATCAAGTTTTCTCCATGCCTAATTCATATCGTCACTCCGTCACTTACATCCTTTCTCCGTATAATTTCTTTTTCTTCTATCGCCTTCCCGCCAGCTCCTCGTCCCATCCTCTCCTCCCGCCTTGTATTTACCGGGCAGGTGACGGCTTTTCATTTCCGGAGTACGCCATGGCAAACCGTCTCCTCACGCACCACAGAAGCCTACGCGATGCATAAATCACTCAGCCATCTGCCCAGTGGAGCTCACCTCCTCCTCGCTTCGATAGCCTCCCTACCAAGCATCCGACCGACTGCCCACCCACCCACAAACCCATCCTCCCCCCATCACCTCCTCCCTCGAGGCCCGTTCCCGTTGAACATCATAACAAGGCCAAAGAACATATCGTGACGTAAGCTCTGGCTGCCGGCGCCCCTGTCTTCAAACCTACCTCCCCGAATCGTTCCGCCAGTTGACCAATAGGGTTTTATTCTTCATTGTGTCAAGGTTCCGATCCCATGTAGAGAACTTGATGTCACTGTGGAATTTTAAAAACTTTGATCTCTCTTGGCGTACGGCTGTGGTGGCTCGTGACCCACCTCGATAAGAAGCGACCCGTATTAAAAAATTTTATAAGTTCTGCATTTTTCTTCACTTGTAGCTCATGTGTTACCGCAAACGTGGTATAATTGGATAGTTATTCCATCTTCACGGTTAACTATCCTCAGTGACATAATTTAAAGGAAGAATGAGATTCATCTCTCTGTTATGCTCTACAGGCACATTTTGAACACTATCAATCTTGATCGTCCCAAATCCACCAATTCAAATCACACACATAAGTTAATACCATTAATACAACCAGTTTTCAGTATAGTTTATGGTCGTGTCAAAACTCGTAGAGCAGAACTGGGCTAAAAAATAGGCATACAATAAAATTGACTGCATACATACTTACTTGTTAAGCAACATTAACATTCGCTAAAATGATTGTTGGCAATCCACTCAATCTTCTTATTCTTATTGAGACAAGTTCTTTGGTTTAGTGTGTACCAACCAATATTTTTTCATTCCTGGCTTAACTATATGCTCCTCATCCGCCATCTCAATGTTCCAACGTTTCTTTTTTCTGTCGTTTCCGACTTGTCTCCATTACAGAGTTCTTTTGCACGGGGAGTGGTCTTTTTTCTTACGGAAAGGCTCCACCTTTACTCGCTTTGGAAATTCACTGATGTCGAGTTGACCCGCCTAATATAATCCCAACACACACCTTTAACATTTCTACGTAACAAACCGCGGCCATCCGGCGGGCACTATCAAGGATCGATTCAAGGTAAAGGCGTTTGTCATTACGAGGCTACTTTTGTGTCTCTCTGTCCGGATCTTTATGTATGGTGTCCTGCAACTTAAATGCCGGTTAACAAGGCGTGGGCAGAGTTGACAGCAATCACGTAGCAAAAAGGGAGAGCTTAAAACGCTTGTAAGTGAGAGAGCCTTTAGATGTATCTTTCCTGTTGACCTCACATATATTCAGAACTGACCCCAACGTCGTAGCTTTGACTTCACGCAATTCAAAGAATAAATGCAGAAATCCTCCAGTACAACCAATCATTCTCTAGGAAATTAACCGTTCTGAGGACAAGTAGGGAAAACTGCTTTTTACGCTTGGGTTTTATTCTTTGTACAGCCGAGGTAGAGATCATGGATAGTAACGCTGTGTACCAGGTTTGCGGGTTTATTGCAAAGCTACCGTGTCGGTCTCTTATGAAATTAGCATGCCGATAGGTGCTATTCATTTTTTCTGGGTGGGTAATCGTACAGTTGAATTGAAATGTTTGCACCATTCATTCATAACTTTACTCTAGAGAAAATTGAGTAAAAACTTTCCCTCAGATATTAAATTTTATTTATATGTAATTGACTTGTTTTATGGAATAAGTGAACTGCGTTTGTGCCAATGTCAACTGTGAGAAGGAGCTTAAAAATCAAGGTTTTGGAATTGGCGTTGATCAGAACATATCTGAACACTTTTACGCGTACGGACGACGATATATTGATCGCAGGTCAAGCGTTCATTACCTTGCCGATAGGTGGTATTCTGATGGTGCATAACAGTCACGACCAAATACTGCGTGAAATAATTCCCTAATTTATCCAATACATATGCATATGAGCGTAATATTTTCCCACTAAATTGTGAAAAATCTTTGCTCTCCATTGATGAAAATCTGCAAACGCATTGCAGTCCTGGTTGCAATAGCTGAAGTCATTTTATTGTCTAGCGCACATAATCTATGCTCCCGATCTCTTTGGAAATACTCACCCAAGTATGCTGGGGATAAATCGAACGTAGGAAAAAGCGCTGTCCTGTTGCGAAGTTGCGAAGACAGGAAAATTCCCTTTATTCATATACCCTAGTCAATAAAAATGCGAATAGAATTCAATTCTAAACATATTATTTTAAAGTATCGTTTTAGTTATTACTGAGATTTGTTTCGTAATTGATTTATTACAGATCAGGCATGAGAGCATACTGTATTCTACAGCATGGTCGTCAGGTACATTTTTTTCGCGCCGGTTGAAAAGAAATAAGGCGAAGAGCAGCACCTTGTAATGCGGGACTTACTTTTGACAGCTCACCATGGTAACGGTCGAGTCGGTGAAGTTGTTTCCGCCAGGGGCGCCTCCTCGGGCCGCGGTTTCCGAAAGTTCAAGAATGTCCGTTAACCTCCAACCCGTCTCTCGACCTCGGCTATTCAAGCAGACGGCCTGGAGATTGTTTCGCCCGGAGCAACTTTAATCCCGTGAGAGCCTTATTGGCCACTGCTTATTCTCGCACAATAGATCCTGGGAGCGAGAGCCCCGGCGAACTTCAGCCGGTGGCTTCAAAAAGGCGGAAAACTTGGGCAACGAAGCACTTTTAAAGGAATCGAACGTCGAAGTCTGGTAATTGGAAAAGTGGCTGGCTTAAAAATAGACGTCTAACATGTAGTCTTGCCGGTCATTAGTAGGTATGTAAGAGATACATGCTCAAGCAGCGTACCTAAAGAAACTTTTGAATAAAACAAAGTTAAAAATTACATTTCCATACGGAGCGTGTTTAACCAGATTTATCGGGAAAAGGAAAAGTGATCAGGTTCAAAATATCATATACTTTGCTTCTTTTCTAGATTTTTGTTACAGAGGCTTCCGTAGTTTCTTGTAAATTAGGATTTTTCGGGTTCTTCCCGCGTTGCAACATTTTAATGGACGACCGTTTCGCCGGCATTCCAGTCGTCATCATCACGTCTTGATGATGTCGACTGAAATGCCGGCGAAACGGCCGTCCGTTCAAATGCTGCAACGTGGGAAGAACCCGGAAAGTCCTAATTTTCTTATATTTTTGCTGTCTAATGATCACGTTAAATAACCACTCGCATGTCTTTTCGTTTTTTAATTTCCGTTTTTTTCTTGCTCTATGATTATTTTTTATTGCGTTTTTCTTTCTCTTCTCTTCCATCCAGGTTATCTTTCGTGTCTCATGTTCCTTGTCTTATGATCTCTTTAAATTTTGCGGTATGAAAGTAAAGGAATAAATAGGGGCAAAGCTTGGAAGTCATTTATACCTTACTCATTCACTTTTTTCATGACATTCCTCGTAAAATTCAAAGATATACTATGATTAAAGTAGCACAAATATGTATATATATATTATTAACATAGTTATCGCTTAGTTGCTTATTCTACAGTACTCAGTAATCCTACATCGTTTTACCACATAGTAAGTGACGCTGAAGTACACAGTGAGTCATTACACGCTTACGTAATGTAAACTTGTAAAAACTTTTATCTAATGCACAACGGTATACTTTTCTTCTGGTCGAAAACATTTCCTCCATTTTCTGGCCAGTTTGTGTTACAAGCTAAGACAAATGTGGAGTGCTTGCGTCCATAGCAATCACCTGGTAAAATGTCAACTATTCCCGTGAAAAAGCTCTATAGATTATAAACGAGTAATGGGCTTCAATCCATATTGAATGGTCCAGCAATCAAGTTTCGATACGATAAAATGATAAAACAAACACTCTCGAGCCCGCTTATAATATTGTGTCATGGTTGACGTTAACAAGTCAAAAAAAGGGTTATTTTTTATGGGAGGCTTGCAGTGAAGAAAAAAAATCCCACAGCGTTCTTCTCCTAATTGCACCACTAGTCGGCCGTATAACCATTAACCCCAATACTGCCAGTTGTGTGTGCTCTCACTCCATCTCTTGGGGCAGTAGGTTGGGGTGGGGGAAGAAATTGGGGGGAGATTGGGGAGGAGTGGGCCAGTAGAGCGTGGGCCCAGGAGAGTGGCCGTGGGTGGCGGCGGGTTGGCGAGGGAGGGAGACCTTTCCACTCTCCGAACCTCCCATTTTCACGCGCATTAAACTGGCCGTCCGCCACCGATCGCGCGTATTTTTAATTAGCCCTCGCACGCTCGACCATCGGGAATATGGGCGTTCTCTCGTTTTGCGCCGAACTTGGCCGGGGGGATGAGAGATATGAAAGCCAAGTCAAATTCAGCATTGGCTTGTTGGTTATTTGGGAAGACGACCGACAGCTGAGCCCTATTTGCACTATTGCCAATAGGTGAGTAAGTTTTGATAAGTGATGTATTCAATAGGAGAGGAGGAAGGGTGGAAGAAAAAACTCGGGATTTGCGTTACCCTACTCCTCTCACAGGGTGTTAAGGGGTCCACGAAAGGACGGAACACAGTACTTGAAGTGCTCTCCTCGCAATGAGGATCAAGGTTCTTCTAAATATCTGCCTTCGCCACTCCAGGAATCCGAACGTTATCATAACGGTTAGCAATCCAGTATAGGACCACCACGACACCTATACAAATTTAGTATATTGCGCAGCTAATGTAGCAGAAATGTACAAAATGGATTAAATTGGAAGTACAATCTGTCAGCAATGACCCGATGTAGCTATTTGATCAAATATGAACTAGAAAAGTACTGAAAATCCAAGTTCCACCGATAATTTGAATAGGATATACCTGCTGAGGGGACATTAGGTGGTGTAAAACTGTGCGTTGCGGATTCGAGGGAACACGATACAGTAAAAGTGGAAACTTCCTCTCGCGAATAACAGCGGAAAATGACTATACTATTTCACATCAAAATATTTAATGCCACGACCTAGGTTTCATTGCTTTGCAGTATCGTAATATTACGTAACAAGCGCCATTAGATTTTTCACAGACTCATCTCCTTACTGGTACGATTAACTTTGATGTAATTAGAGTTTGATACCTTTATTATGCATGCTAACAATTATTCTGGTGAATTGATATCGGGCATTAATGAAATTTAGGTCCTCTAACCGCCAACGTAACGCAGATTTTTCTCAACTTCTGATATGTAGTGGGGATTATATATCCAAGACATATGTGGCACAGCATTAAGGAAACCAGGTATTGTTAAACGTATAATAGGAAGGTCCTCGAATGAAAAAGTCAAAAAGAGATGCTACTTCTCTCTGGTTAGGCCACACCTCGAATACGCCGCGTGCATTTGGGACCCTGGTCAAAAAGATTTAACCAAAAAAATTAATAAAACACAAAGGAAAGCAGCGCGTTTCGTTAAAAACTGCTACGAGCGTACATATAGTGCCTCACAACTTTTAGAGGTATTAAGGTGGGAGCCCATGGAGACTCGGAGGCTACACGCTAGGCTTAGGTTGCTTGAGAAATTCAGAACTGATATTTTTCAGAGCGATACAGAGAATATTATCATGACTCCTCACTACATCTCTAGGCCTGACAGATGCGATAAAATAAGAGAGATACACTGTCGAACAGATAGGTATAAAAAATCGTTATTTCCCCGCACAATAAGCGACCACAATAAAAACTGAGCTCCACTAAATACACTCCTATAATACATGTCACCATTTCATTTCCCAAATCTTACATCATTACACGGCTGGTAACCTAACACCTCCTGCCACACGCCCATGCGGTGGCTCGCAGGGTGTTATGTAGATGTGATTTATTTTTGCATCCTCAGGTCTTGAGATTGACCAAAAACTGAGACATTAATTTCATTAAAACCCAAGACTAATCCTACAGAAAAATTTGGAATACTTACTCAAATGCACATATAAAAATACTGACTGACAGTTTCTAAACTGGACGGAAGATGTTATTCAGCAGCGTAGCCTTGGTTACGCAGTAAAAATATTTTCATGTGGAATAGCAGTGTTATTTTTTTCTCTACTTTCTCATGGGGACACCGTTCTTAACCTTTTCAGTACCAGAGGAACATTTATGTACCTCTCAATTTTTTTCTGTGAACCGAAGCCCTTCATTTGTGTATGAAATAAAATTCCTGTGGTACTTTCCTGGCACATAATAAAAGCTGTTTATTTAAAAGTCTCCTCAAAAAAGTGCGCTGTGCGCAAAATTTCCATTTCATATTCCGAAGCTACTGCGCAAATTTTGGCCAACAATCAACCTGTTTTCAAAACATTTCGGTCTACTTAGTACTTGAAAATATGTGTTCTCCTTTCCACATTTCATTTGTTATATATTAGTATTTATTATAAATTATAAGTACATACATTACCGTCATTTACATTACATGAAATATATTTCTGTCCATTATTTTCAAAAATGTGTTAAAGTGTATGTGAGAAGAATAAATGATTTCCTTGAATACAAACGATGTTACGAGATGTAAGTAGAGACGTGATACGCTTTTCAGCGAAACATCTTGAAATTAAACCGGTGGGACCGAAAGGGTTAACCAAATCCTGACGATAGTTTCTTATCGCTTTATCTCTCACCGACTCGTATGTCTTTGCGGTTGACCGCCAATCAATTTATAGCAGTTGGAATACCCAAGTTTTATTTTTATTTAATGTAATGCCATCAATAGGGCGCTGTTTGGTTGCTGTAATGCCGAGCATTGATCACATTTTGGAATTTTCTTTAGTAGTAATTTGTATGGTGAGTATTTCGAGAAAAGCAATTTGAGTGATTCTGAAAATTTTATTGAAAAAGAGCCACGCAGCAGATAACTAATGAGTATACCTATATGAAGGGCAGAATGTATGATTGAGCGTGACGGAAAGGGAGCGGCGGAGTCGACAGACACGCGTCGTCATCGGCACACGTCGGGGCGAGCACCGCACGGGCTCGCGAGTTCGCGCGCGTCGTGTTTGCTTGCTGCGTGCGGTGCGCGCGGTGACGGGGACGAGAGGAGAAGTGGCAGTGGGTGTTAGTCATCGGCGCCGCAACGCCCTCGCCCCGCGTGGATTCGAACCCCACCCTCCATTCTCTCGTTCGAAAAGAGACGTCCGAACGGATCCACCCACCCTCACTCGCTCACTCACTCACTCATTCACTCGCCTCGCCGTATCTCCGTTTGTTTATTTATTTCTCCTCCGCACCCTCCTCCTCATCGCCCCTCCGCCCACATCAACTCCCTCCCTCTCTCACCCTGCCTTTGTTCACCTCCTCCTCCGGTTCTTTTCTTCCTTCCTCCTCTTCCCTATCGCTTTACTCTCATCCTTATCATTCTTTCTCGCATTCTCTCTTACGCCCATCTTGCTTTCTCCTGCATTTTCCTTTCTTTTTTTCTTTTATCGTTTTATTCTCGCCGCCTGTTAACCTACCAGGTGACTCTCCATTGTTAGCTCATCAGTCTTGACTAATGCTAGCCATTAATCACCTTAAGTTTTTTTCTTTTGGTTGCATCTAATCCTCCAACCTGGTTTAGGCGGTCAAAACTTTCAGTTTCACATCCTGTGCGGAGAGAATATACACTTTTTTATTTGGTTTCTGAAGCCATTTTTTTCAAGTCTAGCAGTTGACGGATTTTATCCGATGATTTTTTTTAGAGCGATTGTTTTAACTCCCATTATTTTCATATATCTTGTTGTTCTTGAACGTCCTCATCCAGCACAGAAATATTCAGTTCAAAGTTTGTTTTCTGACACAAAATATCCTTATTTGATACCTAGTAGTATTTTTGAGTCAAGTAGGATTACTAAAAATGACGGAAAGACCTAGGACAAAAATGAAACAAGGGCGAGGTATTAAATAGCGTTTTTATAGTTTTACGCGCAGCAATTATGTCCTACGATGCCCAACGCTTTTATTTATGTGAATTTGTTTTTTATATTTGCTCCGCTTGGTAACATCTCTTGAAGTTACGACGAAATAATTGTTGCTCATTAATTACTCAAACCCTTTGAATTCCACTTACACGTCGCCCAAACATTTTCTCTCTTGTGCTTGCGAAAGGTTGCCCATTCTCGTCTTCCAGATGTATCACACTCATACAGCCTTATATTCATTTTTATTATGACTCAACATAGAATGAGAGATTTCTCCAAAATCGGCTAGGTTGGGGAAAAAATCATGCTCATCGAAGGATTCCATTTATCACCATATCTCAACATATTTGGGTCACTTGTTTACTACATTTTGTATCAGTGCACTCTCTTACCGGCAAAGAAGTCGGCACAAGTCTGTGGTTTAGCAATTGAGGAGGTTCGAAAAAAATGTTTAAATATCTTGCCACCTATTTGTTATAAAGAAGGAAATTTAATTTGAACTCTCAAGCTTTAGCATTGTAATAATTATCTTATGACAAGCCAATAATTGTGATATCTGTTCGACCCAGGTAGAGTACGCCGACATTAGATGATCCTTTTGTTCTTTAATTTATAATTTATCGTACTTTACGATTACTTCAGCAATTTCTCCCTACAGTATCCGTAAAATATAGCCCTTTCTCATACTATGCAATTTATATTAAAACCAACTTGACTTTAATGAAGAATTGTCACAACTTATATTAAACTGGAACTCCTCGAAGGACTATAATCGCTTTTTTTGGCCTTCATATTCCAACCATGAGTTAAAATTTTACAATCATTCTCTACATTCAAAGGATAACCAACTTGAGGTTGTGTCTCTTAGGTATGGGTAAAGCATATGAATACTGTACCCACTGTATTTGCACTAATGTTGTTGATCACGGAAATAGATTTTCTTTGTGACATTGCATTTTATACGTGTATGCTTCGATCTAACAAAAGGCAAACTCCGCAAATTTTTGGTTCTTATTAGTTATCATCTTATTTACTCTTCACTTAATTTAATACCGATAAAAATTCCTTACTTTGTTAAATCAAGTTTTCCCTACGTTTTTACTTTTAAATACAATTTGTTGTCTCAAACGGTAATTTTTAATTACTTTTGCCGTTAAATTTGTTTCATACCTATCTGTCTGGGCCGATAGTGATTGCTAAAGTAGTTTTATGAACCCATCTTTTTGATATCTTTGTCGTTTCTTATGACGCGTTCATTAGAAATGTAGCCCATGGAGTTATGAAATAACTGTGTGCGATAAATCTTTGTATTCGAGTCCTAAGTAATAGTATTAAATATATTTTAGTGCTACCCCACTTTTAAATATTTCACGTGATGTTTCTGTATTCCATTGCAGCGTAATATGTATTTATTATTTACTGCCTTTTTTTGATTTTAATCTTCCATTACCATTTTCTTCTCGTTTACCCAAATATATTTGGGCTACACGAAACTAGACTTAGTGATATGAACTTGTGTGGTTGACTCTCAGTGAGATCCTGGAATTGCATCCTCCTTTGACGGCTCTGCTAGCCATTATTTCCTCGAAATTACTATCAATGAAGGTTTATTTCTTAGGAAAGCATCTGGTGTTTAGGTTTCTTCTCATCTAGGGCTACAGCTACAATTTCAAATTGCTCATAAGGTTTATCATAGAGAAGAAACTCAGTTAAAATATTTAGGCTCATTAATTAAAGTAAGAAATTTGAACACACTTTAAAGCGGGAAATCAATGCTGGCTGCGAAATTCTCCTGAATAGAATATTCTTGTGAACGTGCAACGGGGGACTGTAGAGACTTCTGAAATACTCTTTGTGTGAATTTATAAAATCTTCTATCACTACTGGTAATTTTCTGTTTAAAAATTCTTTTGCACGTTAAGCATACACTTTCGAGCCATAACTTGCAATTAAAGATAAATTAGTCAATGACAATAAATAGTGGTCATTGGCTTAATTTTGTATTCCAAGAAAGTAAAAATACAGTGAAGTAATGAAAATTTGCAATTTGTTCTTCATGATATTGAAATGAGTATGGAAATATGTTAACTATGATTCATTTATTTTTATGTAATTTCCTTAAATATCTGAAGTTATGTGTAAATGATTCATCAATTACGATCATGACCAGTAGTGTTTTATAACTAATTTTTTTACTAATTTATGATTTATACGAGAGTACAGGTAGAGGTGATGAAGTTTATTCAACCTAAAAAGGAATATATTTTTGTTTTGTTCATGAGTGCTGATTTTTTTCAAATTTCAGATATCATCTATTAGCGAGTATTTCAATTTGTATTACTTGACAAGCGATGAATCCACCTTGTGTATCAAGTAATTTTGAAAGCTTTAGCCATGGCTAGGAGAACATTCAACATTCACAATTATAGTTAATGCTTTTACTGTCCGAATTTCGATGATCTCGAAACTTTATAGATGCTGAAGCAAACTATTGTGGTAAGTTTTACAAGCGACGGTGAAACGTTTCATATTGCTGGTAACATATATCAATTTAGTCTGAGAAAGTATGGTGAGATATAATTCAAGTGCCTTCGAGAGGGCATTTACATGAGGACTAGCATAAACCAATCAATCAAGTATTGCTTCCGGTGGCTCTGTATGTCTGTGATCCAAGAATTTCACCGGTAAAGTGGGAATAATATTGCTCTCAACAAAGGAATAGGAATAATTTTTGAAAAGCTAAGGGGATAAGCGCTGCTATTGTTGTCCATCAAATCGGATTTCTCATAACTCAAGAGCATAAAGGAATATGATTTAGTCGAGATTTAAAAAAAATCCTAATATTCCGATACACCATTCAAATGAAATATCGGAGACCCAGTCCATTACTATAACTAGTCACTAGGAACGTACAAGAGAATGGCCTTTTTCTTTTCGTTGTGAATAAATTTTATGTTAGCTCGCCATGGCTGAAGGCGGCGTAGAATAGAATTTTCGAGATGGTTTATGCTTGCATCAATCGTATTATATGCATAGAGGGATATTTTGCTACGGGAATGAATCCGCTTGTTATGGGAATCGAACTACGGATCTTAGGCTCACCGACCCAACTTACGGACTACTACACAATCCGGACCTGTAAGCTGAGGAGGAAATTTCAAAGGGATTTATAGGAGCTCGATCGCCTGTCAATATGGTTCATCAGAGCCTTCAGTATAAAATTTCAAAGTGTAATCAAAGTTTTGTTGTTTTTTTACTCTTAGTCCGTTTACGTTCAAATTTTAAGTGTAAGATGTTGATACCATGTATTGAAACACCTTTTTATTTTTGAAAATTTTTAATAATATTTTAGAGATTATACTTCTTAATTTAAAGCATCAATGGTTATCGTTGATTATTTCTTGTTTAAACGGAATTGAAACTACCATTGACTGTCATGCATTATCATCATTCTTGATTCTGCATTGTCCAATTACAGTGGTTCAGACCGTGTCGACAAAATTTGTGAGTAATATCAATTTTTTTATTAAAACCCGACGAAAAGGATGCAAAATTCGGCTTACAAAAATGGGATTCACAAAACATTAATTTTTATAAGACTGGATTATTTACTGCATGTGTTTAATTATTTACTTTCATTACGTATCTTTTTATCGTTTGTTTTTTACTTGATTTATTTACCACTTTTTAAACTTACCTTAATTTTTAGATTACCATAATGAATTAATAACAATTGATTTTTTTGGAGCAATTAATTGTTCAAACATCTGCTTACTATTAAAATTAACATTTTAACTGTTGCTGGTTGCAGTATTTGATAAGAATATACAGACTCGATTCCATAAATCAGAATTTTAGGCATGATGAAAAACCTATTATGCCCATGTGTATCTTTCGGCGGCCCAGCTCTATGACAGGACCTGAGAAAAGTAAACCCTTTCATCAAATGCCTAGCTGACTCCCTTGTGTTGGCATTTGAGACCAGTTGTTTCGTGATCTATCAAGTGTCTTTCCGGGTGAACTTCGGCCTTAGAGTCTACGATGACTTCAAATCACGCTCAATCTACGCTTCTGTTGTCGGTAGTTGTATTTATTGTTGAGTGTGTCTCAGAAGAATTTAATCGTGGAAATGATTATCTGAATGGGGTTCAGGAGTGAAATCAAGTCGGCTCAGGAGAGCTTGTCAACTGGAATCTTTTCCTTATTCCGGGAAGACAAATGAACGGTCGCTTGACAAACCTCGATGAAGGATTTAATTCCCTTACTACTGTCAACTGTACCACCCAACCACCGCAATCATTTCACCAGCTCTTTCTATTTATAGATATTTTGTAACAGTAACTCCAAAGACTGTTGAAATGACTTCAGCACAATAGCAAAATAATTACATTTACTACTTATAACAAATATTGGCATACATTGTGATATCTTATGGTCGTCGCTCAAGAGTTTGGAAAATGATGTATCACAGTTCTTCGTTCCTTTATATAATCACTGACCCACTCCCCCTCTTTATACCTTGACGTGATGTTTTGTAAGGAGTTACATAAAGTTTATTTATTTCAACGAACTAAATCATGGAACAGATTATGCGGCGCGCTACAAAAGGGGTTACTTTATTGATTTAAGATGATTATTATTCTGGCACATTCCAATTGAAGTACATTTATAAAGCTTTTTTATTTGACCTTTCTTCTCTAAAATTTATGAAATTTCTGCATCTCTTTCATGCCATTAAGAGCGTGCTGAACTAGTTTTCTTCTCATGTGTTGTTAATTTGCAGGATAAAAACTAGGAAATATTTAACACAAAAGGTTTACTATTCTGGAATGGAATTCAATTCGAGGACTGGTCTTCGTATTCTCCAAGACCTTTGCACTACTCCCCTCGATACGAGAGCATGTACATAGTTGGTACTACCCCCACGGATAACTCCGGTGGAATCGAGCAGAGGAGGCCGCCCAACGGATCTCTAAATCAATAATATATGCCGCATATGCGCCATGCATTGGAACCTTAAATGAGAGAATGTTTTCCTCGCCGCTCGCAGACGGTAGCCAAGGACGCCATTCGAGGTGGAGTGCACTTGTTGGAGTACACACCTTCCTTCTCTTGTTATTACTCCGAGGGAGGCGGAGGAGGAGGAGGTGAAGAGGGCCTATCTGTAAAGCTCTCCACAGATTGGGCCCTCCACCTCCTTGGCGTAGACGTCCTTCGACCTCGTCGGCTCCTCTCCAGCCTCCCTCCCTCGCCTCTCTCCACCTCCTCCCACACTCCAGTGTATTCCTCCCGACCCGCCCACCCGGACTCCGCCGCCTCTCTTCGTCGTCCCTCTTTCCCAACTTCCCGAGAGGAGAGTGGGTTGGATAGATACCTCTCCACTCCTACTTTTATTCGCACTATCTCTTGGTCAGTTTTACGACCTTTGGGGCTCTCTTCTCTCTCTCTCTCTTATGCGACTCGTTAATTGGGGAGGGCTTTCGAAGATGCTTTCCTCCCGTTTCCTTGTCCTGGTCCGATAGATGGCGAGCATTCGTCGTTTTAATATCAGGCAGTGCCCCGCCATCAGGAGCACTCTCATTGTGTGGCTCTTTGCCTCTTCGCTGGGTCTTTCAAAGGAACGGGAATAAGTTTCGAGTTCCGCGTTCGTTTGATCTGGGTAGGGGGAGGTGTTGGGAAAATTTAAGGTGGAATTATTTGGAAAAAAAAGATAGATTAAGTCATTGGAAAATGTATTTTTTCAGTAAAAGTATTATGTGACAGCAGATTTTTAAAAGTTTTCTCGGTAAAATGTTTGTTTTTACATCACGAGAAACATTAATGGAGTCGAAAAAGACATTTGAATTCCTGTAATTTCCGGTTCAAGTATGGTATCCATCACGGCCTAAAATTTTGCGGTAAAAATTCATGAGGGGATTGATCTAAACTTTGTTCGTGTTTCACTTTTAGGATTTTCACTTGGTACAGGTTCTTTCGAGTGTTTACTTCAGTTGCACGCCAATTAAAAGCGGAGAATAATGAGGCCACGGAACTATGTAGTTTTTTTTACATTTACGCTTGAAAATTATGTTCGGGAGAAAACTCATTGGCACAAGCACATATAAACCGTAACGTTGGAGTTTTACCTATTCCTCTTACTTTAAGTAAAATTATTTTATCCTCTTTGGTCCTTCCATAAACAATATTGTCATGAGGAGAAATTAGAGTTAATTGCTTAAATTAATTTACAAATGAGAGTAAATGCATGCTATCTCAATGACGTTAATTGGATATGATTTTCGTTTTATATCTCATCACGCGGTGAGAAGTAGTTTGAAACAATTAAAACACTGTCGAGTAACTCAGACGACTCTTGTCCAAAAAATCTAAATTTACATGCAGCTGGAGAGAAAAAGTCATATCAATAAATTCAATTAACATGGATCCCTCAGAAATTTCCCAACTTCTCTTATTCCATAATTTATCGCCCAGTGACAGAATCGCAATGAGATTTTGCCCACGATCTCCCTTTTCCTTTCATAAACTCCCTGGGTAACAAAATCGAAGGCTTTAAATAACGAATTGAGCTGACACTGATGTATTCAAAAGATTCCCTTCCCTGCGACTCTCTCCCACTCTCCTCCATTCACCAATCCGCGATCCAAAATGAAATTGGCGGCGCAAAACCGAAATTTACGGAGGCCAGGCTTCCTGCTCATTTTTCCAATTCACCGCGTGAGCTGACGAGGAAAAAAAGATAGAGGGAGAGGGGTATCGAAATGAAGACGCGCGCCTTCTTTGCCAAATTATTCCAAATTCATGATCACGGACCGTCCGCCTCTCACGACGCACTCTGTCTTCGCTTTAATGAACTCCATCGAAAACAAACTCATTTATAATCCCCTAACCCTTTTATCCTTTTCCTCCTCCGCGGACTTTGCTTTTTCCTCCGCCTCCTTCCTCCCACCCTCCTCCCCAACGTCCTCTCAAACTGCCAAACCTTTATTTCCAGCCCCATCTTGTCTCTTCCCCTGTTAAGGAAGGATCGAACGGGATGGGCAGAAGGAATGGCAGCATATAATGCTCTCCCGGTAGCACTCCCCTTAATACTTCTGTCTATGGGCGTGGGGGTGACCTTCCTTGGAAAAAAAATAGGAGCCGGATTTCAGATGAGCTCGCCTGGTTCCGGGACTACAGAGAATGTTCGGTCGCGTGGTGTGTGTTGGTGTCCACGTCCGTCGCTCGGCGGTGGCGGCGCGGCGGTTCTTGGTACCTCGGAGGTGAGGTGACGGCGGGCGATCGGATACGCGTGTGTGGGGTGGGCCGCACTCAAGAGGGACCTTATGGCTCATCTGTGGATTTCTCCACTCGAAGAACCCCGCCCTGCCGTACTCAGGTGTTGGGAAGAGTGGGAGAGAAACGGAGGGAAGAGGAGGGAGATAACCAGAAGGGCTCCATTCTCTGTGGTTCCTCAAGAAGAGCCGGGAATGGAGGGAGAATGACGAGTAGGATGGGTGTAGGCTGTAAATTAACAGGGAGAGGCGAGTCGTGCACTCGGAGAAACAGGCGAAAACTCTCTTCTTCTCTCTCTCTTCTATTTCAATCTTCTGTGCCTCCTTATCAATTCCTTTCTCTTGCTCCTCTTTTCCTCGCGCCTCTCCTTCTCTACCCATCTCTGTCCTATCCTTCTTCTCGCGAGGGTGGTGCGGTCTTCACGTCCTTTCCTGCCGTAAACCTCTCCTTAATTCCTTTGTTCGATTCAATCATTCCCTCTCGACTCCCATTCTCTGGTTTATTCCTCCTCGCACGCTCTATCTTTCCACGACCCTCACGAATGGCCTTTTAGTGAGTATCCAGTGTATATCACCCAAAGTTTTATTTTTTTAAAGTCCTAAACCTCCACGAAAGTCCGTGTTTCTTTCGAAAAATCAAGTTTAACCGTAATCCATGAGTGAGACACATACTTAGTGGGACCGCTTTGAATTTTTTTTCGCTCGTAATCCCACATTGTCAGAATAATATACCTAGATAAACCGGAGGATGATATACCACTTACTATGTTCAATAACATGTGCATGGCCCAAGGGATTCTTTGGTATGTTTTCACAAGTATCCTCATTCTAACTTTCGCTGCGAGTTTTACTTTGAACTCAATTAGTAAAACCTAGAATTGATCACTTTTAACTTTGACTTTGAAATTGATACTGCTGCCGGATACTCATGAAGACTTCTGTACCTACTCCGAGTGACATGAATTTCTATTAATTTATTCACAAGCGCGTTTTATTGCTATGCAAACATTAGGACACCCCTTCTTTTAAAACGTAGTTCATATTGGCCCAATCTCTTTTCTCCTTTTATTCCTTTGATAGCTTTCCTCTTTCGGAGATGGGCGGGTAACTTCTCTTAGAAGTTGATTGGGCAGGTTGTGAAAGTAGGATGGATTGGCGTTCGAAACTCTAGAGACAAATGAGCGTCGATGGACTTGGAAGAATTGTTAGTAGCCCGGTATAGATTAAGAAGGCCGCTTAATGAACTTGAGGAGGCATCTTCAAACTTGCTTAATGGACTCTCGCACACTTTCCCCATCGATTTTCGTTAATCGTTTTAAAATTACACTTACTCCTATATAAATTAATTTCTTTCGCCTTTTTTCCTTTCCATTATTAAAACTGATTAAATTTTAGTAATTAATACTGCAATTTTAACTTCTACATAGTATAAATAGAACTCTTACTTAAAATAATAATCAACTTACTTGGGAATGTGTCAGCGTTAAATTTAAATTTCATAGACCGCAGGAGAAAAAAGAAAAAAATTTTATGGGTTAATTTTAGCTCGGGATAGATTTAGAAGGCCAATTAATGAACGTAAGGTAGTTTGAGCGAAATATCATTTTACTTGGAAACCAGCAAATTTGGTCTCTTTTTGAAGAAAAATATCTTACCCTTCTAATGACACCAAAAATTCAACCCCTTATCATATTACTTTCGGAGATATTTGCCGAAAAATACATCCCTTTTACATGGGAAAGGGTACGTGTATGCACTCCTGAGTTTACAAAATGAGGAATCTATAACACTTAGATGTCGTAAAAAAACTAACAGCGAGTAGTTCGTATGTTTTCTCAACTATTTTTTAAAATTAATCATATTGTCACCGCAGTAGGTTCTTGGGTGTCACAAGAAATTTTCCGTTTTTAAGGAGTTTCAAACGCACCGCACGAAAAAAATGAGTCAAGTTAAAGACTTGTTTAGGCATTTTCATTTAATTACTTTCCATTTCTCTCATATAATACTATATTATTGCACTATTAATAATGCAATATTTGATTCATGTGTCCTACAGTTGGTGAAATGACAACTACTAATTCGAATATGCTGTCTATTATGACTAGGAAACTATCTCGCTCGGACTACCTTAACGAGGACCAAGTGCATTGTCACAAAAAATGAGTATTTTTGAATTTCAGTTGTTGAATTTATCCAGGGAAAGTGTATGCATATGTTATTACCATCATCGCTACTTTAATATGCCTGTGGGAACCTTTATTCCGGAGCTATAATCTGCGCTTCTTTGGCTGTAAAAGTTTAACTAATCATTATTCTAAATAAATACCGCAAAGCTGTAGATTATTATGTAGAAACACAATGTTACCAAGTGGCAAAAAATGAACTCACGAAAATAAGCCCCTGACAAGGTTTTTTCTAAAATTGTCATTCTATAAGAGCATTTCATGATACCCTTATCTAGTTTAAGATCTATTTCGAATATTTTCTCAGAATAATCATAGCCAGGGAAAGAAGATTCCTTTGACTAATTGCAGCCTCACAAACGGCGTTGACTTACCTTTTCCCGCCTCCCTGATGCGACCGGAAGGCGCTAAAAATCGTAAACAAATTTGAAGAAGGAAAGAAGCAGGTTCCTGAATAATTCCCGAGAAACAAATAAGATGGCCATAAATTAGTTCGAAGCCAGAGAAAACACGCATGGTGTGCGCACCGGGCTTCCACCGCTTTGAATTTGCATGGAATTGGGGAACGCCTAGCGACTGAAATATCTTTGTCTTTTGCATTTATTCGCTGTTCATGTTATTTTATTTGCCTTTACGGCCGTGAAACTATCATCAAGAGGATATAGTGTGGAGTTCGTGCCTTTGTTCCATAGCTGTAAATCTTGTGTGTGGCGCATATATGCATATGTGAAAATATAACCATCATCGCCGCTGTAATGCGTCTCAGAGAAATGTGGACCAGTTACAGAATTATTTGAGTTATGGTGATGTCTTCATATTTCTGAAGAGGCCGTGCCAGTGTGAAAGTGGGGCATCATATTCCCGTTGATAAATGTACTTTTCAACACAGAAATAATGGAATACTCGGGCAATTTTAGTGAAGTGCTTATTTGCGAACTCCGATTGTTTTGTAAATATAACCCTCGACATTTATGGCTATAATCCTACTCACTCGTAGTTACAATTAATATTTTAGGCTAAGCATGCAAATGTTGGAGTTCATCTAAAACAATGTTTTTCTGCTAATATTTACAATTTGAGCCAAAAGAATGTGGCTGTACATTTGGAAACCACACGGAGGGGTTATTTTTGGCCTCGGGAATGAAAAAGGTCGAGTACGAATGGGTTCAGCAGTAATTTGTGGTTCTCATTATGTAAAAATGAAACAGCTGATTTCTCTTTTCTTGGATGGATAGGAAAAAATCCGGACCAATGTTTTCAAAAAAACTTAAGATATGGTGGAAAAAATAATAAACGTACAATTCGGAATAAATTTAAAAGGGAAATAAAAAAATAACAGTCGTCCGACGCGACCGAAGGAGTAGAGGGAGTAAATACAAGTAATTCAATGAGGTGGACATGTTGTTTATGGGCTGGACACGAGAGGTCAAGACAGTAATGCCTGCCTCGGATGTTAGGGCCTTTAAGGACTCTCTGGTGGAGTGGGTGGGAGGAGAGATAGCGGGGAAAAGGATGGAGTAGGGGGGGAGGGATGGAAGTAAATGGAAGGACGACCCGGAGAAGGGGGAGGAGTAGGTTAAAAAAGGGGAGGAAGAAAGGATACTGGTGGGAGGGTGGTAAAGGGCAGATAAGTCGGAGGAAAAAATCTCAGTGTGGGGGCAATTATGTGAGGAGGCCGTCTGGTATGCGCGAGGCGGAAAGGCGGTCGGAAATGGTGGACGACAAAACGTGAAAAGTTGCTGCTGACCCCCCGCTGGATGGGCCGGCCGCCCCTGCCTGCGTGGGTAGCACTTATGGACCGGTGACGAAAGGGTGAAATGCTTTAATAGGTTTATACGTCCGGAGAACGTTGCATGAAATTAGCGAGGAAAACATATGGAGTGGAAAATTACGGCAACGCTTCGAATAAGAAATCAATACCATGCTAAATTGTGTTGTGATTAATCGCCACGCGTTTAGGACGCGTGAGGGACGACTGAGTTTTACATATTTTCGACCGATGCTGTGAAGAAAAAAAAAAGGAATCATTCAATGGACCTCATTTATAGTGATTGGAAACCAGTTCACAAAAAATCCTTTTTTTTCTATCCTTAAGATCATCTTCAGATATATTTTCGTCTTCAGATAGAACTATCCGAATGTCTTGTCCGCAGCTTTACTTCATTCTGTAGGATTCTATTATGATACTACTTTGAAATATGTTTTTCATGTCCAAAATTATAATGCGAAGAAAAATAGAAGGTTCTTTTGATAAAATTTTACTGTGCTGGATGTCCTTGGAGTGAATTGAAATCGAAACTCATCGCCACATTCAGGTGTGTCTCGGAAGTTTCTGCGTAGGTGCTTTGTTGAAACATAATTTTTAAGGGGAAGAATTGCCTCATTGGCTTGTATCGTATTTGAAGGGATCCCGAGTGGGAGGCTGTCCAGGATGAATAATTCACGGAGGTGTGTATGGCATCATATACAATATTGCCGCGACTAGAAATTAGTGTGAGAAAAAACAGCCGAAATCTTCTCTCCATATATTAATTTTACTGGTGGATATGATTCATTAAAGACCCTGTGAAAAAATCCGTATAGCGGCTAAACGCGGGCCTGCCGCTTTCAAAACACTCATAAAAATAAACTTATTATTATTTTTTATCAGAGTCACATCAGTTCGACTTATGTACAATAATTTAAATATTGTCAAAACCGTGATTAATTCATCGGTAATAGACTTGATCAATGCCTAATTCAATCTTTTGAACATGAATGCTTTTTTCGAGTAAATTTTGTAAACAATTTCTCTCAACCCAAAAGTGGATTCGTCCCTTTAGATATCTAATTTGTATCAAATGAATGATTAAATGTGAATCCATGCTCTCGAAAAATCGGGATATTCAGTTCATTTATCTAGCATAAATACTATCGAACCCTCCGTAATGGAAGAAAAAATACGCAGAAGTCTTTGTGGGCTTTAATTAGCAAAGAATTCAGTAAAAAACTTCAACAATTCAGTGTATTGACTTAGTATAGGCACACAACGCTATTATTTAATTTTCCGTTGCATTCTTTTCAAAATAATGGAAGGGCAACCTAACAAAATTATCAGTGTTAACATTACTCACTTTGGCTGCCAATGTGAATCGCTGATCGTGAGGGTACGCGTGCACAGCTATTTTACTCGGGAAAACTCCATAGTGACATATTTAACTCAATATATACTCAATGAGTCACAGTGGTATCATTTTTTATTACTCGAGATCCTTTCAAATGTTAATCAATTTGAGTGATTTTTCTCACTTCATATTATCCATAGATAATGGCGGTTTTAGGGTAAATATTCCAGTGTACCATCGTTTTGTTATCATAAAAACTTTTGGTCAAGCTGGTTATCGGGAAATTTTGAAGTTGGTAGACATATTCGGGAAATTACAGAATGTAAATTATTTGTAAATAAATTTATTTATTTATTTTATTATTTATATACGTTAAATGTATGATACATCATTAAAGATTTCTGAGTTTTTTATATTTAATTAAAGGAACACTGATATACAATTGAAGTGAGGGTATGATGGGGAAATTTATTTTTTTATGCTGCTGTAAAACATGCCAATGAAATAATAAACATTCAAAGATATGTATTCAGTGCTAATGAGGTCTCCACAGAGTACGTGAATAGCCCTCATTGTGAATGCCTGTTTAAATGAGTATTGCACCCGCTATGGTTCATACATGAGTGCATTACCCTTAAAAAATTCATCGCGTAAGCGTTAAAACTTGCTTTACTGCATGAAATCAAGCCCAGGAAGTAACTTCTGTTCTCAATCCACTAAAATGTACTCGCGAGTACACACGCATGAACCCTCGTGGATTTTACATACATGCATTGTGTTAACAGGCCTTTAGAAATGCTTTCCGACTCCATATTATCAAACCACTTGCCATTGAAACAGTTAAACCTCAAAAATGTATGTGAAGTATTATTTTCTTATGTTATCGACAGGTCTCAGTTAACTTTCTAACAAAATTTCTGCGCACGCCCGAGACGGCGTGAGTTATTCGACTCGAAGTGGCAAATTGCAAATGAAGGAAAATTATGCATTTCAAATCTTAACCCATTTAAACCTAAATAGTAATTTTCCCTCATTATGCTCAAATACCCTTACTGAGCATCAAAATGAACATATTTTTTATACTGTAAAACTCACGAGAAGAGCCACTGTTTTTCGTTAATTTCCAAGTCATTATCACTTCCTCATGCTTTCCGTTCTTGTAGGGGAGCGGGTGAAATACGGTGCGAGAATTCCCAATGTGTACTCAGATAACACCATGGCACAGTTGATGTACAAATCGGCTGCCTCTAAAAAGACTAAAAATATCATAAATTGAGTTAATTTATTTAATATGTGAGTCATATTTACCAAAAAAATCAGTAAATTTAATCAACTCACCCCCTAAAAATAGTAACGCACATGAATATGTTAATTTATATGTACACCTACCCTGCATCTATACTGTGGGTGGAGTATACGTTAAATCTTCTGAGAAAGTCGAATACCTGGGAATTACCTAAACTTCAGGCATATCGTAGGGAGCACATGTACAAAAAAGATGGCCCATGGACAGAAGTATTTAATCTTAAAAATACATGAATTACAAAGGAAAGCTGCGCGCTTTGTTACAAAATTCAAAGAGCAAGCATATAGTAATTCACAGCTTTTGGATGGATTTGTTTACTTGAGAAATGCTTCGTTTACTTGAGAAATTCTGGACAGGCATGCTTCAGAGGGACACAGAGAATATCGTTTTGACGCCACACTGCAACTCTTTCCCCGACAGAAGCGATATAAAAGAGAGATACAATGCTGGACAGACAGAAGCAAAAACTTGTACTGTCCACGCAGTGCGTATTCTTATCATGGAATAGAGCACTGTTATTACTACGGTCATGTTGTGACTTTTGGCGTTGTGACACACGAAGTTTCGAGTGTAAAAACCGAAGCGTACGCTTCGAAACACTACGCTTCATCATTTCAACTCCCAAAACCTTATCCTTAACACATGTACACGGCTGGTATCCTAACATCCCTTGCCTCACACCAAGTGGCGGCTTGCAGAGCATAATGTAGACGTGAGCTATTAGAACAGAATTATGATGAGCATAAACAGACTGAGTATAAGAAAGGGGAAAGCGGAGGAATGGATTGGACCAGGGAGTGGCGTTGAATGTCAAAGACCCATATGTACAAAGTACTGTGTTAGCCACCTTCAGAGTGCGTGGAGCGTAGGATTCTTCACCAAACAAGCAAAACTCGTCCGAGATCAAAGTCGAACATCTCTCACTTCCCCGGACGGTGTAGGTTCAAACCAAAAAGCAGTCAGGGCTATTAATGCTTGGTCAAACCAGAAACTTATAACTTGAGTGCTACGTTGGCAAATATGCTAACGCGCAGTGCCCTGACAAATTTTGAGGAAGGACGCATCGGTAGCTTAACTGGCTTAAGCACTCGGCCGGAAATCCAGGGATCCGGTTCGAGTCCCGGTCAAGGCGGATGATTTTTCCTCTGTTGAATTCGCATTTGGGTGCAGTATCCATGTTAATATTAAACTAATTATTGGCTTAATAATTCTATTAATTCTCGAATACTATGAGATTCATGCAGAGAACAGAATCATGCGGGGCATCTTGATCGGTGAGAGGTATAAGATATACTGATGCATTTATGAACACGAGAAAAAGGCCTCTCCACCAAGCGATGGAGAGAAGTTCATATAAATTTTCTATAGCAAATATAATTGTCCCAAATTCCTTTTCATATATTTTTTCTAAAGTATACATTTTTTATCCATCGGTTCGGCTATCAATTTCGTATTTATTTCGCCTATGATCGTTTCAACAATAATTTGTGTATTCTGTGTATGTAAATATATTTATGTATTAAAATATGAAGAAAAAGGAAGCAGGGGATGGGGTTGGTGTGGTGGCTAGAGTACTGGCTAACCATACGCACGGCCAGGGCTCAAATCCCTGCAGAGAAGGATGTTTTTCGGTGGAAACCCGATCCATACTTGAATGTTTTGTGGAGGGCACTTCAAGTACAGTACTCCGTCAGTCGGATGAAACATTAAACCGTGATCCCATTGGCGCCTTTCGTTAAGAGCAGGCTAATGCCGATGCCGGGTTTCTATCCACCCTTCCTCCCTTACCTATCTCCTATGGCACAAATGACCTAAGCTGTCGGTCGCCTCCCCAAAATCCAATCCAATCCAATAGAAAGGAAGTACAAAGAGAACGAAGTTAGGAGAAATGGAGGATCGCCGTAAGTGATATGAGGAGTATAAAATACAAAGTTAGTGTTAGGAATAGTGGGCAGTAGGCAGTGATAGATGGATATCACCACTTGACTATCGAGAGGTCAGCGTCAATGTAGAGGCAAATAGGGCAGAAGAAAAAGGAAGGAAGAATGAATACTCGAATAGAGGAGTGAATCGGAGGAGGGATCGGTTGGCGGTTGGCGATTGGGGAGGGAGGGTATAAAAGGAACGTAAGGAGAGGAACGGGGGAGGGAGAGAGCAGACTTTCTTTGAGGTGGGAAGGGGATGGATGCACGCAGAGTTTTAGACGTCCTCTCCCTTCGGAGGATGCTCGAGGGCCAGTTTCGATGCCTTGCCTCGTGAACATGGGCCCCCGTGGACGGGACCAAAAGGAGGGGTAACATTTATAATGGCATGACACACCACACGTTACAAGTACCTGTCATTTATCATGAGGAAACACAACCTATTACCATAAATGAAAATGGAGTCGTTTGAGATCAAAAATTGCTTTGTTATAAAGTGATTCTTCGGAGGAGGATAGTGCATAATTTTTTTCACGCCCGGTGCCTATGGGGACTCATAATACCATTATGCTCAAATTTAGGACCCAAGCCATCAACCGCATGAGATATTCGTTACGAACTGAAAGGAAAAGAGTAACAATAGAACCTGATGGCAACGGCTGAATCCTTAGAGTTGTATTCATTATGTGCATAAAAAACATGTGCTCTTTGGAAAAAGTTTTGATGGGGTGTTTTCTTAGGTAACTGGACTTAGCTCTTCTTATTTCTGTCCTTGTCATATGAATTAATTGTTTATGCACCCATATTGAAAGGCATTTATAGCATTCGGGGAAACAAATGGCATGAATATCAATAGGGAGCATAGAATTCTTTTGGAGAATAGAAATCTTTACAATTAATGTAACTTGGTGCCCTTGTTGAAGTATCTTTGTTGGAAAATGTTATGCTAATATATTTCTCCCCTTAGTTATGGAATCCTAACAGGACGATTTTTATTTCATTGCGTTTTATCTTATTACTTAAACAAATATTGCTGTGCAGCTTAGATGGATATTGATTTGACAAATATTGCAGTGATCGTCTTTGGTATCCAAGCCATATTTACGGTACGGTCTAAGGCGTGATATTTGTTAAAGTCTTAGGCTTTTTTGTTGATTATTTTGATACGAAGAATATTTTAAATTCCAAATTTTATTAGGAGTAGCAACTATAGCCAAAAGAATAATTTATTATTTCAATCCTCTGATACGGCAGCCATCAAAGTAACTGTTTTTGGTGAAAAATTACAGAATTAAACAAGTTATGAAAACAGAGAGGGGAAAAAATAGTAAAATATTATTAAATTTGGTAGTGTTGGCTGAGTAACTATCTAATATAATTATTGAAAGGTAAATTATTGAAAGAAATGAGGCCTTTTTTATTTGGGGAAATGTAGTAGTATCATAGTTGTGAAAGTAGCGTATCGTCAGTTGTTGCTGCAACTCAATCGAATCTGAGGACATTTAATAATGAGTATGCCACGGTTTAGATTCATCAAAAGGAACAAGGCTGTAAGTCATAATATTTTCTAGAAATCTCTGCTTCAAAAGTATCGGATTAATGCCATAAATATATGTACCTTTATATGCACTACAATCTATAAACTCTTCAAGGTGTAAATTAGGATAGTGGTTTGGTAGAATATTTAAATGTCAAGATTTTTGCTGGCTACGCCTTTTAGAGGTATCCTCTGGGCTAGTAGGCGTTTGGTATTTTTGAAGAAACTGGCCACAGAAGTTACATGTAGCATTTAAATAGCTTGAAATTTATTGGAGGCATTAGAAATGAAGTAAGGTCTAAGACACACCCTGGAAAAGATTTAGCTCACCATAAACTATAGGCTCTACAGGTTCCACAGTTTAAAGTAAAATCAGAACTCAATTCGAGCTTTCAAAAACAAATACATAATGCTAAAATTTGAACTACAGTTTGGCATTTGAACGATGATCTATGCCTGTGATTACTATGTATTTAAAGCGTGCACCATTAAAGTAATGGATATAATCTAAATAACCATACCTACACTTGAAACATCCCTGAGCGTACGTTTATGAAAAGTTAAATGTTGCTTATGAAAGGGAAGGAAATAATATAAAGTTTACAAGATTACGTCACTTTTTGAACCAGGTAAGATTTTATCGATTTATTCTCGAGAATTGTCTCAAATTAACAGAAAATTGTCAATTGTAGAGAAATATAAGGTTAAGTCTGTGATAAGGTCTGAGCTGAAGGTACAAAAACGGCATTCGAATAAAATGTCCTTTCCTCGACGAAGCTGACCATAAGGATGGCGACACTAAGGAAGGCGCCAGAGAAATAAAACTAAAAAGGCTCCAGTGGCTAAGATAATCTCTTCGGTTGAAGATTTGCATATAAAGAATAAAATAAATTTTAAGAATAAAAAAGACAGTGTGAGATTTTTAGATTCGATTCGTCCGAGTCGCTATAGATGTCACCGTTCGGCATCATTTATAGCAGCATTAAAGGATGGCCGGGGTTTTGTCGTTGTTCCAGGAAGGAATAACGCAAAAGAAAAGCTACAAATATTTTCTTTTGATTCTTTTATTTTGGTTTCATCTTGATACGCATCTTTTCGATGTATCTCATTACGGATGAACGGTAGTCAACCTCTGAAGCGTTTTATATTTTTTTCTTGCTGCCTTTAACTTTCAAGCCTCCCTCACTTCTGAAGGAAAGTCCTCGAATTACTAATGTGTTGCACAAATTTAGCGCGCGCTTCGATACAGCGGTTAAGGACCTTAATTACGGTGGTGTCAACATTCCGTTTCGCCGTAATTAGGAGTTATTGACGTGTAAATTCTCCTGAAAGGGAAGCCTAGTGATATGGTAATGAAGCTTGCTCGGGTTTCTTGAGATTAAAAGGGTCTTACATGGTTTATTTCGGTATACATGAAGGGATTTTGGAGTTGAAGGTAAGCTGTTCCTGCACTTTCTACTCCGATAGATCGCAACATGACATTTTCAGAGTGAACGCTGTAGTCGAATGCGCGAGGTACTTTAATTTAAACGGCATCGAATTCCATCAGCGTATTTTTTATATCATACGGCCTTAAACATATAGTAACCCATGCCACTTAGATTTTATTATGAAAATCTATGTTTGCTATCTCTCGCGTAAGAACTTGGCTAATACCATGTAAAAACTCCCTAAGATTGGGACCTAAGTTTTGACGAAGTAAACAATATTATTGAAATATTCCTATAAAATTTCGACTAATCATGCCATTATGAAAACTTGTAAAAAGTGAAATAAAGCATAGGAGAGAGGCTATAATGGAATTAGTTAACGTATGGACAGTTTCTCACAGTTGGAAAAGGGGTTCCAATCTTCTGTGAGCAACAAGGTCTGTGGAAAATGCCCGCTGTTACGACAGCTCGTTACACATTCTATCGTGTTTGAGTTTAATTTCACGGCATTCTGGGGTTCCAATGCCCCAATTTCTCTCCAGGATGATGTACTTACTCGCTCCTTCGATTACATCCAATTTCATGGGTTTCCGCTCTCGTAAAAAAAGTGGACACAGACTTTTTCTTGGTCCGTTTGGTTTTGAGAGGCTTGTGCCGGAGGTTAAATTCGTTTGAAGGGAAAATACTGATATTAAAAACATGCCATGGTTAAATGGGTTACCTAAATAAATTGGTTGTCAATTGTTATATTTTTCGTAAATACTATCTGATAATAGGGAAAGTGGACGATATCTCCCTCACTTAAAAGCACATGTACCTAAATGCATACCTAATGGTTTGAGTTTTCTGCACATTTCTAAATTTGGGGAAAAAATTAAGGGCTAAATAAAATCTCAAATAGAGAGCGCTGTTATAATTTTTGCTTTCGGTTTCACAGAATATGTTTTTTTTACAAAGTGTTTATTTACTTTCTCCTGAATGGGCGATGAAAATTTATTAACTCGTAATTAAATGCGGACCACCGAGTACTGAAACCCTGAGGGCAAAATTGTCCTCACCGTGCCAACGCATCTCCATGCGTTCATTAATAATTCCTGTACTTCGCGAGCCATAAAATATTTTCGAACGCCCTCTCGACGTTGGTTCGTCTACCTCGTGTGTCCACCTCAACTCCCATCCCGAAACTGTTTATTCGTCAACGTGAAAACTAAACTATGTCGAGTACGGGGGGAGGATGGGGATCGTATTTTTCTCGGAAATTAACGCTCGTCCACTTTCTTCGCAGGATGGAGAGAGAGAGCGCTTTGGAATGATTTTTATTTCGTTTCCCTCAACAATCTCAACACCAAAGGTTTTTACAATCTTTCTCCGCTGATAAAGCTCTGAGGTTTATTTCCACCCGTTGCCATGGAGGCGGTTTAGATGGCTGCCGAGGCAGTTACTCGCTCCGCGGGGGTTTTTGAGGGACCGCTTTTATTTTTGGGTAGTGCTTGTCCCCCCGCCTCTTCCTCCGGATGCTGTTCCCTCCTCGGGTAATCCCCACTCAACGGTCGGGAGGGACGGGGAGAGGAATAGGAGTATGGAAGGACACAGGAAGGGGATCATGGGTTCAGTAGGCTGGGGAGGAGTGGGTGCCTTAATCCCTCCTCTTAATCCTTCCTACTAGAGACAACAATTTCTTTCGGGTTTGCCTCGTGTTATAACCGTATATTTCCATTCATCTTCCTTCAGCTTCTAATTTATCATCTGTTATCGTTATTAATGCCTTCTGGATGGCCTCTCCTGGGCTTCCATTAAGGTATTTTATATTTGGTGGTCGAGCCTATATCTATCTCGTTGAGATTAACCCTTTGCTTCAGGACCAATATGATGTATCGAGTGGATTGGCCGATGTGAACACGTTTAGATAGTGACATTAAGGTTTAAAAGTGAGATTCATCGCAGGAAATCTTTATAAACCATAAATAGACTAACATTCTCTGTATAAAAAATATGAATGATAAATTATGACGAAGATGGAGGATGTTCAATGCCAAAGTGATATCCTTCAATTTTTGCCTCTTTTCTGTGCTACTCGGGACTTCAAACTTTGTACAAGAGGATTTGGCTGCTAATGTAATGGCTCAGATTTAAAGACAAATTAAAATTCCATCTCCTATCACCTTAGCTGAATGCGTGCAGATTTTAAAGTGTCAGAACCACTTGTCTGGGTGCAATAGGTGGAGCAGTGAAATAGTTTTGGCCACCCTTGCCTTTATGCGTAAAGTTAGAACGCAGGCGAAGATAACTTCGTTAATTTCACTATTTACAATCAAAATCAAGAAGGAAAGTTTGCCACGTGTTGGTATTATATGATGGTGTGCTGTTATTGCCGCAGTTTTACTGTGCCTTCCCGATATGCATAATCTTCAGCGTTTTTGAAGCATTATTAGAGGCATTTACTTCTTCTTTTGTGTCGGCAAAAGTGTATGCTTTTTGGATAATGACGTACCTGGTTACGACATAAATTTAAATCTAATTTGTCCACAGAGGGACATCATAATAAAACCTTTTTTACTACGTTTCCCCGAGGTGCAAATTTTCAATCGAGAAACGATTGGAATGTGCAATAGATATATCATTAAATTGAAAATTAATCCTTTTCCAAGGGACAGTATTGCCTATGAGAGATTTTGAATGCCATGTAAATTGTGAAGTGCAGTCGTGCGTGAGTTAAATCCATAACCTCGCGGTAAGATCCTTAGGTAAACCCTTGATACTCAAAAGTAAGGGTCCTAAGCCTTAGAAATTAGGGCATTTAGTTAAAACTTTTCATTTTACCTCATAGGATGAATTATTCCTTCAAGCTTGTTTTCCAATTTTGGTGTAATTTATCGACTATTGCGCAAGTAATCTAGTAAAACATGATTTTTGTTCAGTGAAAAAGTTAATTATAAGTATATGACTTACGCTAGTCAGATAGAAAACATTATATGCTAAATATGTGTGAATAATGTTCATACCACTCTAGCCAATCAATTATCCGAGGAAGTCTTGGTAATCCCTCGTTACTTACGTCATAAATTTAAATCTAATTTGTTCAAAGAGGGAGATGCCAACTATTCATTCGCACAGAGGAAGGAACTAACCAATAGATTTAAGTAGTAATAATAAGTAAAATAATTAAGGATAAAATAGTTATAATGTATTTATGGCGATAAATTTCCTTTTCAGTCACATTCTAATGGGCTAAGCTAAAAAGTCAGCGATGGTAAAAAAAGATGCAATTTTGAAGTGGGATCAGTTTTAGGTAGGTTTATCGTGTGTACCGAGAGGATGTGTGTTCTACTATTTTATTAAAAATATTTTATATTGCAACTATTTGAAATCGAAAAAAATTTGGGTCTATAAAGATACTAAATATCCATACAAGCGAACTCTCAAAACGGCGATATTAAGGTCGTTAACTTGTGCCCTATCCAATTTTTCTCTTTTACCCCCTATCAATAAGGGACTCAAGGAAAACCATTTAAAAAAATGACGCATGATTAACGTTTGTGACTTGCATAGTTTTGAACAAAAACCCATATGAATGTGATGTTTTGCGCCTGTCAATGAGGAACCTTATATCATAAGAAAACGCCTTAGGCTTGGTTCAAATATTTACTTTGAATAAGGAATGCATTACTATATTTTTACTTTGTGCATGAGCATTTACAAATTTTTATCATAAGTTCTGTTTTTTTCGCAGAACTTCCTAGGCTCCAGCGTCATTTATGAGGAAAAAATTGCATTTTCTACCGGAATCTATGTGCATTGCGTCACTCGCAGCTGGCATCGATAGGCCATGAAAACGTTTTTCCTACGCTGTGTTCACAGGAACGCAAAGGGTAACAACCCGAAGTACTTGTAAAGTATTTAATGTCTTTAGGAAACCTCCTTCGTCGCTGGTTCTAGCACAAGTGAGTTGTGGCTCAGGTAATCTTAAGAGGCCATTACCCAAATTTCGCCCTTATTTCGTTTTGCTTCAATCAAGATAATGCCGGAGCTTATGGAGGCGATCTTTACCAGCGTAATCCACACATTTTCTCCACCTTGATGTGTAAATTTACGTCTACGAGGTACATTTCAGGTCACCTCAATGTCTAGAGGGTGCGTCCACATCAGGCACTTGCGGTCAAATTTCTATCATGTTGCAGTTCGCAGTTTTACTAAAGATACTGTTAATGTATGAGGAAACTTCACATGCAAATAGACTTCTCTTCTTCCACTCATGTTCGATAGATCATTATTTAAAGCTCAGTCATGCTAACGTATAAAATGATTACACAAGTTCTGATCGTATCGTACCAGCACTTTTCATATTAGTATCTCAAAAGTGAATGAAAAAGTAAAAGTTCACAAGAAACGCCAATTATCATTATTACATATGTATCATTGGTTTCTATCTCAACTACAGTGGTCTCCCATCGCTCTCAGAAAAATAACATTCTAAATATTTCCGCCTTTCAATCTTCTTGTCTTTCTAATTTTATCCTTACAATTTAACCTACAATGGTTTCACTGTTTTTAAAACTACATTTTTAAAGTCTTCCGAAAAGTATTTAGCCTGCAATAGTGCGAGCAGTACCTTTGTTTATAATTCCACTGACTGCATGTTCCCAAATATTTCACAGTCACCTTTGTGAGCGACATGTCACCCAGCTATGCCAATCTCAAACGTTTTGGTAGAGAAAAAAGTTTATAACTCCATTTCTGCCAACTCGCTCATAGTTTGTCGAATACAATTAGAATGGCAAAAGTCATTTTTTCATATTTACGCGTGTGATATTTTATTTTTTTGTAATTTGCTTTGCAATAATAACTGTGAGTTCAAAGGTCCGATCGTGGTATCGTGGTGGATAATTAGCAAGTGTAGCCAGCCGATAAAGCCCCCATTTGAATTAAATGTGAAAACTTTTCAGCCTAGTGGCATAATTGTGTCTCCAATATTTAAGGTCAATGAAACTCGAGCCCTGTGGGGGCCGTGTTCGCTGCAGTATTGGATGACAGCCATTTCTGCACAAGTGAAATAAATATCTCATAGTTTGAAAACGAATAAAATACTGCATTTTATCAACTACTACTCCGGTACTATTTATAATAAAAGCCACAAAAGTTTTGTTTCATGGGAATTATAATCATGACATAATATATACTATTGTTGGACAGTAATGTATTTATTAAAGTCATCACGCAGAATGATAAAGTTAATTAGGATATCATAGGGCATTAATACTTAAATACTTATTTTCAGTTAATTACGTGGACGGATCGTGAATCATATCTACGCGTCCAGGATAACTTTCATAAAAAAGATCAAAGGTGTGCTTCCTGTTGCAGTGGAAATCTATGCGTTAGTTCCCCGCGTCTCGGATTCGTGCTATGGCTGGCTTGTTCATGAGCGCTGGGATGGAAAGAATATTGGGAGAACGTGAGTTACTGAAGGTAGTAAAATAAATAAAAAAATAAATAAAAAAGAATTATCTCCGCCAGGATTATACCTCCAGCTCCCACTCAGCACTCTATCCCTTCTCATTTGTAATCCTCCATTGACACGTCTCCTCGTTTCACCTCCCTTGTCGTTCCCCGAGTTCTACGCTGCCTCCTTTCTCCTTGCCCATCTGTATATGATAATATGTATCTCGCATTCACAAGGCTCACTCCTCGGCCACCCCTTCCACCCTCTCATCTCCCGACGCACACCTCATCCCGCCCCCTCCTCCCCACGCCTCTGACACAATCCGCGGAATCACGTGTCGCTCCGCCTCCCCTACCCACCTGCCCCCCCCCCCACAGTGAGTCTATATCTGCGGAGATCTCTCTCCAGTACATATCTGCCTCTTTCTCTGCTCCTCCCTCCCTCGCAGAACACGCATCCTGGCTGCTGCCCTTGATACCTGCGGCACCCAGAGGCGTGGAGAACAGATTTGTCGCGGTGGGTGGTCCTTCTCCTTAGCGAAGCTGATTCACGGAGATTGCACGCACCCACCTCTCCACCTCCCTTCTTCTCGGTTCTGCTCCTCCCTTTCTCCCCCCCCCTTTCACCTCATCCCCACCCCCACCAAAACTTCACTTCATTACCCTCCCAACCCACCACCGTCAACTTCCTCCCTCTTACCTCTCAGCTTCGCGAATAAATGCAACTGTGTTTGGCGAGATGAGGGCCTAAGATCATGTCGAGGAACGGAAGAAAATAGTATACCAAATGCTTTGCTTTTGCTCTGTGTGATGGAAATATTAAAACCTCCTTTCCTGAAACTAGTAGGATATTTGGCCGCCATTTTTCTAAAAGTGCTCGAATGTTGAAACATCCTCTGGTTTAAAATTTTTCCATATCAAATGATTCAATTTGGAATCTTGTGATATGGGAAATTTTGACCTTTTTTCAAAAAATGACTCCTCGCCGTCCACTTTCTCGTTCTCCACCGATCACTATAACTATTAAATTTGTACAGATGAGGCAAAGTGTCAGTTTAAAGATGCAGGGACTTGGAGTTGTATCAGTGAGATGCGTTTAGGATACTTTAGTGTAGATAATAGATTCTGACTTTACTTGATAGAATTCTTTGATATCAGGGATTAAAGAATGACATGGTATTAGATTTATTGACATAAGGTGATGATGCTGCTCTGCGGGGAAACCTGTCGTGTCAATAAATATATTACCATACGGAATTGTAGTGTTTATTCCTCTATCCCTGCTTTAGTGTAATTAAAACCTTCTTTCTTATGCCTGTATCGCACTTAAAATCCACCAAAAAGTGACTCAAAAGAACTCGTTGAATACATTGTATGTATCTTAATACGAAGCGAAATCCGTCATGAAAGTGGTTTCAGTGGGCAGTACAAGGTATATGGCTTATTTTATTCCTCACACTCGTTCTCACTCCTACCCCCTCCCACTCCCTTCCCAGAAGCCACTGCTTCGCTCGCCTACCTGTTCTTGGCTCAGCTCACATGACCACACACACGCCCCCCTTCACTTGCCTCCCACCACGTCTTATTCCCTCCAACACCCTCCCACCTGAACACTATTTCATTTCGCCGGCCATAGGGAGTCACCCCCTTCCCCTCACCCACCGCCACCCACCTCCCGCCCCGCCCCCCTTCCTCCATCCATACATCATCCCGGACACCGCGTCGGAGGGAATTGCAGGCAGGGCCGGGAGACTTCATGCAGCGTGTTGCTTGCTACCCTTCGTGCATTCCATTAGCCGATACTCGTGATCGGATGCATATCGCCCGAGAATTTCCGTTTCTGGAGTGTCCTTTTCTTCCGTGCATTCACGGCGATCTTACCCGATTAAGGCGATAAAGAAATAACGGCAGCAGTTTCAAAACCGTTTGTGCTGGGCTTACTGCGCAGTCTTTATTCCTGAATTTTCAATGAAGATGAGCATTGTGCGCTCGTTGTATTTTGTCTGCACGTGTGAGATCTTACCGTTGAGAAACGTTGAGGAGAATCGTTTGGTTTTGTTCTGGTTGAGTTCATCGCTCTTACTGACGTGTTGCTCCTGGTAGAACCATCTCAGACAAATAACTTAGCAGCTAAAGAATGAGGTTGAAATCGTGTTTTTCATTATACTCATGTTAGGTGAGTATTTTATATGTTTCATTGAATTAATTCATATACACCTCATAATAATTACATTTTTCGCAGTTGATTTGATGCAGACTCTGTAGTACTTACAGATATTCATTAGAACCCCTAACGGTCTTATGTCCTACGACAATATTTGCTCGGTCGGAGCTTGAACGTATCGTGTGACTTTGATAGTGATGCTAAGAATTTACTGAGATTCCAAAAATATCTAGCCTTAATGGTAGTGAGATAATATTTCATATCATACTGTGACCAGAAGCATAAAAATACATCATATTATGTCCGGGCACAATTCTCCAGAATGTAGTGGACAGCCATGATGAGCTGCAGATATGTGAATCATGTAAATGTGAAAATAGGGTAACTTTGTCTTCTTTATAAGTTATCTTCCAGGGAATGAAACATTTCACACTAGAAAGATGGACATTTTTATTTTAGAGTAATGTACGCTTCTGGCTTGGATGGTTTACTACGTTTTAGAAGCAATGTATAAAAAATTCCTTACGGGCATAATCACATAAAATATCTCTCGGCAGTCGTCTGAGTGGTGAAGTCTCTGATAAAACTGAAAGTGCCTTAAATGTTAACAAATAAATACTTGGGCATGGTAGAGGACTATCTTAAGAAGTTGTTCCAACAAATCAGTTATTTTTTACTTTCTAATCATATATGTGCATCTATCTATGTACATAAACCACGTGATTTATGTGCGTTGTATTTTGATTTGTTGTTTGTTGTATTTGTTATTTTATCCAAGTAATACATAATCCGTAGTGCTTTCGATACAATAAGCTGCTTCTGGACTTGAAAATCAGCGCTTATCTACCCATATTTCTTAGATCGTTTTACTTAAAGATGGGCCATTTTTTGCGTAACAGGCCTAATTATCAATGAAATTGATAACGTCGGCGTAAAATTTCAATAGATAATAACATCCGTGCCTAAATTTAGTTCACCACTTTTCCTTCTCCAGCCTTCTCTCCTCCCGCGGCGTCGCCTTCCAAGTCCTCCCGCTTTCGCGTCATTCATCGAAGTGTCTCGGTGCGCGAGTCGTCATCGTCTCTTGCCGCTGCCTCCACCTCGTCGCTCGACGCCTCCTCCGCCTCTCGAGTGCCACACGATCCCTCCGACGCGCCTCCTCCCACCGCTCCCGCACTCCGCTCGCCACTCGCCTGCGGGACTCCCGCGCTCTCTGCCGCTCGAGATGTTCCATGTTGACGAGGCCCTTTGCACACGCCATCTCCTCGGATGACGGCTGACTGATGCATATATTTTTTCTATCTATTCTTGGAATTCTTCCTCGTTCTGATTCGGTTTATCAATCCGTCAATGTGCTTTCCCCATGTATTCGATGGCAATAAATCTCCTCGGCGTTTGGAGATCGAACTTCCTCGAACAGCCTCCATTAGAACTTATATTTATTCAACCTGAGACGGACCCTTTCTTACAAAGACTTCATTTCGGCGTGTTCGCCTATATCCTGATATGGCTAGCAAAGCCATTCACCTTTATCTAACTTGAAGTTATTGCATCTTGAAGTTATTCGGAACGAGTTTGTTCATCCATCTCGAGGGACCAGGATCCATCGTCAATCGGTGAATAATCATGCAGCGTTAACTGCTCGGGAGCATATATTCCGCAGGCTGTCCTCTCCACTTACATATTTCATTTGAACGACTCATTTTCCCTCAATAAATTAATAAATTATCGTTCGTAATATATAGTTCATAATCAGCAGTTATTAATCCGGAGATCAACTTGGTGTACCTTTCCGCTTCTTCCTGCTTTTAGCTAACCATGCTTTACATACATCTTCATTTGAACCTCTCCAACAATAATATTCTATGAATTGTAGTCCAACTTTCCAGATAGCGAGGCTCTTCATTTTCCCCAGTTCTTTCTAACCATGTCCAGTGTGTCTTCTCGATTCCGTCCTAAGATCTTTCCATCCTCTTTATTCTTATTAATAAGGTTCAGAAATTGAATTATTTGTTGCATCATAATTCTTGCTCGATAGTTCTTCTCATGCATATCTCCCTCCATTTATGTATTAAAAGGATGCTATATCCAGGAATACTTCCGTAACTTGATTATTGTATTTTATCTAAATATGTTCATGCTATCCAGTAACCCAATTCAAGACAGTGATTACGTAAAAGCACATCAATTGAGCTATTTCTAAAATATAATAGCCCTTTAGCAAATGATGCTCCAGCATGAAAGTTGGTGCCCTTTTCAAGAATAATTTCTAAGGGTTTGTGATGCAGAAATTATTTCTCGAAAATTTGAAACGTCTATCAGAAGGTTAGAAAATACTCAAATATTATGTTGATAAGTAGGAAGAAAAAGACCTTTTTTAACTAGATGGGAAGAAAGGAAGGAGAATAATTTTGGAGTAAAGTAGTATTTGTAGTAAATGGTAGGTACATTTAGGACTGAAAATCTTTTTAATTGTGTCACACGGTCTCATAATTATCCAAATTTTTATGTCTCCGCACTTCAAGGCACCTGTCTTGCTTTTAGTTCAAAAAATATTTTTCTGATTCGTCTATCAATTTGAGCAAGAACTAACCATTAATTTTACATTGTGTTTCAGTTTCAGTAGGATGAAGGATCACTGTATGTGGGCAGACGCTAATAGAATTCTTATGCGAGAAACATGTTACCGCTAAAACGTTGTGAATATATTGCCCAAACTTCTAAGATTGATTTACTATCCCTTTTTCCAGCTTTCTACTTAACATGCAAATGACTTGGTTGGAAGCGTGTTTTCAGGCTTATTTATTAAAAGAAAACGTTTTAAAGTGGGCTAAAGTCCGTAAATTTAGTATCCTTGGAAAAACCATTAGGCATTTAGCACTCACCGAAGCATAAAATGTCAGGTAAAGTTTCATAGCAAAATATATGTATTCTAAGGTATTTTCATTTTGCGATAACGTCCATGTGAACCAAAGAAATTATTACAGTAATTTCGTCATATCTTACGCAAACAAAATCGTAATACTAAAAATTTCATACCATGTTCCTACATACATGACACAGAAGATGCATGTGTCAATGTAAAGAATTTGTCAATTTGCGGACATTTACATCAGATTCATTTTTAGCCTTTCTTAAGAATTTGGCTATGGGATGAGTTTTTGGTATTTTGGGTTCGCTCAAGGCCTAATGAAGACCGACCGTACTCATCAAATGGCAGTAATACTCTTCACTAATTCCTTGGGCGTGAGTTCCTACGTTATTTATTGCATCGGTTGATGCGATGATTCTGCATTTTTTCAGAATATTTGACGTATAACGGTTTTTCAAGTGATGCAGCTATTTTTATATTCTCCTCCCCATGAAGAGCAAAACTGTTCCCTAGGTCACGCATTATATCATTAGCGTAGTTTCAAATGTTTTTTTTGTAGCGTGAACCATTCCAGAATCCATCTTGCGGAAAATTGAGTTATCTAGGTCATACTCGTGCCGTTTATAAGCTTCATTTTTGCGCCCGTGAAAAGAAAAACTCTGGCGTTATTCAGTCTATATTATAACCATAGCACATATGGGTCGTCTTGAATCCTTGAGATTATGTATATATTATTTACAGGAGAATAGGTTCTCTAAATGCTCAATATTTGCATATGTTTCAGTTAAACCCCGGCATAAAGAAAGATGTACGCTATTCAAAACTGCATGTAAAACTCTCCTATATTAATCTAGAGATTATTAATTCAACGAAACCGATATTTGGTAGTTTCATAAAGGGGATTGCTGAATTAAGATCAGCGTTGTAATCGCAAAAATATGAAGCTTGATATGGGACTAACAGAAGGATTACACCTTGTCTCTAAATGGTATGGAGAATAAAACGGGTGTTTTTAATGCCGACGTCCAATGTCTCTTTTGCTGAGGTATGTCTAACAAAAGACCAAGCTGTCTGAAATAAAAAACTGATAAAATTTACTTTATTTTATGGTATAAGGCTACCGATGAATGTTTATGCCTTTATATCATGGTCAATTCTATTATGAGTCCCTAAATGGTATTTCATATGATAATAACATATCCTGTGGGCTGTAGCCTATGCATTATTATCATCAATATGTATGAGGAATCAATGGCACAGACCAGAGCTGGAAAAGTTAATATTCGGTTTGTTTTACTTTACATGTTATCCAACGACATACAATCTCAAGTAAAAGGCGTAACGATGAAGCATTTTATTTGTAGACTTGCGACGGAGGTTACCTGAATACCTGTCTAATTTTATAATGGTAAATTTTTACGTTTTCCTTTTTTACGTACGTTTTACATTACCAAAAATTGCATGTAGCAAGGAAAGTAAGTATTCGGCTGTGAACTGAGAAAAAATATTTTGCATTTTGAGTAAAATTCGCTCCTTTCACAGATATTAAAAAACTGAAATCTTGCAGCGGTCAGAAACCAACAATTTATTTTAACACCTTTCGCCATTATATCGTGAAATTTAGTGTGTAATTCACCCTTGCTGCTTTCTCAAGAGAGTAGATATCTGAATGCGTATAGTATCTCACATTGCTTCGCTTACATCCCTTCCAGGGCATCATGAGGTTATTGTACTGATATATTAGGCTTAAAGGTCGCGCTTCATTTTTCATTGTATAGTTTTTATACTTATTTCCTTTTTTTATATTTTCTTGCCTTCCAGTTGAGTTATATCGCGATTCTAATCCCAACTAGGTAATACAGTGGCTTTTTCAAACCTAGGAAATTACCATTTACTCGGATTGCCTGTGTTCAAGTTTTTTCAAGGGCAATGAAAAAATACGAAATACAAATATTAAAGTAACTCTCGTTAATTGATTTCGAGATAATATTCAAATTTGTCCTTGAGCCAATTATAAAAAGTGAAATTTCTTCACGCATATAGTTACTAAATGAATTGAGAATGCAAATTAATTGATACCTTATGTAAGTACAAGTCAATAGTGAGGGGATTGAGCAAAGGGTAAAGAGCTTGCCGGATCCGTACTCATGAGCTCGGTAAGCCAAGGAGCGATGGGTGGGTGAGGGGGGGGGGGGGAAGGGGATATGGTTCAGCCCACATCAAGCAAATGTGCAGCTCTAACGTTTCTCTGTTCCTCTCGATCAAGGATTGCTTGGCCGCCGGATGCAATACTCTAGCATCCACTCTCCCTCCCCCCCCCCCGCTTCCGTGCCCCCCCGTCCCCCTCCCATCGCCTCGCTAGTTGACCCATACTCCCCCCGGCTCAAAAGTCGCTCCTCGCAGTGCGGGCAGGTTGCAATCCTGCACGAAGCTCGGAACTAGATTACGCTACGTCACATCTAAATTGCATTGGGAAGCCCTCTCCTTACTTCACTGCAACAAACATTTCCGGGTTTATCAGAGGGGAATGGGGAATGGAATGAAATTCCGCATTTGAATTTTGAAGGAAGGGTCATAGAAAACAACGCTAAATCTTATCAAACCTCATGAGCGGCGAAAGTGAGTCTTTTACTCCTTGCATAAAAACATTACATGATTTTTGTCATGACTACCTATTTTTCTATTTTTTAGACATTAAATGAATTGGATTGTGTCCTGAGATTGATGTTATAATAAAATTTAAGACTTGATATAACCTTTCAAAATTAATTCACTTTCACAGTTTATAGCCCCATTTGTTGTATAACATTTCGAATACCTATTTATTTAATTTTTCCATTCCTATTTTTTATCATGGAATCTAATGATCAAGTCATCGATGGGTATTTCTGTTTTCATTTCCCTTCGTCAGGTGATACATTCAATCCGTAAACTTTCCTATTTTTTATTTTTTACTATTTTATTTTATTTATTTATTCCTATTTTTAATCATGGAATCTAATGATTAAGTCATCGATGGGTATTTTTGTTTTAATTTCTCTTCGCCAGGTGATACATTGAATTAGTAGATACACTTTCCTATTTTATCATTATTTTATTGGATTTATTAATTCCTATTTTTAATCATGGAATCTAATGTTTCAAGTTATTGATGGATTTTTTTTCATTTATCTTCGTCAGGTGAAACATTCAATTGGTAAACTATCCGTACATTAAGTGGCCCCGTTTTCATTGCTTCCCTCTTCACGTTAGCGCTACCTCAGCACTCATTTGTTTTTTTCCGTTTTCTCGCTCCGACTGCTCATATCTGCAGACGATGGGAATGCGAGCACGGAAGTAAGCACGTAGTCTAGTCCACCGACTCACGGTTCATTGGAGATTGCTCCCATACCTACTCGATATACCTTACCTAACCGTTCCGCGACGTTCCATTGAGGGTAATAGCTAAATAGCATGCAATACGTCGGCAGGGGAACTTCACCATCGTAAGCACTTCAAAACTTCACGAAAAGCTCTCGTCATGGAATGAAAAATAACAAATCGCTCTCATTGAGGTTAGAAGCTTAAAATCCACGAACACCACCATGTCTTCGAACCGATTAGCTCTTCTTTAATATTTAATTAGCACGCTATATGTGCAAATGTATGAATTAATTGAAATTCAATTAAATTACAGGCCTCGTTGAGGCTCAATATGCTCTATAATATCTGTTTACACTAATATAGCAGAAATTTGATGAAAAATATCTTGTAACCGTCAGTATTACAATATTAAATGAAACCCAGTTGTAAGAAATTGGTATTCCTTTGTTTAACAAAATTAGAAATTGGTTTATCCTGTGCTTTTGTATGAAAAAATGCGTCTCTTTTATGAATACAACTCTTGTGGGAAACTTCGAGTGTCTGTTTCTTGTGACTTCCTCCTCAGAAAACCGTAGATGAAACATTTATAGATATTGAATATCAATACTCTCTCAACAATATCTTTTAAACAAGGCCTGCGCCAGGAAGTATTGGATTTTGGGCCAGACTTTCTGTATGCTGTAAGCTGCTTCATAACAAGAATTGAACCAAGCGAGAATTAAACCATCGTCGAATCTTGTATTAGCTCCCGTCACGACCTCTCACAACCGCGGATCAGCGGCACGTCCTGATAATACGACATGACGAAAAAGAAATATCTCTCAGTAAATTCCACTCTTAAAATTTTTATTACTGGCCTAGGTTTCGATTAGAACCTTCCATAATGTGATGTGATGTGATGGAGGGGAAGGTGCTCGGGAAGAAAGGTAGAGGAAGACCAAGGTTACAGTACCTGAACAGGGCACAATAACTAATGGGGACGGCAAATTATCGCGAAATCGAAACCTTCTTCTTCTTTAACTAAAGGCTCCACCTTGTTGCTGCAACCAAATGTTCCTGTTTTCTGCTAATCTCTTAAACTGCCGATAATTTGCCGTCCCCATTAGTTCTTGTGCCCTGTTCAGGTACTGTAACCTTGGTCTTCCTCTACTTTTCTTCCCGAGCACCTTCCCCTCCATCACATCACATTATGGAAGGTTCTAATCGAAACTTAGGTCGGTAATAAAAATTTGAAGTGTGGAATTTTCTAAGAGAAATTTTAATTTTCGTCATGCCTGCGGTAGCCTTCCACAAAGTTACGACTTCAACCATTAATTTTATAACTGATAATACGAATTGAAAACAGCCAAATTGATGTGCAACTTCAGTGGACTGCTAACTGTTAAATGAGTGAGCAAATACTATAACATAACTGCGCCAACTGTGAACTATAGAACCTCAGCAACATAGCTAGCAAAAGCTAACGTGCTGATATTTCATCTTATTATATTCCCAAGGTCATATTTAAAGCAACTTTCTCAGCCTCAACAGTTCTGGTACGATGTTGTTTACAAATATCAATGAGCTTTAGGGAGCGTCAAAGGTCACAAACCTGTGTGGAAACTGCCTTCCATGAATGAAATTCATTGCTGGCATTAAATAAAAATAATTTCACAAGTATATATAATAATAACAAAGACGATTTCATTTTTTTCCCAATTTTGAACAAGAAAAACAGACAAAATAATATACAAATTGCTTACAGTCGTATAAAATACAAATTATTACAAGTTATAACATAAGGTACCGCAAATATAGGTACATATATATACCGCGAGTATAGTGTGATACCCGCATAAAAGAACAGTCACATGCTACAGAGTTTAGATTATACCATACAAGTTAATATATTTACGATGAGACTGCATTACTTTACATTTATTAGTGTGATGAACATATTTAAACGACTGCCCTTGGAGTTACCTTTAAATCAGGAAAGTGTATTAGATTCTTTTTGAAGTTCAACGGTTTAAGCACAGTTCTCCAACCGTAACGGAGAGGAAACCTGTTCCCCCTTTCAAAACCCAAAGGCGTAGCTTTCGCGGTATCGTCATCTAATCGACGATGGTGTTATTTTTTTCCTTTTCCCATAAACAGCGCTTCCGTTGCGAGTTCGCATCGAGAATAGTCGGCCGGATGCGGCTAGATACATCACCGACACTTCTAACCGACACCACTTCTTCTTTTCTCGGGCTGAAGATTCAAAAGATGCAACATCCACCCTCTCACCCCCTCCCCTATCACCCCCTCCCGTCTCCCATTTCCCCGTCCCAATCCTTTGAGGAGCTCGACGCAAGATTTATGCCCCGCGCTTTTTTTCACACACACTCGCTCTCCCGACACGAGGCTCGCCGCACGAGTCCATATCCTCCCGCATGCCATTCAATGGGAACACTCTCACACACGCATACAAACACGTCCCCCCGATAACCCTTCCAACCCTCCCTCCCTCCCTCTCCCTGCGACACATGTTCGAGAGCTGAAACTTAAGTCAGTCGGTTCACAGTGAAAGTAACTTAATGTCGGCTCATACTTAATAGTAAGGACGCAATTTATTAACATTACTTGGGACGGTTAGACGCAAGAATTTGTGTCTGATAAATAGCGTACACAACTCAACTTTGGAGCATATTTGCAATCAGTAGATACATCTAGTTTATCTTTTTCAGTTCTGTTGTTTAGTCGGACGGCCGCGAAGGAGATTTCTCGTGGTGACGAATCTGGAGCTACACTGACGGGTATATAAGCGCCACTAGCGACGAGAAAGTGAAGTACAAGATTCAAGATTCAGTGAATACTCATCGAGGTAGTTCGTATTGTACCGACAAAATGGATGGTAATTTCAAATTTTGGAACCATTCTTGGACATAGAGCTCTATCGGTAACTAAATATTACAAATGACAGCACAAGGGAAGAGAGAATTATTCTCTTTGGTTAGTTGACAAATTTGGATGATTCCAGCCTGATCTTAAGCTATTGTATATCCTTACATTGACTTAAATGTAAAAAAGCCTCTTTGAAAATGTAAAAATGGCCTCCCTCTAAAAGCAAGCCAATGATAATCATCCCATAAGTTGTCGTTTCCTTAAAATTCCTCAAGTCTGCAAACGGTGCTTTTACATGTCATAGATCGGTTTTCATTGAGCAACCATTAAGATAATAATACAAGTTCATTTAATAATGTGGTCCCATGCTGTGTAAATTTGATCCGTCCTTTATAACTTGTGCCCGTTTTCCTTTATAACTTGTGGCACAACTCCCAAATAAGTTAGCTAAAGAAACCACTACCTCTCGTGATTAACAATTTCAAGACAGTTGCTCTAGGAGAAAACACTTATCCTTAAAAAAGTTCCTCCACGATTGTATGATTCAAAGCAAAGGCATTTTCGCGTGCATTGTTTTATCATATTGTTTTAACTCTTGACGCCTTAGCTTTTAAAAATAAATATTGAAGCTTAAAATACGCATTCAATTGTAGTAACATACTTAATGAGTATTTGTTTCCAGCCACAAAAGCTGACTGCAGCGCCAATAATATTGAAATAAGACACTAAGGCCTCATATAAGCGAAAATGTTCTAATCATTCGAAAAGTGAAATGTATGAATGCCTGTATTTTGTTGCCATTCAATTGAAATACTTCTCTTTTGTAATTTTGAAATACATAGTTTTATGTGAGAATGGCATCTGTATCAGATAGAAGAAAACTATATTCTCCTTTCCCCAATTTCATTCATCACTATGTAATTTCGATTTCGCTTAGCAAAAATATAGCCAGGATATCTATTATTTTGTTATACGTATGAAAGTGAGGGTCAATTGCTATAAAAGTGGTCAGAATTTGAATAAAATGACATTCAAATAAATTTTGCACTCAGAACCTCGAGGTACGTCGTAAACCTTGTCGCTCTCACTTGTATGATCCATGAAGCCATAATTGGATAGGTTTTAAAGTTCTTATAGTCATTTTAAGCAGGCCTTGTAAAGACGGATAGAGCTAGCAAGGCAATGAGTGTGCGAGACAGCGAGCAAGAGGCGTTCTCCGTGCCCTCGCGACTCATAATCTTACACCCTTAACGAAGAACGGCTGTTCACCCCACACTCCTCAGACGCCGAAAGATTTTTGACCTCCCGCGGAATACGGGGATATTCATCAAAAACCTATTTAAGGAGACTTCGAATGCTTGTTTGTGCCTTCACGTGGTGCTCGAACGGCGTGTTTAAGTGTGTGTGTGTGTGTTTGTGCTTGTACAAAAAGTGCCCGCGCGGCAGTGGAGGAGAAGGGAGGAGGAAAGAGTTGCAAGGCGATTATAAGGAGCTCCCATATATCCGAGCGAGAGAGAAATTATCTTCCCTGCGGGAGTTGGAGAGTGTGGGGGGGGGAGGTTGGGGAGGCAGGCGGTATTAAAACGCCGCTATAAATAGAAATTGGTGCCGAGATGTGAGCAAAGCCAGAACTCCCATGCTCCAAGAGGTATTTGGGCGTGATTTTAAACGTTTGGGAAGCCAAAGTTACTTCGGCTGCCCCGCAGTTCACGACTCTTGGCTAGCATCCTGGCCAGTGTTTCAAAACAACTGATTTTTGTTCCTGAGAAACTAGAGTTGAGGCGGAACGCTTAGAAATTTGATGTTTTGCACATAAAAAATGAATTATTTTATCCGGGGACAAAGAGCTACGAGGGGGATCGATAAGAAATATTGAGATACTAGCTAAATTCCTGCTCTACATTGATTATGTATCTGAAATCAAGTAATGGTTCCGAGTTTTATTAATCGAATATCTTCTAAATCACGGCCATAACTGTCGGATACTACGCCACGCTGCCAAGAATTTCCGTGTTTTAAAGTGCTCTGATTCTGCTTAACGTTTTACCTGCCTTTGTTTACAGCTACTTACAGCTGGTTCTCTTACCGCTGGTCATGTGTAAAATTTACAAATTTAAAATTTGTGATACTTGATGATATTGAAAAGGAAATAAAATTCTTTGATATTAGTTTGACAATATTTACCTGATTTATCTGGTTGTTGGTTGAAATCGCAAACTTATTTGAAAACTTAAGGATGAAGTTTTTCTGGTAGCGCATTTAATGGAGAATTCATTTCCACTCGCATTTTGCTAATTATAGAAGAGATGTTATTAGTTTTAACGGTGAATTAAAAATCGTAAAGTTGGAATGTGAGACGGCGGTGAAAGGGCAGTGGGACGGTCAGGAGTTTCAAAAATAGTTTTGATTGGGCAGTAAAGAGAAATGAAGCAAGCGTTAATTTAAATAATTAGGTAGATAAAATATTGAGTAATAGCATGGGAATAAGTAAACATAAGTTTGTCGGATTGAAGAAAATGAAAATAATGAAAGAATAAACTTAGTATCGCGTTCAGACGACTTCCACACGTCCATGATCGATGGAACCACATTCTTTTTATGTGAAACAGCCAATGATTGAGAAAAAATTAATAGTTGCAGTATTTTAAAATACGAATTAAATAACAAAGAAAGAAAATATAAACTACAACTGCTATGAATGTTTCCTCGCGTGGTCGAGAGGCAAATTTCAACTCACAATTCCAGGCAAAAAATCTATTAATACCACGGCCGCCCGTGGAGGAAGACTTAAGCGCCCTCATTCCAAATTCCCTTGTTCGAAGATATAAACCGGTAAGCGGATCTAGCACCTGCCCATGAATGCATCAAACTCATAAACTTCGCATTTTCTTTTAACAAAATATGCGTAAGAGTTGTAATGGACTGTAAAGAACGTTCGTAAGTGGGTGTTAAGACGGATTTGATATGTGGTTTTGGGAAAGAACACTAAAGTAATTACAAAAAAAATTAAAAACTTTTTACCATCTTCTATGTAGAGCAATGCCTCCGCGTTCCAAGTTTGTCTCCTCAGGTGTTAGAGAAGGCATTGTCTTTTGAATTAGCTGCCTGATTAGTTACCTTATCGAATGATCAATCTCAAAATTCGATCTAACCAATCTACCGGGTCCATGACTCAGTGGAGTGTATTAGCTCCTGCTATCATTGATCCCCAATTCTGGGCAAAATTGAGACATGAGTCTCTTTATACAGTGGTGGGATATATATTTTTTTTTAATTTTAAACTCAAAGATAAATAAATAATCGAATTTTTGGCAAACAGTATACATTACAGCTCAATTCATAACGAAGTGTACATTTTTTCGATACAGGGGATGGTAGTCGTAGGATAACACTTAAAACAAAAACGCATTTCGATGAATTTTAGATATATATGATAAGAGTTGGATCATTTTTACAGACTGTAGATATCATATCAGTACTATTGGATGGGGTCACAAAAATTAGTGAGAAAGAAAATAAGATGCTATAGTAACAGACAAATTCATAGAGGATTTGTGAGATGAAATTCTGTGGTCGAGTCTAATTAGAAATAAATAGGCGATATAAATTAAAGTGGAAGGTTGCTTTCAAATTCGACTCGCTATGAACACGTTGATGACTTGAATCTTATTGACGTACATTTCTCTCGATCGAATGGCATTTACATGAGCGACAGATTTATTGATTGGTAAGACAAGGTGCTGGTGTAGATAAAGGGACAGAGGGTGGGAAGAGGGAGAATTAAAGTTATTGAAGGTATTATGATACTTAGCGCTCGACTCTCATTAGTATTAAATAGACGAGTAAGGCGGAAGGTTGCCTTCAAATACAACTCGGAATAAACACGCTGATCTTCTGAATGTCATTGACGTACAATTCTCTCTATAGGATGGCTTTTACTTGAGGGACAGATTTATTGATTGGTAGAACAAGGTGCTGGTGTAGATAAAGATTCGGGGAGTGGGAAGAGAGGGAATTAAGGTACGCATCGGATTGAAAGCGTGTGATGACGCTATGCAAGGAATGGGTGGGCGACTCAAAGAGGATTGTGTGAGGGAGGAAGGAGGGGAGGGGTGGTAAGGCCTAACGGCGATGCCCGCGAGATGAAGCGGAAGGTGTCAAGGGATAGATTGCATGGGAGCTTTCGCTAGCGCGCACTGGGCAACTTGGCCTTTTACCTCTTGTTTTTCTGCCGCGTTGGTGGGTTTGATGGGGCCTTCGATGACTCACAATCGGACTCCCTTCCCCATCGGCTCGGATGCCATCACGCACACCGAAACCGCAACGGGAGAGAGAGAGGGAGGTCGGGAGATGGGTGAGGTTGATGTGTAAAGGGAAGGTGGAGCGTAATCATGATGGGTTGAGAATGGGTGGGAGCGGAGCCCTCTGTACACGATCTCACCTGTAACGAACGAGAGCCGCTCTCCGCTGGTCAGAGAAAGGCGAGGTTGAAACGAAAGCAAGGGACGAGAAATGCCACCCTCATATTTTCCATTCCCAGTCACAGCATGACGAACGATAGAGCTACTGGCAGCGGCTTAGCCGGTAATCTTGAAATAATACCGAGCAGCTAGTATTTTTCAAAGTACTCCGCATCTCGTGGCCAAAGTATCAAGATAAGGCATGGTTTAAAAACTTGTTTGAGTTACTGATAGGGTGGAATTTTTCTCACGTGCGGAGTTGCAAGAAGTGATTATTTTAGCGGGTTCGTAGAGATTTTTCACCTATGGCTTTTTTTCCACGCCGTGAAATATGGGCCTCTTACCTTCCTTGACGTATATTTTACACGAAAGAAGTGTATTTCCCGTAGTACTCACGGAAAGACTGAAATCCCGGGGTAGCAATAAAGTAGAAAAAAGTCAAAAATGGAAAACAGGATACTGCTATTTCATGACATATCATGTCATGGCATGATTTACAATGGTAATTGAGCGGAAGAAATTGGTTTAGCGAAGTGTGTAGGTTTGCTTTGGAAAATACGGACTTTTACGCTATCAATCCATTCACTACTTTTACACAACTTAATATCTCGTTAGTAATTAGTAATTTAGACTAGAGTGCACTGAAAATTGAAGAATTTGTGACATTTTGCATATCGTTATTTTCATATCTTGACTGTTCACGCATTAACGTTTTTTGATTTCTATCCCTTCTGGCGAGAAAATATATTTAACTTGTAGCAATTTATTGTTCCCAGTATACACATAGTTAAATATAAACTTGCGGAGCAAATTGGAAGCATTGTTAATCTTTGGAGGTCGTCTATGATTTATGACCAGCATCATTTAAATTTACAAATTTCATTTTTTAATCTGCCACAAATATTGAAATTTATTAGATAAATGATTATACTTTAAAAATCATAAATGTGTGATTGGGAAATGAGAAAGTCGACAAAATAGAATCTCTTTTACCTTTATCTCACTGGTTTTTCCGTAGCCGCAAGCCTTGATGGCCGGGATTTTTTTAAAATGTCGATTCATTGTGACAAACGAACACGCTCGGTACTCTAGAGGCACAACTTTTGTGCCGGAGAGACACGCTCGGAAGATAAAGGACAACTAAACTAAACTCGATTGAATCGATTGATCATTAAATACAGGTTTGACACTTATGAGAGAAAATAACCACCGTTTAATCAAGTTTGGGATTTATTCGAAAATAATTCACTTTTGATGATATTAGGAATTAATGAAGCAATTCTGGTGGTTGATGGTGGGTGATGAAGCAATTCTTATTTCCGCAAAAATCGTTGATATGGATGCAATATTGTCTTGGGCGAATATATGCTCGAATGTTTTCTCCTCTAATCTTTGTCTTTCAGAATTTCGAACATGAAACGATCTGAACACATCAATCATATACTCGTAATATTCAGGGAACGATTTCGACTCAAACATAGGCCTAGTTTTCTTCTTCTTAATCTATGAACCTTCGATTTTTGTTATGCTCTTCATGTTTTACTATAATAATTGATGATTATTAATAATAAATTCTATTTCGTTGAATTCACATGATGATATTCAAGATTGCCATTTAAAGTTGAGGAGTAAATTTATGGAATACACTGCACACAATTACAAGCTTTAAAATGGTACGTTAGATTTACCTCTAATGGAGACATGTATTATGTCGCTTTTCTTAAATTCTGGATGACTAATCTTTTCGTAATGAGGTTGCTCTTAGTGTTACGTGCAGCGACGAATAAATTTCCTCTCATTTTGGACGTAACGCCATACAAGTCGCCCCAACTCTGGTTTAAAGTCAAATATATTCTCTTTCCCAGCTCAAACAACCTTATGTGTGACGTTGTTTATAATTGACCAGCACGGAAAATATCTACCTAGCAATGATAATGGCCTCCAACTGACATGGCCATTAATTCAAAGCAAAACCAAACAAACACTAAATTTTGAATAGCATGCGAAGTATATTTATATCATGAAAAGTTTCGCGTAATATAAATATGATGTCTACTCCGTACGAAGGGACTACTTCGCGTCAATTCTTGATCAGTGCTTCCAATGCGCCCCAATCACATGCCTTATTTTACTTGGATCCTGTATCGCACGGTGTAGCGACAGATATTTACAGGTTTGAGGAAGCATAAAACTTCCAAAAGACAAGCGCGCTACTGTATTCCGAAAAAAATCAGACTTGATAATGAATTGTACTTTTGAAATTTATTTCGAGTATCATTCTCCTGTATCACTCGCTCCGCTTTCATCGCTAACTGGCTGATGTTGTACGCCCTCTACTCCCGTCCACTAATCTTCGAGAGAACGACTCTAAAAACCGTCCAAGGAATCTCAGTTCGTCGTTTCGGTGCTATGTGGTTTCACCGTGGGTGGAAGGGGGGCGCCCACGGTGGACACGCCTTTCCAATTTTCGTTTCTTTTTTTTTATTCCCACTATCAACTCTCAATGCTTTTTGGCAAAATAAGAAAGGGGAAAACGAACGAACCAATGGGAATGGTAGACTAATAAGGTGCCCCGTCGTGGAACGCAAATCTTCCTTTAAAAATAAAATACAAGCCGTCGAATTTCTCTCCGTATCTGCGTTATGGGCAGAAGAGGAGGAGAAATGGCACGACCCATCTTGCTAGCTCTTCGGAGAAACGCCCATTTACTTCTCCGCAACACGTGAGGAGGAGGACTTGGGATCTACGATGCGGAGTGGAAAGGGCCCCGCAGACTGCCGGAGACGCGCGGTGGGGAGATACAGAGAGGCGCGAGAGAGAGGTTTTACGGCGGACGGATTTGGAACATAATAGCCCGCTGATCGCAGCGCTCCGCGCGTGGCGCAAGGCAGGCGGCCGAACTACTTCAGTCCTGCGGCTGGCGGGAGACTCGACAGTCTCGCTGGTGGCTCAGCTGTTCGCCCACCGCTGCCCGTGGTGGTGGTTGACTCGTCTCGCTGTGCCAGCGCGCTCCCGGCTCTCCGGTGGCCGCGCGGAAGGACAAGCGGCGTGGTGCGAGCATAAAGTCCTCTTGTTTTGCCGCTTGGGAAGAACTTCACTTCTGCCAGCGGGGGGACGGTGTCGGGTTCATCGTCGCCTGTGGTCCCTCAGGAAGAGTGGTGTTTTCTGTTTTATATCCTCTGACGGCGAGAAGAAAGTTAGGAGAGAATTACGATTACGACGGGGGCTAATATTGTGACATCCTTGACGATTTTTGAGTCTCCTTCGAAGAGAGGAATAATACTGCCGGTGACATCAAGAAGATAAGGAGATTTTCCAAACTCGTGAGTTCTTATGCGAGAGCTTGGGAAGTGTAACCAGGAAAGGTTAAGCTTGTTTTTGCGTGTGCATGCGTGTTTCGTATTGTGTATGTAGTTTTACACGTTAAGAGATCGCCCCCGTGATTATCCTCCGTTTTTATTCCCCTTTTTCCCTCATCTATATCCTCCCTCACTCCTGATTGTCAACTTCCTCCCTGTTCACTCCTCCCTCATTCTATTTCCCACATCCCACCCGACGCCCCTTGTTTTTTTCCCATTTGTCGACCAACGCCCCCCTCTCCCCAGCCCCCCACGACTTTGTGCGACTCCGTGATCCCCTTGTCCAGAGGGTCGGCAGTCAGTTTGAGCGAGGGTTGTCGGCCAGGTGACTCGGCCAGTCAGCTCTCTGAGAGTGTTTTATCAACGGAGACTGGCCGCTTGTTTTTGTGGTGAGTGAATCGTTTGTGAGGGTTTTTCCTTTTCGTCGAATGGATGGTGACATCCATCTATTTGCCCCGGCTGCTTTCGAGCGACGCGTCCGGCCAAAGGGAAATGAAATCTCGGCCTGAAGTTTGTGAGTGAAAGAGAATCGCGTGTTGTTGTTGCCGTTGTTGTCTTCGTCAATTGGAGCTTTTTTTATCTCTGACGACGAGGTGCGTGGAACTGCCTAGGCAGCGGTCGAAGAGTCTCGAAGTGTCTTCTCGTCTCTCGCGGAGCGGAGGAATTTCCTCTCGGTTGACGAATCGACGACTACGAAGAGCGCTCCTCGGCCTGGGATCCGTCTTGTCCTCGATTTTGCCGTCGGCTTCTGTGGTGTAACATGTTGCATCCTGTGGCTTAGCGTCAAAGTCCCACGATACTCTCTAGAGAGCGCTTGCCAGCACTCCCGTCTCGTCGGGGGACCCATTCCTGCTCACGGGATGTTTTCCTGAGGTGAGTGCAATGCCAATCGCTCCGGACTCAAAGTTTTCGTTCGGGCGAATTTTGTCATACTCGCTTGATAAGTAATTCTTCTGGCTTTTATCTCCGGTGTGGGCATGAATTATTAAGTTTTCTTTGACTTCTCTACGAATGAAGTGATACGGTTTCTAAAAGTGCGGATGTCAAATCAAAAATCGTGCGGGTACAGCGTTTTGGACTTTGCAATTTGAAATTCCTTTTAGGACGAACAATGGTTATTTGGTACGTTAAATTCTAATTATTGGCCGTAACTGTACGGGAATCCTATAACTTTGACGTCAACGAGATTTTAGAATATTCGGATGTTAACATGTGATGACAATTTTGAAATCATTGATAAAATTTTGGGGTGTTGTATAGTGGATTAGGTGTGCGAAATGCATTAGGATATTCTCCTCTGTTCAAAAAGCTCAGGCTGTTCATGCTATTTTTGAAGTTTTATGTGCACTTTTGGGTAAAAATTACCGAAATGATTACAATGACATTTGAATAGATGCTCATTATTCAGCAACCTAGAATTGATTTCGGCAGATTCAAAAATACGATTAATGAGTTGCGGTTGTGATTGAATCCTTTTTATTTACGAATATTTTCTTCATTTATTCTTTGTTAGTTCATGATAAAACTTGAGTTCAACTTACGAAGGGAAAGTAAAGTCAGGGCGAGCTTTATTCTCGGGAAAGATTCGTATGCTACAGATAATTTTGCGCAATGGACTGAATTGAGAGTTCGTCAAGATGCCCACGGCTTTTCCAACGTAGAATTCCATACGTACATTTTCTTTTCATACTTATGTGATAATAAGCATCTTGACGTTAAGTGAAAGAAAAATTCCCGCAATGTATTTTCAGAGCAGAATAATATCCTTCCATCTATTTTTTGTAGCAATAAAACTTATACATAGTATAGTTAGAAAATGCTTCTTCAAAAGCGAAAATTTTAATTGTTAGCCTAGGAAAAGTTTTTTTAATCTAATTCATGATTAGTTTATTCTTCCTTTCTAAATCTGTGTTTTAATGCAACTTTTCCACCCCTATCGGAAATATATAGTGAAAAACTTTTCATTATGTGTGGTATGTTGTATTTGCCATTATAAACTGATAACCGCCAAATTCTTGGTGGCTACTGAGTAACAAATATCCATAAAACTCCAATTCAGCAACGGAATGGCCTCATTAAAATTCTACTTGGTCAATCGAATGGGTTAAAATATAACATTGGAAGTGCATCGTGTAGTGAATGATTGATTAATCAAACTTTGCTGGGATTCGATACTGGATCTACTGTTATTTAGTCAAAGCGTTAGTCAAATACACCTCTACTCAAAGCCAAACTAGTTTTAATTTAGTTACCTCTTACGTGTTGTAAGTGATTTTCTTTTCTACGTTTAATCACTTTATGGCAATCGTTGTGAAGCCGGACAGTTGTTCACGTTCTCTGCTTAATGGCATACTTCTGGCCGCGAGTGGCCGAACCGTGCGAGCCGTGGATTGACAAAGCCATGCATATCATACGTACCGAAGTGGTTGAATTATGTCCTGTGTACCCCTCTCGAAATATATAAATCAATATTGAGAGTCACTTTATATGTTTTCGCTTATTTACGAGATAGGTTATGGTGTGTCTTTCGTAGTAAAATTCCAATTTTATGAATGTCATTTTTCTAGCCATACTGTCAGTTGTAATTCAACTCTAATACTACTTAACGCTGGGAAGCAATTTCATCACATCGTGTAGTGAAATTAATCGCTACGTTTGTCTCTAGCTCGCAGACTTGTCTCTGGCCATTTGTCAGCTCTGAAGAATTTTCACGTAATACTACTTTGATTCATTGGAAATCATCTGTAAGTTTAGCTGTCATTATGAACATCGATTTTCTGTTACAAAATACATTTAAAATGGTCTTCGGCCCTCATTCGAAGGTTTGATTTGTGTTCAACTACAGTATCTAATTCGTTGCATTGCATTAGTTAGTTAACATTGAGATTGGTTTGCCCTTTCAATGCATCCATAGTAGGATTTAAATAGTTTTCTGTATGTGCTTAGGTATCATTGAAAGTTTCCCTCTCACCTAAGGCTTTTACTACGTAGTTATTAGGTTTTCATTGTTTGCTCACTTTTTTAATAGACGCATCGAGGGTGAGAGTCACCTGTGATAACAATATAAGACAAAATAATTTCGGAATGTGAGCCTAAAATAAATAGTTTTTTTCGATGCTAGCGTTAATGGAAATTCTGTTGTGCTCATTCAGTCCCCTCCATCAATTTACTGTGAGTTTTTATGCTCGCGCACCACCTTAGGCTGATATTATCCTGACTATATTTTAATAAACTTTATGTTGATATATTTTAATAACTTAAGGCACTTTTAGTGATGTAACTCATTACTATAAAGAATTTCTTCTTCGCAAGGAATCTCACTTTTAGTGTCCGTGGAAAAGTACGACATTGTATTATCTAAGTATGGATACTATTAACTTCCCCGAAGTGAAGCCTGGTACTGTAGAGTGTATTCAATTTTAGTGGTTCACCTTTAGAGCTAAGTGCATTCAAATATTAACGGATACTCTTAATTTACATAAAATTTATTGAATTATTTTTATTTTACGGAAATAATTTATTATATAAATTTACCTATGTAATCTATATCGGTGACTATTAGTGAAAATTGTTGATATTCATGCCTCATGAAATCAATTTTTCAAGCCACGTTACTTCTTTTAATAAATTGTATCTAATATATACGGTGAACCCCAAGAAAAGAATTAGAATCCGAAATATGATGAGGATAAAACTAATGGAGGCAGTGGACCATGTTTTGAAGTATTACGCGGTAAAGTCAATTTTCGTTCGGATTCATTTTTTCATCGTGAAGGCTTTTTTTTAATCCCAGAAGTTTTCTAAGGAGTGTAAATTACTGGTAATGAGAGAGTTTTACTTCAATTACTGCTGTGAGTTGCCAAGGTTTTTCCTCCCTGGTTGTGAATTCTTTTTCCTGCTAATGATCGAATAGATGACGATCGCCTACTAACATTCGAGTTAAGCGGTTTACCTTTCGCCTGACTTAGCATTCATTAGCCTAATACGGGTCAACAGTTCGTGATAGCGTTTGATATGACAGGAGGCGGTCCCCGCCTCAGGCTTCACATCCAGCCTATCTGTCGACGGATAGTCGAGCGTGAATTCGTTGAAATTGAAAACATTTCTGCCGCTAAACGTTATTGAATTCCGTCCCCTCTCTCGCAGTGCGCCCTAGCCATCGGCCTGGAAGAGCACTCATTGCTCCGTAGGAGGAAAATCGTTATTTTTTTATCTTCCACCCCGCTCCACGTAAAACCATCAAACGCAGTTGACTGCCTCATCCAATATGCGTCGAAGAGGGCGCGATACCTGCCTTTTACACACCCTCCTCCCACTCCTGGGGCCGAGAAGAAATTTCAACCGGTGGAGCCTGAAAGGTAAAATTTTCCATAATCACAAAAATGAAATCTAAAAAGACTGTTAAGTGCCCCGAGGGCAAGAGGAGGTGATATGGGGATGATCAGATTTTTCGTCGCATTTAAACGCGTGATGAAAATTCGGCACCCGCGCCCTGAGTAATGAGTTATTGTGAAGTTATATGGACTCCCCAGGGATGGCTTTAATTAGGAAACTTTCCGAGATTTGACTTTCAGGTCGGTTAATTGGGAAAGTTGAAGCGGTAAGACACGAGTGGTGTGTTTGCCCGCACATATCGCGCAAAGGCACGCAAAGGCAGTACGCGGAGCACTAATTTATTGCTCTGCGTCTAAAGCGAGGTCTTGCAGTGTCTTGGCCACTTAGTCGCTCCATGACATGCGCTAATCAAATCGGAAATTTCAATTACTTGACTGCCTTCATGAGCCGAGTCTTGTGATCGGTATGGGCTACGCTATCACGAATTTCAGTGCCTTTATTCGACAACATTTGTGCTAATTATCGTCTTGTCTTGGCAAGGGAAATAATATTCTTAGAATATATAGAAATATTATTGAAAGTACGTGGTGTACTTTATCTCACAGAACACAGAGTTTAATATAAATGTCGACATAGTCTTAGAATCTGGATATGTTGATGTTGGTGAAGTCCGATGTGGAGAAAGTATGGCTTTAGGAATCTTGTGGCAAATTGGCATCCGTTAATGATCGATTAGTATTTCGGGAAAATCTAGCTTATACTTGCAAGTATTTTATGTGTGGTACCTTCGTAAATTTCAATAATTTTCAGATGGTCCAACGGGCACGTTTTTTGCTGTTCTTGTTCTTTCATTCAAATGAGATGAATTTATTGGAAAATGCTTTTAGGCTAAGAATCCTGGCGAATGGTGATCGACTTTAAGAGCTGTTTGACAGCGCAGGCGAGATGTAGAATTTTCGTAGCTCAGTCATTATCTTATTTAATGCAATGTACGAATACAAGGTTAATGCTTATTTCCAGCATTTGCATTTTGAGCTTGTCGAAATCTATAGCATCAGAAGGTGAGAAGAGAAAACTCCGTAGAAATAGTCTTAAATGTTGCGTATTGAATCGCCTTGGATATTATTTCCTCGTCGTTGAGGAAGCTCATTGTTTCCTTTAAACGTATAACAGGCGAACTTAGGTTTTTTGGTAATTTTAATGTCATAATTATTCATTGCATTTGATCTACTTTATTTTGCTGAAACGTTTGTAAGAATTGAACGGGTGAAGGTGAGCACGGACATAAGTCACGGCAATTGATTATCGCGAATAAAATAAGTATATAAAAAATATGATCCACAGTTTAATTGCTGCCATTACCTACATACACGGAAGAAGAAAAAAGCATTGGCCTAATATAGAGGCCATCTTCGAGGTTTCCTTTGGAGATATTGTCTCTCGCACTATTAGTGTTGTGATCCTTAATAGAACGCATGAAGATATAGTTTTAATTCATATTTTTTACTCAGTTCCCCACCTAATTCGTCTCGTGCATGTAGTAATAAGTTAAAGTATAGTAACAAGCTCATAGTGTTGGAGTAACTGATATCCTTCGTTTCATCCGGAGGTTGACCTCTTAGAACTCACCATTGTAGACGTATTCGGAGATATGGTGTATATTAGCTTTAGCTCAGGAAAAATATATTTTTATTAGTAATGACGTCATAATAATAAAAATATAGTCTTATATCAAACGATATAGATACTATAACTGGTAAAATATAGCCTATTTGAAATTTGAAAGAGCATTTGACTCGTGTTTCTTTCGATCGATGGGTTTTGCATCTTCATACACTCGCTCCGTGGGTTAAAGTCACTCATTGTAAATCCGTACTGCGTTCTCCTACTAGTTTATCATTTATCTGAGTGGGCTGTTACGACCCATCAGATCGTAATTCTTTCAACTCTGCGTGCTAGCAGTGGCAGTGGATTCTCTAAAATGATGTTCAATTATATTTCCTTCCTAAAATTAATGAGGTATCGTAAAACCCACTGACTAGCCAGATGTGAGCTGGAGTATGCTTTTTTTCAAGTCGTGTTTTCTTATGGAGTGTATACACTGCATAGTAAAGTTGTCATATCTAATTTAGTATTTCTTTTGAAGCCCGTATGGGTTTTATGAGTAATGTGTACGTGAAGTTGGTCTGAGCGAGGCAGAGAAGACCTGGGTGGGATGGGAAAGCTATCTTACATATGGTAAGCAGGCAGTGTGGGTGCACCTATACTCGGATTATCTTTATTGGCCTACTTCACGCCCACTGATGTTTTTAGCGTGAATGAAATGTGAAAAAACATTATGCATCAAGGTTCAGTTAAATCAATACTTCTTACGATGAAAGCTTTCAAAGCGGAATGCAATAAGGATAGGTTAGATACCCTCAAATATAGCTCCCTGTGTGAGGAAAGGTTGTTTATTGGTTAATTATGTAAGGGAGTACTAAAATTGAGATAATGATCCTTTTAAAAAGTGACTGAAAAAAGCTTGTGTCTTTAAAATGACGATTGTGAGTAGTCCTTCAATTACCTGCCAGTAATATACCATTTTTAATTTCCGTGTTGTAAGTGAAGGCGTTAAAAAATGTCGTTTGACCACTTAAATTATAAAAAAACACTCATAACTCAGCTGTACAAGAACAACGTTTACCGTTTCCTCCATAGGGAGTCGACGACGAAAAAACGCTCATAAAGTTCACATTCAGGAGTTGATATTGAGGCTTGGTTGCCATTCTTCTTATTTCAGCGTGTGAAAAGTCTAGAGGCAGCCTAAGCTTGAAAAGAATATTTAGTGGTGAATTTAATGCCATTCTGCAAATGGAGCTCAGCGTTTACCTGAACCGTTATTGCTTAGCGTTTACCTCTCGTTAAAAAGGCCGTCTTAACGAATGTCGTTGATCTTGACTATACTATTTACACCACGAAGGAAGCAAGTGTGGCCATTACAATCCTCATTCACAGTCCGACTCTGAGGCTTTTTCATCAATAGAATTAACTAAGTTACTACACCTAGTGAATTAACAATGTTATAGGCTAATAGGATAATTGTAATATACCATTATTATAAGGGGGAAAATTATCTTTTAATCTAGTTTGGACGATCCAAAACGTTGGCGCCACTTGTTTTTTCACGTTATTGACGGGAAACTGGCGAGGCCATTCCTCCCTCTGATGAATAGAAGCCCTTAATATAGTTGAATTCTGGTGTTGCTACATTCCAACTACTTTGGGTTTGCTTTCTATCTTGTTGTTTGAAAGAAAATTCGACCCATAATTCATCGTTTCTTGAATAGTTTATTTAGAGTGATACTGTATCTTTCATCAAAATCGCATGGTTATTACTCATTAACTTGGTCTTAACATATTTTGTAAAACTTTTAAAATATTTTACAAGGAGATGCCAAGTTTGGAGATCTAGTTGAGGATATCAATTTCGGCATACTTTATTGTGTAATGTTAGCAGTGGTAACCATTTGGTTGCTGCAACGACGCAATTCTTCTGGAAGAAATACCATAAGCAAATGTATGAGTTTGCGCCTTTCTCGATCAAAATAAAACCCGCGACCGCTTTCTAAAGAGGGCTAGAGTGCATAAATGCTTCCCATTTTGCTGGAGAGAGAAATCCATCGGGATTATACAAAAATCAGACTCGCAATTAAGTATTGGTCAACTCCCTATGTTGAGAGTTCCTCAAAGATGTTAAAGAATTTTTATCTCAGTGTTCTCTAAATTAACTGTTATTTCAGTTACTGCTAATTTTTGTTATATAGCATGCACTGCTTCACGCCAAAAATTCGATTCTCATTCTAAAATACGATGTCGTATTTTTCAATGATGAGATATATTTATTCACTTTTCCATTGCCTTCTAATATCATAAGTGTCAAATTCCGATTTTCCCGCAAAGCGGTATTCCTGAGACCAAATTCTGTTTTTCTTTCTAATTTATTTCCCGCCGCAGTGTTTCTTAGACTGACTGTTCGACGAAGCAGTCCCCTCATTCTCAACTAATTGCTGCTATTATTTCATTTCAGACTTTTCTTAATTTTCAATATCACTTGAGTGATACTCGTGGAGGATCCTATAATTTGTAGTAAGCATCTGTATTCTTTGACTCGGATCCGAGAAGCTATTACCTTCATGGAGAGACCCTGTACCCCTTCGAGTCATGTCACATCCTGTCGTCACCGTGACAATGATCTTTATCAGTGACTGCCACCAAGTTTTGCTACCCTAATTCCTTGCGAAGAGAATAGGTTTTATGGGCAGGATTGAGGAGGGTAAATCATAAATCGTTGTGGAAAAAATAAAAAGTACTAAAGTTTTATTGGGCCCTGAACCTACCTTTTACCGGTAGAATACTTTAAAATAATATACTTCTCACAATATTGAGTTATGACTCGTATCTAATTAGTGAGTTTCAGTATTCATATGTTTCTTCGCAATTGGATTATATCGCAATCGAATTGGATGTTATTGAAAATTTTGTAATTTTCACTTTTGTAATCGAAGATGTCGTTGTTTATATAGCTCAATGGAGTTTGATTTGATATTTAAGTTCTTTAAATATATTCCAAATAATATTTCCAAAGTATTAAAGTCTTCGCGCTGGTTGGATATCCGTTGGCCCCGCGAATCGTTATCAGTAGCAATCATTCCGAGGAACAGTTTGCTGCTGCTTACCACTCCATTTTCCTTCCACCGAATCTTCTCAAACAGACACTAGTCTCCTCTTTGATGTCGCTCATAATTTGCCTCAGGTGTTCCGTCTTTGTCTTTCTCAGTTGTTGTCCCAGTTCTTTTTAAAAGAGGTTGATGTTCCACCAAGTTTCTCTACTTTTTGGATATCGTCGTTATAATACACATTTTCTGCTCAACTTTGCGTTGGAGTCCTTCATTTGTGATCCATTTTGTTGTCTATTAGATATTAATCATCCATGTATGACACAATATTTTCATTTTGTTCAATTCTCTGTGCTCTGCACGCTTTACTGTCTAAGTAGTTCTACCACGGAAGAGCATGCTCTCGAAAATGTTTCCTCGCATGCTGACTTCCAGAATTGTGTCACTGGCTGATGGCAAACGTCTGGTCGAGAACTTTCTTTGGTTGAGCATTGGATGCACATGAATATAGATTTATCTAGCCATGGGCAGATAAAAGCTGGTGCAACTTTTGTTTTTCAAATATTTTTAGAAAAACCACTACTGAAATTCGAAGTGTCGTTTCTTGCAAACTGTGCTCATTCTATTTCGACAATGGTAAAAAAAATTATCATAGTCTCCATTAAAATTGGCGGAATCTATTAAATTTGACGTCTAATCACGGTTAGTGTTTTCTCCTTGAACAATAAAAGGGAATATGCAAATCGGAATGATTTAAATACTTCATGTGGTGATCAAATTTTATTTTTCAAAGGCAAAGGTTTCAGTGAATCCCACGGCCGCTTGCAATCACCTTTCCGAAAACAAAAAGAGTGCTGCCATCAGTGGCCATTAAATTCGCCAATTTTGCTCACAATATGTATCGTTTTTCTTCCATCTTTAACAGTGTAACCTGACATTAACGATTAACTAAGCATTACGAAATGATTTTAGAAGAGATTTCTACTATCAACATGGCAATTGAGAAATGTTTATAACAAATATGCGATTAGCAGTCTTTTCGAATTTGCCATTAACGTAAATGGAATCGGCCTCAGGATCATCTCCACAGTGCTACATTTTCCACGATACTTAACCTAACCATACCCGCACATTTAAAATGCTGTTTGTGGTATCAACAGTTGCGCGGGCGCAGCACCCTACCTCATTCCCACTGTAATTGATATCAAAAGCGAAAAAAAGAGACAATGTAAAAGCATGTTCTTCCTTCCCCTTTCCTCTCCATCCCCCTCCCCCGGAACGACATGTTTGTAGTGGAGCGCGACCTGCCAAATGGCACTGCCCCTCCTTGGGCGTCTCTCTGTCTCACGGTTTATTCCCGCGAGTTTCCGTAACCCGAGCCTCGTCGTAAGCTCGGCCCGAAGGCAGCGGGAGGTGGGGAGGGGAGTCTATGTGGCCTCCCGCTTGCAAACCACCTCCTCCTCCTCTTCGTTTCCAACATCCCGCCCACGCTGTTTCATTCCCCTTCCCCCCACCCCCACCCCCCGCTTCACTCTCCCTTTCATCTCTCTGCCATCCACACCTCCTGGAATATATATATTCATTCTGTTATTACAACTTTAAAACTCGCCCAGTATTATTTTCGTCCAAAGTTGCTCAACTTTTGGGCATAAAATGTGCGCTTTTCTCACAGAGCCCTTGTTCCTGAGGTCATGTCTACAGCAGCTATTAAAATAACATTGTGTAGTGTGGGCGAGGACAACTCCTCTCTCCATATTTCATAACTTTATTATTTCATAACTTTATTATTTCATTCCTCGAAGCTTAGCCTTCCGAGAAATATTACATATTTTAAACTGTATGCATTGACCCTCCAATACTGAATTATTTCCTGGACAAGTGACTATTGTGAGGTATTGATATTACCATTTTTAGTGCTCTGAACGAGGAAGTGGAGGGAATTGTATGTTGTAAAATTTACGAAGAGAGAAACGAGATTACCCTTCAACTGGTTTTATTAACATGTTTTCTCCTCTTCCTGCTCATTGATGTAACGGTAATTGTTTGGTTAAATTCTGTGTAATGTACTTCCTGGAGTTATATTTAGGAAATACTATGAGTTGGATGTGTTTTGTGGTTGTTTCTCTGAAGGTTCGTCAATCTCGGATTGTTTGTCAATTGATTGTTCATTAGATTTTCATTTTTATTACATTATTTCCTCATCTTTTTGTTGAGTCTTCTGAGCGTTTCCTTCTTATCATTATTTCTCTTTGCTCCTTCTCACCGGTACAGGGGTAATATCTCTTACGAACTTCCGGATCGCTTTTCATCCCTTTCTCGTCATTTTATGTAGACCCTCTATTCCTGCTCCAACGATGTGCCAGCTGGAAAAGTATGTGTAGATATGTTCGAGTCTCTGAACCACTTCAGTGTGGAGTCAAATCATGCGTCTGGCCTATATTAAGCAAATCTACGATTTTCCTAAATTCCTCAAATTTATAAATAGCAAGTCCTGATCTGGGTCATTGGATTCATCGTCAAAACCATCTCACGGTTCCACGCTAAAAAATCCAGTTCATTTTGGAATAAAGGGAGAGATGAGGATATTATTTTTTTTTCATTTAGAGTTAGCCTCAACCCAAGGCGGGTTTGTCTTTACTTATTCATGTGTATTGTTATTTAACGTAACATTTTAAGTAAGAACATTAAGTAACGTAATTTTAGGTACGTTAAGCAACGTAAAATTAACAAATCTTTATGGTTTGAAGTGTTGAGCTTCTTTTGCGATTCCCGTTGGTAATTTAGGTCTGAATAGATGAAAATGCGAGCAGTGTTTATATTGTATTAGTCGTCTGTTATAGAAACAAGATTGACACAATGGTAATTTATACATCCTCATTGCATGCATAATTGTCGGAACATTTGGTACATCATCCTAGGGAAAAAAGTATGAAGATATCCACGCCGTCGAGCACGTTAAATTTAGGACGGAAAAAAACTTAATCATATTGTCTTCTGGATAAGTCTATTTAGTAAACTATTTAATACTTCAATTTTTGTTGATAATTTGATTACCTAATGGGAATAACCAAGTTTTGAGGTAAACTGAACATTTTCCCGTGAGAAGACGTGAAATAATCGATTATAAATTCTTAAATCAGTATACGTTTTCCCTTTGTAATTTGAACGCGTCATCATCAGATCACGTCAGAGTTTCTACCTGACTATGGCATGATTACGTCGGCATGTGTCAATTTTATGCGACTCAAGAGAGAAATTAAATCGGGTTCTATTTGATTTTTACTTATTATTCTCGTTCTGCCCCTTATTATCAGTGGAGATTGTTTTATGAGCATGCAATCATCATATACTCTTGTTTCCCTCAAGTCCTCTCAATAAGGCCCTTGGAGCTTCTAGAAGTGGAAATTGAAAATTAATCATTTATTTTACGGATGCGTCATTAGCAACTTCGCTTAATGGAGCGTTTACTTCCATTTTTTTCCATTTTTCCCTTTCCATTTTTAGTCGATCATTTCATGGGACCATAAATTTCGACAGCATGAACTGAGAAACACTTTTGTGTTTGCAGCTCAAATCCGTGAGCTTACAATAAAGTGGAAGAAGAGGAACTTTGTGAATCGAGACGGAGTGTGCGTTTTGGAGCGAAAGTTAAGATCGTATCCAGCCCTTTCTCCAAAGGCTAATAAATGCATTTTAATTTTAATCAATACGTGCCTCGTATATCTCGCAGGAGCATTTATTGCTTATATTACGCGTTATTTAATATGATCCATGGAAAAAGGGATTGGGGCCGCTGTAAGGTAACTTTTATTAGCATAGTTGATAGCTATTGCTTTTTTGGACAATGCGCTGTAGAATGTTTCGAGTTTAATAAGTCATTCCCTTAATGAAAGTCGAGGCTTGAGGGTATTACTTTGATCTACGAAAATAGACTATTGTATTGGCAGAGTTTTTTAATTAGATTTTCATATTTGTTTTCACTCTATCCGGTCGGTTTACGTTTTTACGAGGGCTTTAGTTGGTCCCATCTTAAGAGCGTTGCTATTTGTCTAATAGGTCTATTATGTTTAGTCACTTCTAAATCTGCAGGCAGACGTGAAAATTGAACATGATATTGCTCAGAAATGTAGTTTATACAAGTTATTTTATAGGTCATAGATGTGGGAGATCTTAAATTTCCATCGCCATCTATTTAAATTTGTAAAAATAATGTACTATGACTTCCGGAAAAAAGTTTTTGATAGTTGATATATGCCTTAATTTTTAACCGATATGTACCGGTTTATTTGAAGCCTAACACGGTTAATAATCCGTCTGATCGAGCCAGAGTACACATTTTCTTCTTTTAGAGAATCGTACCCAAGAAGAGAGTTCGGAGTTTTAAGATCCTGAATTTTTTTCTAGAAGGATATAATTAAACTGTGAGAAGGAAAAATGGATGAGGAAAATATGTATAGTTTTAAAATCTAGCGATTTGGAATGGCTGATTTAATTAACATAGGTTTTGTATAGTTTTTCAGAATCGGAACTACTTTTAAGAGGCAGCCGTGGACTGCCTGCTATGTTAGCGTAAAAACTTTTCAGAGCTTCATCATGCAAGGAAGTAGCGTAAGGTCCTTATTTAGTGATGTCGTGGAGTATGAACCACGTTTGTGGGAATGAAGAATTCAATTCATTGTTGTAACTTAAACATTCCTTTACGACATTTTTTGTGATGTCCTCCCGTCATCCATTTCTTTCATCTTTTTATTCCTTTCGCTTCCTCGTCCATTTCTGCTTTTACTGCACATCTTCGCGAGGTTCAGTGTTTCATTTTTCCATATCTTACAGCGATCGTCCTCTGCACTGCCACCGTCTTCCTTGACGTCCACGCCATCCACAATATACCCATCCATTTCCCGAACCCCTCTCCCATATCCAATCCTGCCAACCACAAAGCGTTCATCCACCCCCCTTCCTCCTAATACTTCCCATCCCCTCTACTGCCACCAACTCTTTCTCTCAAAAACAGGTTGTTTTGGTCTAATACCGACCACTGCACAGTGGGCGAAATGCCCAATCTAGGAGGAAAAAAATATTTTTTTCTAATTTTGTGCCCAATATACACCATTTCATCATTTATGTCAAATTATAAGTAAAAGACATAAACCAGCACTAATTTTTAAAATGTACATTCACTGGAAACTACATTTTAGCTAATTATTCAAATTTATGGTCGTAACGGACAAGGCCAATACACGCAGTTTGGCGATGGCAACCTTCTCCGCTGGAAAACGGAACTTCCTTTTGCTCACCCAGACATTGTCAATGTCTCCAAAAATATGTCTTCCGAAATCCGAACAGTGAAGGGTCTTTTGCTTGCGGGAGGGAGGCGTCGTTATGACGGTCCGCGCGACCGCGTGTGTGCACCTAACAAAGGATCTTGAACTCCAGCCGTCACGAATTCGAGCCACTCTGTTGGTTTGTTGATTTCGTCTGAGGTGGAGAAGAAATAGCAAAATACAGATTTGAAAACATTTTAATTAATGTCAGTCGGTATTGAAATATTGGCCAGAGAAAATACAAAAAATTCTTACATTTAGAGGCTATAGCATAAGGTTGCAAGAAAATTCAAATCCGACAAAAAGGGTAGGCATAAAAGATTAGTTCTGCATTCAATTCGCTCAAGTGCTAAAGAATAGCAAAAACACATTTAAAATAACTTAAATGGATGCAAAAGTTCAAATAAAATCAAATTCTGATTGAAAATTGTGTTACACAAGGAATTTGCTCCGTGGCAGAATGATAATCATCACTAGTTTATGACCATGTTATGACTATTCCTAGTCCGACATTTCGCTTTCACTTTCATCTGCCTCACTTTCTCCGGAGCTAGAAACGTCTGGTTCTTTTAATAGTTGCAAAACTTCAGCAGGTATTCCGTTTTTCTTCTTTTTAGTTTTTTGACGAATGGATGAAATCACAGGATCCGAAGATAGTAGCAACATATTAAATACATCCTCAATATTGGCGGAGCGAGAAATCTTCCTAGCATGCCTACGCCTGAAAATTTTAAAATCCTTGTTTCTTGCCTCCTGAGCCTCTTCTGACAGTTGTCCGATGAGAAGAATGGTTGATTCCTTCTTCTACTGTAGCGCCATGAATGAGAACTTTGTGGACACTTCAGGCATGAAGTACCAAGGGTACAAATTGATATAAAGTTTTGCAGTGTTTAATGCATGCAAAATGAATTTATCCGAATCATTGGCAAATCCAGTAGATATGGTTTTTCAAATCACTCCAAACCGTTGCACTAAATTTAGATCAATGCCAGTTATTTCAGACGAAAGTTGAGGATTCCCTTTCGGGGTAGGCACAGTCACAAAGTTTCACTCATAAATACATATTTTTACACCTAACTCTGCTTCAATAATTTACTCCATACTGACCTATCCTTGCAAACCTCTTTTGCCTCATTTACCCCCATACACTGCTTCATGCACGATATCCTGTTTTTAAGACTCCTAATATTCCTCCTCCTAAAATTTCCTCAACCACATTCAACCAAAACTTTCTCGGCCTACCCCTACCTGTCGCACAATTCATTTCACCCTTATATATCTGCTTCGTTATTCGACTCTCATCCATTCTCTCAACATAGCCAAACTAACGACGTACACTCCTTTAATATATGTCAATTACTGGAGCATCTAACCCACATTCATTTATTACTAGAAATAAATAAGTCAAAAAGGGAAGCCGCACGCCTCGTTAAAAATTACTGCTAGAAAATAAGGTTGTACGATAAATTTATCGGGATTGATCAAACTGGGAGCAGATGGGGACACCGAGAATACGCGCTAACCGTGTAGGAATAGACTTGAAAATTTCAGATCAAGCGAGTTACATGCTGTCACTTGGAATGTCATTTTAACCGCGCCCAATATTTCTCTTGTTTAGAGAAGTGGAAAAATAAGAGAGATCTGATCAGATCTGTTGAATTGATAGGAACGAAAATTCTTCTTGCGACCATTAGTGACTGCAGCAAAGAGCGAGCGAGAAACTCAAATCCTTCGTTGACATACTAAGCGCTCTCTCTCTCTCTCTTTCCCTCTTTCTCTCACTATTCCGTGTTCTCTCCCATTTTCTTCTTATGTCCTAGCACCTTCCGTCACACTCCGCAGTGGTAGCTATCAGATTAGTATGTCGACGAGGAGTGCACTTTTGGGTTTACAGCTCGCCATTTGGTTAAAGGTTTTGATTTTTGGGTGCTCCTGCTGCCATCATTATCTAAACATTAATTGTAATTTAAATGCAATGTCTCTTGGTGTTTGCCAGACAAGCGCCTTACTATCATAGCTATTACGGTCCGCATTGGGGATAAATTTAACCAGTGGTGTCGAACAAAAGATTTTAAAAATAATTAAAACCGGCCTTCTATAATGCTTATTAACATATTTCATATAAAACCCTTTAGGTCAGACCCCTATGCGTTACACATGGACAACTCGCATCATATCTGGCTTTGTTGCAGTGTTTTTGCCTCTTGCGACAGGTGTTTGTCTGACCAAGTTACTTTGGCCCTAAAGAATATTTACCTCCCAGCCTGCCTGAATATTTATGCCTGCTATTCCTCACTCCATGTTTTAGCTTTGATTGGAATACCTTTAGCATACACAGTAACGTATTCCGCGCACTTCTTGGACTAAAAAAACTGCATTTTGTTTAAAATTTGAGATTCTAGTCTCCTCAGTACGTTCATGATAATCTGCCTTATACTGACCCGAGAGGCTAGGGGGATATTGCTGAATTACATGTTCATAATTCAGGGAGCGTTGAAAATCAAACGGGAGCCTCTCGCTGAAAATGAACGCGATTTTACAAAATTGTCGGTGAGTTCTTTACTAGTCTCGACTGGATTTTGGTCCAGATCCCCATCATTGTCGCTGAGGGCTTCTACGCGGACAGCATGCGAATCTATTCGAGCACATACCGGCAATGCTTGCTCGGTACTCGATCTATGAATCTCCTCTCCAAAGCGTTTTTTTTTTAATTTACAGTTGAAGCCGTCGGATATGTAGCAAAATTGGCTTGAAATGCTCCTCAAATTAGTGGGTTCCAGGCCCGGGTGGGTTTCTGGCACGCGGAGACATTCATAATTAATTTAGCATGGGCACTGATTGTGGTAAAATATGAGGACATGCCCGATCAAAATGGGGACGGTTGGTAGCCCTGCCGCCCAAAATCCCTCCCCCCCCCAGCCATCTCTTGACGCCTCCTCCCCTCTCCCTCCCAAAACCCGTCCCCTTTACACTGTCTTCCTCTCTCGCAGCATCTTTCAATCCCCTTCCGAACGCGCATTCTTGCGTGTACAACCTTATCTTATACATGCCCTCGACCCTTCCCGACCTCCCTACACTCCTCCTTTTATTCCTTCAAGCACTCAATAAAGATTTGATGGCGGTCGTAGTGAGTCTTTTTTTATTTTTAGAGGGATGAGTTTAGAGTGGCCGAGTGAGGAGGCTGTGAGGGAGGAAGTTGAATCGGGGGAGTTGTGTGCGCGGAGTGACTGGAATTAGAGAAACATGAGGGAGCGTTAGGGGTTGAAGCGAGTAAGAGGAAGGGAGGAGGAGGAAGAACATACACTGAGCTGGCATCCGTCCCTTTCATATCTCCGAGCGTGTTGTTGTGTATTTTTTTTAATCCCACTACAATGTGTGGGCGGCATAAATATGCAGGTAGCATGCATAACATGCGTGCTCTGAAGATTCCGAGTGGCCGTAACGTTTTCCAAGCGGCGTGACTCCTGCATGCGGCGTTGTTACTTTCCAACATGAGCTGCGGTGAGACGGCAGTATTTTTGCCTCACTTTCCGCCGCAGTTTTTTATTTGCGTCCTTTTACTGCCATCTTTTGTAGTTCAGAAGCACCACTCATCTCCGAATTCATCATTGCGTAAATGTCACTGAGTATAAATAGTCACTGCTCTCGAGTACACGGACCCTAGTTTGTCGGCGCTTAATGAGGGCGGTATACACAGCTCTCCTCGGCCTCCTTGCCGCTGCATTTCCCGTATTTTGCCTTCGGTTTTTACGTCTCATATTAGACGCCGGTTTTGATTACATGCGCCAAGCATGAATGTATCCTGATTTTTTTGTCCTGTTTTTTTTTGTCCCAGTTCCTCGTTGTGTTACCTCCTTTTGTATGTTACAACCTTCCCTGTTGACGTCTTGCTTCCGTCCGCGTGAGTGTTCGATACCGTCCAGCTCACCGCATAAATGTTTTTTAACTCCCCTTTCTTGAGTCTCCGACTACTCGCCATTAATGCCCACGTCTTCCCCGGGACACTTGTGGTGTAGGCGTGTTCACGTATCCCTCGCACTTCCATCCTAAATATTTTTTTCATCTCCCACCTTCACACTCGCGCGTGCTCTTATTGCATATTTCAACGCCTTACAGCTCTCATATCTCCATTCTGCTTCCTTTCTCCTTCACCCTCGGAGCGTAAATGCATTTCTGAAACATCAGCCTTTACCCGTCCCCTTCCTGCACCACTTATTCTTTCTGTCCATCCGTTTTTCTCCTCATCCTCCTCCTCCTCTTCCGCCGTCACTCCCCGACATCGCAAATCTCCACCTCGCGGGACACAAAGCCTTCCCACTCCGTCGATTCGCGGCTACATCGTCAAGTTGCGGGGAATCTTGCGTTTACGTTGTCGCCCGAAAGGAAGGGAATGACGGAGTTGTATGGACTCCGCAAACGAGCTTAAAAGTGCGATAACCTCACTCTTGTTGTTGTTGCGTGCGTGCATGCGAGTGAGTGTTCGCCCGTTTTCCACTTAGGGGACTTCTTGTTGATTTAATCAAATAATAGGACAGGGAATATATAAGAATGGCATCGGGACGCCAGCCACCTCCTACTCTGCCTCCTGAAGAGAGTGGAGGTAGTGTGGGTGGTGGATGACGGGTAGAATGGAAACGGGATGAGTGTCTCCCGTGCATGAGAAGGGATATTATCTTTGGGAGCGGATGAAGGTTTCAGATAAGGGTGCCTCCTCTCGTTCAATATTTCGCTATTGGTTTGAATATATCCCACATATACGCACAAACACCACGGAGGGCGTCACATCAGCCGTGTGCGTGGCTACGCTCTTTTATCCTGTCCCCTCCCATTCATCTCTCCGAGCCGTAAGGGTTTTTACGTTTTTAACGATTTTTGATAGGCGCGTGTGGGTGTAAACATGTGGTAAATTGTGGCTTAGTTCACTCTCTTGGATGCAAATCAAGTCACGTTTCCACGCTGTGGCACACATTAATGCGCGCACACCGCTGGCTTTGTTCGGTTGAATTTATTGCTGTGATTTATGCGTTCCGGTGATTGTTATAAATGTAATTGAAATTGCTCGAGTGGAAGAATCCGAGCAGAAACTGTGGGAAGGATGCTGGGGACATCCAAATCTTGTCGTCTTAAATGAAAAGGCAATTGTTGTAGTAGCCCCGTGGGTCGCAGAATTGAATTTGCGAGAGAACTGTAGCTGAGGACAGGTTAATGGATGATATTAGAGGAGATACTCGGCTTCTCTTTAGCATGTGAGAAATAAAGTGAAAAGAAACACATCGGTCTTTGTTGACTTTGCAATATTTCTGCTCTGTCCAGAGAAATATGAACTGTTGAACTATGATGTTGCCCTTCATCAATCACATTTAATTATTTGGCACTAATGTTGTAGTAAGCATTTTGGTGGTCCATTTTCACTCTGTTTTTTGCGTTACAATGTTAATGTAGCCCATTTCACTTCCAGATTTACCATAAACAGCTACTCTTGAATTATTCATGAAAATGGAACTGCGATTGAAATCTGCGCTTGATTATAATTTCCTTTTTTCTTTAACTACATTTTAATTATGGGCTGTTTTTCATACTCCATTTTTCATTAAAAATGTACATATTTATTTTGGGGAAAAATTGAAGCTTTAATTCTTTAATTAGAAAGTGCTCCCAATGAGTAACTCGAATTTATTAAGGCTCCGTCAAGTACTTAAGTAAGTATAAGTCAAGTACTTAAGTAAGTATAAAAAAAATTCTTTTCATGCGCGGGAAGACCAATTGCGTTATTTTTCTGTGAGTGAAAGTTTTCTAATGTCAGCATTATTTATTTTAAAGCTTTCATCTTTTCGTGTTTATTAAATTAATTTTATAAACTCTTAACTTTTTATTCTCCTCTTGAATAATCAATGACGTAAGTCACAGTCACTGGAATATTCATGTATGATACATTTTTTTCGTAGAGCTTCTTTTCGTTATTCTGCCCTAATACCCTTTATTGACTTGATTAAAAATAATGTAAATAAAGTAACTAATGAATGTTTACATATCTTTCATTCTCCAGTATTTTCATTGCATGTTTTAAATAGTCAAGTTTGATTTTTCCTTTAACTTATCATATAAGCTACTGTTTTAGATTCAGAGGAATCCATGATAATATCAAACAGTCGTAATCTTATATAGGCAGAAACTATAAATGTACGTTATGTCCTAGACATATTAAATCTCGGTTAGCTTTATTATTGGTGAACTAATTAATATTTTAGCCTGGGAATTAAATGGAAGTGTGCATAAATGAGTTTTTCTTTCTCTAGCTTAATTAAAAAGCAGAGCTAAGGAAGTAACTATGTGCATTCCAGATGTTTCACCTCGTAGAATCGAGCTCGGAGTTGCCATTTTGACATTTGTTTAAATCATTATTGCGAAAAAAACACTGCCTTTATATTTATTTCTGAGGCAGATACTTAAAATGTCACCGTGACCTACATTCTCCCCGTCGATTGAATCGCGTAGTATGGAATGCCGAGAGTTTTCCTGGAAAAAGTTGCCAGTCTCGGCGAGCGCTACCTGAGGCCTCTGCTCCACATCATCAAGCATCCTCGTGCGTAGTTAATAGAGTTTTTCTACGTAATTACTAACCTCATCATTTTCATTGTTTACGAGCCAATATGTATGTTAGCTATGACTTTAAACAGTCTACTGATTAAGGAACGTGGTGTACAAACTTATTACACGTTCGTTCTTGTTCCATTAAGGTAGGTAATGTTATTAGGCAGATCAGCCTACCGAAAACGGTAACGGAGGGTTATGTGAATGGAAACCAAGGAAGAACAAGGATGGAATACATGAGACAAATTTTAAAGGACGCTGAAGAGAAGACTTATAGAGTTCAATCGGTTAGATAGCAGGAGAGAGGAGGGAAGCGCTAAAGCATAGCAGATATTAGCTTGATACCAGCGGATAGTGACATATGCTCAGAAAACTATTCGTATTTCGCTTATTCTAGCTGAAATGACTCGACGATAGAGATTTTCAGTCGGAAGATTTGAGGCTAATATTATACAGAAATCTGGCAAATCAGTTAATTCTACCTATTCTGCCTTTACGGTGAGGTTTCCTGCAAAGTGAGACCTTAATTTCAGATCATCGAACCTTTCATCCCCCATCCTCACTCGATATGGGCAATCTTTTCCGGGCTCAAGGAACAAGAGCCAGCGTTCATCGAGCAATCGGCTGGACCGTTTACCTACCCCCTTTCCTTGGCATTAATGATGCTCCACTTTCAACCCTCTTCCACTAGTGTGACTCCCCGTTCCCTCGGATCAGATTGCTTCCCCTCACCCCTATCCCTTCCAAATTTAACTCCCCCCCATAATCTCAACCCCCGATACCTCAACCTCCCCTTCTCTGGGGTTACTCCCCCTTTCATCCCCCTCGCCTCCTTGTCTCCGTTCTATAAATAATGTCCGCCCTTCCCCTTTCACAGTTCACTAACAGTCAAACCACCTCTTCCCTTCTCCTTCCCACCCTCTTATTACGACTTTATTTTCCTCCCCCACTCTCCAAAACCCCCGTATTTATTTTCTCACCACTCATTGATCCCCCCACCCCTCGTGCCCCCCTCCTCGCCTCACCCTCTGCGCTGCCAAGGCGACCTTCCGCTCGGCGACTTCCTCCTCGTTCGAAATCTCTTCGTGAGCTCTCTTGTTTCTTGAAATCTCTTCCCCAGTCACTTTCTCTTCAGTCATTCCTCCATACATTTCTCATCACATATGCTTTTGATCGTATTCTAATACATTTTATGTCTGTTTTGACAGGTTCATCTCCTGAGATAAATTACCCAAACTATACGGAATATGATTCTCGTTAGATTAAATTCAAAATATCTTGCTCTCTTGCTCCTTTTTTTGTTCCACAATATTTCCCCTTTTCTGCTGATCTCAATTCTTCGGAAATTAGTAATTTTTCCGCTCATTTTTGGAGATTAAATTCGTAATTTGACTGCCAAAACTAGCGTATTAGCGTATTTATGGGCGTTTTAGGATGGTTTTAATGTTTTTGACTTTCCAGGAATTAATTTTGGTGGTCGTGTGTAAATAAATAAATATATACCCGTTGTACAATTAATTTAATAAATCGTAACCATGTCAGCAGTAGTAATATACACTACGAAAAACCAATCTGAGGTAAAGCACTACTTCATAATGCTTTACGTACAAAGAGGCTGAATGATTTTTTTCGCTCAGCTTCCGTGGCAAATAAATCAAACAGCCGTGTCAAACTTTTTTATTAATGTCTCTAGTTGCTCGCAATCTTTCTGGCTTTTACAGTTCTGTTTTTAAGTGTATATTTTCTTCGCTCATTGCTTTAAATGCTCCTTCGATAGCCATTTTTCTGTTTTCCTTATCCAAATTTGTCATAAATGACTGAAGTTTTTGTCGAGGCATGTCTATTTTATTTTTAAAACGTCTCAAAACGTTAGTAAAGCTATTCAATTACGGCATATAATCACGCCATCAAAATACCATGTTTACCAAACGGCACCACGTCTTTATTTCTGTTTTACCATTTAAGCTTTTGTGTGACTTACTTTCACAAGTGTTTACTCGTTTCTTCTCTAAGTTCCCATTTAGCAGCGTGTATTTATCTTTTCGGCGTAACTTTTTCTTCTTTAAATTATTTCCGTGTTTACATGATTGAAGTTTCAAGTATTCCCCAAACGCGAACGCTCTTCCATGTCACTAGGCTACATATCTTTTCATGAGGATAAAAACATCCTTCCCAACTTACCAGAATTACACTTTGGTGGGTAAATTTTTGCCTTTTGGAATTCCTTTCCTCCTCCAATCTCATCTCTTGAAAGCTGCACTCTCCTCTCGTTTCCTATCTCTTGTTTACCGTTGCTTTCCAAAACACAAAATCCACCCAGCCATCCACCATCACACTCGACCGCTGCCTCCTCTAATCTACTTTTCATTTTCTTGCCACCTAACTTTTCTTCGTCGAGGCCTAAAGGGTTTTGGTGTGCTCAGATAAAGCGTTCGCTCGCCAAGCTTTTTGACAACCGATATTACGCGTGAGTTTGTAAGTCACTTCGTTTGGTTTCAGAGGAAAGCAGCACGGAAGGGGGTTTGATGAGGAACGGAGTAGGAGAGAGGGAGCGGAGGTATAAGGATTGGCAAAAATAATGATCTGGAGGGAAAGAGAAGGGGATTTAGAGGGAATGCAGTGTGGTTTGACGGCAGCTAATCGATAATGACTTGAACGGCGAAAACAGTAAAGGTTCTCTCTCTCTCCCCTCTCCTCACAAATCCACATGCACATATTTTTACATATACCCCTTGCTTCTTGGCTCCTCGTTTTTACCGTCTCCTGTAATCCTCCACCACTCCTTCTTGATTTCCTTCCTCCTCCTTCCACCTCTTCCTCCCTCCCTTATCGCCTCCTCCATCTCCCTCTTCGCCTCGTTCCCCCTTCCACAATACCCGATGTTTCAAAAATACTTCTCATATTTTTTTCATCTGCCTCATCAGAAAGAGTAGTTTTGTTGCCATCGACGCCGGTGTTCGGAGTGAATATTTCTTCTTTTTTCCCCACTCTCTGGAGTTCTTAAAGGGGGAGAGAGAGAGGGTAGGTGTATCTGTGCGGTGTGGAGACTTGTGTGGATGTGTATTCAGAGTAGCAAGTGTATAGTGGGTGTGGGAGAGATGATTCGCCGGTGGGGAAGTGCTGTTTTATTTTTTACAGGTTCTTCTTTTTTCTCCTCTCTGATCCTCGTTCGATACTTCGGGACAACCACAAATGACCTCGGAAATTTATGGTGATGGATTTTAACGGACGCATTGCACTATATTCCTTTTGGTTTTTTTTGCTAGAGTCGCGCGGCAGCTAACATATCGGCGGAGTTTCGGCGTCGGAATGCGCCTCGTCTCCCTCTGGGGTCCCTTACGGCCTGATGCCGATCGCGGATTTTCATCGTCGCCAAGGGACCAGCGACTAACTCGCAATTTTTCGTCCCTATAAAAGAGGTAGTCATTTCACGCGTTCTTTTAAAACAAGGATTTATTATTATTTTTAAAAATCCAGAGTTAGAGATATGAAAACATTTCGGAACATTTAATCCACACAAATCCTTCAGCCATAAAGATTCGAAGCCAAATTTCATTTCCTTTCCCCTGCGTATTTCCTCCACCACAATTTTTGTACGTTAGCTCGATAATTCAGTTAGTTTAAAATAAAAGAGGAATTCTTACCACTTGAGGTTCTGAAAAACCCCAGTGTAGAAAATAGTTTATACTAGCGTCTTTAATCGCCAAAAGCGTTAAGTGGCTAATGTTATTTTCATATAACTGTGATAGTAGAATATCCATACTCGATGAAATATTTAAGTGTGTATATTGATAATGGAAACGGCTTATAGACATGTCAGGGAAATATTTCGTCCAAATATCCATAGATAGGATCACATTATACGCCGAGAATAACGAAAATTCCTTTTGGTATCACGCATTCAAGCACACGCACGCACTCTCACTTCGACTCGAATAAATCAGCAATTTCATTAAACTACTAGATTTAGGAGAAATCTTTAGCTAAAGTCACAAAAGGAATAAATAATTTCACGGATTGAATTCAGCCGATTTTATTGTTGGATCAGCCTTTTAAAAAAATCAAATAATTATTTTAACGCCCACTGAAATCCGACGATCATTTAGGGGTTTTTCATTTCCTCGTCTTAAATCGCGAATAATATTCCAAAATATATTATAGCCCCCTTTCATTTTTCCATCCCGTTCCACTATCCTCCTCTTACTGAAATCGCCCTCTCCTGCTCCCTCATCGTCCCTCATTTCCATTTCACATTCCGATCTGCCCTTTTAGTTAGCGTTGCTTGGTTGAGGATTCACTTTGGGTCACCTTCTCTAGGGAGGGGGATAAAAAAGCGAATTCCCCACGCGCCTTCCCCCGAGTTTTGAAAATGAATTCGTTTGGTGTGTGCCGTGGAGGGAGAAGAGGGGGGGGGAAACTGGTTGGCCGAGCTGGTGAAGCGAGAAGGGAAAGAGAAATGGGGGGGTATGCGGGTTGTGGGAGAAATTCGTTATTTCAACCGCCAAATTTTATCGGTAACTTATGGAAATCCTTTCGCGAGGGTTCTTATTCTAATTTACGGTGGCAATTAAGAGATAGAATCCTCCCCTCCCTTTCTCCTGTATGGGTAATTTCTCTCCCCTCCTCCCATACTTTCTCCTACACCCCTTCTCCCTCGCCCCGCGCAAAATATTCCGTCAGATGGGGGGTATTATCGCACACTGAGCCATCTTAGGAGATTTTGGAGGATTTTTTTTTCGCGTGAGAATTCAAGCTGGAAAATGATAAATCATATCGTGCTATGAAATTTTTGGCGGATTTTCATTAAAATAAGTATTTTTTTAAGCGTTTCTCCCGGATAGAAGCTCAAGAGATGGTGAGCAAACGGAAAAAATTAATTATAGGATCGCAAGAGAGTGACGTATGGAATCAAATAAAAAAAGTCTCTCCAGACTGCGAGCATTATCCTGTAATTGATTTTTCAGTCCTTAGGAATTTCGTTTCTCTTGATAATGTAACTGTTGACCGGGCTGTTCCGTGCTGCACGAGGGAAAGGCGGCAAAAGTAAAGAGTTTTCTTTGGCTTTAACCAGCAGTCACCTCTTTAGTTTCGTGAAAAAATAGGATGGTTTACGACCAAAGTGGGGCTGATATATCAGACGCCTCTTCACCAAAGACCGAAGTTCCCTTCCACCTTTCCTTCCTCGGGATAATGGCTGGAAAATTAGCCGTCAACTATGCCTAAAGTATTTCACCGCAGCCGGAGCGATGTAGACGCCTTCTCTTCAAAGGCTCTCGTTATAAAGGGAGTGGAGCTTGCAATTAGTGCGTATCGAGGCGCAAGTACTGCTGGCGTAACCGGGAGGAAAATACGTCTGTGGAATTGCTGTGTTAGTATGCGTGGCGATTAAATGAAGGCAGGAATCGCAAGGTGTTTTAAATTGACGCCAGTGGCTGCCGGAGTAAAGGAGGTGATAACTAAGAAAACCCACGTCTCCCAAGAACAGCCGGTGGATTGAGAAATGAGGGAGAAATACTTTACACCAAGTATTTATGTTCGAATACCTTCATTCATAAAATTACTCGTCGTAATACTCAACCGGGTGTTTTCAACCGCTCAAATAGTTGTAGTTTGCTTTTAAAAATAAGATTTTTCTGGTATTAGTTGTCGGAATATCAATCCTGCTTCTGCAAGTTCGAATTAAAAAAAATACGGTTACCCTTATTTTACCAAAGCATTTTTTTATATCTCGCATTTTTGCTCTTATATTTCAGATCTCAATACTTAACTGCATGTCTGATTAATGTATAAGCTATCAAATTTTATGCTTTTAAACCTAATTTCCTTCTCAGAAGGAAAGGCCTCATGACAGTGCTAAAAAATTTCATTTTTAACACAGTTAAAAGGTTAGCTAGCGCGATCCAAGAATGTGTTGGACTTCCGTCAGTCGGCAAGGCAACCTTTCAAATGTGTTGCAATATTATTTTCGTTAACTCCTTAAAATGTCAAGCTCAATTTAGAATTTTATTTTAAAAACCTCTCCTTCTATGCTTTAGATACTTCAAAGCTCTGTGCTTATGCTTTTATGCAGTGGTCCATTTCTTTTATCCGCGTTTCAGACACCGTGTTCAAATGTGACTCACATTGAATAATCATGAAAAATTTAACTTACTTCAACGCTCAATTTCTGTGACTTAAACGAAATTGCCCTCGCGACTTTTATAAGGCATTAATGTCATTCTTCATAGTTTGTTCTCAGAAATCAAAGTGTGCCACTACTTATCCGTGGCCTCTTTGAATGGAGAATGCGATATCATTTTCGCTCCCGCCGCCCGAAGTGTGATGCCGGTGAAGAAGGCAGTCAAATGTGTGCTCGAGGTCAACGAATTCCGAATAGGGTCGATGAAGGTTTTTCGGCAAGTGTTTGCGAAGTCTTTGAATCTCGTTTTTTAAGGAAATTTTCTTTTCAGGTGGGCACGCCTTAAAAATAATCTGAAATCCTCACATTTAAGAATAATGAGTCCTTGAGGATACATCCACGCAATGTATAATGTGATGAAAATATGTAAATGAGAAGTACTTGGAAAGGAATATCTAAAAAGAACTGGAACGGCTAAAAGAACTGAAATGGCTCTCAGCATACACTCAACTCTCCCATTTCAGCCGTTTGGGCACTTCCAGTGCTTTTCCTTCCCACTGGTTCGGTGCTCCCTTATTATATGGAAAAATTCGGAATGTTTTACCAGACATCGATAATCATTGATCGACAGCGACTGAATGATAGCCGTTTATTCTTGGAGAGACTATTTCACGTAAAGAGTGACTCAGATTGAGTCATTGCTTTTGTTTTATTGTTGGAAAAATATTGATCGCAGCCGCTCACCATGAATTTCATATGCTGTTAATTTTAAGGAAAGTAGTTGCTTGGCTAGTTTCATTCTGATAATTTTGCTGAGTGCATTCATTTCTTAATTAATAGTATTTTTGTTAAATAACTAAAGGATGAAAGACCGTGGGGTATCCCGGTGTATGATGTGAATTTGTGGCACCTCGGGTGTGGTACCGCGTAAGGCTCCTCATAGCTGACTTTTTGACGAGCAGCGCTCATCTTCCTCGAAGTAAAACTGAATGACAATTTCTCTCAATGTTACTCTAAGGAAGATCAGTGACTTTCTAGTCATACCATCAGCTATGAAAAGCCAAACTCGGTTCCACACACGTAAAGGCTTCATGTGATTAGCTTAGAACTTAACCTACATAATTTATTCCTATTTTATGGCGTCAAGCATCGTATTCATTTTTTTGGCATCGGTTTCTTAAATCACTTAAGTCTTGATGTGTCTCTGAGTTACTATGGATAAGCAACTTCCGTGAATTTCTAAGACGCACATGACACTTTTGAACAGTTATGTGTCAAGTTATAATACCAATAAAACTATTGCTTCATTGCGTAAAAAATGATCAAAGATTTTCTCCTAAAATCGGTGAAAGGTGCTCTTGTGTCACTATAGAATTATCAGGATATTCGCTTCTTTAAAAATCTGCATGGGATGAATGTCCTCGAGGTGAGGAATTACAGCAGAGCAATAGTACCTTATTTCATTTACATGAATGTGAAGCCATGGGTTTAGTGTTAACGGGTAGTGATGAATAGTAAGTGGAAAAGTGGATATATTCCACTTTATGGCATGATGAAATGAGAATGCAAAAAATGCAAAGAAGCATAGAAAATTAGTCAGACGATAAAATGAGTTTCTTTTGAGTAATAAGGCTGAAAGTGAAAGAACAATACGCATAAAAATTTCAAATATACGAGTTAGTTAGCTAAAACTAAGTGCAGGCGCTAGTGTGACAGGTAATATGCGAATGCATTGCAGTAGATAGAGGTGAATAAGACAGAGAAGAGATGAAAGAGAGAGAGATAATGAATTGGTGAATTAAACTAATCTTTCGGTTGTTAGCAGTTGATGATACTGACAAGTTAGGAACGTTAATTTTTCACCGTTCGTTCCCTTCATGAATTACTTAAAAAACTTCTTCCAAAATCCAGAGATATAACTTTGACATGTCCCTATACCAATGTGCCTAATTTGTTTCACAATTGACGCAAGAGCATATTGACTTTGAGGTAGTTATCTTGTGAAGTCGGGGAGAAATCTGCGCTTAGCAAATTAGTCCCTCTGTCAATTAGCTCCTCGTTATACAATGTACACTCTTCGCAAGACATCATTTGGCTTCTGAAGTGGCCTTGGAAATGGACTTCAATCAATATTCAATCACCTTGAAGCATTGTTGTCAGAGTATCCTAATTTTACTCTCGACCAATCCCGCAGCCGCAAGCAACTCGCCTCTAATTGCTGACGCTGTTCTAAAAGTACGAAGTTGAGACGTGAAATACCGAACGAAGCATTTATTTCTGGTAATTGACTAACGCTTTGTCGTCAGAACATCTGGCGACCGTTTTTTGACTTGGTGATTCGCTCCTCCCGGTATAAAATTAACAAATGCAGGCTTTTATTTTACTGTGGAATTTTTCACTCGCCACAGGTCTGTATTATTCTCGATAATGCCTTTCATTCCCTTTTCTCCCTCTCTCTATCGTCATTCTATTTTTTTCAACCTATCTGTTCAGTCAGCTGGAAGTCACGGCGGTGATTGCGTCCGAATGCGTTTTTAATTACTCTGGCATTTTATCTCCATGGATGACGTCTATTGAATTTTTTCTGTCCTGTCAGTCCCAGGGGTATATTTCACGAAAATAATCGCTTTCATACCTTTTGAGATGCGCTGGCCATGCTTCACATAAACTTTGGCTCTTGTTTAATTAAATTATCTTGCTTTTGAATGCTATATCGTGAACGAGGCAATATTTTAGTGGCGCTTATTTCAGAGGTAAAAACAAGACTAATGTAGAAGCACTAATTCCATATTTCAACTGAAAAGCATCACCACAGTGGCCACAGTATTTTTATGATGCCGTCTATTCTGCGACGTCTATCACCATACTACAATGGTTGCTAATGATCTTTGGCTAAGTTAGAACTGTTTACAATTCAATTTTCACTTGAAGAAGTAAGAGAACAAGAAAATGATCCCATAATTCATAATTTCCAGTGAAATAAGGAAAGTAAAATATTTTTCTCTATCTGGGCTTTCTCAATTTTTGTCTGGTGCCATTGTCATTGTACCAAATTTTGTCAACAGTTTTTTTCTGTTAAAACGAATATAGAAGAAAGGAGGGTATTATGGAATAGTTGGGAAATACGGAATACCGAGGTTTCGGCTCTGTTTGGTGCTGCTTTCACGTGGAGATACCATGATCTACCAAGGCAAGACTACTATGTTGCAGTTCAGTGAGAGTTGATCGCTTGTTGTTGTCGTGTCACTTGTTACAGAACGAAGTGTGTATTGTGATTTTCAAGAGTTTTTGCAGGTAAGTTTTCAAACATTTTTAGCCACTATTACACATGTGACTTGAACATTGATGTTATACATATTGTACACTAAAATAATTTTAGATTTTAATACTGTGGTCGTTTTTATGCTGACAATGTTTTGTCCATCAGTTTAAAGGTTCATTTTTCAAGATGGCAAGTTTCAAGATACCAAGTATTCCATAATACCTGACGTAAAAGTACAGTATTCTATATAACTTGGCAAAAATATACCGAAGTGATAAAATGGGTTTTGAGTATAATACAAAGACGTTGAATGTATCTTCTGCAATGGAAAATTCTCCGAAGATCAACGAGGGGAAATTTGGATTCAATGCTTGAGCTGTTCTCTGTGGGCTCACATTGACTGTACAGGAGCAGAGACAGAATAGTATATCTGCGACTTTTGTAAATAGACTCGAAGCAGAAATGCCTAGGGCATTCTCTTAAAAATATGGTTTTTATAGCTACAAATAACTATGTTTGTTAAGTTAAATTAGTTTTTCAATGGTTTGAAGCACCTATTTCATATTACCTGACTATTCCATATTAACCTCCATTTGTAACTTTTTTTAAATAAAATTTTTCATAACAACCAAATAAAAAGTATTTTTTCACAAGTGACAGTTCATTACAACTAGTTATAGTATGTACTCATGATGATTTGGGAATTTTCACCTTTACTCCAATTATCTCTGGTTGAATATGTAATTTTGTCCTAAGTGTGCCCGAAACGTGTCTACAAGGGACATTAAATCGGTTCCCTTTCCTGATTGTTATCTGGTCAATCAAGTAGGCTTGAGGCCCGGTAACGCCCAGGTAAAGAACAATGTAGACCAGTGTAAATATGCGGAGGAACCCGGGTGGAGCTTGGAACCTGAGTGAATACCTTACTCTGGGTACCAATGAGGCGTTGATTCGGTGTGGTGGTGGTGGATGAACAGTCGCTACGGCCACAATGTTTATAGGTGAAAGGGTAGGTGAAACCTGGGTGAAACTAAGATATTCCTCGCATCCCAGTCAGTGCATTCTAACTCGGATATCGTATTTCCACTGCGGATCATGGCCTTTATTTCACGCTCTATCGTAAGATGCGTTGTATAAAGTGATATCGTGATGTGGACTTTATTGTTTTAAAAATTAATTTGATAGCGCGATATTTAACTCTGCATATCGAACTGTCGTAGGTACAAGATCTGTAATTATGAAGTAAATATACATAACTTATTTTAAAAAAGTTTTAGGAGCATTCATTTTATGAAGCGCATAATTAGCACTCAGAAAATATTTAAGTTTCTTAAAATGTTTGTTCAAGTTTTGGAAAATATTTATTATATCTTTTATAATATTTGCAAAGTGTACCAGCCATTTATTTGATTATTTCGCCTGTAAATGATACCTTTGCTTTTGCACAAATTTAGTTATTTTTTTGTGTTTTGAGTGAAGAGAGGGGACCAGACTAATGTCTAACTTTATTTTTTAAGAATAGGAAAGTTGTAAATGTAATCCAAAACCAGTGTGTACAACCAAAATGTTGGTTTCATTGGTGAGGAAAGAACTACCGTCCAGAAGCAGACACACACGAGTACTGTGGCCTCCTCTGAACACAGGTGGCCTAATGGGGCCTCAAGCGGCCGCAGGCTCTTGGCTACATAATATGACCTAATGACCACACACCGCTCAGTGGCCACACATGGCTACATGAGGGCACATGAGGCCACAGATCGAAGGCCACATATTATGACCGAATAAAAACACATGGCCATATCGGCCGTACACGGCCACACGAGGTCAGTGGCCACAGGTGATCACTCATCGCTGCAGTGGCCACATGCCGATGGCTACATATTATGACCAATAATCACACATGGTCAAACATAAATGTCCGGTCATATGCGGCCATATACAGCCATGGACTGATCCTTGTGCGGCATTGTGAGGCCGTGACCTCCTATCTGTACGCCCATGGTGACTTATTTTCTTGAAGCCATCTGAGGCCATTTACACTGAGGATACACCAGTGCACCTCACTTCCTATGCAAAGTGCGCTAAGAATTTGTTTACGGAGAATAACACAAGCGTATGAGAATATAATTGGAGGTTTTTTCTCCCATTGTGATTGCATGTGAATAGGTAGAGTTTGCTTCTCATTTTTACATATGTTTGTGCTTGGCACTTGTACAAGGGAAACTAAGGTGTATGTACTGTCTTTTCTGGATGCCAGTTGACACCAAATTTTAGCATGTTGTAAGGTAAAGTGTTTAATGTTTTATTTACCCCGACCAAACATTGGTTGAAATGTTGCTACTTTTCGTAGCTTGTATTGTACATGTTTTTTTTCCTGTACTGCTTAGTTCTCATCATTCTTGTCAAATAAAATAAAACATTTTTCATTGCTTGCTTTCATTTTTACCTAATGAAAGACTCGCTGATGGTAAATAACACGAAAAAGAACGGAAATATTGGGAAAAGAGTAAATAAATTCAGTATTTTTTTGCATCGGATTGCCTACCTTCCCCTGTGTGGTCTAATAAGGAAACGATAGGCCGAAAAGCCTGTAGGAAGTAAAATTAGTCGTGACTTCAGAGTTTTCCTGATGAAAGTTTGCAAGAAAACAATCGAAAAGTTGAGTAGTGAATATCATAATATGAATCGAAAAGGAAGAATATATTTTATATCCGAGTAATGAAAAAATCTTGGCAGCAGATGAATAGATATGTAAGCTGCCTCAAGGTAGTCCACGTTTGGTGACATGGATCGAATTGAGATGATTTGCCGTAACATGTCGATATTCCTCAATGCCCTTCTCAAAAAATTTGAAATAGTTCAGATCTTGATAGTCTTCCTTGATAGAAATTCTAGCATTAAGTTTCAAAGCACTTGATCACAATCACGTTCATTTATTTCAGTAAATAAATCACTATTTTGTTTGGACTTTTATGAAAGACCTCGAATTTTTAACCTTTGTATAAAATTCCTAAAATTTTCCCCATTTTACCTTTTTTAATAGCTGAAACGAAATCAATGTAATATTTTATCATTAACTGCGATGAATGGCAATGACCGTGTTGAAATCTTCTAGGGGTTAAAGGGGTGTTTGCCAAAAGTATGGACTGGAAATGTAAATCTGAAAAAATATAATGGATTGTTCGAACAGGTTTCTACAAATTTAAACTAAAATAACTAATTATGCTGTGTGTCAATATAAACTCTATGGCCTTGAAACCATTGACGACTGAATTACTAATAGCATTATTATGAAAAAATGCATTGTATTTGTTTGATTTAAGTTTCCCACTTTAAAAAAATGTTTGAATTCCACAAAGTACAGCATTTGAGTTTTAATAAACTCAAATGTTATTTAAAGTTTAATGACTCTAATTATTTTTTTCTGTCCCGTCCAAGGTAAAAGCGGTGTAATAATCACCCAGCACGGGAGGAATAATCCTGTTTACTTTCGCACTGCATGTCGAGAACACTCCATACATTTTTATGTTAATGGAAACCTCTTGCGAGAGTATGTATTAAATTTTCTCCCTTCAGCGCACGTATCCCATCCCCAGCGACCGCTGTCTACGGTGATGGTTGCTCAAAGTCATCTCGTTACGACAAGACAAGCATGAATCCTAGACCAAAGTTTTCGCTAATTTCGTCTCCGATTACTTATCTTTCGCCCCACTTGAGGAAAAGGGGAGGACGTCCGCGGCGCCTGCCGGCTGCATGCGCTATAGCCATTCTGGAGACGGGAAAAGCCAATATCGGTTTAGAAATTCCTCGTGCGCGTTCACATTACTCCCCCGAGGCGGCGCTGAATCGCGAGGAGAAGGCCCCTTCCAACAGCTTGATTTCCTTCGTCCGCACAACAGCAGGGAGCCGGCCCTGGTACCTCCCTTCACTTCCTTTCGCATACGCGCGCCCACGTACGTCTTTCGCCACGGCCCTTCTTCTCATCCCCCTCCCCTGAAGCCTCCGCGCGGCGGATCCATCTTCCACGGCAGGCCTCGTTCCGTCAAAACTTTCGGTGGGTGAGTTCTAGAGCCACGAGAGCTAAAGGTTTCTCTCTCGCACGTCCCCCACTCCTTCCTTCCAGACGTATCGAACGACGCCTCGTCTTCGTCTCGAGTTCGGCTACTTCCAAGAGTTCTCTCACCCCCTGCTCTCCTCCACACCGTCTCCGAAGCACAAGACAAGGAGCGCGGTCGAAATCTTGTTTGAGTTTATCCTCCTCTATGCTTATTAGACCCCGGGATTTTTGGGACGCGTGATGATATTAAAGTGGGAGGAGGCGGTGACCTTAGTTGTCAAAGGGTCCTTTCCTTTGAGTCGTTTCATCGCGGCTGCCATTAAAAGCCTGTGTTCATAATCCGAAATCTTGTCTCGGAACCCGTGTGGATGGAATTCATTTTTTTTTCTCCAAAGGATCCTCTTTGATGTGAATTGGCGTGAATGAGGTTCCCTGAATGGATTTGGCCATGTGATGCGATTACTCGTTTGTTTAACTCCCCCGGGTCTAACCATAACTTCAGTTTTCCCTGTAATCCGACGAATTAGTCATGGGTGGCGCATTTTCTTTGGCGTTTTGCAATGCTTCGGCGGTCGGATGGAATCACCTTTTGACAAGCTGTGGCTTGACGACGACCATGCTACTGCTGGAGCCTTGGAAAACCAAATTATAACTGCTCCTCCTCCTTAGTTGTAGCGGAAGAGGTGCAGATCCACAGTTGAGGTCACTTTTAGTCTATTTTGAGAGCTTTTTGGATCATGAGCGGGCGGAATGAGGCCGGTATTATACGAGCGAATAAAATGTTCCCAACGGTTTATAGTGTTACACCCGGTTCTGTGGACATAGATCATTTTTAATTATAATATCCTATTTTAGGACTTGTACGAGTAAATATTGTGGTGATAATTACTTATAAATAAGCATTTTGAGTTGTGAATGCCAATTCGAATCTTCTTTAAAACGTGACATTAGTTACCAAACGCTCCAGTTTAAGTTTGTCGTGTTGTTCCTTTTTACAAACAGTTATTTGGAAGCCTTGCATCCAAGATTTCTCTCTTTCTATATTGATCAATTATATAAAATTTTCTGCCCTTTAGAAATAAATGTGTAATGACGGTGCTTACCATGCTACTAAACAGGTCTCACCTCGATAAAACTAAAATTTAATTTTTATAAATGAATTCGCTTTGCTCATGAGGTATGTATTCCAAAAACTTTTCCGCTAAAAGTTTCCATCACTAGATGAATGTGAGTATATTTATTTGTGGATGTTAACACGCTGATAACCAGGATATTGCGCAACAAAATAGAATTTATGTTACATGAAAGATTAGTATTCTTTTCGCAGGGCTGTGCACAGAAATGGACGGCAGTGTAATTTAACAATTCCCAGTGGCCTTGGCAGGCCACAGGTTCGGTAATCTACATTTCGCTATTGTTCGCGGAGGAGAATTATGTATCTTAAATACGTCCATCGTTCCGAAAACTCATTTTTAACCTGAATGACACCTCTCGACCGTATACAATGGACCCGTAATTATATGGCCTCCGAGGAACAAAAATAGCTGGTCGTATTAAAAGGGCAAAAAATTGCTCTCCGCGATCTTTTAGCAATTACTCTTGTCAGAGGGATGCTTTCTTCCCTTCTCTCTCACCTCTTTCACCCCCCAGTGCGGACCGTGAAACTTGCCCCGAAAGGCCTGAAAGTATGCTAATGCCGTCGAAGCATTAAGCTCCCCACACTCTTCCGAGAAAACTATTTCGGCGGGCCCTTTTCTAACGGGGCTAGATTTGCACCTCTTCTTCGCTCGCAAATTACCGAATTAGGCTTTGATCCGTTCTCGACTTAACGAATGGCCGTTTGCCTTCATTCTCGGATGGCGGGAGGGAGGTAGGCCTTTTGGCGGCCATACCCCAATCCCCACTTCCCTCACCCTGCGTTGCTCCACCTTCCCATATACCCACCCTTCTCCCTCGCGCTCCCTCTCCAACCCCCACCGCGACTTCCTCTTTCTGTTCCTCACGTGTGGCCAGTGGCAAGTTCCCCTGCCCGACCCTCCCTCGGCCGTTCTTCATTCCCGCGCACCTCTCGGCCCGTTGCCGCCGCTGAAAAGGCCAGCGCGCTCTTCGATCGGCAGCGCAGACCACGACCGCCCCTCCTGACTGGGAACGCCCGCGTTATAACCAACCACCTCACCTCTTTCTCTTCCGTCCAACCCTCCCCCCCGCAATACTCCACTTCTCCTTTCTTCGTCTTTTTCATGCCTTCCTCATCCCTCCCTCTCTACCGCTCCCTCTCTCTATCTATCCCCTTTCTCTTCCCCTCTTCATTTCCCCTAGGATCCCATTGAGCTCCCCTTTTATGCCACCTATATATCATATCATAACCTTCACATAACATCCCCTTACACACCAGCCACACCTACGTATCCGGAAGCTCCCATTCTCCCTGCATCCTTTTTTCGGCGTCTTCTACCTTCTTTCCGAAGACCACCTCAGTTTTATCGCAAGAATCTCCACGATAATATTTTAAACCAAATTGGGGAAGAAAGTGGGCCATTGGCGTAAAATACCACGTATGGAAAGGGATGGATATGGCCTATTCTTCTGAACTTGATTTACTGAATTCTTCCATTGTGATGGCTCTCTCAGATTGACGTCCCCTTTTACCGACTTTGTCATCTGCGTCTGACTTTTTGGTCTCCAAAGGTCTATTATGCATGAGTGAGTTTCGAGTGGGAATGGGTGAAGTTTATTTCATCGGAATTATTTTCAATCCATGAGTTAATTCTGCTTGTCCTTCCTAAGTACACTATTAGGTGACGAATTTCTGCCCCGAAAAGGGTACTTTATATCCGTTCAACGAAAATTGTATTCATCTTGAGTGTAGTTCTGATCCCCTACCTTCTTCCATTCTCTCTCGTTTCGATGTCTCACCTCTGGACCATCATTCCAAGGCGTTCCAACTCAAGGAAGCTGACAAGCGCCTGCACGAGTCCTCCATGGCGTACTATTTCCCATTTTCCCTCGTCCTGGATCGTGTAAACTCCCCATCGCCGCAGCGCGTCGCCTCTCCCACCCTCACCACTTCTCTCTCCTCGCTGGTACTCCCGGGAAAACCGAGAGAAGAAGTATTCATATTTTCCCTCACCAACTCCTTTCCCGGGAAAGGCTTCACCGTCTACTTTCAATTCCGAGGCCAAAATATCGCCCACAAGTGTAAGGAGGGCATGTTAGTAGGGTGTGGTGCAGGAACTCGAACTATTCCAATATCGCGCCTACAGAGGTGGAAGACAAATGCCGACCGTTTTGTCTTCAGCCAATCCCCCGGTTGCCCTCTTCTTCTTATACGGCGTCGTATCTATCGCTTAGTGCGCGAGCGAACTCCCTCACCACTGCCTTCCTCCCCGGATTCTTCTTTTCCTCGCCCTATTGCATTTTATCTTGCCCGCCTCGCCTTTCCCTCGTTCCTCGCCATTATGGAAGGCCCTCCCTCTCCCTGAAGGGCACCTCTGCTCGGTAGGAATACCACGTAGGTGAGCGAGAGGGATGGGGAGGAGGGCACACGAGCGCAAGGAAGGGCCTGCGGAGGCTAGGCGTGTATGAGTTATCGGATTCCGAAGGTGCGATATCTGTTAGTCGGCTGCAGATATTTTGACGTGGCGTTAAATTGAATTTCAGGAGCTGATTATTTGATTTAGGTCGTGTAACCGCCGATCAGTGGAAGCGTCTCGACAAGTTGTAGTCGTCTGCTCAAAGCCAATACGAAGCGCATTTACACTACTATTTTCTACGTTTCGCTAAGCAGTACTAAGGACTTTGAATCCATTTTGTCATTGACTGCTGAGAATTGTTTCCGATGCGTTGTGTAAATTTATGACTATTCGACTGTATGGGGATTCATTAATCATCATGGTTCCAGTGAAATGTTTTACGGCCAATATTAGAGAAGCTCGGTCTACAGTGTGACCCACCTTTCATGCTGTCTATAGTGCCAAATAATCTCTCCATTATTTATTAGGGGAGGATGCCTTGGAAATAATTCATGCGTGTTTTATGATGAGAATACATTTTATGGAAGATTCGCACAATTTTACCATCCTAATTGTAAAGTTTTTATCTTGACAAAAATGTCGCTTACTGAACCCAATTGAAAAAATATCGCAGACATTGAATTATTATCCAAAAATAAACTTTAAAAATGAAATTGGATTTTTTTCCTCATAAAAAAATTTGTATTATTTTCAGTGATAGATGCTATGTGTCATCTCGTTATGGATATTTGATTTTGTCAAAAAATGGTGTGATTACATGAGATTTCTTCGTTTGTTGATGAGTTCTTTAATGCTGCCGTAAATGGTACTTTAGATTCATTACGGATTTTCAAGGTAAAGTTTAGGAAATTTTATAGTGTTCTTTAATAGACTTATCGATAATTTATCATGGGGAGGAAAATGTTGAAAATATGTATTTTATGGTATGCTTATCACATCTCCGATGATTTTTCCTTTCAATAAGTACTATTTTAAATTATATTTCATCCCTTAACTCGTTGTCTCGCTGTCATAAATTAGAATTTGCCGTATATGTGCAATTTATATATAAAATGGGTAGTAGTACAATAAAAAATTAAAGTAGGTGTCTGAATATCCAATTTCTTTGTCACACTACCTTTATTAAAATGTTGGGTATTTAAGTTCATATGCTTTCATATTTTGCTTTGCTTCAAATGGGGAAAATACTTCAATGGATTCTATAATTAATGAAAGAACTGTGGTGAAGCGTACAGATATGTGGGTGAACACATTTAAATTTCAGAGAGATGAATAAAATTCAACAGTTATGTTGAGAGATTTTTGAAAGAGGATCTCTTCCTCTTCACTTGAGAGTTTTTCAGAATCATGTTCAGGGACTCCTGATATTCTTATTTACTCTTTTCTGCTTCATTCTTGATCATATTCACGCAACTCACTCGAGACAGTATAAGTTTCTCAGCGTGCTTTTCTTTATAATTGAGAAATTGTTAATAACTAAATGTTTGTTAAATTTAACTGTGATTAATAACGAGGTTATGTTCTTCGACAAATTTGATTGGTTTCTTTTGTATGGCTATAACTGTCTGACTTTATGGTGACTCTAATGAGAGTTATTTCAGGGAATATAAGCTTGTTTGTGCCAAAATTTCCTTAATTAACGTTTCCGAGAATAATTAGTAACATATTTACTGTTGTTCCTTGTAACACAATTTTCTTTCGGTGCATAATTTCGTGGAACGACTGGAAACAATTTGGAGAGAATGTAAGATATTGATGCGTTAAATTCTTCCAAAAGAATGCTTCTGTAACTCTAAGCAATATTTACAATAGAAATGTTTGCGATTTTTTTGTTAGTTTTTGGTCTTATTCTAGCTGAAATTGTCATATGTGAAAGAATTTCTTACCTATATTTAAATGTATTTTTGCACAAATTTATGAAGTCAAATATTTGAAACCTATTTATGATTTTTATCTTTATTCCACTGTAATTATATTTAAGTAGTCCAACTTTAGTAGTCTTAATAGTATCTTGTTACTGTGCATGTTATGTTCCCAAAACAGCAATACTTATCCTTTTAAGACTTAAGTATTAGCTAGGCTGGTATTGACCATTGAGCATTAAGAAATCACACGATACCTATTTTATAAACTATTTGTACTCTCCCAGTACCATTGCCTCATTTCCCTTCTTTCTAACCCGTTCAGTCTTTTCTCTTTTTCTCAAACTTTCATAAGGCCGATCGACTTCCTGGTTTGCATTAATTCCTACCGCTGCCCATCATGTATCTCACTTTCTATCGGCCCTCTCTTCTCGTCCACTCTCTTGGAGAACAAGTTCCTCTTCGTCCCCGCTCTTCCTCTCTCATTCTCGCATCCTTCTCTTCCGCTCTTGCTTCCTCCTCACCCGTCTCCCCCTTCCCATTCCGCAATCTCGCATTCATCGCGCTTCGGGACGAACGGCGGGTTTGGGTGGCGAGGAAGGAAGAAAAGGGAGGCAAGCTCGGAGAGAGAGGAAGAGCGGGCAACTCGGCCGTCTTCGCATCCTTCAGGAGCACTTAGACAAAAGGGAGGACAAAAATGAGGGGGGGACGATTGAGATTCGTGCGTAAGGGGAACGGGGGGGGGGGTACCGGGGGGAGGAACTGGGAGATAGGAATGATGGTCTTCTCTCTCTCTTCTCCTCCTCACATTTTCTTCTCCTTCCTCTCCGTCTCGCTCTACATTCTCCTTTTTTCTCTCTCCCCACTCGTTCGATATCTCTTCTACTTCCTCATCTCCCTCATTTCCAAGCTCTTTTCACTTCGCCTCATTTCCCTCCGTCCTCGTCTCTCCTCCTCTGCGATTCACCCTTTTTCTCTCCAACCTCTCAAGTCACCCTCGTCTCCGAAAACGAATTCGTGTGTCTCCCTTAGTAAAATTTTTCAATGCCTTCCTTCTCTAAAATTTTTCATTGCGTCATTATTGAGACATGCAGAGATTGAGAAATTTCATGATTGCTTACGTTTTTTTAGCCAAATGCAGTTCTACCAGGGTGACAGTGATGAGAATGAGGGATTAAGTCCCCCGTCAAATACCGTAATGGAAGATTTTGAAGGATTCAAAAGGAACTAACTGCTAAGAGCCTTTATTCGTTAACGTAAATGTAACCTGCTTGTTTTGTTCAAAGATATTTCGTTTTTTTAACGCCAGGCGAAAGAGGAGCTTTAATCTGTAGATAAATTCAAGGTTTATGACGCTAGACCGTATGTGACTGGATGTATAAAATTTAACTATATTAAAGTTCAGGCAGTGTTTTAGTGTACTCTTTATTTTAATCAATTTTCAATTATGTAGTAATTTACTAGATATGTTTAACTGGCATCAAAATTTCGGCTGACGTCTATTTAAGAGGACTTTTCTCGCCTAGGTAGCCATTGCGTGAACGGGTGGAGATTGGGAGAATGATTGCTGTGCATTTATGCAGAGTTTATTACCTGGACATGTGCTCGCGCGTTCGTTCTTTTTTCGTGTTATACTTCGCAGCTGCACAGAAGCACATGTTCACGCATCTACTCTCACGAATGCATATCTTCAGTAGCTATGAATAGCTTAATTGGAAGCGTGCTCAACTTTTATTAAGCAATCTTTGAGACTTCCATCGTAATCGATGCCATCTGGATTCTTGTTATTTTCTTAGAAAAGTAATCCTTGTTTGAAGGTAAATATATATTTTCATTCGTGATTATTATTTTTATGAATGATTTATGACCAAAAATAAGTACAAATACTCCTTGTTGTTGTAAATTCATGGTGACCCATCCAAAGGGAAATTACAGCGTGTAAATTATTTGTAAATAAATTTATTATTTATAATTATTTATTTAAAGAATATCTTTTAGAAAATTCACGCCTTACCATGGTAGATTATCAATACCTTAGTCAACAATACTCCGGTGGGCAACTGAACCCATCGCCATAGTTCTACAGGTTTTTACACTCACCATCAGGTCTTCAAATAGCAATGTATAAACCAGCTGACAAACGAAATTGATTTTTATGTCATGCTTTAGCTACAAGCTTCTGCTACGAAAAAAGTTTCCTTTCTTTTTCATTATTGTTTAATGAAAATATTGAAATGTTTGTGAACCACAGGACCAATGTATGTAATCAATACAATAACATTTTCTCGCAATTAATGGTAACTTCTTAATTTTTTAATGTCTTATCGTCATAATTTGCAATGTAGAGCAAGCAGCAGGCACATAAGTGCGATGCTCTACTTTTGCAAAATTGGCGGAGATGTTGTAATAGTACAGCAGCGAAGTTTTGCATCTGGAGCGTGATTCCAGAGTAATGTAACCTGATTATTGTGAGGTTTCATCTAATTTGCGAGTGATAGAAACCTTGCATGAGGGCGCATGTCTAGCCGGCTTGGAAATAATAAAATAGCAGTGAGACCCTATGTATGTCCACATTTTTGTAGACTTAACCTAAAATAAATGGATGGAGAGGGTATGAATGACAGCTTTATCTGAATATCTTGTCAGTCTTAAACCTATTTCATTTTTGGTGTCTGTGATTTGATTTAAATATCAGTGATACATACTGGGATAGGCCACTGATTTATAATGCCAGATGCTGATAGTATTTCCCTGGTGAATTGTGAGAGGGTTTTTTTGGAAAGTTATTTTTTTATGTCCATCGACTTTCAAGCCCTGGGAAATTTTAGATGGCATGGATGATACGAATATACATATCAAGTGATGAGCTATATAGCATGATAAAGAGTTGTTAACCTAACTTAGCGTTTCGAATTATCTGTTCCGGTTTGTATATCTATGAGATGTCTAGTCGATCAGCTGAATATAGTGCTCCGTCCCGCATGGGGAAATATTTTTTCAACACTTTCAGTGACATTCAAATTTTTATTTGTTCACCTCCAATCCACAGATGGTATTGTATCGAGGATGATATTACCCAATGTTGGGAATGGCTGTTATTATTGATTGATAAGTTTCAATGAAAGAAGTTCATGCATTTCATGAAAGAGGTCAACTCGAAGTTATAAGTGTGTTTTCGACATGATAGTGGCTTCATAGTTGCTCTCATCGATTTCATTTCAATTGAAAGATTATTAGAAAACAGACTAGCAATAAGACATTACTATTCATTTTGCGGTAGCGAAGGCAACCCTTTGTGTGGGTTCGAATCGACTTTTTCAGGGCTGCAATCACGCCGCGACTGCTCCTACTTTCGTCTCACCCTCTTCAATATCTTCGATTCCCTTTTCGCTCAACTGCCACCAATCGCGGTCGCGGACAGAGACCGCAGTGCACTTCTAGGCTCCAACTGGCGATCGGGCCGCCGCCGCGCCGCCACAGCGAGTGTGCGGCCTGCCGGCCCACCGCCCTTAGACTTCCGCCCCTCGCATTCGCATCCCCTGTTCTTTCTCCCTGCTCTTTTTGTTTCCTCCCTTGAGACTCGTTCAACCCCGTCCGAAACCCTTCGTCTTCTCTCCTCCTTCCCACACACACTCATCATCTCTCATTTCCTTCCTCTTCCGTCTCTCCTTCCACTTCCTACCTCGCCTGCCTAACCCATCCTCCCCTCTTCAAACTTATACACCATCCCTCTAAAAAAAAACCCCGCACGCGAGTCCATTTCGCAGTATTCTTCCCTCAGAGGCTTCGATGCTAGAAAATTTAACCCAGCTGGGTATATTTCTCCCGAACAACGCGTTTTCGGATGAGTAGCTTCAGGCGATTCCAGGAATATCTTCAATAAAATAGAGGTGTACGACGGGTTAGTAGTGATTAGTAGTTCTACATACATGTCGTCTTATGTTATATAAGGTCTGTTCTTTATTTTAGGCAAAGATGATGAGGAACTTATTCAATGTTTCCCTGGCATAATATAATACCTTTTTGCAGAATACGGCAGATTTTTATGATAACGAAAACGAACACAAATGCGCCGCAGATGTTTCAAATATCAACTTATCGACCTATATTGTCTCAGAGGTCACAAGATGAGGTTAGATTCTCTTAAGATGACTGGTTGAGATATATATTTATACCGTCACTATAATAGTTCTATTTATACGTAAAGTGCCTTTGAGGGGAGAGTGTTAATGCTGAAAAGTTTGGCCTCAATTTGCTCATGATTTTAGTTACGCGTGAGATCATGCTATGTCTATCATGTTTTGATTTATCATGAACTAAATATATATTTTAGTCCTGTAGACAACAGCAAAGTCGTTTGACTTGCATGTCAGCACACGGCAGACGCCCCTTCCGCCAAAGCCAGAAATGCCGCCTCCCTTGTCTCTCTGCGTGCTCATCGTCAGACTTTTTCGAACCTTTCTTGTCGTTCTCAGCTTCACTCTCCTCGTACTGTTCCTCCTCTCGCACACCCTTTCCGAGAGGAAGGGGTTGGGAGGAATTAGATGGTGCATTTGAGGAAATGGGGGTCGTGGTTAGCATATAGGTACCGTGTGGAGGACAAAGAACGTGGAGGGAGAGAGAGAAAGGGAGGAGAGATGGGAGGTATGTGATGAAGAAAGAAATGAATAGTGAGAGGTGCGTGAGTTATGAAAAGTTAAAAAGGGTGGTGTGGAGGAGGAGGAGGGTGATGGGGGAGAAAAAAAGGATTTGTGTGCCGGGAGTGGGTGGTGGTGGCGCCGGCTGATTTGAATGTGGGAGGGAAGGGTGGTGAGGAAACAGATTTTTTTCATATTCCTTCACTTTTTTATCTCCCCGGTTCGTTTGCAAGGAAAAATGTCGGAGTCGGGAGGGGATGCATGAGAGAGAGAGAGAGAGAGAGAGAGAGAGAGGGTTGTAGAGGGCTAACGCTTAGGTCGATGCTGCTGCTGCAGCGTTTGGAGAGATGAGGCACGCAAAGACCTTTTGAATAAGTGCAGCACACATTGGGGGAGTGTGGTGGGGTAAGGGTTTTGGTTTGGATTGAGAAAGGGGCTGAGAGAGACCGAGAGAGAAAGAAAGAAAGGGACAAAAGAGAAGTGAGGAATGAAAGGGGAGCCGAGGGAAACGGAGAAGAGGATAATGATTGAGGTAGAGGGAGCGAAAAAGGAGAAAAAGGCTGCTGAAAGAAGAGAACGGGGTTAGTGAGAATGGATTAGTGCTGCGGGATTGTGGGTTTGAAATTATCAGAGAACGAAAGATTTCACGCTCCAAAAGAAGTTCTTAAAGAGAGAATGAAGGCTGGCAAGTTTTATGCTCAGCCAACTATGCGTTCCCTAATTATATTTTGAGATCAGACCGCGGAAACAATGCTAGAGGATAAAAAAACATTGACAGTTCTACTCTGCTTTTTCTTCGAATTTTACGTCGTGATATTGAATAAATACGTTGTTTGTAAAGCTATCTGTCTTCCAAATCTCTTAAATATCCATTTCCAATGGCGCACGAACCATTAATCAATCATGACACGAGTCTCGCGGGATTTATGTTGACAGTTGACCTTAGCTTTACAGGCTGACGCCTTGTAATAAAGTGATTGTTAAGTACTAAATTAAGATCAGTACACTTGGAATGACTTCGAAAGGATGTCAAAAATGATCGATCAGTACGGCAACATGATAAGAGATAAGTTTGAAGAATGAGTAGCCAGCAAGGATTTTGACAGTGCAATCTCATGTTCTGATTGGTATGAGGCATTTCGTAAGTGACCTCAAAGGAAGAGGGACAGAGTCCTAATGATGCAAAGTAACTAAGACGTTGACTTTAGGGTTTTATAAAGAAAACGAACTCCCCAAGCCTTTATTTTACGAAAAATTAATTAATAACCACTCGTCTATCTAAATCTAAAGAAGTATTAGCTTGATGCCGTACGAAAATTATACGTCTCATCACGAAACTCACTCTTTTACTTAAGTGCGTTTTTCTTAGTTTTAGATTTTGCAATTTGAGCTTAAGCTTATCCCATAGAAGAGTCTTCCTGCAATTTCATTCGAATACTTCACGCTTGTGCAAGCAATGCTTCAATTTTTTAAATGCATATGAAGAAGTCTGTTTAAAAGGTATAACTTGTTCTTCATCATATCAATGCATCACCGCCTTTGGTCTATCTTTCAAGAACTTCTCTTCATAAGGCATCACTCAAGAGTCGATATCATTCTGAATTTTCATTCCTTTCCGCCATCTTATCACCTTTATTTCTCCCTCGAAAGACGAGCCGCGGCCTCGATAAATTCAAACGTCGCAAAGATTGCGCACGCATGAATTCACAACATTGTGGAAATAAACGACGCCGGAGATCACTCATTTTTTTCGCGTCGCTTGTCACTCCTCGTGGGGTGTGTCGAAAAGCATTCTCACGGGGCGTTTCCTTTGAACCCCTCCCCGCTTGTGTGATTTCTTCTTCCTCCTCCGCTTCGTCAGTCTTCGCGCAGCAAACCGATAAGCCCTTCCTCGCCCTCACCCAGCACCAATCTCCACACTTAACGCATCCCTGACGGGATTTTCGTCGCTTGGGGGAAGCGTACGAAGCATAATTTTTTTACCCCCCCCCCCTTCCCCACCTCCAGACAGAAAGGGGATGAAGCGACGAATTGGGAATTGCGAAATAAAAAGCGGGTAGATGGGGTGAGTTTTTTGTGTGTGTATTGGAGCCCGGCGCAGTTTCATGCACGTTGCATTGTTTCTCACTCACCCCCCTAAGGCTCACCCCCTCCTCTTCTCAGTCTCGTTGCCGGCGAAATAAAAAAAATAACTAGTCCCCGTGGAAAATATGCATTCCGTCGGATTTAAAATCCAACGTGCACTCGTGAATGCAGGAGGTCTACGTTCACATACCCACCTCCGCGCTTTTCCCTCGATCTCCTTCGCCCTGTTTAACCCTCTCCCCTTTTCCCCCTCTCCCCTTTTCCCCTCTCCTTTCATGCTGCCATCCTATTTTCCCCGTGCAAATGCTTTTCCTCCTTTTTTCCCCTTCTTTCCTCCCCTCTCCAACCATCCCCCTGGTTTTCCGTATATCCTTCCGGACCGAAATCCCGGCAGCAGCCTCCTTGGTCACGTCCTGCATTCACTCGATCAAGCCGGCGTCAACCCTTATCAACACTCGGTAAACATCGCCTCAACAGGGTTCATCTCGACCCCGACCCCCACGGCTGCCCCCGGTGTGAATAGGGAATTGGAGCGGGAAGGAGGAAGTTTGTTGCAGCCTTTGGCTCGAAGTGAGTCCTTGTTGAGTGCTGGAGGAGCATGGGGAGATGCAGAGAAATGTCCATCTCAGAACTCTCAGTCCGTGGCAGCACGGCGGGTGGGCAACTTACCGGGGAGTTCCGGGTTTAGAAGTCGGATGATGCCACCTGGTGTCAACCCTGGCCACCTGCTATTTTCTGCGTCCCGAGAGCTGTTACATAGATCTGATGTAAGAGATGGAAATGGTTCTCCCTCCCCTTTGTGTTCACGTTTCAGTTTTAGTGGTGCAGAACTCATTATCTTACTCCTAGTCATAAACCATATTCCAGCCATATGAGATTAGAGATCTCCGCCGTTGGGTTTGTTTAAAAATGTTCACATGGCTTTCAATTAATTGTCTTCGTGGCGTCTAGCTGAGGAAGTGAAGGCATCAGAATTATTTGTATCTGTAACATCTGTAATCAGTTGTGAATCACAAGGTGTAAGTGTTGCTCTTCTAGTGATGTATTGTTCCCTACTTTCAACCCGCGAATCTAATGTAGTTGTGTATTAAATAGTTTCTTATCAAATTTAAACACTGAATTTTGCGCTAAAAATGACTGAATATTGATACAGTGCAGCCTCTGGTTTCCATTAACTACCAAGTTTCCACTCTGAAATATAATATGAAGCTCTTGTTTACTATGTCTTTCTCAAATTTAAAAAATGAGAATCACCTTACGCAATATAAGTCTACTCTAATGCCTCTGATGCCAGCCAGGCGAATCCCTTTAAGACTTGTATGACATTTTCTCTTTGGTCTCTGGAACCATTAGCCAAATACGTCGTTAACTTTTTTTGTTTCATTATTCTGTTTGGTATTAAAGATGCCACTGAGCTAAAGACTGATGCATGTTTTCCGAAGTTAGCGAGTCCACTTCATCTGCGGGGTTTCGTATCTTTCGTTTTGCACGTTAATCCTCAATTCATCCTGCCGTAAATTATTCTACATCATAGTTTCAGTTTATTCTTTTGTGATCTAAATAATCTGTTGGAATCATAGTATACATGTCAGTCCACGTCCTAAGTCTTCCCCGTGTATTTGTTCTGTAATATAGGTTTCGCTACATACAAATCTGTATGTACACGGCATTAGCCGTTTTATAACTGTAAATTGGAATATAAATGCGAAAGAGTTCGTAGCATTAAAATATCAGTTCCCGTTTCGCTAATATTATTTGAATAAGTAATTTATTCTGTTCAAAAGAGTAAAAATCATTTAAAATCAATTAAATGGCTGAAATTTTACTAGAATGAGTGTTTATGCAGAAATGTCTTCATCATTTGTCGGTAACCGTATAATTTGATTTAACAAGCTTATTGTCCGACTAATTTATTTTCCATTTTTATATATATTATTTTTGGATTTATTTATGGCATGATATTTAGGTTTACATGTTCAAAACGGAGGGTTTTATTAAAAAAATATGGATTAAAATCCTACGCTCACTATACCCACCAATTCAATTGACCATAGCGCATTAATTCCTCTAATATTGAGAAGTTTCGAAATTTCTGGGAAATATTTTGGCACATGGCCTCAGGCATGGACTATTTGTAAACAGCTAGGCATTATTTATTTGTTTATCATGATGCAAATGGATGTATTTAAGTTAGCAAGGTTACTGAAGTATCTGTTGCACGCGAGTCCATACTCCTCGCATACAATTATATAGATTAAGAAATGGTTGAATGCGGTGTGAGTGCGTTGTCACATTAGGTGATCAAACATTTAAAGACGTGAAGACTGTAGAGTGGAATAAAAATCGCAATCAAGGAGAGACTGTATCATTAAAAATGCTCTCAGACAATGCAAAAGGATCAGATCTCATGAAGGTAGTAGTAAAAAGATGGTCAGTTGGAAAAGGCTACAAATGAGGCACTCAATTCGCCATGCTGATGGCTTGGAGAATTGTGGATGTAAGAAATTGTATGTAAATGAAGAGGAGGATAAAGGCGTGTATATCAACTATCAAGAAATCTTTGTGTGAAAGGTGGGTGCTCCTTTTGGAATGCGATAAATTCATCGCCACGTGGATAGAAAGAGGAGAAAAATAAGGCGATACAATTTTACATTAGGCTTTGTTTTCTTTTCATTCCAGTGGATATTTTACTAGATCAGATTTTAAGTGAAATTGGTAAAGTCTTTGAGGAAGGCCAAATATTAGACTTATTCATTTATATGTGTATTTTCTATAGTTATTAAGGGAGGAATATGCAAAAAATAATGCAAAGGTATCATAAGCCCTCAGTGATAGAACTTAACTAAAATACTCAGAGAAAAACCCTAAAATTTCAGGCTTCACTTCGTGGAAGTTAATAGTATCCATAATTAGAGAATACACTTTCGTACTTTTCCACTGAATTTTATTTTGTGTGGTACACACAAAATACCACACAAAATAAAATTCTGTGGAAAAGTAGGAAAGTGTATTCTCTAATTATGGATATTCAGAGATAGTCGTAAAACTTTCTAAACTTCGTTTAGTTAGAGTAAAATTTATTTTCTCTCATTGCGCTTGTCAACAGCTGCTATGGACATACTCTCTTCTATCATATTCCGAACTTTCTTAATAATTGTCCGCCGAGACCCAGATTGCTTGTTTCTTTATGTATATTCAAACTGCTCTGAAAAAGTACATCTCCTTTATTTTCTCATTAAACTTCTCTTCCATCCATCTTTCGTAGCGAGTTGTGTACGTAGCCATTCGTCGCTCATAGTCTTTCTTTCATGCTCTCGAATCCTTTTATAATGTATGCTTCTCAGCGAAAGACTAGTTTCATCATCCCTGATGGTATACTTTATATGCCTCTTTATACCTGGAAGATGGTCTTGTTATGGAGACTTATTTAGGCATTCTGGGAGGATTGAGACGGAGTGAAGTCGATGGTATCAATTTTACCGCCGTAAATCCCTACGCCTTCCGCGCTACGAAATCCTCTCCCACCTCTCTATCCCACTTTCTACGAGTTTCCTTTTCTGTGAGTTCTCTCTCTCTCTCTTTCCCCACTCGCTCTCCTTCCCATTACTCGCTTGTCTATTCATCCCTTTCTCACGTAGCGACGTAATTTATTCCGCTCCATCCCCCTCTCCCCGTTCGGCAACTCGCCTCCTTCTTCCCCCTCCCACTCGGCAATCTCCACTCACTGTCTCAAAGCTTCGCCTCGATTCGTCCCACCCACCCCGCCTCACCTCGCCTCGCCTCGCCTGCTCGCCTCACCCGCCAGACTCGACAGCAAGTTTCACATGCGCGCCCGGCCTCGCGAGTAGCGTCGGAATCGCAAAAGGGGAAATGAAAGCATTGAGCCGATCGATAAATTTTTGTCTCCCACTTAACCTTCATGGAGTCGAGAAGGTTTTTTAGAAGGCGATGCATTTTGTGACGCAATTTTTTCTGTTAGAATCCTTTCTTGTGTCAAGAAAACGCGTTTTTACTGGTGGAGATTTTGAAGGAAAACGTTTTATGGATACTAAAAACGCTCCTTGACATAGATGTGTGGCATAGCTCGTGGGATCAAGTTTTGGTATTAAATAAATTAATATTGATCTTAAACTTATCTGCTTATTAATCATCTGCATATTATAATATGGTCTTAGGCGTTTTAGATTACTCATGAATTCATTTAGACAGGATGGCCGGAAGTTACAGTAAATGTAAAGATACATTGCTGCCCTCCAACGGTTCAAATTTTCGGCTAGTTTTTGGAACTTAAAAAAAGCAGATCACCAAAAATTTCCACGCCTGAAAATATGGATATGTTCACACATGCTCAAGGCGTTATACAATGCTGCAGGAAAATCCATTTACTTTTCCACTGTTCTCATTATTCCTTGAAAAAGGTGAAATGTAGATGTTAGGAGAAGTGCCGCAGTTGGTAAATACTAGGTTTAATGTTATTAACTATGTGTAAATATTTATTTGATACAACCGTGTTCATTAAATGATTCAAAAATTGCCGTCAATATGCCGATAAATTTGAATCTTTTAAAATAACCTAGCAACTGACTAATGAGCTCACTCTAATATTTTTCAAGTTTTGTCGTTACAGTTAAATATGTAACGTTGCTCTAAACGCGGCTTTACACGGTACAGTTTATTGTGTACAAACGAATGTATGAAGTATTTCATGCGGAAAACTGTACCGTGTAAATCAGCAAATTGTATAATTGTTGGAGTGACTGAACGGGAAATAGAACCTGCTCTAATTCCATTCATTTTCTTGTACAGTCAATGATAAATTCGCTTTTGCCGTAAATTGTACCGTGCAAAGTGGCCTTTACAGTATTTTTATAGCCGATAACGGTACGATTCCTCTATTCCTTAATAATACACGTGACGAGCATTACATTTCGATGATCAAAAGTGAACGTTTCGATTGATGAAAGCGCATTATTAAACTCATGAGACGTGTCCGGCATTGCGGTTCGATTTTTCAGCGTCACCATACTGACATCTCCAAGGTGGAGGCGGACGCCCTCCCGCCCCTCTTCCTGCCGCGGGAAAAAAGATTAACTCCTCGTAAAACTCGTCGCGCGTAATTTTAATTCTTTAATTATCTCCGTCCACTTTTTCATCTCGTGGTGTCAGGATGCTGAATGCCTTCCTCCCACGCGCCCCGCTCCCCTCCGCCTCCAACCTCCACAACCTCTCCCTTTCCAAGTTTTTCACATCCAATTTTCTATTTTTCCGTGCTCCCGGGAAGGGCGGGTGGCCAAGGAGGAAGTTAGATTGCGGAGCAGTAGGCCGTGGAAAGTACGCTCTGAGGGCGATGTTGCTTTTTGTGAAAAGGGTTGAAAAATGTCAGACCTAGGAGACAGAGACGCAATTATTTCGTGATGTTGAAAAGGCAGTTAGTGTCGCTACTTCTCCAGTGAAAATTCCTGTGGTCTGTATAGGATGGGGGTTATTCTCGGTTAGGATGTGGTGAGCGTACGAGAACATGACGCTGGCATAGCCGGTAAAATACGGAATCCACAAAAAAGTTCAAAACTTCGGAAAATTTAAAACCTAAAAATCAAGGACTTGTAGGCAGTTGACCAAAAATTAAGGAATGAACGCCAATGCATTTGGCTTTTTTATTTAATGTTTATGTAATTTTTTTATGTTATTCACATAATTACGTGAAGTTTTTCATTAGCTTATGATTTTTAAACAATAGAAATTGCTTGGAATCAGGCCATCTTCTTTCGAAAGATCATCGGACCATCACCATGATCATTTGCTCCGTACACTGCTGAAAGTTCTTGGCTGGGAAAAATAATATAAGGTACTTGCGGTAAGCGACAGAAAATAGTGTAGCAACGCAGAAAAGAAACGTATAATAATTCGTATAATAATACGTATATTAATCGAATTAAACGAATAATAATTTTATAAAAAATAAACGAATGATAATTTTGTTTTTCAATAAAATAATAATATGCCATAACTTATTTATATCGTACTTTTTCCATATAAAGTGTTTAATATCAGCTTAATTTGAAGCCTCGGAGAAGGACGTTCTTGCCAGAATAGATCCTCTATTAATTAAATATTAAGAGTATCCTCGCCTATCGTCCATCCATTCCATTAAAAGGATAAGTCGATGATGGGGAAACACGGGTGGAGGGATGCCGGCGTCGTGTAACCGGAAAAAATAAGGAGTGATTCCATCAGCAGCCCATTATACACGTGCATGGGGCTCCGACGAAAATTGGCGCCTCACCGTTTTTGACGCCGCAGGCGGCATCGGCGTCGGCGAGGCCCACTCCGCCTAGGCGTTAATCCGTCGCTGATGATGGGAGGCAAAGAGGAACTGATGGGGAAAAGCTGTGCGAGGGGGCTGCACCAGAGGTGGGGGATCTTTAACGGGTGGAGTAAAAGAGGGGGCGTAAAAAGGGAAGGATACGGGTGAGAAAATTGGGGATGCGGAGAGGATATTGAAGTCATGCCCGAAATTTTAAAGGGAAGTTTCTCAGGGAGTGTCATTCCGAGCCGAGGGGGTAAATGACGACAGACGAGTTGGGCCGTATAAGGTGGGGTTTGTTTCCACGACGAGAAGCATACCCTCGTAATTGAATTTGTTATGATCATATTTGTTTAAGGAGCTATGTAATAAACTATCGGGAAATCATTACTTATAAAGAGTGCATTTTAATATTGAAAACTTAAACTCTGTGTAGTCAAAGTAATTATAACAATGTGTATCTTAACACATTCCTCTTGTTCCAATAATAATCCCATTTGACTCCCTCGATGGAATATGTTTAGAAACTCAAGAATCTTGAAACTTAGCCAATCTTACCATCATTTTTCCTCGCAATGTCACTGAATTTTTAAACGATAAACCTCTCATTACCTCGACCTTGCGAGAAATTTGACAAAATTAATTACTTTTTCTCCTTAAGGGAATTTATAATAAAGTTAGGAAACCAATGGCTTTATGGCAGTACTTCCTCTAGCCACAAAGAGCCGAATTAATTCCTCAATGAGCACAGTTCATTTTATCCACAAGTTTATATCGTATTTGTGTTACATCTTTCCTGTAAACTAAGCATACATTCCGGCAGCTGGAGATTTCCATAGTCATTTTGTAATTAAAATTAATCGCTTTGCAGTGTAGCTCAAGTATTCCTAAAAATAATTTTGATCGATAAGGCTTCTTTCCAAGAGGACGAAATTAGTTGTTGACTCTACTCCTTGATACCGTTTCCATATTAATACCTTGTCATTTATCAATTCACTTCCCCAATTAGATTTTAGAGATGCTTTCTCCGAATTCCCAGAAGATTTATATTCGTCTCTATATAGGTCTTCTGATGCAATACAATATCCTTGTGTAATATTGTACTGACGACGGATTTTCCACAGCTGTAGTCACTATGTAGATGACGAAGTTTGTTCATCAGTGAAGGTTTGGAAAGAGGACTAGTAAGGAACTCCCGAAGGTAGGACAATTCCATCACACAAAGGGTTGAATGTACTCGTGTGTTATTGCTATAGAGTTAAGAAGTCGAGGCGCCGCGCCGAAGGGAAAAAGTAGAAGTGAGCAGCGAGCTTGAGTAGGGTGTGTGTGAGCTGCGTGTACTTAACCCCCCTTGCGGTGAGAAAGATAATAAAACCGGCGAGATCAGGGGTCTTTTCTCTGGGCACCTCCCTCCCATAAGACCTCAGTCCCGTAAGTTCACTTGCATGCTTGTTCGCTCACTCACTAAAGCCCGACAACACGCGGGACATTCCCCCCTGCGTTTCTCCCTGCTGTGCGTCTGGAGTGCCACCTTGGGATCTCTGAACATGTTATCGCCGGAAAATTAAGTTTTCATCTAAGATAGAACCAGTGCGATATTTCCTTGCGTCCGCAGGATGATGATTTTATCACCTTTTTTCCTGACTTACTCAATTCGACGGTCGCATTCTTCATTGCTTTGCTTGATATGTTCGGTGCAATTCGAAAGTGTTCCTTAGATGCTTCTCCAAACTTACCCGTGTACGATCTGCAAGGCTGGGAATTCTTCTTCTGCCAAGGCCTCTTCTTCATACAACTTTCACTTAGATAGATAACTGAAGAAGTCAATATTCATTCTCCTCTCGCATTTTATGTGCATTATGGATTGGCAATAATGTTGTATGTTAAATATTTTTCTTAAAATCAATAAAAATCGGTCCAAGAGTTTTTAATTTGCGTTGTGAAGTCGTCAATATGAGTATTGGTTGATAAAATATTCTGTAAAGGACGTCGTCGTGGGTCGCATTGTATATCCTTAGATCTTCTTCCTAATTGCCTCATTTAGGGTCCCAGCATCTCAGCTATGCATCAAAGTTGTTGTTGGATACACCTTGTAGATAAAAGGCGTTTGCATCTCTCTCTGTAACCGAAGGGTTATTCGATGTTTACGCCACTGTGACTTCTTCAGTCTGACACTTGATCGTCTGTCACGAACCCAGTCCTCGTTAATGTTACGGGCGTGGTAAGTTTAACTCGATGCTATTTTGACGGCGAGGTTATCAACCTGAAGTGTAGTTGGTTGAAACAGACTCAGGATGAAATAGACTCGGAATGGAGTGTGATTAGCATATACGGCTCGTGAGCAACTCCTCCTCTGATATCTTGGAGTTTTACCTCTACAAGACTAAGTGATCTGAAGCTTAGCTGCATGAAGTTCCTGCAGTTGGGCAAATGTTTAAGCGCAAGAACAGATTGGCAAGATATGAAGGGCGCGAGAGAGGGCGCGTCGGCTGGGTTTTTGGCGGTTGGCACAGCCAGGTCACGTTGTGTGACTGTTTTTCTTTTATTAGAAGTTCCATAGGTATACATTTTGATTAACAGTGGATTTACATGGAAGGTTAGGCCTTGGCCTTTCCGAAGTGAATGCATTACCGATGTATTGTCCAAATACATTTTTATATCTGCATTCGTCATTTGAAAGTCACGCAACAGTTCCATGGTTAGCTTGAGGCCAGTCAGAGCGGCGTATGCTTCCGCCGCATTAATGATGCGATACTTGATAATACATTAGAAGGTGCAATGATGAGTCTCTCTCAAAGCTGGAAGTGAAATTATCGTCTAATGCAGTTCAAAATGGGTGATTCGCAGCACGGACCAACTTGCTACAACTTCGGACTGCGTCCTCCCACGCAGACCCGACCTCATTTGTATACAAACGCATAAAAGTATTGGAGGCGCTCGTGGCGAGCACCACACCTCACGTCCGAAGTTTCTTTTCTCCCTCTCTCCTTCACTTTCCCACTTAGACGCCCACTCCTCCTGCTGCCCCAAACATTTCCTCCACCTCACTCCTCCTATTCTTCTATATATTCTCTCTCTCCTCTCTCCTTCTCCTCTCGGGTTCCAAACTCACACCCTCCACTCGCGCGTTCCATTCCATCGGCCTTTTCTGTCCATCACTTAAAAGCTCTATTATTCACGTCCCCGGCAATTTCTCTCCCTTAATGCTCTTGACGCCCACGTGGCCGCCGGAAGACGCTCACACACACACGCACACATGCTCAGGTGAGAGACATTGATATGCTGGGGCACATCTCATTACTTTCTGTCCGTTCTTTTCTCTCTGCCCTCTGGGGGGTGTATTCGGGGGGAAGGAGGAAGAGGGTGGAGTCAAGCGATCCCATTTTTGTCGACCCCATTGTGATGTTTTATTTTCTCCTTGGACTCGCCATTTTTCCAAAAGGTAAAAAAAATGGAACAAACTTTGAAACGCACCGTGTGTTTTTTTTAGCTTCTCTCGCGTATTTGCACTGACGTCTCATCTGGCTGGGTCCTCTTCCGTTTCGGATACCCCGCTATGTTTATTTATCACTGTTGTCGGCTACCTGGAGTTGATTCGGACATTTATTTTGAGTGAGAAACTAGATGAGGATGTGCACATGCTGGGTGAGTGATGACAAATAATCTTGTCCCTTTCTTTTTTCTCTTTCTCTCTCTCTCTCTACCTCTTTCAAGTGCGTATAGAGTATTCCCTGACGAGAGTTTATGCTGGCCATTTTGTCATTCTGCGGACAGCGAAATACACCAGCGGGAGGAAATGTTTATGCTCTCGGCGAATGTTTCTTTAACTGTTTTAGGATATGTAAATTCGCCCCGCATCCTGCGCGATTTTGCGTAAATTTGCGTAATTTCTACTCTCAGATGACGGTTTTTTCGGCAATTTTGGTCATTTAGTCACTTACGGGGCGACAAAGCGCACCCACTTAAAGAAATAGTCGCGTTGACGCAAGCTGTTTCTTTAAGAATCAAGCGAGGAAAGAATATGCTGAATATTTTGACCGTTTTTGCGTAAATTTGCAAAAGTATACACTCACCTCGCATGTAATCATTTAGTCCGGCGTTAGATATGCCTGATTGAAACAGATGGTGATGCACTCACTCGGGATTGTCCTGTAGTCGTCAACTGTTTTTTTTACCATTCCATGGTATGTAAAATTGGAGTTAAGTGTAAAATATAGGAGAAGCGTTCCTAGATTAGTATACGGAACATTGAGTAATTGAGTGGGACCCAGGCAACGAAAGAGGAGGACGTTTGCAGAAGGAAATGTCATCAAGAGTTTTCTTAACTGTTTCAGAAACTGTTGGGACAGATTACTGCATAGATTCAAATTGTGAAGTCTTCACTTGGTGGAAGGCCGACATTGTATAAAACAAAGTCTTGAACAACGGTTATTGCATGTTGATTGTATATAAGCTCAGGTTTGAGCATTCTCTTCCCTTCATCGTTCTATTTCTTCGGCATCCTGAGTCTTAGGTTTTATAGCTCACTGCTACGAGCTCGAGCAAGTGGTGGGGAATTTCGGATGAAATATCGTGATTGGGTCTATTTTACTCTATGAGGTTGAGGTGAGGTTGTGCAAATCGAAGTTCGAGTTTTTGCCACTAACCTCGTTGGAGAAGTAATATAAAATGTTAGATTCAGTGAAGCGTCCTGCACGTTCCAAATCTATTCGGCCTTCACCTTGAACTAGGAGGCAAGTATGTTTTTTTTACCTTCTCAGAAATCCAATTCCGTAATTTTCACATTTCCTTCCGCCTACCGTTTTTTCGTCACATGGCTGCTCTTTTTCCCCGAGACTTCTATTTTCTCCTCCGCATACCTCAACTTATTTCACCCGCGTCCCCCCCTCCCACCTTGACTCCCCCTCCCCCGCTTCATTCTCCCGTGAACCAACTCGGGAATCCCATTTCTCCGAATTACCCAGCCCCCTCCTCTCCAATTTCCTTAGTTTTCCATCTTCTCTTCCGGTAACTTCGTCACTTCCCGACTCCTTCGCAACTCGGATACTTCATTCACATACCTCTCTTCGTATTTTTTTAAACATCATATGGCTTTATCATTATTTTTGGAGGGAACAATTTTTTTCCTCATTTTCTCGTCCCGCCTCTAATCCTGAGAAAATTCCCCATTTTACCTAGACGGCTTTTGCTTTGTTGGGATACGAATTCCCGGAAATCCTTGAAATACAAGCAGGGATTGCAAATCCCCGCTACCCTGTTGTATATTTAATTCCGGTTATTTTCATAACTGAATATTGGACTTTGTTGTCTGATTTAATAATGAATTTCATTTTTAAATTTGATTTTTCGCCTCGCTTATTGCTGCTTCTGGCTTCTATATTTGGCTCTCATATGGCTAAACAAAAAAATATATCTCGCACTATTCCTAATGCTCGTGTACCTAATTTCTTCCTTCTAAATTAATTCTTCCTAATATGTACGTCGACTAAAATTCTCCATGGTCACCTCACTTAAGCGCGAGGAAAACTTTTCAGGAAAAAAAGTATCACTGAAGAAAGATTTAGCTGAGTGGAAAAAGAAATCTAATGGGTAACAGTCCCTTTTATCGTCGAGCCAATCCAAATAGACGCTGGTGTCACCAACTTCGGTTCCCTGTCGAAGATTTCTTTCTCCCCTGAACCGAATTTTTAAAAGGCTCTTAAAGATTCATTTATTTTCGGCTGGGAATCCGCTCGCACACCCTCCCCTCTCTCCACCCAGAATTAACAATTCCGCCGAAGTCCCGGAATCCTCGTCCCTTTAACGTCTTCCCCTCGTCTCATCATCCCCGCCAGGACACTCTCCCGGATGACAGCGTCTACGAATAGGATTTTGGAATGGGAATCGTGAGGGGGAGGGAGAGGGGTAGGAATGAGGAGAGACCACGCGGCGTTTACCTCCGTACCCTTCACCCTTTTATCAACCTCTTCCCATCTTCCTCGGCCAACTTGCGACTCACCCGCCCCACACTCCGCACCCGACTCATCCAGTTCCTTTCCGAGTTCCTCTCTTATATTTCCCTTGCTGTAGGTACCAATGGCACGTCTCCATCCCCATCCGTAGGTGCCTCTTCAATTTCCTTATTAACTCCCTATTCCTCTCGCTTCACTTCCTCTCCGAAACACCCTCGCAACCCATCCAAACCCCTCTCTCTTTGCCCTCATTTCCCAACGTCCCCCCCCATCCTCCCCTCGCGATCCTCCCGTCAAGCCGCCCGCCATCACCCGGACCTCCCCCCCCCGAGCCCCCTCCCCGCCATCGCACCCTTCATATCCAGCATTCCTGAAGCCCGTCACCCTTCTCCTCATCCTTCCCACTCTCTTCTTTTGCCCCTCATGCCCGGCAGCACACTCTAAAAGTCTCTTCTTTGGTCCGTATCTTCTCAATGCATCTTCCGCACATAACTCATTCCGGCAGCACCGTTGGATCCGGCTTTCATTTAGCTCTTCGTATTATTATGTTGCTCCCTCCTTTTCTATCAGTGTTCTCCATCAAAACTTGGGTGAAAGGAGGGGGGAGTGGGGTGGTTTCTGGCTCTGAGTCGAGAATCATGTAAACCATCATCTGTGAACATCTTCCAGTCACATCATGAGGTTTGTATTAGTTGCCTTTTTATTACTCTGGTAATGAATTCTGTCGAGTGTTTTCATGAAAAACGGTCCGGTCAATTCATAGTTGTTTTAACGTAACATCTGCTGTCTTCAAGTTCAAATTCATTAGATGTTTATTTCCCATATACATACAAACAAATTACATCTATGGGACAAATTCCCGTTTTAAGATTTCTCCTCATCAGGGTCAGATCAAAAAAATACATGTTAAAATATTGGAAGCGCTGTTGCAGGTTGTCATAAAACAATACAATACGAACAAATACAAACAAGTTTTGCTATATGCATCGATAAATGTGGTAAGTATGTTATACATAAAATTTGTTACGGAGTGGCACATGGCTTGGCATTCGCCCTAAGGGCGTGAGAAAAGCCGGCAAAACCTCACGGAGGTCGCCGTGTAAAGGTTTATTTGGATATTTAGTCTGTTGATGGAAGTATTCTTGATGTTTTATTTACTGAAGTTATGTGGATAAGACCGTAAGAATACTGCTATCAGCTGACTACATATCCAAATAAACCGAATATTTAAACGGAAGTGGTTGGTTGCTCACCTGCCTCTACTGTCTTATTTTGCCCATGATTGAATAGCGCATTCTTAATAGCACACATGTTACAGCACACACACTCGATACAGTAGGACATTTACGTAAGAGACCGTGGTGTTGGAAACTGAAGCATGATAAATAGAATCAACATGATTCAGTCATATATTCATTAAGTTCATTTTATGTAAACAATTCTCAGATTTGAACAATTTTCTGTTTATAACCAGCATTACGGCACTAAAGGAAGACGCCGCTTCAGAATGCCGTGCAAATGTCTTAGAAGACTTTGCTCCCACCTATTTCCCATCGATGAATGGCATTACCAAATTATTGTGAATCGCCCTTCTCTTTTCGCAACATTAATCATGTTAATTATGAAGAGTAGGTGTGCATTTACCAACTTTGCCCCGCATTCACAGCTACGCCACGAAAATACCAGAGCCGAGTACACAATCTCAAAACTTATGTCTTCCTCTCAATCAACGCGATCGTGTAATTGAGTCAAGGGCGACTCATGTGACGTCTCTACAGCACGTGCACCGCGCACTTGAGTATTCAGGACCTATTAGTTTAGTGAAACAAATTAAAAGTGGAGTATGTGATGGAGGGATTGCTTCATGTAAATAAATAGCTCAATCGCGTTCGAAACCGTGACGTTGTGAACGGTCGAAGATGGGTATTTTTTTAAGCGGACCAATGGTAGCGTCGCGGCTCGAGCATGTGAATTTACTCCCGCTCACGAAAATTGGAGTAAAAACGAGATCCGTATGCTTTCGCACATTTTCCGACGGGAATGGGGCGCGTCCGTTTACCTCATTCCGTGCTCTTCGTTTTTAATCCGGTAGGACGGCAACGCCGCGTCGTCTCCTTGCGTGATTCCGCATCGCCCTCCCGTCATGACTAAATACGTGATGCGGACCTCCCCTTCCCCATCATCGTTTCATTCTCCCACCAGTCTCCCGTTTCACTCGGTCCCGCAGCCGAAGCCTCCCTTTCCCCGTCACACATCCCTCTCCCAGTTATACGCTTCTGCCGCTCGCTCGTGTTCGCCGGATGCAGTAGACGGGTTGGGAAGAAGAGCGGGCGTCCCCGGCGACGGCGGCACGGACGGGAGGCGGGATTCGGCGGCAACGCGTATAAAGGGATTTTCGCCCCACGTTTCCCCCCCTCCCACTCTTCTCAGTTTCAGGGGCAGCTGTTGCCTTCCGGTTTAACTGATACGGAGAAAAAGGGGAGTAAATGTTGTGGAGGAGGGCGCGGGAGAAGGGTGTGGGGTGGAGGTGACAAGAAAGGAGGAATGTGGGAGAGTGGGAGATGAAGGTGTATGCGGGAATATTCCCGCGCTTCACTGTCAAATGGGGCGCTTTTCTCTCTCTCTCCCGCGTTGTTCCCGCTGCCTCTCTCGTGCCTCGCCTCTTTATTTTTTTCTTTAATATCCCCGCCGCCGCTCTTCCAAAAATCATTCTCACCGATTCCATCTCCCCTTCTCCTCTTCTCTCTCATATTTACTTTCCGTCTCTCCCACTCTCTCTCTCTCTCTCCCGTCAGACTTTCCTTTTCCCCAAGCTTGCCATCTTCGATTAATCCATAAGCAGTAGATTATCTCATGTGGAGTCAGTCGAGGATGGCCAATGAAAAAAATACGGATTTATTTTTACCTTCGTGTCCATCGTGGAGAGGGATGTTTGGACGGTTTCGAAATGTCCCGAAGGAAGCACATTCATGTTATGACACCATTGCTCTTCAAATCGCATTACGTGTGCCCACTGAGCATTCACGGCCACCTATGGAAACTGTCTCCCATGGGGGCTAGCGCAGCAGCCGGTCGCTCGTGGGGAAAATGGGCCAATCGAGGAAGTGGACTGAAGCATGTCCAACGCGCTCTGACTCCCATGGGCTTCACTTCGGTGGTGTTTTAGAGAATGATTGGTCGCAATGCACGAGCCCAAATAGCGCCTCTTTTCCAATCTAGTATTTAGTGACTCTTTTTCCCATGAAGTTTTAGAATTGTAATGGCATTGTCTTTATCGTTTTATGACGTTATGATGGAATGTAGGTAAGTATTCTTCCAATTAACTGAATAATTTCATAACTATATCCATTCTAATTTTGTGAAATCAATTTTAATCAGTTCTGTACCTTGTATGTATAACCTATCTCTCCCTAAAAAGAAGTGATTAGCTTGTCCGCTGTTGTATTCTGCCGTCTGCCTCAGAAGTATAATATTTCATGAGATTGAGGAAAAGGCCTGATGCAACAAGGTAAAAGGACCTAAAAACGGAGGTAAATTCTTGCTATAGCGAGAAGAAATGTTAACTTTGATAGGTTTTACTTGCTATCTAGAGCGAAAATAAACAATAGTAATCGGGTTTGAGTAATAAATTTTAGCCCCCTTATAGGTTTGAATACAACGGTGGATATCTGGGCATTACTTTCTAATTATTCAACTTTTGAAAGTATTTTCTTATCCCTGACGTACTTCTGACTTTTTCCTCTTTACTTATCTTCTGACTAACAGTGTGCTTGTAGGCACAATTTCTATCAATGAAAGCGTCCAAATTTTAGGTTTTCTCAGTTAAATGAATAAAATGTGTGAGTGTTTTGTGTAGAGATAACGTTTAACTGATGGTTTGTGATATAATTGTGCGATGTCCTTTCTATGTCGATGACGCCGCTTTGATCTCTAGGACTCCAGTTGAGGAGCTCCGGAAAAACTTACGAAACCAAATGAAAATATCATCGCTACGTAACAGACATGTGCTGAAAGCCAAAAATTAAGAACTATGAGTTTGATGGTGTCATAAGTTCATATTTCTTTAAGTCAGTTGAAATAATGAAAATGAGATACCTAATTAGATCTGCCAAAGAGCGCTGACTGGCAACAAGGCATACTTTACTAATGTACCTCTCCTTAAATCAATTCTTCTGTCAAGAAAAATTAAATTGGAAATATATAAGGTCTTCATAAGATCTGTTGTCACATACGGAGCCGAGCCGTGGGTTCTTTCCGAGAAAGATTAATAAACACTGAGGGGATTCGAAAGGAAAACAATTAGGAGAATTCATGATGCAGTAAGAGAGGTACAGACATGGAGAATTAAAGTGAACTGGGAGATAAATGAAATATTTGGAGGTGAAGATGTGGTAAGGTTCTCCATTACACAATGGCTGGCATGGCTGGACCACAAAGAAAGAATAGGTGAGGACAGAATACCCAAAGGACTGCTTACTACCAAGATGGAAGGGGTTAGGAAGGGAAGAAGAACACGAAAACGATGGCTACTGGATGTGGGAGAAGAACTGAGCGCAATGGGAGTTGCAAGGTGGAAGAAGGCAAGAAAAAGATTGGAATGGATGCATATGGCACAGGAAGCCCACCCGGGGCTATAGAGCAAATGATGAATATACTGCAAGTCTTCTTTCTCTCTTTCCTGTGATTTCAACTGCAATCAATAATTTATACGCCTCTTTAATTTCACTGAGCACAATTTTCACTTCTGAATTTCTTCAAGAACCGTCTTTGATTTTCTCTATTGGAAAATGCTTAAGCCAATCGTTACCAACTCTCGCATTTACTTTGATATTGCCGGATAACTTCAAGGAGAGCATATTTTCAAGTACACAGCTTTATTGTCTTCTCGTCTTTCTCTCTACAGATTTCCCGTGTCACTCGTAATCACCTACGCACACATATCTTCCTTGGAACCCACTTTTCATTAGATTCACTCAAGATATCGCCAACTTTTGGTTTGCACCACCCAGAGCGTACCTTGATGGAAAATGAATTTCTTGTTCCTTGTAATATTTTGTTTGTTAAGCGTGCCATAATGACTAATTTTTGCTTTAAGTGCTTTCTGCAAGCCCATTGTAGCTTAAATCTGATTATATGGAATTTATTAATTGTTCATCAGCGTATTAACTAGGCAAGTATTAGATTAGTTGTTAAATTAGTTGATCGTTTCGACTAAAAATCAGTACCTCTACCATATTTTGTATATTTTACACAGCCCATGGCTCACTCGCGTTGATTTTGCCTCAGGTGCGGTGTGAAAGACCCGGTGGTCTGAAAGCGGACCAATCAATCGGAAAATCATACGAAATTCAAAATCGATCGCCGCGTCTCGTCGAAATTTCATCACCATATTTGGTGTATTTATTTTGATTAGAACTTTGCTATCAGTCAGGTAAAATGAAAGTTGATTTCCTTGCTGCTAATCTTATTCCATTCCAGAAAAAAATTTCATCGGAAAATAACAGCTGAGCGTGATAGCCTAATCAGAATTAAATTGCTTCCTTCATAGGCTCCACCAATATAGGAAAGATAAGAGGGGAAACTGATGACAATCTAAGGAAATGAAGTCGGATGTAGTTAGGGGAGAGGTGAAATAGAATTATCTAGGGATGGATGGAATGAGATCTTATGACAGACTTGTATTGCATAATTTATCCCTCATTTGATGAATCGTGCAGTGGCGATACATTTGAAAATAAGTCGGTACGTGAAATATAAACAGGTTATGCATCCAAATTTTAGTTTTATGCTTGCTAAATCTTACGTCCATCACGCACTAGTGAACGAATTCGGCAAATGCCTTAAAGAAATAATTATTAATTCCTCTTTCTCATTACTTTTCTCAACGTGTAATGGATGCGTGAAGTACTAAATCTATCCAAACGATTTCTAGTTGATTTATTTATGCGTGGGTACTGGAATACTTCGTAAAGAAATGCGTGCGCGCTTTAAATGTGAGCTTAGACGTAGTCATTTGCAGAAATATCGAATCGCAATGGGCAATATGAATCACTCAAAGGCTTATCCATGTTTAATTTGCATAGACTGCCTCAATGGGGGTAGTAACTGTGTTATAATTTTTTGTGCATCCCTTTGCTCTATAGTCTCCAAAACCTTTTGTAGAGGAAAAAATTAAGCGCTGAGGCTTGTTACAGCATTCAGCACCTCCAGCAAGTGTTTCAATACGTTTATCCGGCTTTACTCAAACCTTTTTTCTCGAGAGGCTCAGCATATTCGGTACAGGCAGCGATTTGAAATTTATTTGGAAATCGACGGGCTTAAGGGAATTTTGTGTTATGCCTCGATTTTATTTCTCCCTCACTTCTACGATGCTAACATTTAACGCGGAAAGGCGACGATAATTACTCATGCTCCGCACGTACCTGTGGCTGCCACGTGTGAAAATATTCGCTTCGGCGGCTGTTCTCTCGAGTTTGCTCTGAATGAGCCTCCTGATCCTTGCATAACATTTCATAAATCCAAAGAATTTCGGTGCCTGAGGTTAATGTGAACAGCCCGTGTTCCCGGGCATGGTTTACGCTTCTCAGCATTGTACCAAAAGCTTCCTAATTCAACTGGAATGCATATTCTGTGGATTTTTCGAATTCATAATTTTAAAATGTACGGAGTAGTTCATTTTTACTAATTGGCAGAAAACCTGGAATCTAAGGGAAATGCGGCTTTCAAAGTATTTCCGTTGGAGGACGGAAACATTTCGCCAATGCGCTTGCAGGCACGAGGAAGCGCGACGCAAGTGAAGTGTTACAGCTGAGTAACGGAGAGCTCTTTCGTTTCTGTGAATTTTTTTATGTTAAGGTTTGTGCGTAGGATAGTTACTTACAGTATTACATCGTATTATGTCGTTATTATGGTTTCCATAGAGCAAAATTCATTTTTGTGATATCTCTCTTTTGCCCCTCATATGATATTCTTAGGCGGCATGGACGTTTTAACGTAGGAACTGGCGAAGTAGGAACGCCTAATCCCTTGCAGTTTTATTTTCTTTCGTGGGCGGCTGACCACTAAACGTCTCAACTCCTTCCATCTAGCATCCTGGCTTGCTGGTGGCTTATTCGGTCGTTTGTGCGTCGCCTCCTTGGCTCCACAAACGAGGGCCAAGTTATTAGTGTTAAGTAGCTGATTTTATTTGCACCGAGAACAAAACTCGCGAATATCCTTTCATTTATGTATGGCGGTAGAGATTTTTCTCCCGCCTTTGCCTTGCGTATTGCGGAGAGCACGATAAAAGTAGGCTAACAGCTCTCATGGACCCACTTTGCTTGGACAGTTTGGAACAACTGCATCTGTCAGCTTATTCTGAGTGTGAATTACCCTTGAAAGGGAGGAAGTCGAATAATAAAGTATGTTCCATTCTGAAAAGATTAAATATGCTTTAATGATATGTTTTATAATGACAGCTAAATGAAGTGGATTTAGAAACTGGAAGATAATGTGATGAATATAGATATGAAAAGCCAGAGAAAATATACTAGGGAAAATACTTTGTTCGCTTTCCAATATTGCGGCTCGATGTAATTAGATAATGCACCGGAAAAAAATAACAAGTATGCGCAGGAAAATTGACAAGCCAGGCAAATTCGATTATTCTTACTGAATAGAATTTGGAATAGGATATTGAAAAGTGGATCGCTGTGGCATAATCATATTTGAGCGTGAGTGTTACCTTTTTTTAAATGGATGTCTCATCTGTGAATCAAGCTGTTAGCTTGTTTCGATTTTCAAAAATTTTTAAATTTTAAATTATCTTTTTCGGATATTGATCACAGATGTCAGGGTTGACTAGAGTATGAATTTTTAAGTATTATAGGCAATCTAAAATGCATGGGATGAGGAAAACAGATACCCAACAATAGATTCAGATTACCGACTGACGGTACATCCTCTGTTCATTTTATGTAATTTATAATTATGTTGCAAGTGAATAACTAATTACCTCCTGGACCGCAAATTGTGAAAATTGAAGCATTATTGTGGAGGCTTTTAAAGGAAGAGCAAATGATACCTTCTCTAACACTGTCCTGTTCTCTATTAAACTTCTCGTTTTACTGGTCTTTGTCAATTGTAGCTGTTCGTAGTTTGATGAGCCGAGTAAAATTGCTACAGAGAAGTCACATATGCCCTCAATTTCCAATTCTGGAAAGAACTTGCAAAATGGCATCGTAGGCTAAGGACTATACAATTTTTAGGACTCCGATCTGGAGGCAGAATTTAGCATAACTAGATATGAAATTTTCCTCCCCATTTATATTTTTTTAACGAAGACAGGAGTCCCAATTGAGACTTAGCCGGTTCTCTTCCATTTCCTTATCGCCATTTCCACTTCGCCATCTTTCACGTCTATATGACGATACACGTGTATTTCCCACCTCTGCACTTTTTATCCCCAATTCTATATTTTCGGAATATTTCCTATTTTTTACTCTTTTTTCCTGCGTAGAATTTGACATTGCAGCGAAACCAAGTGTGACTGGCCATTCTCCCAAGTCGTGCCATTGGGAGAATGTCGACTGCAAAATGACATAATTAGAGCAAGAGAGGCATAAGCGTTGCTTCCTATGTAACCCAAGCAGAATTTTATACACACTTAGGAATGTTTAATATTTTTTCTAAATACTTGGCTCTTCATTCATAAGTCTATGAAGCGTGATTTCTTCAGGAAGTTTTTTAAACCACTTTTGCGACACGCTCATATAATTAAAGGCAAAATATTTTTAAACTTTATTTTAATTTATAGACAATGTAAATTATTGGATTTATTACTCTGATTTTGCATTCAAGTTCTGTTGCAATCAAAAGATTACAAACATATGAAAGAGTTTCAGGCGTAAGTTTGTGGAAATATTCATTATCCATGATGGTGAGAATGAAATGACAACAGTAATTTCAACACTGTTTTTAATGGAAACCGACCATGGTTTCGACGATTTGCCATTTTCAAGGTATGAAAAATGACAAAAAATGTCCAAACCACGGTCAATTTTCATAAAAAACAGTGCGGAAATTATTATTGTTATTTCATTCTTACTAAGATGGATAAAGGATTACGAATATTGTGACTAGTGTGCAGTTAATGCCTATGTAATTATGCCATATTTATAAAAACTAATTCCCTAAATATTCTGTCAATTCAACTTTCACCGCACTCGAATTTTTATTGTCACAAAGCGCAAAATTTTAATTGTTCATGCCCCTGTAATTGAAATCGTAACCTTCCAGCTGCACTATATTTTTATTGATCCCCGTAGAAAGTTAGCACGATTATAAAAGTCCTGTGAAGTTTAGGGTAAACAATTTTTAATGAAGCTAGATAATCCCTTCATTAATTAAACATTATTTTCATTGTATTAATAATGATTTCTCCACCAATAAGCCCCTTTGATTTTGTGGCTTTTTAATGACGTTGAAGTCTATGGAATGAATATATTAATTTTAAATAAAATTGTATACAAATCTTATATCGTTTTTGTTCTGGAAAATTGTGAACTGATGTGGGAGGGTTTAATCTCTTATGACGCAACATTGTCAACTATTTGTATATATGTATATAGTTTAATTTTTTTTGGATCATGAAGAATGAATCTAGCCATCAATTTTTAGACACAACCAATTCATCCTTTGGTGTTCCGAGTGATGTGATTACTACCTTATAAAATATATATATATCCTGTGACATGAAAGTATTTTGGTCTTTTGTTGTGTATATAGCTAGACAAGGTTGAAACCACGGAAATTGGCAGACCTGAATTTTTATTACTTAACTTGTAGTGAAATAAATAGAGTATATGAATGAGATGTCAATTGCGTAGTTTCTATTTAGAGTCCGTTCTTGAGATCGTTATTTTCCCTCGAGTATTCGTGCATGCTTTAAGCTATTAGTTTACAGTTTGATAGTGAAAAATTCGTTTTCTAAAACATTTTTCTATCAGCAGAGATCTTACGGGTTCAATCTTAGCCGGTCAATGTCCAGTTGAAATATATTCCGCACGTCGAACACTCTGTCCGCCAGCGTTTATGCTTTCAATAGCCTAACTGCTGACTTTCTTCAACCTTTATTCAGTTTTACTAGCAAATGACCCTTTGGAATTCAATTCTGAGTAATTTCTTTTGCTCCATATTTTCTCCTCGTCCAGATACTATAATTTTGTATTACTTCCTTGCTTTCATTTAAAATGGGGTTAATGTTATCTTCCCTTCACTTCAGCGGATTTTCTCACTGACTGATCGTGCATTTATGTGGTGACAATTTTCCAAGGAATGATCGAAGAGAATATTTATTATAATTCGTTCATTGCTCTATAAATACTTAGCATAGACATAAGGAGTAATGAATCAATCTTTGGAAGGAAGGAAACTGATTGAGTAAAGGACCCATTGTGGAAGCAGTAATGGAAAAAGAATGCATTGGGTAAAACTCTTCCGCAAAATCAAAACGAAAATCTCGGAGCATCATTCCGCTGGGCTTTTGTCTCACCAGGAAAAAAATTTCCAGTATTAGAATTTTACCTAAACTGTTCTTTGCTGATTTAGTCAAAATATTTCTAACAACTGAAGAATAATTTTTCAGAAAAATGACTATGCTGAAAATCTTCATTCTTAACGCTAAAGTCAATTCTTTCCGCCTTCCTTTACATTTCGTACGAACCCAATGCTCATCGTCGAGGTACTTACTGATTCTTGACCCTCCTTCTCTCGCAACTTTGAAAACAGGGGGACGACCGTGCTGGGAAAATTACCGCGTTAATCGGCGGCGATTCAAGGGACGGGAGAGGAAAGGACCGGACGAAGGGAAGACGTCTGCGTGCACTTTAAGATGGTCATTTCTCGGAAGGACGGCAGGTGAAGGGTTGAGACGGCGAGGAGGTGGGAAGGGCGAGAGGTTGAGGGGGAGCAGGGAAGGGGTCGCGACCGAGGGAAAATGGTGCAGATGGGAATGGAAAAGGGTCTTAATCAAAGAGATGGTCAAGGAAGTTGGAAGACTCCTTTGATGTGTGTGTGTGTGTGGACTAAGGGTTAGGGGGCGTGCTGGGATAAGGTGTTAGACGGACGGCTGCATGTGTCGGGGTGAGCGCCTGTGCTGTGGTCCGCGGGCGGGAAAAGGGAGGTGCCTCACCACTCATCCCCTACCCCGCACGCCCCTCTTCCTAACCCTTAACCTCTCCCGAAAAGAGCGTGCAAACTCCCCAACTCCTTCCACACACAAGACACCTCTCTGAGAAGGATAGTGCGAACACACACAAGCTCAATGGCCGGCCAGTGTGAGTTGCCCCGCATGAAGGCGTTGGCGAATGAGAGGGGAGATAGGGAACACGGCCGAGGTACTAATTGGCACCCTCCCCGTTGCCTACGTCGCTCCGGCCAAGAACTTATCTTTTTTCCTCCTGCGGCCGGCCGTCTGAAAATCTTCCGGAACGTCCGCACTGCGACCCTGGAGGAGGCTGGGTTACGAGGAGTTAAGGAGTATGAGGAGGAAGGTTGGGAGAGAGAGAGTGGGGTGCACAGACGCTGATGAGAGACACGGCTGTAGTGGGACGAGGGGAAGACTGCCGAGTGAGGTGGTGCTGGAGGCATGAGGTGAGGAAGTGGGCGGGCCGCTCTTGGAATCCGGAAAAGACCCCTCTTGTGATCTTCTCGATGCATTTCCTTAGGCGTTCCGTCCTTATTCTTTCCCTGAGCACCTGTAGTGCTAGCATGAGAGGATTTTAGGATATTTTTTTATTATTGCTAACGCAGAGCGCTATGTTATGTCCATGTACTACTCGAGTTAGATCGTCAAATCTTTTTATTTTAAAGTTCTTTTCGGATACATGTACATCTTATTCGTAAAGACGCTGTGAACTATTGCCGAAAAAATTGGAAGGGTGCTGGAAATTGTGCTTGAGAGAACACAAAGTGAGCTCATTACGTGTATGCGTTTTATCCTTGACAACATCTTGGCAATGCGGTAATTCACTTTTCTTGCTAGCAGTGAGGGGTCAAATCAGTTCATAATATGGTTTACAAATAAAGACTTCAATTAGTCGAAGAAATGAATACTTCAGAGAAACCCGATCCCTACATGAGTGTCTTGTGGAGGGAACTTCAAGTTGAGTACTCCGTCTGTCGGATGAGACCTTAAACCGTGGTCTCCCTGACGCCTTTCGTTAAGAGCAGGCTAATGCCGACACCGGGTTTCTATCCACTCTTCCTCCCTTACCTGTCCCCTATGGCGCAAATGACCTTAGCCGTCGATCGCTTCCCCAAATATCCAATCCAATCCAATGAATACTTGTAGTGTCCAAATTTTACTCCTTCGCTCTTTTATTTTGTACATCATATTTTATTGATTCAAAGCATCGGACAAGTGCCAAAAAAGCCACTGGTTTGCCATCGTTGCACTGGTTTGAGATTTATGTTTGTGGACAAGGGAGTAATCGTATAATATTATCGATTAATTGGCATTGCGTAAACTTGAGCGAGAGGTATTTTTAAAAGTGTAAATGGAAATCCGGTCTTTGTATGGCATTCATTTTCATGGGTAAAAATCTGAAACCGTGAAATTATCCATGAGTGGTAGCTTTTTAAACTTTAGCAAATAACGTTGGTTAAATATTTAACGTATGCAAATACACGCACTTTCACGTAGCATTCAAATTAGATTGGCAACGGGGAGGGGACTGTTTCCCGGTGGAGAAGTACCGGCTAATTTTTCTACTGCGGAAAAAAATTCCTCTTCAGAATGGAATAATTGTTGATTATTTTGGGGGAGGAGGGAAGATATATATTTATCCCATTCAAAGTGAGAAGTGACCCGTAATTGATTAGATTGAGTAGCGATAGAATTGAGAGTACACGGCTATCTCAGCTCAGTTTATTCTTGTTTTCTGTCGTAATGTATTCTATTTAGCCTTTGGTTGGGATTCGTTTTGCCCCGCGGCCGGGCGTGATGGCAGTAACTCTTTCGTCCGGCTTTCACCGCGCGATAAATTGCTCCGCTACGCATCCGGCGACCAGCATCGTGATTATGTAATGCCGTTAATTAATCGGACGAATACGTTCGGAAGGCTTCTTTTAAGCCTCATTCATTTTCCCTCCCAATCAGGGCGCAAAATGCTAAAACAGAGGTTTTAGCCTAGCCTCCTCTCCCCCTACCCTGAGTGCAACCCCCACCGACCATGGCAGCGGCGCAAATCCCAGACGGTTAATGGTCCGGGGCCTTGGCCGAGGGAGGATGAACAGAATCAATGAGGCCAGCGGAGATCGCATCTGTCTCCTACACTAACTTGACACTATGAAAGAGCGGAGGAGGAATGGGAGACGGAAGAGTGAGTTGATTCGTCTGGAGAGAATGAATACAAGGACCCGTTCACGATGTACATAACTTGAGAACATAGCGTAACCTAGTAAATTGAGCTGACAGCAAAGCTCAGGCTGCATCGCTTGTGTCTTCCAGTCATCTAATGAGAATACTTGTCTCTTTGCTTGAGTTTACCAGTGAAATATCATCCTCTATGATGATCAGTGCGCGATGCTTCCGATTCATAAAATTGCGATGCGTTTAATTTTAATTATTTTGGTCTCTCACGGAATATCTCGATGAAAACCAAATCCATTTAAGATGTTTTTGTAGTTTTTAATAGTGCCTTTCTACTAATCGCCGCTGGTGATGGTTGTCATGCCTTTTAGATAGGATTGAATAGATCTGATATCTCAGCATAAAAAAATCACTCTTTTCACGTTCAACTTGAACTGCCCTTTGTTAATTTGAGCACCAACTACTGCATTGAAAAACGCCAATTATTTTTTAAGATTTAGTTAGTTAGTTAGTTCCCTATCAAATACTTATGTAGATGGATATCAGCTTGATAGTTCGGAAAAAAAGTCAATTCATGGAATGGAATGGATACCAATTTCGGAAACTATGGGAGAAATAAATCTAAGTTAAATTGACCTACTTAAGGAATGTACGGAGCATTCTCATTGGTCGTTTCGAAGATATGGGCTATTGCTGCCTGGTATTATGTTGTGTTTATAAGTTCTACCCTTATGGTCAGTGGGAAGGGACGTGAAAGCGTTCGTGGAAAATTATCGAGGCGTGTCACATTATTTGCACCGCTGGGTCTGGCCATCGTGACTGGAAGTTTAAATTATCCCCCGTGATTTCTTTCAAGCGCCCTTAAATAATCTCTCCTCCCTCCCACCGACCCACAGCCAAACATTCTTTTTACCCCTCCCCTCCATCTCTTCTCCCTCCCCCCTCGCGGTCGGCAAATAATACCCCACGCCTCTTCCCGTCCGAACACTCTCGACGCTCCATAAAGGCCTCGTTTTGTGAGTTGGTTTATGCGGTGCGTAAGGTCACTCGGATTGATGGCGTCAAATTGCCCCGGCCGATTACGTTTGCCGATTCGCTGAGCGGGTCGCGACACGAGGCGCGTTAACCTAGTTGACCTCTGTACAGGTCTAACTCCCTTTGCCCTCCCCTACCGCCTCCTGCGAGAGCCGCCGGCGCGGTCGGGCAAACTCGGTTAGCGCGCCGTGGCCCCGAGACACGAGAGGCGGCGAAGGTTGGCTGGTTGCACGGGTGGGTCAGGTCATGTAGGTGTGAAGAGGGAGGCAAAACTTGGATTGGATGGGCAGAGGAAGAGGTGTAAATGTTCTTTTTTTTACCTTTCGACGACAAAAAGGGGCAATTCCACATGCAAACAATAGCCCAATGCCGCTGTAAGGGCATATATACGTATATCATGGGTTTCCGGGAAATAAAAATGAAGGTCATCGGAGAAAGGAATTTTTCCCGTTTGGAAACGATTCCGGCCTGTGTGACGGAATTTTATAGATTTGTCTCTCCCAATTCCCCGGAAAATTGGGCCAGTCAATCGGACAGATTGTTTCTAGGAGCCAATAATAGCAATTATGTATGTTGTTCAAGTTTTTAGAAAACCTCAGTTGCCAAAATTACACTGCGTTTATCAGAGCCGAAGTGATCGTATTTTGTGACCTGGGCTACAGATGCATTAAATTTCGGCGTCATCGATTTAGGAACCTTCTGACTCTTTATGTCTAGTTTCATTTTATCGTCTTTTCCCCTCTGAAAGTGCTTGCCCGTAAGCCCCGATTTCTCTGTGTACATCTTATTTGTGAACTCACAGTTGTCGTTGTTCCGTATAGATTCGTGTACCACGTGCACCGTTACTGCCAGAAATAAACATTTACCGGTTTAAAAAATAGAGTGCGCATCTTACTCGAGTTCCATACCTCTTGTACCTCCCCGGAAACCCTTTAAGGCGGTTGGGACTTTTAAATCTCTGAATGAGTAAGCTGTGGGGTTTTATTGTTCACATCGCTCATAGATGAATGCGATTTGAAAAAGTTATACATGATTTAAAAGAGCAAAAATCTCTACATTCACTCCAAGCGTCAAGTCGCACGCCACTGAAGCGGTGGCGTAGAACTAGTGGATTGAATTTGAGGTTACGGGAGGTGGAAGAAAACATTCATATTCGGAGAATGGTACGTCAGTCCGCACCTACGTGCAAACTAAGCATCGTAGACCGGTTGGGTTTATTTTATTTTGAAGAAAATTGATTCTTTCACCGATTTAATTTATTTTGACACTTACGAAAGCGGGCTGCACGTCTACATGGGTGCATGTTGTACACGAGTTTATACGATAGTTATACTAAATAATACTAAATGGGAAACGTTTACTTCAGGAATCCTGAAGAATTCTCTGTCATTACAATTTCTAAGTCACTGTTTCCAAAATGTCAGGAGAAAGGGAAAAGGCATTGTTGGGGCAAATTTATGATTGGTGAGGTGTTATTTCAGGTTGAATTAGCGCATCAAATTGCTCTCGTTGCAGTCTGTATTGCTGCGCGGGGAGAAAGAATTCTTGAGGCTGTCGGATCGAACTTATCTCATTTTATCGCCTTTAACCTGTCGTGTCAATCTAGCGTGGGGTTAAATAATGACCGCAGTGTCGACCTGAAACCCGTGGGATGCGAATTCTGAGCAGGAACGGCTAGGCGGTCCCTGTTTGCTCGCATCCGTGTAAATTCGCACGTTGGGCGTTATCTCGGCGTGTTGTTCATCGAGTCCACGAAGCGATTACTTTTCCCTCTCCTGTTCCCGGTGGCGGGATAACTCATTTCGAAGCGACCGATTAGCGAAGGTTTTACGGTGATGCGGTGGTTCACCCCCTTTCCCCTTCAAACATTTCCCGTAACGAGCTTTCGCTTGGCACTTGTTCGATTTATCGCGTGCTTGAGTGGAAATCCATAGAAATTCCTTTTGGACGGCGCAGTGCCCTTTATTTGCCGAACTGCATTGAAGATTAACAGCGCGAATCGCGCCAGAACCGCGGAAATAATCATGGTCCAATTCGGATGAAGCTTCTTACGATGAAAGTGGCAATTTTCTTGTTGTTTCTTTTTACCTGATTAGGAAAATTGATGATATTTAATCCCTGCTAATATTGGTAGAAAAAATCTAGCAAAAAGTTTTAGCTGTATTGATGTATTTAAAATATTTTTTAGAATATCTAGGTGAAATAGTATCAACTGTGCACTTTCTTCACACTTTTTTTGACCACCTCAGTTTTCGGCAGATTTATGTCATAATCGAGGGATAATGCGGTAAAGTATTGGTCGTTCAATGTAATAAATATGAAGGTAGTTCTCAGTTAATTATCTTTCACCGTGAAAGTGACTCATTTACCCAAGGTGACACCTCCAATTACTTCTTTTGAATTATCAGTAAAATACGATAGTGAATAATTTGATATTTTTACTGGACTATGGATAAATTGACTTCAGCCTGGAGTAGTACGCGTCATTACCACCGGTATTTTATTTTTAATATAAAAGAGCGTGAACTATTTGTTACTATAACTTTTAAAAATTGTGGCGCCTTGCTCTAACCTCAATTCATTTTGCAATTATCAATTAGCTAGAATAATATGGACCAAAACAACTCTTGTTAAATGCTATCCAAGCGTCGTTGTCTACTTTCATTCTGGTTTTATTATTTCATAATACAGCTTCTAGACTCCGAGAGTATAATGGTTGCGTTGATAATACTTCGACAATAGGATGATTGGTGCACATATTTCTGAAATAATTCACGCTATGGGTATGCTATAAAGATTGCTCGTACCAATTTAAAATTTTTGAGCTGATACCTTGGTATAATCAACAATAGGATGTTGTTGGACGCCACTACTAGAAGTTTGAGTCATATATCAATGGTATTCAGTTGCAATATAGGCATCAATGGACATTTAAACCTTAGAGCCAATAATTGACGTTCTTTAGCTGTCCATTGAAATCCAAAAGAGAGTAACTTCGTAGCCATAATTGTTTTCAATGCCAGATAAAACCTTGCTTCCCATTGAATGTCCGTGTGGAAAGCGTTAAATCACGCGCGTTCAATCCTTGCTTAATCAACACATTCTATTCACGAATTCCGATAACAGAGGCATGCTTCACATTCTGTTCATGCCGTGATTCTCTTATCTGAAGACGAGCGAGTATCATTTTAAAGACATCGAAGTTTATGACTTTTTACCTTCTGCTGAATGATCAATATTTAGCGTTACTATCCACTTTATGCATTCTTTTTGTCTTATTTATTTTCTCGGAATAATTTTGTTCTACTGAAGATGAAAATCGTTCATTGCTTTTCATTTTCGTTTTACTATTGGTTAAATACCTTTACATTACTTCACATCATTTTAGCGCATTAGCTAAGGAAAGTGTTTGGACTCCAGTAGTAGCAGTAGTATTCCATTTACCTTGGATTGATAATATTTTATATTTTGAGTTTTGGAGATACCTTATCATAATGAGACCATTTTAGTTTTCATAGTTCAGTTTCTCAATCTCCACCCTCAGTCACTTGTTTTACAAAATTGCCTCACAAGTTGATCACCACCTTTAGTACCTTCATAATCGGGGAAGCTATAAATTTAAAAGATCATTATCAGCGGATTACCCATTTGGAGGAGCGACATTGGGTAGAAGTTGAAAACTGTGTATTACTGAGGAAAAATGGTTTGAGATAAAACTCTTTTAATTGACAAAACATGGAGCGGCATGCATAAGTAGCTTATTTTTCTTATGTTTCTTTGCCCAAGTCACCATTCAAAGTGCATTTTCATCCGTGATATACCTAATCTTGAGCTCAAATTGTACCTTACACTTATAAAATGTTATTAAGAATTTATATACTCACATGCTTATATAGACGCTCTGCGGTCATTTTTCTCCACATTTTTATCAAAGTTCAGTTGAAACTACAAGGATATTCCTAAACACGCTCGCTGCTTCCTTCGTTTTCTTCCTTTTAAATCCTGTCTGAATTTCGACCTGCCCTAGATTGTGCCTGCACTGGCGTTTATCGCGTGAATCACTCACCTGTAAAATGGTGTGGGCTCAAATCAAAGCTTAACGAGTTCACGCGAAAGCGCGGAGGACGGAAGGGGAAGAGGGCGGATTGGACGATGGGATATAAAGACGCTGGGAAGGGTTGCACTATGAGAAGGGAGGAGGAGGGTGTGAAGCGCCGGGCATGCGAGGAGGGAGCTGGGAGAGGAAAGAGAGCAGATTGCGAGGAGTGAGTGAGGCGGGTAAATGGGGAGGGGTGGGGTGCTGGGGGGAATGGGCAGAGGGTGTTTGGACGGCGTGGGGGACGGAAAGCGAAGGGGAATCGCTGATGTAAGCCGGGTCATTCCTTCTACGCAGTCAGGTCCCTTGCGCCGAGTGCGTCTGTGTGAAGTGGCTGCGGCGGTATTGGGGGTTGCTCGGAAGCCGTTGGTCGGGCTAGCAAACGTCGGCACCCACCAATTAATCAGTCGTCTCTCGCCTTCAACCCTGGCTCACCCGCTCGCTAAAGGACTCCGATCCCTCCCGCTAACCCCGCTCATTCCCGCACCAATCCCTCCAATCTCCCCTCTTCTCCTAAGCTTCCTCAACCTCTCACCTCGACCCTTAATTTAGGCGACGACGCTCACATGTTTTTTTCACCCTTTTCGCTCTCACCCTCCCCCCCTTTCCGCCTCTCCCCCCCCCCCCCCACGACCACGGGTGCCCTTCACCTCCTGAAAACCTCTCATGGGACACGGGTCCCGCTGTTTTTTTTGTCCCACCTCTTTCGGAATGGCTTTTGGCCGCTTACCTTTCAATTTAAATAAACAGTGCAATGGTTCCTTTAGTCCTTAGGCGTTAGTGTTAACTTTATGACAAGGCCCTCAACTTGTTTTTTCGTCGCATTTTGCGAAAAAAACTTCTTCTGTAGAACAGTTCTTAGTTAAACATTTCTTCTCACCTTGAGCAGAAACAAACGAAGTCTTCTCGGTTCTTTCACCAGGGCAGGTAATTGGTTGTCGACGTTTTGATGACTGTCTCCGCCATCATCTATTTGAGGCTGACAGGCATCGGCCCTTTAGATGATGGCGGTGACAGTCATCGAAACTTCGACCAACAAATACCTGACCATATGGATGACCCGAGAAGAACATTCTCCTCCCTGTAACATTTTTCCACTCGATTGCTGTCGAAATTCCCGCACTCGTCATGAAGTGTTTCGTTTAGTTTAAGATGAAGGGGTGAAAGAGACAGCTTGAAAATATAGATCTCCTTATAAACGAAATGCTGGGTCTCATAATTGATGAAGTATTTGAAGATGCTGGAAAGATCGATTGAGGTAAGAGAGTATAATCAGTAAATTTCATCTCTATCTTTGGTTGCCTGTAGTTTTCGTAGAAGTTGATGAGTCATATAACAAGGCTAAAGATCTTGGCCGTTGGAATTTTATGGCTCTCAAGAAAAATACTACTCTGGTTTAAATGGACGCGTTCTAGGAAACCCATGCCCATGGACTGGTCTCGATGTAATCTGTAGCCAGAATTCTCAGGAGAGCACACCTTAGTAGGCTGTTCGAGAAATAGATTCAGCGAGGATAAATTTCGTGAGAAGTTATTTTGGTAGGGAGAAGTATTCTTTTCCGGCAATTTCCTTTCCTCTAGATTTTATACCGATAGAATGAACTTAAAATCATAATAATCATGTTTTATTATCCTTAAATACGCTGAAGTAATCTCCCGAAAGAAAAGATCTCCCTTGTCATAAATTTTACACGCTTAAAATTTTCTTGTAGTTGTTCCTAATTAAGGCCATCATTGCTCATTGACTTAAAAAAGCATGGGTATCCAAATCTATCGATTATTGGTTTCGTTATGTGTCATGCTAATTCCATCATTTCCTGAAATAGTTCGGCGTTGCAATTACTTTCGTGAAATAATGAATAAGGCTTTCTTCGGAATTTCAAGTGAGAGTCGGTATTGACTGATGTATAACAATCAATTGTTCCAGGTACCTTTTTCTGAACTTTAGAATGTAATTAATGAAAAGATTTCGAAAGAAATGAATGAGTTCCTGCAGGTGCATTATAATTGTCAGATATATAATATTGAATTACGGGTTTTTGGGAATTGTTGCTGTGCTACCTTCTGGAGTGGAAATTATTTCTTTGAAAAATAGTAGGAATCCATCGTATTTTGCACAATGTTGATTAAAGAATTAATAGAAAAAAATCACTTACTTATATGGCTACCATTCAAAGTAGGCTTCATATGATCCAGTTCTTGCTTGAGGTTTTTCAAAGCGCTTTTTTCTTAAAAGAAAATCATTTAATATAAATCTGAATTCATTTCTTGCTATAATGATTTTAATTTACCATTGCTTTAATGTATGATATATATATATATATATAGTTGAAAAGGTTAGCCACTTCCTTTTTGAGGCCGGTATATTTTTATGTATAAATTACTTCCTCTTTTAGGCTTCTAAAATGGCTCCTAACACTTGAGCCATTAGGAGCCTTGCATGCTCTTATTTTTCTTGCTCTTATTTTTATTATCTATTTTCTCTAAGTGTGGATTGTCCATCTGCGATTCATTTTTTTTAAACCATTACGAAAAGGAAGACTTTCATTTTGCGTTTTGACATTTCTCGAAATCTGACGTGCATGAAGATAGAGAAATTATTAGTTGATAATTATAAATTTAACTTTATGCAAAAAGTAGTGTGATCCCGAGTGGTTTTAGAGTATTCTATTATATCCTAAATCTAGCCTTCATGTAAATAGCCATGTAGGCAAAACTATAAATAAATGACTTCTAATCACTTGATGGCTAAGGACTGATTTTGGCAGTGAAATCTCGGGCAAGACTCCGTTCCGTTATTTCTAATCCTTCAACACCGAAGTTTTGATGCGAGATTTAAATCTTTGACCGTCAGGTAGACACAAACATTTCTGTGGCCTTAAAGAATACTCCGCCTCAATTCTCTGCTTATGAAGAGTTGAGATGCATCAAATATTATGATGTATATTTTCATGCAATCAGCGTATCGTGTCGTCGCATTCATCCAGCCGCGAGGTATCAGTTCCATCAAGTACATCCCGCCGCTTCGTACGTTTGAATCAAATATCGCCACTTCGACATGACTGATCTATCCACACCGATAACGTAAGCTGTCTTCCTTTCCCTCACAAGTCTTCGGGTTGTCTTCACGGAACGGCTGGATTCCGTTCCCGCCTGTAGTTCCAATAATTTCGTCACTTAGCAAGGCAGGAGTGAAAAGGACATGCGTATTCATCCCTCATCCTTGAAGACGCGAGAGGGTCATGGAGGTTTAAATGAGGGGTCGAGATGTCGAAAGTTTTCGTAGTGTGATCACGTCTGATGTGCCCGTACATCACGCCAGACGGAATGAATGTGATTGCACACGTGTCCAGCCTCAGTCACGTATGCTTCATAGTCGAGTGCTATATTCTCTACATTATTTCCCCATGCTTTTGGAATAAATATTTCCAGAGCAAATAATGGATCTGTTGTATAGATCAATCAAAACACTAATTCTCAATGACAACTGTTCCGTGCTCTTTAGTACAGGGTCTACCACCAACACCCCTCTTCGATTCGAAGGTCGACTTTGACTGGTGTTCGTATATCGGAATTACCATGTGATCAGAGCACCGAGCGCAACGGAGAGTGAAATATAGTTTAAAAGTTCTAAAATAAATTAAATGTGTCCAATTTCTCGCTCTATGAGGCCCGTCTGTCATTCTTTTAAAGAGGTCTGTCCCGTAAAAAAAATGATCCACACTTGTTTAAGATGGACTTCTCTCGGAAGAGACCTCTACTGGATTCGAACTCAGAACTTACATAATTTTTATAGATTCCAGAGTTTTCCTCAGTGAGTTATGTATGATATAACCAAAGATTAATGAAGCAACTTGTTTTAGCCTATTCCCTGAAGTGGTCATTTAGGTTTTCTTATGTTAGGAAAAACAAAAATCGTAAATACTTTCCACTATGCTGTGACCAAGAAACGGATTAATTTTAGGAAAATGGTGAAACTTTGTACTAATCACCTAAAATATTTAATGAAAGCAAATTTTGAATGCAGAAAGTTAGATTATGCCTCCAATAAAGCAGAATATTTTTTAACTTCATCAGTAGGTAATATAAAATAAGTAATGTTTTGTCATCACGGTATTCTCATTATTACCTCTGCTCTTTTTATTTCTTCAATTTAAGTAGTATTTATGATAGGTGTGTGTTATAATAGTCAGTTGTCGGTTTGTCGAAATTACTGAATACTTGAGGCAACAAAAATTTAACGGATGGCGTATATCGTTTTATTTGCAATATAAAATTTTTGCCCTGTGTCTCGATGCTTGTTTCCCAATTATTCTGTCCACGTTGAGTGAATTCTCATTAAACTTGGTCCACGCCCCGTCAATCTTAAAAGTGTTGAGTCTGTTTGGTATTTTTCTTTATATTCTGATTGTACCCATGATGATATCGGAAATTATGAAGACGCGTTTTTTCCGGCATAAACAAATTTATTTTGTGACCGGAATATCAATTGCTGTAGAGAAACAATAGTATTTTCTTGCAACCGGAATCTAAAACAGGATAAAAATCAAATGTTTCTATGAAAAGATGTCAAAGGAATTCAAGCTGCAGTATTCATGAAAATTGGTAATTTATGCGCGGAAAAAGAAAGCATACAATGTTTTTGTTCAATAATTTGAAATAAGCAAGTCAGTTGTTTCTACCTCGTTTATGAAGCGGATAGGTTTTTATCATGCCAAGGTCCCTATGTCTTTTCCACATAGGAAGCCTCAATACACGTCCGGAAATGTTCAAAGATCTACAGATGATCTAACGTAGATACGGCAGAGGGGTTTTGCTCTTCTATTCGGAGACACAGAAAGGTCATAATAGCTTCGAATGTGGAGAGACAATGATTCTTTGATACCATTGTCATATCACCTTGCGAATAGTTCTTTATTTGATAGGTGTCCTCGATTTTTTATAATATTGCTGCGAGGATACACCTTGGTTCATAAATATTATTCAATTTTAAAATGTTTTCTCTACTCTAGCGATCCTCATTCAATGGTTTTCATGTTTACCGTGTGGCGCCATCTTTTAATTTCACATCATTTTCAAGCAAAGAGGCTAATTTATTTCCAAGACTTACTTATTTACAAGACTTCCTTTTTCTAGTGTTTCACTGCAGTGTTGAATTCGGTAACAACAACGCGGTGAAGCATCCGGAAAACGTAGCCTTCAACGTCAGAGCATCACAAAAGCTTTAGACATTAAATGCTAAATTTTCATATTAAAGATTTTGGTACTTATAATATGCCTTTAGCATCATCGGTACCTTAACTTAGAAATCCAAATCCCGAAATCTAGTTATTTATTACTTAATTTTGAACTTCAGTGTTTCCATGACTAGTTACGTCGTACAGTTTCATTATCAAGTGGCAAGCTCAAGTTTTTTGTGCATACATTTGCATGTAGGAAATGCGTGATATTGTGACTTTATATTGAAATGGCACGTCGAAACAAGTCGTTCTATAAAATTTTACCGGTGTAAAACTGCAACATCTGTTAATTACTACCATTATTGAACATTTCCACCACTTCAGACTTCTTTTTGTGCCATGGCGTCCATGACTTCCAGTCTTTTCAAACCGTTTTCTGACCGGCGAATTTCTATTTCTTGGAGTTGTGTATTTTTACAGCAAGTCATGCCTACAATAGTTCACTTAATTGACCCTTTAACTGTAAAATAGTGTGTGTTTAACGTGAACCAAAGTTATGCGCGATGAAAGCAATCACTTTACTAATGAAATTCTTCCTATAAGCACCTTAAGTTTTGGTATCTACCACTAATATACTTTACTTCGAGGTAGTTAATTCCGAATAAATTGTTTTTCATTATGGCGGAGAATTGAAAATATCGCCCATAAAGCAGAATTATTTTTGTTTGGAAATTTCATTCGCTTCGTGCTTTAAAATTTATTTCCTATTTAAAGCTAACTCCAGACATTCCCTTCACCGAGTTCCTTTGGATTCTCTCTCTTTTCCCGAGTCCCTTTGATATATCGGAGTTCATCCTCCTCCGATTTCGGCCGTTTACAAATAAAAAACGAGTTCTGTCATGGTGATAAGGGGAACTAGGATAGTGTCACCTTCACGTGTCGCCCGGGAAAATAACAAGACGTGTTTGTTCGCCTCCAAAACAAAGAGCGTCTCTATCTGGAGAGGGAATCGACCTATGCGAGAGTTTTCCTTTTTTCAATTTATTTCTACGCAACGCGTTCCGTCTTCTGCTCGATAAGGCGGAACATCTGGACATGAAACTAGTCGTCATTACCCGCTGGCTGGAATTCCCTCCATGCTTAGATTTAATTCTTTTATTGAAGCTGAGTTATGATATGACAGAGAGTTCTGTCAGGTGAATATCTCAAAGAATGAAATAATTTATTTCATTCTTTGAGATATTCTGCCATTGATATGAGAATATTTTTAATCATTTATCTTGGTCGAATATAAGATAATAATTTGTTGGTGTCTACGTCATTTACCCCTACCTTACTCCAAACTATTCATTTGAACATCCTCTCCTTAATGTAGTAGAAAAAAAAGACTTCATTCTCCTTGTGCCGCACGCACTTAACCCACTTCACTTAGTTGAAATTTTATCGACATAACCGGTCGTTCTCACTACAAATGTCTTGTGCTTTTTTATTGGTGAGCTCCGACACTCTCACGATTTAATGTGAAACGACCCGATTTTTAATGTTATACCTCCACGGCCCCTACAACTTAATACAGAAAACTAGCATGGAAAAATAGGGATCCATAAATAATAGGTGAATATAAAACCGAGCTATTTTATAGACACGTTGCTGTATATCACCACATTTCTCTTCAAATGCCGGTAAGAGTAGAAAGAATTGATTCAAAGCCCAATACCATGCCCTGAATATTTGCGGCTGCAAAGCCATCTTCTGCTTTGTACCCATTGGTTTAGACGTTAATGATCACGTAAATGCTCTTTCCAAACTGCAGAGGAAGATTCTCTCATTTAAACTCTTAATTTGCGCTTCTCATGCTAAAGACTATGTATTCAACTCATAATTAAAAATCTATCTGATAGATGAAATATAATTACTTAAAAATACAGTGAAAGATTACCTGCCCTAAATATCTATTTTATCGATATTTTGCATTTTTTACGCCTTGCTTATTAATTAATGGGCTCATTCGAAGAATAATATAAGATTTCAGGAACCAAAAGCGAGCACGTGCTCGGTTAGTGGCGAGTCATTCCGGCAAGTAGTCGAAAGCGACAAAGTACCAAGGGTTAAATGACTTTCGCTTGGCCTTAACGACGGTATAGAAGACTTTACGGCCGTGTGAGGAGCAGCTATGTCTGGGGAGGATAGTGCTGAAGGGAGGGGCGCTAACGAGCCTGTTATTCGACGCCGCCGCGGTGAAAAGTAAGCGGCCGCGTTGAAAGCCACGAGAGGAGAAGAAGAAAAAAGCTCACGTTTGTTCTCACTAGATAAGAGCATGAGGGAGAGAGGAAAAAAGGAAGGTATAATGACCTAAACCGGTTGAGTGGGGAGTCAAGGGTGCGGAAGCAACCCGAGAAAAGTGTGCGGAGGAATGGGAGAATGTTTTGTATATATCATGGTTTGTTTCATCGAATTCGTTTCGGGTTGTCTGGCACAAGTGGCACTCTTGGATTCAATGATGATACTTTGATAAAAAATGTGACAGTCGATAATGGGAATCGTCTAGTTGCAAGGCTATTACTTTTGATGTACAATTACTATCATATGTCATAGGAGTGACGATGTTTTTATTCTGGCCCTCTTTGCATGATGGTTTCAGAGGCTCCGTCTTGTCCATCTGAGGAGTGTTTATTTATAGCTATTATACTTACGATCGCTTACGAATAGCATCAAAGTATCATACCATTTAAAATTTTGGTATGAGATAATGGTTTACTGGAACCCGTGAGTCAATTTTAAACTGGGTGGGTTGGATAAATGTACCCGAGAAAAGTGAGTGGAGGAATGGGAGGATGTTTTTTTTATATACATAGTTTGTTTCATCAACTTTGTTTGGGGATGTCTGGCATAAGTGGCACTCTTGGATTCAATGATGATGCTTTGATAAAAACTGTGACAGTCGAAAATGGGAATCGTCTAGTTACAAGGCTATTACTTTTGATGCATAATTACTATCATATGTCACAGAAGTGACTATATTTTTATTTCGACCCTCTTGCATAATGGTTTCAGAAGCTCCCTATTGTCCATCTGTGGAGTTTGTATTTATAGCAACTATACTTACGCTCGTTATGTGACGTTACTACATAGGAAGAGATAAAAGGAGTTAAGGGAACTAACATTAGACAGGGAAGGGTGGAGGGCTGCAGTCAACTAATCTTAGGATTGAACGACCAATGATGATGACTTACGCTCGCTTACGAATAACATCGAGGTATTATACTATCCTAAATTTTGACATGAGATCATGGTTTTCTGGAACCAGTGAGTCAATTTAAACTGGGTGGGCTTAATTAATATACATACTGTATGAAATATTTCCATGAGTGGTAATTGTTTGCGAATTAAAAAACAGTGACTTCAATTTAAGTTAGTTATCAATACTTAATATGACATTTAATCCTGGTAGAATAATGATTTTCATCTGACTGAGAGAGTCAGTACATCTGCTGTGGTGAAGTCTATTTTTGATTAAAATCTGAATTTCTAATCCTTGATGCTCTTATTTAATTTTTTTTTCAAAATTTAGTTTAAAAGAGTTCGATTTTTTTGAGTCAATTTATCGTGAATACTTCACGAGAGGAAAATTTCTAATTCTCCTTTCAAGATTTTTTTTTCTGGAAAAGCATTTCGAATGACTACCGAATAATATCCACTATCTTTGAACGATTAAAAACTATACAACCATGTATATTTTCGGCCAGCTCATCAATTGACTAAATTAATATTTCTTACACCCTGAATAAGCGTGTCATGACACTTGCGAGAGACGATTTCACTCTCCTTGTTGGATGAAGTCAATGCCGTAATGGAGAGTGGCCCATCGTGTAAATTTGTACTCCTAAGGAACGAGAGAACTTTGATTGTATCTCATGTACCGACTTTTATGTGATATTCTAATCATTTAATGTTAAGTATAGGAGCAAATGTCCGTGCTCAGAATTTTTTGAAAGAGAGGCTCTTCAGTGAACATCTCTTTTACTAGAATTTCATGCCAGAGAGCGAGAGTAATGTTACTTTAATTATAGTAAATATTAAAAAAACAGCATGAAAAACCGGGAACCTCAAAAATGACGCAGACCAATGTAAATAATGCATTGCAATAAAGTCTGATTATATTTACATAATTGCCTTATTTGACCTCATACTGTGCCATAATTAAGCTATTCAAACAACATGTTTGGTATAAATATACGTCAATGACTCTGCACCGTCATTTATTTCACTACTATGGTTCGTAAAACCTCGTACACAACAACTTTCGCTCTCTGGCTCACTTTCAGAGCGAGACTAAGCCAACTAGGCGTAACTTGACTCGGCGCAACGCCGGACATGATCCCTTGAGAATAGCACATGTCAGTTCAGAATGACTTAAAGCGGCGTGACTTGACTTGGCGATACCTCGAGTTAAGTTCAGCTAAACTTTCTCTTAATTCCAGCCGATAGCGTGACCTCCCTCGCCATCGATAATCAGGTATTATCGATTGATGCACTCGATGTCACCTCGAGCAGCAATATTTTAAACGTGATTTTGTTAGGAATTCGCCTGCGGATACGTTACTGCGAAAATGCATGGGAAGAAGTTGATAAAAGTAGTGCACAAATTACCCTGACATATACAGTAAACAATCCATTTTAATTATTTTCTCGTTGACTGCACTTTTTTCTGCTACTAAACACCTCAACTGAGCTGTTTCGTGGGAGCTGACGACAACTCAAGACACTCGCGCTATCGATTAGTCTCATCGATCGATTGTAAGATCTACTTAGGCAGTGGTGAGCTGTGAGTAGTTGCAAATTTCTGGATCGCTTTCAGAGCGAGAATAAGCCAAGTTACGCAGAGTCAAGTCGTTGTGAATGAGCCTTGATACAGTAAAGCAGCGGCACAATTTAACACCAGTTAAAGAATTTTATCGATGAGATCAATGCATTTCTTATTCAAGTCTTTGATTCGTTTAGTTATATACGGCTTCCATTCGCTAACATTTATTTTTAGTGTCTCGATTGACATTATGTGGTAAATATTGAAGTTAAATGCTCTTTTTCTCCTACTTTTTTACTTAAAATCAAACAATCTATCGGGATTTCCTAGGTGCTGATTAATTACCCATTAATTTATATTCACGAATACTTATCTTCATTTCTTACCTTATCATTTATATCAATGGACTGTGGATTTGAAACTCCTTTTATTTTAGATTTTTAGTATTTAATTAAATAAAGCAGTGATATGAAGAAATTGCATAAAATATTGTTTCCGAGATAAGCGTTTTGTTGTCTAGCTACTTATGCCGTAAAGCACTTACTACCGAATGAAAGATCATAAAATAATAGCCTAGACTGGACCTATATTTCTTTTCTCCATTTTAAATACTCCAAACAATGGTAAGGTTTTTCATTATCCTTCTGATTCGATTTGTAGTAAAAATAAAACTGTCAGGCTTCTCGTGATGTCTGTAAGTCCCTCTTTCTTTCGCGAGATGATGCCGACGTAATGCTGAGAAGAGACTGTTTGATCGCATTTGCATATCAGTCTTTCAGTCTCTCGTCTCGTCTTGGCTATCGTCTTGTCGCGAAATATACATACCAATAGAAAGAAACACATATATACCTATACATATGGCGGTAGATATATTATACATGTACATTGGCACCCACAAAATATATTCCCCTTCCTTTCCTCTCTCTCCCTTGAGGAGGACCTCATCAAAACGTAAATTGGGATCTTTTTAGAACTTCGTCGAGTCCAATGGTTGGCTCGTGGGCGTGTGAAATGGAAGGAATGAGGAGAATGCGAGGAGGGAATGAGGAAAGCAGGGGGGGGGCGAGATGGAGGTGGGGAATGGAAGTTGGCACCCACGAATCCAATGAATGTGAACGGAAACGGAGCTTAAAGGCGCGGAGCGAGCGAGCTGCGCCTGGATTTATTTTACCAGGGCGAGAAGAAGATACACTGGCTGGCTTTAGATGTTTAGAGGCAGTATGGAATGCATATTTTCTCCCTTACTCAAAATTTTGCCAACATCATTTCATGCAGGCGGAGGATCCATCTAGGCTCGAGCGTCGGTTGGTCTAGTTTACAGGTTGAAATTCCAAAATTGGAATTTCAGTGTACGTTTTTTTCTGCTGATTTCAACAATGGATGTTACAACTATCCAATTGGAATCTTTATTGGAAAAGCCTCATTGATTCTGGCTAATGAAACGCAATTTTTGCGGATCTCAGTGGCTTTGTTGAAATTTTATATACTGTCTGTAGAATTTTGTAGTAACATGCTTAATTTTATTGACGCAGAGCGATATATTTCAATCACCTACTAACAACTAGAATGGAATCTTTGTTTAAATTTCACCTTGGAAACAATGAGACAAACCGTCTGTAGCGAACAGAGTCATCATTTTGTAGTCACGAATATCATAGTTAGTATTCATTATTGAAAGAGTTGAAGAGCGCGAACAAGAGAAAATAGATTTATGAGTTGTGCCTCTGCATCAAACGGCACGATTTTCCAATAAAAGGTTATCACGAGGGGGTTATGATAGCTGTTCGCAGTTTACTGGCACCCGTGTGGAGCCATGGGAATGAGACATGCAAATTTGCGTGTACTCTACTCCGAGTTCCTCCCTTTTGTTTTTGAATTCCCTCTGGATTCTTTCATTTCGTGTCTTCATAGTTTGAAGTACTCGCTTCGAATGGCGAGAGAAAGAAGACTCTCAAAACTGACTTCAAACAGACACAGTACAGTATTGTGAAGGTACTGAGAGCGACTATAGCATGTGGTTTTCACGATGGAAACTGTGTCACGCTCTTAGGCTCGATGCACAATAGTCCGGCCAAAATAACAGGTCAGTTGAAATATCCATCGTTGATTAAGAAATTTCTGAAAAGTAGAGTTTTTTTACGATCGTATGATTTAAAAAGAGGCCACCAATATGCATTCTCCAGTCACGCGATTCTATCCCTTACTGGATTGAACGTTTTTATTGATTGGTTGTGTTTATGACTGTGAACTACGCTATTACTTTGTACCAACTCCAAGAGTATTGGTTGACCAAAGCAATAATTGATATATGATTTGGTTCTTTCCCGGCGTATGATACTAATGAAGTCTTCACGGGTTTTCCACCAGGTTAGGTCCTTCGTCCTCAGGGCATGGCGGAGGTAGCCATCGAAACGTCGGCAAACAACTACCTAAGCTGGTGGAAAACCCGTGAAGACTTCATTAGTAATAGTTGGAACTGGGCGCTGTTTTCAAATAATTATATTTCAAATCGAGGCATGAATAAAATGTAGCCAATGTGCGTCGTACTAAGTTATCTAGAGTCATCTGAACGGACTTAGGACTCGATTCAGTTCAATTGTATATTGCACTAGGGCTGACCCATTGCCCCGCTTCCTCTCTGGTCTCATGCTCTTTCTTGCCACACGAATCATCGTTTTGCGTCAATAAGCCGCGCTTATTGTTTGGATAATACACATGAATCAATACTGCCATAGTGTAACATTGCGCTCTCCTAGAAAACTGTAATTTATGTGATAGAATATATCGTGAAACGTAACCACTCAATGTTGCGTATCCATGGCAGTCTGGGAGTTCCAATTTCATGAATTGTTTGGCGGATAATGCTGAGTAAAAGCTGAAAATGTGTTCTCAAATTTAGCACCAAATCACTTTTGGCCATGAAAAATTTTCACTGAACGGCGCGTTTTTTATTGCGAACATGTGTTTAAAAAGTTAGTTTAACCTCGTGGACTCTAAGATCATGCGCGTAGGTACAGACTCTTTGTTGGTTTACTCACTGGGTGCTTGCGTAAATATTTGGTGTCTTTAAACTCCTACGAAATATACAGAGAATTATTTAATCATCAAATCCTTGCCAATTTAACTGAGAATCATCCAGTCCAGGTAGATAAATTATTGTCAATGTTACAGAGCTCAACCGTGGATTCGTATTAAACTTATGAGTAGTGAATGTAAATATAGAAAAATGCTCCCATTTATTCTCAATATAGAAATGAAATCTATCATTGAAAATAAAAAAAGGATTACTCACCTAAAGGTTACTATTACTAAAGATTACTAAAGGATTTAATCAGTGCAGTGGATTTAGTAAGATGCCTTCGTCGATTCTAAAATTTCAGGCTTAAATTATTTCCCACCTCCGGAAACGAAGTGTAAAACATGGGAAATAGTTTGAAAGTTAGCTGTAGTATGAGAAAGAAAAGAAGTAGCCAACGGATGATTGATCTTCGAGGTGCTTCCTGGTTGGTTAGTTCTGGTGAAAATCAGTGGTAGAAGTCATTTAGGAATAGTTTCTTATGATTATTATTTTTGGAGAATGTAGGGAGACTGGAGATATATCGAAATTAGCCTATTCTCATTGAAAGGTGACAAGGAGCACAGATTTAACGTGTATTCCGACGGACGGACGGAGTATTTCACTTGAAGTACTCTTAACGTTGACATCAAGTGGGGAACGGGAATCCTCCGAAGCATCCGAGGCCGTTGCCTTGAGACCCTTACCACCGAACCAGAGCGATCACTATCGCCCTTTCACCATTGCACCGTCTCCTTCGTTCCACTCACCCGTCCGAGCTTTATCTCCGAAACCCAGACCATGCAACCTACTTGTTGTGGGCGTTCGCCCTCGGATATGCACAGTGCTTGGAGTGGGCGATATCTCTCTTCCCTCTTTACTTTTCTCACTCCGAAGAAGAGGAGAAGAATATATACAACGGGACGGAAAAACTGGCGGGGTTTTCGGACCGCGTCGGTGTAGCGGGCGGAGGCGCGTCAGGCCGCTTCAATGTTTATCGTCGTTATTTTGTGAGAGGGTGCGGTCCCGAAGAAGGCCGCCCTTTGTGAGGGGGTGCGGTACCACCCCTTTGCCCACCCCCCTCTCCGAAGGAAGAGGAGGGGCGGAGCACGACGGGAAGGAAAGAAAGCCAAGGAATGACGCCGCCGTCCGTCGCACTCCCCGCAGCACATTTGCCGAAAACACGGTCTGTTTGGTTAGGAGGCGGTGGTAACCGTTGCACACAATATCTCGGGGAGTTAATGGATTTTTTCGTCCTGGCGTATAAATATCGCCAGCTTTTACCCAATTGCGGTTCTTTACTCTTATCTTTTGGGTGGGTTTTTTTCGTGCTCGCTTTTGGGTCGCAAAATTTCCGTTACTTGGTGAGTTTTTTTTTCCTTATAATGCCATATGATCAATTGGTGGCATTTGCTAGGGAGAGAAAAGGGAGGATGCCGTCTTTAGAAATATCAAGTATTGAATAGCCGTCTATACAATATAAAGATTTACTTTATGGAGTTTTAGCCATGCTTTCCGAGAAAATGGTTCTCTGTGTCATGACTGAATGGTTCTCTTGAACGAAGTTAGCTCTGTATTTCTTCTTCTTCTTTGGTCTTCGATCTGTCAATTTGATTTGCAGCAACTCTCCATTCCTTTCGTGCATCTGCCTTCCTCTTCATTTTGGCGTAGGTTTTGCATCCCACTTCCTTCATTATCTGTATCAAATATTGCAGACGTGGCCTCACTCTAGTTCTCTTTTTTTTACTTTTCCCTCGATTATCAACTTCAGGAGCCCTTCGTGTCCCATTAGGTGTCCAATAAGCTCTTCTTGTCTCTGGCCTAAGGTTTTCTCCAAGCTGCGTTTTTCATCTACTCTATGCAGAACTTCTTCATTTGTCACCTTGCCAGCCCATCCGATTCTTAGCATGCGCCTGTAGCACCAGAGTTCAAACGAGATTATTCTTTTCTTCTCTTCTACGCCTAGAGTCCATGTCTCACTCCGGTAGAGCATTACACTACATATATAGCCATAGAGCATACACTACATATGTATTTAAGGAGCCTCCTCCTTATTCATCCAACTATGTATTTATCCAATTAAAATTCAAGCCAATAAATTTCCCCCTCGTAGAATTTACTGTGCTTTGGAAATGCAAAATGAGCATGACACATTACTGGAATCCGTTGAGCATTAATGAAAGGTTGAAAAATTCGGTACATTAAAGGATGTTATGAAAGAAATTTTGCAAAATTGAAATGAATTTTATTAACAATTTCTTTCTTTGATCAGTTTTTCAGTTCAAACTTTTACCTTATAGGACCTTTTAAAGTCCATATCGATTTATGTATATTAGATACATTAAACTACAGTTGACGATTGTTGTGAAAATTATCTTTTCGAGACTTAATGAACACCCACGTGCTATCAGTTGTTAAAACTGTCCCCCAGTGTTTGACTGTCAACTCTGTTCCAGTGGAGGGGTATGAAACTCTGAGAAATGGTGTACGCTTGTTGAGAAATGGTCGTGGGACAGAAATGGACATAGATGGCTAGAAATGGATAGAAATGGACAAAAATGGATAGAAATTGACATAAATGACTAGATTGGTCAGAAATGCGGTGTACACTTGTTTTTGAAGTTGCGTACCCCGAAGTCGGTTCCAGTATTGTTAGCAGCGAATTTGTCCTTTTGCAAAATTCCTGAAATTATGTTCCATTCTTACTCTCTTCTGTTTAGCCATCAATGCTCGAGCATGTCCTCTAAATGGATAAGTGTTTGCATACTTCAGACGACGGTACAATTGAATGTTGTAGACCATGGGTCTTATAAATTATATCCTTCGTTTTTACTGGGGCCATTCTGCAATTATAACCTCTATTAGCTTTGTAACCCATGTGAGCGGCATTGCATTGATTCTTAAACTCCAATGTTTATAATTTCAAATGTAGAATCCATCATATCTCTACGAAACAGTATTTTTATCAGAGCTTATTGTTACCGTAATTTTGTAATGCTTAGCAGTTGATTCACATTTTTGATTCTAACTGTATCCATTCAAATACAACGATGAAAATCAAATCATAAATATTTTGAGAAGACCTTCCTTGAAGATTTGTCTATTTGAATATAAAGAATGGCTCTCCATTAAGATTTGCAAATGGAAAATAGATGTAGCTCTGCCACGTTCACGGTCTGGGCATTATTCTTGTCACATTACGGTGAATGAAGATATCGATCGGGATTTGAGGCTTACTTGCAAGATGTCCTTGGGTAAGAAGGTGAAAGGGTTGGGTTCTCCGCACATCTTCTCGAATACCTGAGTGCCATTTTGAGCAATGCATGTAATGCCTTAAGTGCCTGCTTAAGCATTCAGCTTAAACCGTGTGTTCATGCATGGATTCGTGAAGTAACTGGCCGGGGTCCATCCTGTCATTCGAGCTTTATTCGGGATTTCATTAGAGTTGACAATGATGAACGGGATGTTTGTAATTCTTCTTATTTTCCTAAATTTATCGTATGCTTATTGAAAAAAGCTCGCTAAATATTCACCCCACTTACAATTATTGATTTATTTCCTTACATTTGAAGCATGAGGAGAGTGTTTTAATTTTATTTTCTAAAATCGGTTTTCTGGAATGACAATTTCCCGGAAGTTTATTTATGGTCCAATTTCATTATTTTTTGTCGATTGTTGGAAGAGCTTTGAACTTTTTTGGGTTACAATGTAAAGCGTTACAGTTACTATACTACATCTACGAGCTATAAGCATTTTTTGTCTGTTATCTATTTAGAATTGTTATTGGTGGTCATAATAAAATTTTCTATATGCGTTCTCAGCTTAGTCTATTGCATACTTCCGCTAAATATACCCTTTTTGGTGATGCATTGTTAGTTCTATGCATTGGTTCTTGTATCATAAAAAAATAATTTTTAAAGTGAGATGTGAAATCATATTAATTTTTAATATTCTTTGGCATCTGAGAATTTTATGCGTAGAAGTGTTTAAAGTTAATGTGATGTTTGGCTAGCTGAGTAGTTGTAAAGAACTTGTGGAGGAACATCGTAGAAATGACTTTTTTTTCAAATAAAATTATTAAGTGGCCTACCATCATGAAGCAATATACCTTTTCGTCGGTGTCTCTATTTTTACCCATTGTTCTGTGGTCAAGATTTTGATAACTCCAATGATGGGTAGGCGAGGAAGCATGGATAAAAGAATTCAAGAGTTTGCTGGGAAAAAAAAGTTGATGGCTTTAAAGACGGAGAACTAGCTAAGGAATCAAGAAATGGGAAGTCATATGAGAGTGAAAGGGACATTTTACAGTTTCTTTTGAACTATCTTTAAATTAATAGTATCGTCCGGAAGAGGAAGTGTATACAGACGTGTTCATGAAGATAGCTCCGCGGAGAAAGAACTTTTTGGGTCCTCAGGCTGGCATTTCACGACTGTTACCAAGAGAGAAAGGAAACGAGAGAGAGAGAGAGAAAGAGAGACGTTGAGAGGCGACGAAGTGACGAAAGTGTTTTAATGAAAACATTTCACTTCTCGCCTTATCTTCCACGCTTCCCCGACGCTTTCAGTCTGAGTTTTTTTTTGTTTTTCAAAACATGTCCTCTGAACGATGTTGTAGCACATTATACCCTTATCTTCTCCAGTTCTCGTTTTTTTTGTTCCTCGCGGGAATCTAAAAGTCGATAAATCATTTCGGGCCCTTCAGGATTCTGCTTTCGTTTTTTTTTGCAATTGATCTCCCCACTGGAGAGATCGGTTAGTAGTTTACGACCCGTAGATAGTGTGTCATTAAGTCTAGATATTTTCTCCATTGCTGTCATCGCAGTGATGAAAAACAAAAAAAATGAAAAACGAATGCTTGTTTAGTATAACTTTAGTACACCTGTTTCTTTTCGCCTCTATTCTATCGGTCGGGTAAAACTGGTTGAATTAAATGCATCTGAGTATTTGTTAAACAATATTGATGCGATCATTTTTTTACATTTCAATGGCAATAAACTATGCAGATGACTAATACAGAGTGTAAAAATAAGGTGAGGCCAAACTTTTACCGAATATTCTCACGCTTGGAAGAATAAAATATGTTACATTTATGGATATGGTTCCGGAAACACTTTATTTCCATGTTAGAACTCATTTTATAAAATTCTTATTAGCACGTTTATCATGCAAGACACTTGAAACTGTACGTTCCTGTGTACCAGGATCTTGAAAGACTTATTTTTGGGGGCATGTGAAACCTCTTGTGGGTCGAACCCTGTTTCAAGATGGGGATAGACGCCTGAATCGTGGAAGGCTGCAAAACCATACACATAATAATATTCCAGGGATATATCAGTGCATGCGGAAGTCAATGCGATGGCTGGTTAATGTATTTTCTTTGCTTTAGGAGATTATTTTGAACATTTGATTCTGTGCTGGTAGGTTCTGTTCCCGTGTGTTTACCAGGATTAATATTTTATCAAGAGTTGTATAAAATTGGTACTAACGTGGAAGTTTCAGGACCCACATCATTGTGACATATTTTCTTTCTCTAGGTGAGAGGATGTGACCTGAAAGTTTGGCCGAACCTTATTGTTTACTCTCTGAATTTATCTTCGTATATGCATATATTGTGCCAAATAGCGCTTTAAAGAACACCCATGAAATTTAAATGAAGTTTAAATACCTGCTTAAAATATAATTTTTTCAGAGTACCCTATTGGTGAATAAGTTGCCGAGTTTGAATTTATATAGAAACAGCACTACAGTTGGTTTATGCGTATTCTTTAATAGACGAAGCACCTAGCTCCTTCCTTTTACCCTCCAGAGTGAAGCAACTTCATTTCCAAACCTTTAAGCCATATATTGAAATCTTGGGCATTCGAAGGTGGCACTTCCTGTCTCTATTCCGCATGGAAACTTACTGTTATCCGCTGCGTCATTTCGAGCGCCGCTCACCTCCCATTGAACTTGGTATATTCATACTGCCGTGCCATTTCAATCCCGAGCCCGCCCTCACATTCTATTTCCACCATCGCGCGTGTGTGGCCCTCTTCATCGAAGACCTTTTTTTCTTGTGTACGCGCATTTATAGATATTCAGGCGGCGAGAAATATGAATACGGGCGGGCGATGGGGCAAATACACGCCCAAGGATATTGAGCGCCGCGAATAAAAGGCCGTTCCGCTCCCGTGGCTTCTCCGCTCCAGTCCACAGAAGAGGAGTCGCGCTCGCACGCATTGGTGGCACACTCCCGCCCCGCGGTCGTTCGTTTTTCTTCTCGGGCGCCGCTCCCGGCGAAGTGGCACGTAGCCCTGCCGTGAAAATTCTCGTTCCTCCTTGACGCAGGGGAGTCCCCCTCTCCCCGCGTATGCGCCCTTTTCCTTCGCATTTATGTCACTTACCCCATCTCCCGAGCCCATTCCGTCTCTCGAATTCACATTCGAATGAGAGGGAGCAGTGTCACCGGCGAGCGATCCCGGCGCCGTATCCACGAGGGCGGTATTTCTAGGGAACTTCGAATGTGAACGGTCTTGGTTCGGGTGAGGATGAGGGAGAATGGGAAGAGTTGCGAGAGAAAGATGTCGTTCAAATTGAACGAGAGAACGGGAGTCAGGAAGACGGAGAGGGAGAGAGGTGAGAAGATGGCGGAGGTAGGGTGGCGCACACGGATGGGAGTTCCCTCCTCACATTTTAATGCTTTTCCGTTTGGGAAGGGTGGATGACAATGGTGTCGTTATATGGACGACGTTTATTCTCGCGGACCCGTGCGGCCGAATTTTTTTGCTAAACTTTTTTTACCCTACTCCTCGCCGTGCACTTGGACTTTTTTCTAGACTCCTCGAGAATGGTTGTGTGCAGTGTTGGCAAGCTTCAAGGGTCCTGATATTGTGCAGAAGTTTGTGTGGCGCGACTCCTCCATAACATTGAAGAAAGACGTTTCAACCTTACACTTAAATGTGAAAAATCTGAGCGTTTTAGTAGAACTCAGCAGTCATCATCTCCATTATCGAAAAATTCTGGTAGATTTTGGCATCAAACCACGCTCGGTTTTTATTGGTAGAAAACTTTGATGTAGGTCGATAAAATCAAAGAACTAATCATTCTCGATAATTTTATTTTATTTCGCTACTCTTTCCAATTTTTTTGCAGCTCTGATATGAGCAACGCTATTGATGGGAAAGGCTGAGGAATTTGACGTGTCTAGGTGTCTCATGGCCCTGCTGTTTGGGTATGCACGGTTCACTTCCATGGGGATGCTGAGGCTGATTTGCATAAGCTTTGTTGTTTCGCCGTCTTTACGTTCCCAAACGCAAATAATTGGAGACTGGGGGGAATTAATTAACAGAGGCAGCGAGCGTGAGTGAATGCAAAACTTCATGATCACTACATGACGGCGAGTCGTGGCGTCCACAGGGTAGTTGCTGAAACGGCAATAAAATATTCTTAGTGCTGAGGCGTATTTCAAATTATTTTTTGCTTATTATAAGGCAATTTAAACCAAATAATTTTTTAGAAATACGGGTGAATAATTGCTATAGTAAAAGGTACATGCTTTATATATATTTAAAAGGAAATAAGTACTCATTTCTTTCCGCGGGAATGTAGACCCCAGTCTGGTCTCTTCTCACATTTTTACAATGAATGCTTTATTTGCTTGAAAAATATAACATTCTCATAAGTTTCATGACAGTTTTCTCCTAGAATGTGCCTTTTCCATAAGAGAATTTGAATTTAACCTGTCAAAAATTTGAAAAAATACTTCGCAAGGTTTATGACGTAAATAATACGTTCTTATAAATTGGTGTGTATATATTTTAAACAAAGTATTACTTGGGAAATGTCAAAAGAAACAAGGTCTTGCAGAAAGAAGTGAAGATTAAATTAAAATTGTTGCTACAATATTATTAGGAATGGTGTGTGCTCAATAAAGTTATATGGCCGTATTCATAGATTTCAGCTAAAACGGCTAGTAAGGTGACTATCTTAGTCGGCTACTAAGAACACTTAGTCGCGCACTAAAATATGTTATTCATAGATTATTTCCAGTGAGCTAATGGGAGCTACTAACTTAGCTACTATCGCCACTATCGTAGCAGAGTACATAATTTTAGGCAGCGACTGCCGTAAAAACAATGAAGCAGCGCTTGGCAACACTGCCACTGGATTTATTGGACGTGAATTCATATGTCATGCATTAATATTGCTTATTCAATAAAGAAAATCTTCGCTGATATTTTACTTTAAAATATGTTTTTAATCGTTTTTTTATGGATAGTTCCTAAAATTTAACTCTTTCTGATATCTTTCTCAAGTACTATATATATCACAGCCAATTGTAAGTTTAAATCCCGAATAAATATGTAATAAATGTACCATGGGAACGTCTCGGCATCATTTAGTTTATTTCTTTATTCTTTTTTCTACGATATCTCGAAAAATACTCTTAAGAATGAAAAAAGTCTGAGGTAATCTTCTTTATCCGATTCATAAATGGATAAGAAACTACATTATTGACGAGGGACGAACAAGAAAAAAATACCAGTATCGGGAAGTTTATAGTTATATTCATTTTGCAATGGCGCTGTCTTTAAATTCTCTAGTTCGTCCATTTTTTAGCATGTCATCGAAATTCCGTCAAATCTGCTACAATAAACTTTGTTTGTTGTTGTACTGAAAAATCCGGATTAACATGCTTGTCATAAACATTATTTTTTGTCACACGCAGTGTGATACACCACAAACTTGCACAGATCCTTCATAAAATCAGTAAAATCATTTAGCCGTAGTGCAGTTTCACCGAATCAAACTTTAACTAACTCCCTCCAATCGCATCAAATGAAGGAATCAGTCATGTTCAAACAGAGGCAGGTCATTTGAGAGGTATTCACTGTTCCGTCGATAAAAAAACTCAAAAGGCCAAATGTTTGCCTTTGGTGAATGTCTAATAACTGTCATTTACACATAAAATGTCAAATTCCTCATGTCTTACAGACTAATCATCATTTTCTAGACGAAAAATGAACATGCACACGGTACAACGGACATTGTCACTGTTTAATCTGAATACCTAATTGTCTCTTCACGAATTTTTTCTGAGCATTAAGTGTAGCGAAACTGATTTCACTTAACTACTAGGGAGAAAAAACACAAAATAAAACGCTGTAAATGACTGATGCACTAGAAGAACATTTTTATCACTGTGAACCATACGACGCTCTGTTACCTAAACATAAACGAAACGAAACAGAAATTTACGACAGAGTGTAAATTGGCCAGCACTCTGATGTAAGTAGACCTGCTATTATCATAGTTACCTTTGCGAAATCATTGCAATTTAATAAAAAAACAATTGTACGTCTTTATATCAATATAAGACACATTTCTATGACAACCCAAGAGTAGTGTGCTCGGGTTCATTACACCTAACTTGATGCAGTAGTCACGACAACTAATATGCACTTGTAATTTGTTTACGAGGCTTCCTTTTCGACGCATTTTGTTTCAGATTGGCTGTATGCTCGAAGGTTATTCATTTAATTTCACGAAAAAACAGCATTATGGCCCAAAGATTTGATAATGAAATTGGCATCCTCAAAAACAGTCATCAGACACACACACTGATTTATATACCATAATATGCTGTGAGGCGTGGGTAGTACTGATGAAACGAGATGAAGAAGCGGTGGTAAGCACCTTCCGACACTCAAAACCACTATAGTCACTTCACGTACTCGTTCTTTTTCGTTGAATCAAGCACTCATGAAGTACAACTGAGTACCACAACACGGTTTTGCAAGCAAAGAGAAAATAATTAAAATTTTGAGTGTGATCCAGCAGCAATACTACACGTCGCATCCGCCAGACTTGAGAAAATCAATGCCACCAGTATCTTAACTGTGGCACACTTGGCGCTGCTGATCTTAATGGCTGTCTATGAATACAATTTTGTTAGTTGGTGACTAGTAGCGCGCTACTAAGCCGATGGTAGCTCTCTAAGGAATCGGCCGAAATGAATACGGCCGATTGAGATTTATTTATGAGCTGGTCGATTTAAGTAACAAGAACATGCCTCATTTTGGTGAAATAAAGAATAAAATATTGTAGAAAGAGTTCAAAGGTCAACCATGAATTTTGCAAGGATTAGTGAAACAACTTAATAGTAAGGGAAAAGACGAGATACTGAGTAGTGAGCATTAGGTTCATAACAATTGAGGTTATACTTTTTCTTACCAATGGCGTTTCTTATAGCGTACAATATATTTTATCTTAATTTTTCAAAATTCAGAAGCAGGAAGTGTGTAATCAGTTGTTGAAATCCTAGTTATTTTACCAATATCTGTCTAAGAGTAATCGAAGATGAGCTCATTTAAATTTTTAGGTAAAAATCTATAATAAGCTATATTTTAATCCATTATCTCATGGCGAGGGGAAACTTTAACCTAAACATGATATAACGCTTCCGTTGTGGTATTTAACATTAGAGCGTTGCGGCTTTAAATCATGGGTCTCAGAGCAAATGTAGGTGCACGTAATATTCCTGAGAATTATCTTTTGATAAACAATGATAAAAGGCTTCGCTAATTTTTTTTGTTTGATTTACGTCCTGAGACGTGAACCTATTTCGGTGAACTCATTCCTTAAACCTTCAAATCATTTATTTTACCATTTTAAGCCAGTTTACGTAAGCATAGCTCGTTTATAGTCGGAAAAATATCTCCTTATGCCACCTTAATCGCTTCCACGGCTTATTTGTCTTCGCAAGTACCTCATTTATTGTACCGATTTACGCTTCCATTGCGTTTTATTTTTTTTTTCTCCTCGCAGCGAATTACTCTAATGCCGTTGAACCGCCGCGGATGCCGGCATTAATTCCCACTCCCGAGTTCGGTCCGAGTCGGGGAAGAAATGTCGAATTACATCCGGGCCTTATCTCCTCGAGAACTCGCCATACCGGCATTGTGTCTTGTAGGGCGGGGGTAAGGGGGGGGGGGAATAAAAAGAAAGGATTTTTCTTGCCGGCGGGTGCGTGCTCCGGACGAGGCATAATTTCTACGCCCCACCAATAGGGTGGGGGTGGGGTTGGCGACTTCCCCGGGGTGGGGAGGCTGGTGGGAGGGGAAAGTGGGGGGAGGAGAGGCGGGGGGAGGGAGGGCGCTGCGCTCCGCCTCCTTGTGATAAAGCAGTCACGCAATCTAGCGTGGAGGAGAGGTGGATATTCTTCCGGCCAGAAGTCGACAAAATGGGAAAACGGAAAAATATATAGGTTCGCCGGCTGGCCGCATGAGAAGGCCTTTTAATTCTTATTTGACAACTCATTGATTCTCCTGTGACTTAATTAGGTTTCATCTCTTCGGATATCGAATTCTGTGCAGGCTGAAAAAAAAATGAAGTCTACCCTCTCATTTGGGCTGAGCTTTTCCCACGATCGCTGCTGTATTCACGGCATAGATATCCATTTCATTGTTTGTAGGTTTTCTTTTGGTGAATGCTTCCTTGGCTTTCAAGAATGTTTTGGTGATTTTTACCACGATTGTATCTTGGCGTTAATTGTTTGCCTTAGATATAAATTGATTTTATAATAACTCGCGGATATCCTCTTTCATAATTAAGGTTTCAATTAATTTTTGTCGTTGATCTCATTGTTTTCGAAGCTTTTGTCCATGTCCATCACTTAGGGATTATGTTCCTCTTCTGTGATTGTGAGCTATTTTTTGCGATCCTGAGATTATTTTCTCTTGAGAAGCGTGTTGCTGGGTGCTTATTAGATAACAATACACGTTTCACTTCAAGCGTGAAATTAAAACATATTGAACGTAGCCTCATCCTTCATTAAAATATTGCTGTTGCGATGTAGCCTGGATACAGCCAATTAGTGTCAAACTTGATGTTTGTATCTCAAATTTTGAATAGCACAGGTAGCTACTTGATATTAGATGTGGCACGGAAAATTGAATTTAATAAGTGTTTACTAGTTATGCGCAATGAAACGTTGGCCATATTAGAACTGCCCCGTTATTCAGAATGAAGAGAGTCAGGAAAGATATTTCTTCGTTTTTTTCTGTCTCTCCTCTGAAATGACGTAATTTCTATTCATTGCTTTAGTTTGGTATTTTTATCTTATTTTGCTGGATAATTTTTTGAAATGAACTGTGTAGAGCCCTTTCATTTTAAGATGAACAAAGAGTGATTATGGTATAACTAGTGAGTAACATTTGTTTAGTACGGAAACAGGATACATTTTTTCCTAGATTTAGGCTTATAAAAATTATTTTGCTTTAGCCTGGGGATATTGTCTAGGAATTAGCCTGGGGATATTGTCTTTCGAAATAGAGCTTACTGGAGATGCGAAGGATTGTGAATGCTTCAGGAAATGCCTTTCGACACATTAACGACAAACCTGAGTGGATAATTTGTTTCATTACGCTCATAACGAGATGGCGTAAAAGTTTTAATAACATTTGGCTAAATATATTGCGCCGTGTTTTTTTTTCAAACGCTCCTCTTTTTCAGATGTTTGACGCTTGATCAGTTCTTGATTTTTTCTCATTTTTGACATTTTTTGCTGTTTATGCCAAACGCGCTGAGATTTTTTTTCCCTGAAATTTATTGTTGTTTGGACAAAGAGTTTTTTGATGGCTCTTCTACCTATGTAAATGTTCGTTTTTGCATATATTTCTATGCGCAAATATTTCATGACACTTTAAAATTTTATATATATATGTTTTTTGTATTCCTCTTTTCACCTGGAAGGTTTTTCCTCGTTTTAAGTTTAAACGCTACTCAGCATCCTCCATCACATCTTCTCATCAACTCCTCACCATTCCATCCGAATTCCTTTTTTCTGCTCTTTCCACCACGGCTGTCTTCCTCTGCTGATCTTCTCTTTTCCCATTCTCATTTAATCTCTTCCTCCTGAGGTCCCCAAACAAAGACGTGGAAGGCGATATTAGTATGCGTTTTCTCCGTGGAGTTGAATAATGTGTCAAGCAGTCACTCAAAACATAAGAAACTACTTCCCCGGAAATATCCACGGGAAAATATTCCTTCCTTCTTTAACACAATTTCATAGCCGTCAGTCGCTTTCATACTTCCCCGGTTCCAAATGGGGAATTCCCGCTTTATCCTACCAGAAATCTACCGAGGTGGAAAAAGTGATAGCTCATCTTTGCTGAGGCTCATAGTTCATCCCAATTCGGATGACCTTGTACTGTTTTGTTGATTGACGGATTTGGGCTAACTCCAAGAGGTGAGGAGGTTCTGTAATACTTAATTGGTACATTTAATATAGCTACGTATATTAGACCTGCGGGGGTACGGTTTGGACCTGTGGTAGCGTGTTCTACTCCCATTCCGAGGGTCGTAGGTTCGAGAATAGTGAAAGAGGAAAGGACCTCATGGAACACCATACAGAAAAGAAGAACCGGATGGATTGGACACATTGTCAGTCACAGAGTTTGTGAAAAACTTAATTGAAGTTGAAATAGAGGGAAAAGTCCTCAGGACTAAGTTCATGGACTTAAGTGAACATAGGACCTAGCAGTAGATAGGGAAGGGTGGAGGGCTTGCAGTCGACCAATCTTTGATTGTTTGAACGTCCTGTGATGATTAGTACTGCACTGAATATAAAAATATCCATGCATAGCATGCCAGTTCGTAACTAATTTAGCCATACATTTGACGATATATGCCTTCCTACATGACCAAGGCCGGGGGAAAACATGTATTTCTGTTCCAATACCAAGCCATAATGCTTTTTTAAGGACATTTGCACGAGATACTTTATAGCACATCCTAAATTAGCATCTTTTTCCTTAGTGCGAGATTACATATTCGGTATTTGAGCAGGGGCTATTTTTTACTTGTCGTACATGCACATTTTTGCGCAGGAATTCCTTACATGAATCAGTTTTAAATTCATATTCATACGTACATACGAAAGGGCAACATTTTACCTCGAGTAAAATGGCTTTTGGACGGGATTTCTCGTTAATCAGCTTATTTTATAACCACTACTCCCAACCTAATACGTTAAGCCCTGCCGTCAGCAAGAGAGATTCAGATACTTGTGTGATATATAAGAAATATTGTCCACAAATACCCAGTATGAGTTTAAATGGACCGAAGTTGATAGTGGACTTAACTTGAATGGAATCTTGGATCCCTAGGCTTGTTTCAGTACTCAGCACTCCATCGACTGCCATAAGTGTTCTTTAATTAGAGCGGAGTGGCATGTTTATGTCCATTTTCCACTGGAAAAAAAGGGAGAAGAAAAGGTATCATTGAGGCAAATATTCTCAGGAGCAGTTATTTCCTTTTTCCCGGACATTAATTCTCCAACGCTGTTGTCGTCATTGTAGCAGGGTTCAGCAAGCCTTACGATCCAAACATTTGGAGCACAACTTTGGTATTTTATGGATCGCGCTGGAATTCCAATGTATTCCACGAATTTTTTCTCCTTCCTCTAATATTTTCCCGGTCCCCCTTCCCTAATTCCTGGCGTAGATCCGTCTTCTTCCTCGCGACCGTGGGCTCTCAGCCTCGGAAGACAAACTTCAGCCAACCTGTCCTACCTTCCAAACATAGCGGTCCCTCCCTTTCCGAAAGTCGCTCGGATGTCGGGAGAATGACGAATGCACAAAGTCTGACGGGATTGGAGAACGGCGGGAGAAAAATGGGGGAAACGATCGCGGAGGCGGAACGAGAGGAGGAGTGAGGTCTTGTGAGCACTTGTCGGCAGGTTCGATCTGGCAACGCTGCGAACCAATCCCCTTCCCCCACCCCCCAGCCACCCCGTGTACCCAACCAACCACCCACACCACCCCTGGAGCGCAAGGGTGGAGAGGGACAGAGAAAAGTGAGAGATGGGGAGGGTGGTGGGGGTGACTTGTGTTTCGGGGAAGGGGATCTTTATGTGGCATCATTAGGGTTAGACTCTGTCGTAACGTCGCCACGGTTCGGCGTGGTAGGGACTTGACTTGTGAGCGTGTCGCAGACGGTCGGGGAAGCGTTTAAAGAAGCGGGGAGGGAAAGTATAGAGGAGGCGGCGAGAAAGATACTGTTTCTTCTCTAGGAGTTAAATGCCGTCGTCGAGGGAGGACATAAGGGAAGAAGAGGAGGGAAGTTTTTGGTTCAAAAGTAATTTTTTTAATTTTTTTCTCTGAAGAAGCTGGATAGCAATACGCTGCGCCCTCCCTGCCTCCCCTCTCCTTCCCCCTTCCACGAAGGCGGATATCATGTGGTCCCGGCGCGGGTGGAGGGCAAGGGAGAGGAAGGAATCATGAGAGACGTTAGGGCTGAAGGAAACGGAGATGGCTGAGGGTGGATCGCGGGGAAAGTGTCGTTTTAGAGGTTTGAATGAGGAATGGGGAGGAGAATGTCACTCGAGGGAATCATAATTACCGTGCCCGGGTTTGAAATAGAGAGGCTGGAATGGATCCAATGGAGTTATGAAGTGGAATTTACACCAGAAATTTTATAATTTCTTCGTCGAGTATTGTTGTAACTTTTCTGTATGTGTTATCATTGTCACATTTTAGAATATTAAGTATCAGAGTAGTATATTGCAGTGTAAAGGAGAGTAGAAGAGGTTAGGACCATATTGTAACACCAAGCAGAAAATAAGAACCAGATGCATTGAACTCACCCTGGGACACAATGGGTTTGTGAGGAACATAATTGAAGGTAAAATAGAGGAAAATTCCCCAGAGGAAGATTTAGGAATATGTTCAGGGACCAAATAAAGAGGAAATACATAGGAAGAAATACCAAGAAGTAAGGGAACTAGCATTACATAGGGAAAGGTGGAGGGCTCTAGTCAACCAATCTTAGAATAGAACGACCAATAAAATGAGAGTAGTATGCAGTTGGTAAGGTAGGACATCGATAATAAAAGCCATTCGCTCTATTTAGGTTCAGGGTAATGTTTTATCAGGAAATGAGCAATTGGTAACCAAGGGGAGGTGGAAATCAAACCGGTGTCGGCTATGGGCTGATCAAATATATCCACAGCCTTGTTACATACGATGCAAAGTGAGCTAAAATCGGAAAAAGCTGGCCGAAAAATGATTTTATTTTGAATGAGGCATTGGCATGTTCATCATCATAGGCCGTTCAGTTCTATGATTGGTTGATTGCAGCCCTCCACGTATCCCTATCTAATGCTAAGTTCCTTACTTCCTGTATACTTTCCTCTTCATTTTGGTTCATGGTCTTATTCCTGGATCTTCCTTTGGGGACTTATCCCTCTATTTTTCCTTGTCTAGTTTTTCACAAATCCATTGTCTTATGGTGTGTATGGTGGCACTTCTTTTCTGTATAGTATTACATATGGTCCTTCCCTCCTCTACTTTTCTGTAAACTTCATCATTTCAGCTCTAAGGTCATTTTTATGACAGTGAACATCTTTGAAGTTTATAAAAATAAGTCACTAACAGCTGCTTTTTCTCGCGAAAACTGTGTTTTGTTCTCGACGCGTTCTACAGTCGCGCGTAAATTTTTCAAACTCTTTTTATAAAAGTGCGTCTTTTGAAACAAACATTTGTGATTTTATGATATGGTTTATCATCAGCACAACTATTTGTTTAACGATTAAAGTTTATTAATTTTTTCTACTTATGTTCCTCACCAAGTGGAAAAAAATCGTCACACTGTTGCGAGTGCTGCATTTCTGGTATTCCCTTCATGGAATGGATATGGGATGTAAAAATCACTGCCATTGCTACCATGAAACGATTATGTGATAAATACTGCCTTTGTTTTATAAATATTCCTAGACAATCATTCATTATATTATCTATACTTGGTCAAGAGTTTTATCGAACATGTTCTTAAACTTGTAAAAGTTGTTTCTTTCGGCGGCGGCGGCGGCTTTCATGTTGTGTGATCTAACTGCCATTTTAATGTGAAAGCCGTTGTCCCATTTATCTGTAGGATTAGTTTGGTGGGCAGTGCGCCCTCTGGATATCCCCTGGTCCTGCCTCGTATATTGATGTTGTACCCGTTACTCTGGCGGGATCAGTGCTTGAGGGATTCACGATTAGCCAGATGCGGCTCCATATGAGCTGGGGATTAGGGCCGCCACAATATCGCTTTAAAGTAAGTTTAATCATCACTTTACATCTTTAACATGTATGTCGTGAAGTACATGTTTTAAAAGAATAATTTGGTTATGTCTCCGGAGTTATTTTATTGTCCAACCTGTTTCGTCGCAAAGACGCCAACATCAGGTAAAATACCGGTCGCCGAAAATTCATAGCTTTAAAAACAATTTAAAAAACGTGGGGAGAAGGACTTCCAGAACCGTCCCTCTCCTTCTCCCCTCGTTTCTGAATTGTTTTTAAAGCTATCAATTTTCTGCGACCTACATTATACCTGATGTTGGCGCCGTTACATCGAAACGCGTTTTAAAATAAACTTTCTCACAGAATGTTACACCGCTTTATTTATTTAATTTCATCACCATATCTAGCCAGACTTAGTTAATTAAACCTGTGATATTGTAATTAATAATAATTTTGGCCATTTCCTTAATTCCTTCATGATAACCCAGCCTCATTTTACTTGTGAATATTTTAAATATTGGTTCAAAATGCTGGGTCTCTGGACTCTACGTTGATGATGCTTTACGCTTTACAAAAGACTGAATGGCCCTTGATAACAAATTATACATTCGTATTCTAAAAAAAAACTGAAACAAATGAAAGAGTTTATTCTTTAGAGATTAACTTTGCGGGAGATAATTAGCGAGCAGATCGTTAAAATCTCTACTCGTACTTATTGAGGATATCAAGTGAAAACATTTAAAGGGATAGAAAACCTGCAGCATTGTTCACAGTTAATAAATATACGTAAAATTACTCATGGAGTGATAATAAAACTATGGAAAAAGCTAGAAAGAATTATTTTTTTCATGAAGTTTTGAAATCCAAAGTCATGAATCAGTATCATTTGAATATCCTTAAAATACCTAATATTTCCTTATCTCTTCAGAAATCTTCCTATTTTTGTAGTATTTTTGCAGCGTGTTTTGCATTGTGTTTTGCGATAATAATTATTCTTGGATGATTTTTGATAGTATTAGTACATTGATCAGTCACTGATTTTAAAATGCCTGGAATCGATGATTGTTTCTTCCTTAAATTTGTGCTGGATGAGGAAGAAATTCTTTTTATGTAGTATTTTTCTTTTGCACTTACTCCAAGGATGAAACGTTAGAAATAATATCGAGCCCGTAATAATATCGAGCCTGTAGGATGTTAAATCTCCAGCGAAATCTTCAGAAAGTACCGTCGCTCACATCTGTGAAGACGTGAGCTTCTATTAGGCTCAAATTCAGGGGCGAAACTAGGACGACGGAATGCAGCATCTGCCGCGTGTGCCTTCCGCTCAGGTTTAATTTTTTTCTCCTTCTGTCGCAGTTTACCAGATCTCTCTCCCACCTTATTCAACAAATGGTTTAGGGATGTGCAGTTTTCTTATCTTGCTTACGGCACAACTACCGCTAAATCCGTTTCTGGTGAAATGAATTTTCCGCCGAACTGGATTGCATTAGCAAATCATTGGAGTATTTCACTGAGCTTTCGGGAATGAAATTGAGTTAAAGGAAGCTTTGACTCTTTTTTCCATTTTTTTATAAAATCGTGAGAGGTTAAAGGCTATACTTTGTTCATTGATGTGCGGCCTAAAAAACGCGTCTCTGAACACGCTCTAATTTATCCTCAAGGGAGTCATATAAGTAGAAAAGTTGCAGTGCCGTGAGGAATCGTAAATTCTTCTCTCTTTGCAGCGGATATACTTATTGAGTATCTACCAGACCTATCCGCTTTAGGAAACACACGAATGAATCCGAATTACCATCATGTTTCTTAAAAGAAAAGGTTCCTCTTTTCATCAAGATGAGGGTGAATTTTTTTGATCACCCTCGACTATATTACCTACAGTTGTATCTCCAGCTGGAAAAATGGCGTTAACTTTAAAATATATATTAATACTTTATTATCATTTGCTCCCGTTGTCATCGTAGCATGAAGCTCAGATCTTACTAAAGTGGAACTTATTTTTATCAGTGCGGGGAAAAGTCTTTTTTATGTAAATTTTATAGGAAATATGTAATTCTCTCACTTGTAAACCAATTTATATAACCAATTGCCTTTTCTTGGCAATCATATTTGCTTCGTCTCAATCCATAAAGATTTATTGTGATATATTTCATTTCCTGAGTTAAAAAGGCAGTCCTGTTCCATGGAGGAAATAAACAAGATTTAAAAAACTCAGATAACTAATTATGTACATATTTTAACCCTTTTTTTCCTCATGTTAAATTAAGGTTTCAAACTAATTCAAACTTTAGATGATGTCAAATATCTCTGGTAGACAATGTCGTCATCTTAGTTATAGAATCTGAAGCTTAATCCATGGCACCGAGGAGAAATGCCGCTGCTCTATGGACTTTTTTCTATTAATAACAAATTAACACCTTATAAAATCGCAGAGCAGCGGCAAAAAAACCCTCCTCTGATGTACATTGTCGAAAGCTTTCTCTTTGCATGGACAAAGCTCCACTATTCTCAAAGTTTTAGCCCATCAAGTGATCGTTAAGTGGAATCATTATATATTGACACTACCCTCTTCATTCTTAACTAGGCCTACACGCTCAAAATTAATATTCCGAAATAGGAAGAAATCTAATTAAGCCAAGAAAAAAATTGCAACACTACACCGAGCATTAGTTAATTTTTTCGAGCCGAAGGCGCATTTCATAAAAGGTGTACCTGAAAACCTTAATGCTAGCTACTAAAACAACACGTCTATTCATTTATAAGCGTTGGTCATTCAATTATGTACCGGGGAAGTAGAACTATGTTAGAAGACTGCTCTCTTTGGTGAGGTCTTTCTTCCCCATATGCAATAACGCATCTCAGAAATGCATAAAAATTTAATGAAGACAAATCCAAGACGAAACTTTATATGCTAAACGTAGCTTAAATTAAATAAACTCTCGCAATGTGGGACAGCGTGATTTTTTTCCTCCAACACCGTTCTCTCCCTCCCGCTGGCTGGAAGTGGACAAGTTTAAACTGCGGGGTCAAATTAGTATCAATCAAGAAAAGTGGCTGCAGGCGCATTGGTGGGAACAAGAGCGATGGGACACGAGTGGAAAAATTCCCGTGGAGAAAAAAAAGACGAAGAATATGATATGATGGAGGTCTTTGGTGGGAGAAGGAACGGTAGGGGAGGAGAAAGAGGAGGAGGAGGGAGGTGGGTAAAGGAAGGTTGGGGTGGGGGAGAGTGACGCGGAGAGGGAAAATGAAGGGAGGGGGAGAGACGTGGTGGTATTGTGACCGCGATGCGGAGTTTGTGTGCTTAATGTGTTAAGTGTGTGTGACCTTTTCTCCCTGTCGACTCAATCTTCTCTCGCTCTCCTCCTCCCGACCTCTGCGCTCCCCACACCGCCCTCTCGTTGTCGTGACTGAAGCGTGGTAAGGGAGGGAGGGAAGCAAAGAGAGAAGAGGTGCCTGACCTCTCATTCTATCCCCCTCCTCCTCTCGCTTCTCCTTCTCTCCTCCTCTCCTCACGAGCCTCGCCTCCGAAACCTAGGGGCGCATGAGAGCGGGGAGTAGTACGAGGGCACCCATCCATCCATCGCGAGGATCGGTCGCCCCGGTCGTATGAGCGGAGTATGTGCTTTTGTTGCGGCGAGCCAGCCGTTCAAAGAGGAGACTTCTCTTTACCCCACCCATTCAGCCGACCCCCACCTCCTCCTCTCCCCCCGTCCTTCTACCCCCCCATCCTCCTTTGCCTCCTTCCCAAACCCTCCATTCCATCTTCTTCTTACAGAGAGCTCGTTAGTCGGAAGTGAACTTTGGAATCGTTTACTTTGCTTCGGCGCAGGTGTTTCAATTTAGGAGGTGGATCAAAATGAGAGACAATGCATGTGACCCCAATGCGACCCAATTTCCCCCCGCTGATAGTTCCGACTCCCCCCCACTCCATCCCCCACCGATCGCCCCGTTCACCTGCCGCCGCCTTCGAGTGCGGTGTTAACGTTAGTTGCCCGAGATTTATTTATCTTCCAAAACTAATTGTGGAGGGGTGGTGAGGAGGGTGTAATGAACGACAGCCATTAGAGTGAACGACTTGTGCGTCGCAAGAAATCCAGTCCTCTTCTTAACGTCGGCGCAGGTGATTTTTCCCCTCTGTGAGACGGTTTCGTGTAACTCTTTACTGATCCTGTCACACATAATGCTAGCTTCGGTTTCCGCGGGAATAATTTGCGCTTCATCATGCGTTTATATTTCCAGCCAGTTTTATATTCCTACGATTTTATGCCTGGTAAGTCACTTTTTATCGCCGCGAGTATATTAAGAACTTTCTCGATAGGAAATATGAAACAAATTATATTAATTCACTGAAATGTCATCACTGAATCGCATTATTTCAATGAAATTAATGTCTCTTCGCACATCCCATTTAATTAATTTATGTGTTCTGTAACTATTAATTCTTTTCACACATGTTCTGGAAGTGGGGACGTTTACTTTGGTGACTGGAATGGATACTCATTGCTGCTTTGAGCAACGTTTAATTTTCAGCTTTTATTGAAAATTAAATACATTTAAATTTCCAATCGTAATTTTCTAGTCTCCGCTGGTGAACCAGTCATTAGTCCTTAAATGTTAAATTACAGTACTAAAAGTCAATTAACATCACTGACTGTAGCTGTACGATCTCATGATGAACTTTTATTTGCTCCGATTGTAGTTTTCATTATATGCCCTGAAAAATTCTTTTGAAAATGGCTGGGGTAAAACTTAATGATTGCCTAAAAACAGCTAAAAATTACTCACATTCGATCTTTTAATGGCGGACAATGAAACCTCATCCTTACGGATTGAATATGATGAATGCCATTGCTTGGATACGGACTGAATTGTACTTCGTGGTTTGCTACGTGTTCTATGGCCTGTTGCTGTTATTGTAGAACATGATTGTGTGGAGTTCATGAGGATACATCACAAAGGATCAGGTAGAATATGGCTTTCGGGTAATAACTAAACGTGATAAAATCATCACCCTCCTTTCTTTTTCGCTCGATCGATGATGATCTTTATTTATTGCCATAGACGAATCGAATAACTGTGGAAATGTATCGGCCGTGCTATTGCTAATCATCCATCAAGTAATCCTTTTGCCGCGTATGATGTGACAGCCAAATTATCCCGCTCTATTTCTAGGGCCGTGGCAAATATTTTGCTTTATGATTTACCTGGCTACGAGCATATTGTATTTTTGTTTAAAGGCGAGCGATTGGCGGAGGGCCTCATTCCTTTGTGTATATGTACCTCCTCATCCCCTCTGACGGCGAATATCCGTCGCGAGCGTTCTCTCGAAAGGAAATTAGTCCCTAATCCACTCTATGCGCCGACGCCCGCTCGCGAGTGCTCCTTCCATCTGTGTCTTGTATGTATACGTGAGAGTGCGTCTTAAGTGTTTCGTAATTCCGTAAAGGACTCCTTGTGAAATAGTATCGTGGGTGTTTTTTTTACTTCCCGCGTAAAATAAATAAGATTTAACGCCTCCTTTGCTGCTAAGCGTGATCAAATAATGCTGACACCGCCTTAGTAACGAGGCGTGCTTTGAGATAAAGATAAACCTCTTACCTCAGGTGTGAATCATTTTTCTCCCAAATATCGGTGTTCAGTGATGTTGCCCCTCTAAAGAGACCTTCGGGATGGTTATGGGGCAGTATTATGAAAGATTCATTGCTGAGTGTTCAAGTGTTGAGTTTGAGCGTGAATGCGCAAAACCAAATTAATATTTATATGGTGGCTACCACGCTTTTTATTTATAGTCATTTGTATTTACTTGCGTTAATCTAAGGCTCGGAAAAAGTAATTTAGTAATCACACGCCGTGAAGATGGCAAAAAAATCCTGCCGTCTAAAAATTGTGGCTGACGTGTAAATACGTCTCTGGGTAACTTGAGAATTGTGAAGTACGTTGTTGGAGGTGGACGATTTTTAATCACTTCCCTAATTAGAGAAAATTTTGATTGCCACAACGTGTTTGTATTCAATCACATGATTGAAGATTATTCTCGGTAGCGGAGCCATTGAATTTAATAAAAATTCATTAGCGAAAGACAGGTATTACATAATTTGACTAATTAAAATAACAAATTACATTATTTTTTACGAATGCGTAATGGACTCATTTGATTAACCGGATATAGCCTTAAATTTTTAATATCTCTTTGACATTAAAAAACGATTTTTGGGGATTATTTTTCGCCGGACTTAAAACTTTTATAATCGATTAAATGAGCATAGTAATCATGCTGTAATTGATGTTAACCTATGCTTTTCCGCTACGTACTGAAAAGTTTTTCTCATCAAAGGTGAATTTAAAGGTTCTAGGAGTTGATAGTACAAATACTTAAGCCGAAGGTATATCGAATTGTGATAAATTATTTGCAGCTTGAACAATTCCAACGTAATTATTTAACCAAGAAAGTCAAACGCGAAATCTTACTGATTTTTCGACCGAATAGCATATTTTTTCTTAGGTATGGCATGGAAAATTTTCTCATTAGGTGTTTACTGAATTTGTTTGTGAGATTTCTAGTTCGTAAAAATGATGAAGATCAGGATAAAACACACTCAACAGCTAAATGAAGTAATTTATTACTGACCATTGAGTACTTCAATAATAATTAACGGGAAATCACCTAAGCTAAATGTATCGTTTATGTTATGCAAGCCGGCAATGGAAATGCAAAATTGGAGAAATATTATTCAATTCAAAACCAGAAAATAATACTGCTCTCATTTTTTATTCTTTAACCTCATAACTGAAAAGCTCATCCCATTAAATTAGTGAGTAATGTGGATATAAATGAGCGGTATTTTTGTCATTTTTAACGTTTATTTGTTGTGATGACTTGAGTTCGAGAATTTTTGCAAGCGTTCGAGTGTTTAACTTCCTGTCAAAACCGAGATGCGTTCATTTCCTGGAAATTTTACCAAACGAATTCTTTTAATTTTTTTCTCGTCACAACCTATATTTTTATGACGAAAATACACGGATATTAAAAAAAAATACGTATTCAATTTTCTTCAGTATCTTTGAGCAATCTAGAACTCGCGGAAGCATGAGAATCCTCGCTTCCTCTGGTTGATGGGGTAAATGGTGACTAGCGATAATCTGTCTGAAACGGATATAATTTCATTACGCAGCCACGGCGATGACGAGCTCCCCCTTCTCTCGGTGGAGTCGCGTTCCCATCCCTCTTTTGCTCTCCCAGCCCCCCATACACCCACACCTCTTTTAACAAACCCCCATCAACCCCCTTACCCCCGTGACTCTCTCCCTCCCCTATCCAAGCCAACATTGCCTCGACCACCGAAAACCCCGCCCCTCCAAGACAGCGACGTTCCATATTCCTTCCTTTTACAGCCCTCATACATTCCTCATTGTCTCTTCATCGCATACCTGTGTTGTGTTTCCACTATCTCGGGGACGCACGAGCGAGAGATTCTGTGGAGGGAAACGGTGTTTGGGGGGAGAGAGGCCAACGGGGCCCTTATGAGTGTAAACGCCCCCTTTTCCTCGTCCCAACCGCGCCCCCCCACCCCCACATCATCCCACCTCATCCCGCCCTGCCTCCCGACCAGACCGAACCGTTTCCTCCGCCCTTAGCCCTATTAGCATGTCTCTATCCTTCTCAAGGGTTCGTCCTTGTGTATGTATGCATGCGTGTGCGTTTGGGCGTGCGGCCCTTCTTGTGTGTGCCCGTGTCGATCTGGTTCTTCCCGTCCTCCCCAACCCATCCCCCCCCCCACACCGCGTACTACATGTCCCCCCTTTCCACCTCCTCTCTCATCCCCACGACACGGCAACAACGACGTCTTAATACGACTCTTGCATAATGCGTTGTCATCGTTCCTAATTTGTTGAGCGCCAGCCGGGGTTGTGCCTTCACAAGACGGCGGGGAGAGAGAGAGAGAGAGTTTTGGGAGGGAGCTTGGCATGGCGTGGTTGTGGGGTGGATAAGGTTTACTCTGATGTGAGGGGAGGGAGGGGAATGGAAGGATTGTGGGATGTGTACAGGTACTTCGGAGGGAGAGGTTGAGAGCGGTGTGGAGGCTGGGAGGAGGGAAATGGAACAAAGGTGGTGTAGGCAGATACTCCCTTTTTCTCATTCTACCCCGCGCCACGTCTCCCCCGCCTCACACTCTTCACAGTGGAAGAGGTCCCATTGTGAATCGCTCCAAACATCACGATGTCTGTCCTAAAGATGAGTGTTCTTGTTATTGTTTTTGTTTCGAGATTGAGGTGTGCGCTCTCCTCTCTCTCGACATTGTTTTTTTTCTACGGCATTGCCCGCGTCTGCTTCTACGTTTTTTGTCTGTTCAGACCTTTTTATTCGTTTTTCACATCTGTACTGCGCTCCATTAGTAATTCTCTAGCTCGCATGGTTAATTTTTATTTATTTTCTCCTCTTACATTGTTTTGAACACTTAGAGGGGTCTTTGTGAAGCCTGCGTGGACTGCTCCCATTGTGGGGAACTGTGGCTTTAAGACAGATAGTATTGTCAGCGGTTGGTCCTTTTTTCGATGCTCGTAGCTGATTATAAATGATCTCAATTCGTCTCGCTGTTCATACGCTTCGTTTCTATGAGCACTCTGTGAGACGTAACAATACGAATTATTTTGCATTTTAATTTTGTGACGTTTAGCTCCCGTTGACTGAAGCGCGTTTCAACTCCATCGAAGAGAATCATAATCCATCTCAACATTGGGTGACTAAGTGACTGCCGTTCGAATATTCACTCCCATTTGAGTTTGAGGATGAATGTCATTCTCATAGAACCAAAAAATGGCTTGATGGAAGTTCTGGCTTCGAGAATGTCATTTGTGACATCAAGCTCTCCTGTAATATTACGACGCTCATTGATGGAGTAATTTTACAGCTCAGTATGTATGGACTCTTGCATATCATGGTGATCATTGAAGCAAATGTCTAGACAGTCAACTTATAAATAATCCATCGTGTTTACGAGATACGACCTAAAATAGGGAATAACATAAGATTACCGGGGAAGTTCAATCAATAGAGGAATAATGGAACACACATCGAAGACGCCAAGGGTTGAAATTCTCCATGAAAAAGTTATTTGTCTTGACCAAGATTCGAACCCGGATCTCCCAATTGCCGGTCAGGTGTGCTGTTCCGATGATTTTATTTTATAACAAGATCATATTACATTACACTTATTAGCACATTCAAAAATGGTCATTATACAACGTAAAAAAATCCCGCTCCGATGATACATACATTTATCATACATTCTTGTTTAAAGTATTTTAGACACATACATGTATATATTTTACATATTTTAGTTTATATATCTTTTTTATTAAAATAATGTTAAAAGACATTTAGAAACCATTCTTTTTCATGCTCCGAGGAGGGTATCTGTTTATTTACTATTTTAATTATATCGATTAAAGCCAATCTCATATTTTCCGACCTATGTGACTTTCCACGAAGGTTGCTAATATTTCTGCTAAAATTATGCTTTTCTTGGCGGGAGATAATTTAAAATTTAATGTTAACTGATTATTTTCTCCAATATTCCCGTATCCGAACGAGTGGAAGTCTCTAAAAATGCTTTTAATTTTTTCCCATTCCCTGTTTTTGTCCTTCACAACCTAGTATTTTGTGAACCTCATTGTCTGTTCTTCTGCATTTATGGCATACCAGACTATCGCAAAGTCCAAGTTCGTATTTCATTTCTCCCGTTACCATACAATCACTGCTTATTCCTCACATAATACTTAGCCAATTACACCACCATCCATCTTCCTCTTCCATCCATCTTCCTCCGAGGCGAATATCGAGGGGGGATAATGCGAACTAGATGTTCACCTCTCAAGTTTACATTGTAGCATATGAGACGATAGTCGTCCGTACAAAGCCATTGACGCGGTGGATAAACCCAACATTGTCGTTATTTAACGACAAAATTGACGAATTTCAACATTTGGTGTTGCATATGCACCCGTGCGAGTGACTTTGTACCATATCATTTGCAAATGTAATTATTGGGGAAAATATCTCGAAGAGCCAGGAGAAATTATTTGAGAATGTCTCACTTCGCATAGCAGCGATAAGTCGAAGAATTGATTTTTAAATATTTTACGAGGTGATTGGATTTTCTCGGAAGGAAGGAGCGTTAAATTCGCTTACCCTTGAGACACATCTCATCGCATGAAATCATTCTAGCACTGGCGTAAATTCGATCTGGCGCCTAACCGGAGAGCTCTTGACACACGTGGGGTAACATTATGGGTAACTGCGGAGTGAACGAATCCTGTTACCGAAGTAAGGAAGGGCCAAATTAATACATCTCTTCCCTTCCACTACCCCGCGTAACGATCGAATCATCATCGTCAGAAGGATTCCGGCCTGCGCGAAAATATTTTCCCATCCCTCAAGAAACCTTCGCGCTCTCTCGCCCACCCTTCCTCACTCCTCAAGCTCTATTCTTCCCACGCCTCTCCCCATCTCCTCCTCCTCCTCTTCGCTTCCGATGTGCCCCGAGAAATACAAACCCTTCCCCTTTCCTTCCTATCCCCACCCTCAATTACAAATCTCTCCGTTTTCCTCCCGATTTTATTCCATCCCCATTTTCCCACCCTCGCTCCTTCCCCAACAATCTCCTCTCACATCCCTCGCCCGTCTTAATCTCGATCATCCGCGCCCCCATTTCCCACCCCCTCCCCCCCTTAGCGTCGCCTCAAGATAACCTGTTCCCTCTCACAACCCTTCCTCCCATCTCTCTCTCTCTGACTCAGATTCATCTCTCTCCTCTCCCTCTCTTTCACGTCTCTCAAGCTATGCTTCCGCCCCTCACTCCTCCCCCACCTCAACCCTTTCCCTCCCTACCTCCCCCCTCACTCACTCAATCTGGCCCCCCGTGGCTCTTTCTTCCTCATCCCAACACAACAACGCCCCCTCCCATTCCTTTCCCTCATCTCCCCCCCTCTGGCACTCCCTCCCCGCCCACGCAGTGGCAACTCTCTTTCTCGGAATCCCCCGTCATTAATTTCGCTCCAAGCGTTCTTCCTCTTACAGTTTACCCGGCAGCTGCAATAGTCACTCGTTCATGTGAGCTGCTTAGAGAGAGGGAAAGAGGGAGTCGCACGCGGCCCCTCCCCTCTCATCCGTGGGCATTGAGATCTTCATCCATTCCATCTTATAAACATGGTCGTGGGGTTGGGTGAGGAGGGGATATCCTCCGCTCAACCTTCTTTCCGCCGACACGCCCTCTTCCTCGCCACACTCCTCTTCCTCGCCACACTCCTCGCCCCGACGTGTTACCTCCGCTCTCCCTGGGTGCGGTGTACACCCTCCTCACCATTGCTTCCATTCTCACTCATCCCCAATCTCCCTGGTCAACCGCAATGCAATCATCCAAATTTCATTGAAGTTTGTGGACAAGGATTCCGAGATTTTTTCCTCGTTCGCTTATATTCACTTAAGCATGTATACTTTTCCCAGGTCTACTTCCGTACAATTTAACATATATATTTTCACTTGTTCACTACTGTATTTAACTTTTTATGGTAACGCTTAGTTTACAATCCCCTCATGTTATCACCATTTCTAGTATGACAGCAGGTTGAATGAATGATGCACAAGGTAATTTCCCCGTTGTGCATCCTTAAGCATGGCCAGTTTAGACGCTCTCATATTATTGTTGTAAGAAGAAAACGTACCTTATGCCAATGAAATTTTTAATAAACCATGGAAGTCTACGAACAATAATTGTGTGAAAAGTTATGGTGCGGTTTCTGTATCAAGTATGAGACGCTTCAACGAAGTATACCATAAACCGGCTCGTACCATGGATTTCGGGGTCTATTAGTATTGGTTTTGCTAAGTGCAGCTTGTTTTTAATCAGCAAGACGTGAGCGTTTACGATGTGAAAATTTATCCTTATTGATCACTATACCAGGAAAGGGTGGAGGGCTGCAGTCAACCTATCTTAGGATTGAACATCCGATGATTGAGCAGGAAAGTGCTTTCTTGAGGAATTATTTTCATTTCTAATCGGTTCACAGAGGGATGTATAAAGGTGTTCAAGTGATCGTAAGCATCATCACATGGCTTAGACCTGGAAAACGGATGCGAATGTTTGGGGTGGTTGGCAATATGTGAGTGGAGGAAAAGGAATTAGGATAATAGAGGTGGTTGAAAGCGATGCTGTTATTTGGAATATTTGTTTCGATCTTTGATGCTGCAGTATTAATGTTCGAGGAAAATTAGTAATTGACCTAAAGTTACGGTAACCCAACAATATTATTATTCATATAATGCCCGATTAAGTGCGGACCCAGGATGCTGTCCTCATTATCCTGATTTGAAAAACTCACGCAAGTGATAAATATGTATTAAGTTTAATTTATAATTGAGATGAGAGCTTTTTAAATGATATAACTTCCGATGTAAAGTAATTTGACCTAAAATATACTATATTTGGAAGAATTATTCCTTGTGTAACCGCCTTATTTTTACCTCGTTTACAGTTCTCGCTGGCCTCCAGCATTGCTCACTTATCTAATTCCTCACTCCTCCCCCTCTTCTTCCTCCGAATTCCCTCTCTGGGCGCGGAGAAAATCCTCGGGGCGGAGGAGCATTCGTCCTTCGGGCCTAATCCTCCGCTATCATCTCGTGCCCGTCCATTTAAAGTTTTTAAGTCCACCCCCGCGGCAGCTGCACCAGCCTTCAACAGAATGACTTATTATTCGCTCGCTACTATAAATACCTTGAAGTAGCCTCCGTTCTTCCAACTGCATCTCTGCATTTTCTCCACGCCAGTCACACATCAACTGAAGCGCTCAACGCTTGTGCTCACAAAGGCGAGATCATTTATCTTTTGTTAATGAAAGAGAAATTACATACTTGCATATGCAATGCAGAGACTCTCAGTAAAGCTTGTCTTTAACGTGTAATCGCTAATTGGTAATATTCTGCAAAGGGTGTCTTCAGGAATAGAGCTGAATACGTTGGAGCTCAAATTTTAAGGAATACATGCGCCCGTCTTCTATGTTTAAGCGAAAAATGTCGATTCGTTTAGGTATCTCATTCCTTTGACCTCATTGCTCTAGTATTAAATTTCATAGCCGAAGGAAGTTTTTCGGAAGCGATTAGTTTGGAGAAATGTATCTACAAGAGGTAGCTATTGTCACTGAAAAGATGAGAATTGGTACGATAAATGCAAATGCTAGGCTAAGCAGACAATGAGAGAAGTATGTTTACCACGAGATGTTCTAATAAATTAGGATGAATTTGAATTGTATCCTCTATAATCGTATTAAAATTAGACTGTTATTTATGAAGAACTTACAGCTCTAATCTTTTATTTGTACATTAAATTTGGAGAGTCCTAGGGTCTCGGTGATCTGATTATTTGCACTTTCATTGAACTTTCCTTTCTCAAGAGAAGTGGAAAATAGTCGGATAGCTATCTCCAAACCGTTAGTATACTATGTAGACTAGCGGGGAATATTGTCCAACGATTTCATTCCGGAGAAAGAAACAAGGTATCCTGCTCCTTAGCTCTATCCCAGGTTCATATTTTGCCTTTCACCGGACAATTTGTACCCTTGGTCAATGTGATATTGGAAGTGACACTGAAACCGAAAGGCACAATAGTACGGGGCTTGAACAACATGGGAAAATCTCTATAGTTTTCATCATTCGCGATCGGATGTAGTCCTCGCCAGCTAACCGACGGGTTCCTATCCCACCTGAGTCAATATTTGACCTTTCTGTGCAATATTATACATTTCCCTGAAATGTGTGAGTATGTGTGCTCGTATTTTCTTACTTCCTCATTACACCGTCTGCCGCGGGATATAAGGGCGGATTACTTTTCTAGCATTTTCGCAAAGTATTTTTCATTTTTTCTTATTCTCTCATTTATTTGCGAATAATAATTATTCTTAGATGATTTTTGATAGCATAAGTACATTGATTAGTCACTGATTTTAAACTGCCTAGAATATTTGATTGTTTCCGCCTAAAATTTGTGCTGGATGAGGAAGAATTTCTTCTTATAGAGCGATGAGAATATTTTTCAATAATGATCCTTAAATTCAACCGCGTCGTAAAGAACCTTATATACTTTCAGTGGTTATAGAAGATAAAAAAAACAAATATACCCTTTAGTTTCTGAGATGTATCTGTTATGATTTACAGCCAAGCTGCACCTCATAACATATATAATAAGATAGAACATTTGAGCATACATAGTTTATCAATAACTTATTCAAGCCGGCAAAATATGTACAACTTATTAGTTTTGCTATTTGACGCGGCGCTGTTACTGTTATCTTCTGCAAGCAAGGATTCTGATTGAAATGATACTATTCCTTGCAAATATCTCGGAAATTCCTTTTGATGGTTTCCATTTAAAATACCTAGGCTTATATAATTTATACTTGATGTAGGTATGTTTTTGTGAAATAAAATTGAATACATGTCAACCATATAATCAGAATCCTAAAGCATGATTGTTTGTTCCAGCCAACGTTTAAGACGGAAAAATAATTAAAAGCTGAGAATTTCTCTTGAAATCAATCTAATCCAAACCAAGTTTTGTAGCTAATGCGAGGGAAAGATGTGTGCAATGGCATCCCCCTGTTCATCTATATTTATCAGATTCTGAGGAAAAGATATTGCGCTTCAAACTAAAACTCAAACTTCCTCTTCATATTCGAAAACCAAAAGAAAATCAATTGTATACGAATTTAATCACATTCGGAGATACACAAAGTAACGAGCGATATGCATGTTGTATTTTCTCCTCATACCGTATTGTCGGCTGTATGTCAGTCTGTTTAGCCTAAAGAGCGAGGTAAGAAATTAGAAATGGCATACTTTGAGGTGATTGCTCTCGTAACTTCGCTCAAAGAAGCTGAAATGGGAAATCTTAATGAATGCCGATGAATTAATCTCTTCGTTGTGATGTGCCTCATTAATTAGAGGTAGCAGTCAGCTTTGAATGCATCTCCTCCTGAAGCTATAATTCCCGGGTCGTTGAAATCTCCATATCTTCCTGATAGAAGTTCCTGTCTTGCATCCACGTATTCATTTGCTCCAACCTAAGTTAGCATTTATCTAAGTGAAAATTTGATACTATGGCTCTTTTCCGTTTTAGATCTTATACTTCCTGGCAAATGTTTCATCCACCTGTCCCGGTACAAATCACCGTATGCAAATAGACGCAAGGTGTATGGAGAAGATCATCTTGCTGACAAAAAATTGTTGCGTAACTTTTAAGAGATATCTTGCGTTAATAAAAACATTGGCGATACCAATAAAAAGTGGTGATTGAATGGTATAATTTAGTGCTCATTGTGAATTAGTTCAATTTCCTGGCAGTTGTGGGAAGAAACTAAGTTTTTAGTCCGCTAGTTAAATTAATGAATACTAGCAGTTATCCAGAGCCACATTCTCTCTAATAATTCCGTCCTCAATAGTATATGATTTTATTGATTGCGGTTGTTGACATGAACGCAATATTAGTTCTCTTCTTGAGCATTTCATTAATGCAAAAAAATTCTTCATTGTATACGACTGATTAGAATCCTTGGTCGGCCATTATTGTGCGCAGACCCTCTCCATTTCTGTCCTTACCCTTGAATAAACCAGTAACCCTGTTTCGCTCTCTCTCTCTGCGTTCCGACCTTTCGCCTCCTCCTCCGCGGGGCTGAGTGGAAGTTTGCTTTCATTTCATTTCCCTGTTCCTTCCGCTCTCACCTCACTCCGTCCCCACAAACAATCCTCCGTCGTCTCTGCCCACTGCGTAAAATATCTTTCGGTCCGCGCCGTGACTATCGATCCTCGAGCGGCCGCGCTTATTACGGACTCGCCTTCGCGTTGTACGCCGCCGAAGCCGCCGCACTTTTGTGTGAGTGTTGAGCGGGTGTGTGGGGGCGAGGGGGCAGTTTATGTAGTAGTAGTAGGAGTCGGTGGGGGGAGGCAGGAGGTGACAGGGCTGGGGAGGGGGAGGATGGCTGGGCGTGTATGAGCGTTGTCACGCAACTGACTTAGCCCTTGCCTTGCACGCGTCGAGGAGGTGATGTTAGCTCGTGTGTGTTTGCTTACGTTGAAGAGACGCCAAGGATGAAGCGCGCTTCAGGTGAGAGGGACCTGAAGCGGGCACCAGTGTCGACGGTATATGCTAGAGACGATTTAAGGTTGTTTGAGCAAAATATCATTTTACCTAGATCAATGAATTTGGTCTCATTTTAACGAAAAATATATCACCCTTCCATTGACAAAAATTCAACCCCTAACCTCATTACTTTCCGAGATATTTTGAATACCAGCCCTTATACATGGGAAATGGTAAGTACATGCACTCCAGCGAGATATTTTTTCAACAAATGAGGCATTTCTAACACTTAGATCTCGTCAAAAATCAACAGTGTGTAGTTCTTGTGTTTTCTCAACTTATTATGAAAATTAATCATATTGTCACTGCAGCAAATTCTTCGGGATCGCAATAAACCTTCCGTTTTGATGGAGTTTCAAACGTACCGCGTGAAAAAAATGAGAAAAGTTAAAGACTTAATTAGATATTTTCATTTGATGACTTACAATTTCTGTCATGCAAAACTATATAATTGCACCATTAATGGTGCAATTATATAGTTTTACAACTACTGCCCGTGAATCCTTCTTAGATGCATAGTGTAAACTCAGATTTACAAAATATAAGAGGAGAGCTAGACGGTGCGTAAAAAATATGGCTGGTGTGGTGATTGATTAATGCGAATGTCAATGCCAGTATAAGAAACACAATTTCAATGAAAGTGTAACATTGTAACTTAAATATTTAGACGGTCTTTCGTTGAAGAATATCTTTATTTATATAATGCGTTTTTAATTCCAAATAAATGAATAAGGACACAAAAATAGTCTCGAACATAGCAATCCAGAGATGTTGGATTTTAACCTCATCTATGGTCGTCATCTTTGAGTTCCAGGAAAAGTTGAGAAATAAGTCATTCAATCCCAGTTTTAGTTGGCCAATTTGTATTTCAAGAGGTAACTGTTGTAGTTGATTGAGGAAAAAGTGATGGAAATATTTTGGAAAGCTAATTCCCTCGTTAAGAATCTGGTGACTAATTTATTTGAGATCATTTTACTATATTATATGGCCTTAAATGATGCCTTAACTCGGTTTACCCCTTCGTCTAAATTTTTACTTTTACACGCCCAATCGTCTGACAAATTTGAGCATTAAATATATTGATCATGATGCTCACGCGGAGGCTGGGGAATTTGGGAATCGTTGGAGCGTAAAAATCTTGCTCAGCATTGGAATGGCACATTACAGAAACTTGGACTAATTCCTTTAAAAACCCATCTACGGAAAAATTAGGTCGGTGTAAAGCTGTGTTGGTCCAGATAATAGACATGAGGACTATAATACTGCACGACAGCAGGTTGTACCACTAACAGTTGGTTTTCCACGTATTCAATCATATTGTGTCGAGGAGAGGAGCTTTATAGTTGAATTGATTCTTACGGGACTACTCAAAATCTGGGATATAAACGACCTAGATTCCAATAATTTTGCTGTACATATCGAAATAAGAAATAATTTTGCCGCCATTTTCTGTCCACTAGGCCGTTTGATAACGATATGGAGAGCCACGAATGCGTCAGAGAATCGAATTTCCCATCCAAAACGGGATATTTGATTTTCACGCGTCTTTGGGTTTAGAAGTGATATGTGGCAGTTTACCTTGTTAGGAGTACATGGAGAGAAAATAACCTGAATTTGTGGTTATCTCTCTCTCTGGACGAATTTCTGATACGCTTGGTATTGTCACTGAACGGAGTAACAAGTGAAGATATAATTTTTTCAGTCGGAAATCATTTGTCATTTTTTTTCTTGGCAGGCTGCATTGGATCGTCAAACGTGCTTGGCGTGGCCTTGATTGGAACGCATGGTGGTCACGTCCCGATTCTATTTTAAGCCCCAAAGCCCGCCCTGCGTATTCGATCACTCTGTGCCGAGTTCCGCCGTCTGTTTTTGGAACGCCTTGAGTTTCGTATACATTGGTGGGTTTGAGAGATGTTTTACGACTTGTACATTCTCACGCAATGAACTCCCCAGGCCATTACTGGCTAGATTATCAGGACTAATTCATTGCACATAACCTCTCATCGATGACGTCACACTTGTATGGGGATCCTTGCCAAGACGCCGAGATGAGCAGAATATAGACACATTGACTGATTTTACAAGTCTTTATATTACGTTAATTTGGACAGGCACAAACATAATGGCCCACACAGAAGTCACTGCTGAAATCGTCTGCGGGGAGCAAGAGGTGAGGAGAGAGAGTCCTTTAATGCACTATCCCTGCTCACAACAGCGATAGAGGAACAGTTAAAGAGGCTGGAGCGGTAATCATGGGACAGTGTGTGTACGTATTAATTATGTTTTCAGTAAGAGGAAAGTGGTATGTCCTTGGACCTCATTTCATTTATATGTATCTATTTACATGTTAGAATACACAATCCATAAAGTAATGGCGTAAAAAAAGAATTATGTTTCGAAATATTTTCCTCGATAATCAAGGATGGGTTTTTGGCTTGGTGTCCCAAATTTATACGAAATACTATTATTATTAAATGAAATAGAATCATTTCAAATATTGGATTGTAAGTGATACTTTCGTATTTTAGTCAACATTTTTAATTGCAATTAATGTGTTATTTAGCTTTGGGCAAAATTTTTACATATATTTGCAACCGACTTAGCGCGAAATGTTCGCCATGTGCCAAAAGGCTTGTTCTTAAAATAGCATTGCATTTTCAAATAACCAAATCAGTATGATGCAACTTTTTCATTTTCGTCAACTGATATCACCGATGGAAACACATTAGCGAAGTGTCACGCCAATCTTGGCGTAAACCAAAATTACAACTACCACCTCAATGCCGGGTTAAAATTAACTTTACTTAGAATTCAAAAGAATCTCCGTTAACACCAACCTAAACCTATGGTAGAATTTCATCATGAATTAATGAGGCGTGTTATGGACTCTGCGATGCAAGCGTTAATAGTGACGTGCGAACAGATTTGCATTTTCCTGTAGTTAATGCACGTAATATTTGAATCCGAAGGTTGTAAAGCTCTTCGAGTGACTCTACTTAACTATATCGGTTTCCACTGGGGTATTGGAGGAGTGGCGGTACATATGTATATCCTTTTGGTTACCACAGGGCATGGATTTCCTTGTACATACGTTCTATTTTCACTCGGCTTGCCGGATGGCTCGAGGGAGAATCTTGAACCAGGTCTAAATTGACTGATACTGTTGGTTAGCAGGAGGATAGGGATAGAGAGGGCATGAGTGGGTGGAGATAGGGTACAGTTGCGTGGCCTCAAGGGGTGTGGTGGGTGGATGCCAAGGGATTTGTCGGTGAAGGTGGAGGGACAGGGCGGAATACATTGAGCGAAGGGCCGGGGATAAAGGGGGAGAGGTCTGTAGGCAAACGGGAGAACCTGAGACGGTTGTGGGAGTCGGAGCGAAGGAGGTATTGTTTCAATCCGGTGCGGGCAAAGGAGTTTGGGATGTGGCTGGTGGAGAGTAGGTAGGTGACGGGATGGGAAGGATTTGAGAGGGGCCGGGAGGAGGGAGGGGGTGGTTGTAAGAGGAGCGGGGGGGTGGGAGGCGAGAGAAACATAAAAGAGCGTAAGAAGAAGGGGTTCTCTCCCTTCTCTTGCGATCGAGGCAAGCAATGGCTTCTCTTTTCAAGGGAAAGGTTTCTTTTTCTGGTTTCGGAACGCCCCCCCCCCTTCTACCCCCCGCCTCCCCATTCGGCTGGGGGTCGCCTCGAGTAGTAGTAAGGGGTGGATGTTTTGTGTGGCTTAAAAAAATACACTCCCGAGTAGCGGAGAAGGATTTTGGTTGAGCAAGAAAATGAAAGGGTGAAGGTGCGTGTTTTCTGGGTGTGTAGAAGGAGGGAGAAAGAAAGAGATTTCCCGTGATTCCCTTTTTTCATCTCTCTCTCTCTCTCTCACTCACTCTCCTTCGGAGGGTTTCTCACTCCTCCGAGGAAGCAGCAGCACATCGAAGGGCTACGCCTTTGAGGGGGATTAGTGTGGGATTTTCCTGCGGTTTAAGGCGACGGTCTTGTCTCCCGAAATGTTTTTGTCTCGTGGTTTAAGCATGAAGGGTCCGTTGCTCTCACTTACGCAACACTTTTTTGGTTTCGATTTTTTCGCTGAAAATTTATCAAATCGACACTGGAAGAGCCAGTGACCTCAGGATAATTAGAGACAAAATAATAGGCTATGACAGTCAAAATACGGTAAAGTTATATACAAGCATACACATCACGCTGCTCACTGCCTATGTGCGTACATCCAAATTATAGGGGAGGAAACGGCAACAAGAAAATAGAGCCTCTGGTCCAGCAGCAACAGTCATTATGTGCTCATAAGAGCCCTAAATAATGGCATATCCCTTCGATCATACTCAAAAGAGGTCTGAATTGTGCTCTGACTTTTTCGCAGAGCCAAATACAACGATTTTTAAATAATTACTTTGTTATATACAACTTCTCAATACGAATAGCTATAATTGTCCCCTGTCAAGATCTGTAAGTTTGTTTGTGGACTTCACGTCAGCCGTAAATGGCTATTGCATAGTTTCAAAAACTCTTAACCATTTAGTTAGGTGTTTTATTAATTATTTCGCTGTCAAATACCATCCTAGTCGTGAATGAATTCATTGCTGTCGTATTTCACATTCTGATATGGCAAATGTAGGAAATCATTCAACCATCCGTAGCTCTGCGTTTCGGAGAGCAATCAATGTACAACCGCCTGTTTATCTGAATCGGATTCCAGAAATCGGAAAAAGATTACGGGTTGCCAAGGTTCAAAGTAGTCAATTTCTTCCCTCCATGAAATAGTATTTCCAAAGACTGAGGTGGGTTAAATTTTTAAAGGGGATGACTCTTATGAGCGCTATAAATCAGAGCGCGTGGAGCGATTGTATTTTTATCGTGATCATTAGCCATCATACGATCGTGACTAGAAGCTAAAAATTTTGAAAAATGACTTTGTCTACAAGTTCTACACTTTCTAATGCCTAAACAAGGGAATATCAAGTTTTTTACTTTATGTAGTCTAACAAAATGTTAGGAATGAATAGACTTCCGCTTTGCAATTTACTATTACACTGCATATTCCTGTATTTGCGCATTCCTCTCCGAGTGTATTAGAGTTTTAACATTTAAATTTCAAAGTAAAATGATGAAAGCTGCTGACTATTCCAAAAAATGCTTCTTCTTGAAGACAGCGAAATAACGAGATTTTCCTTTTTTTATGATTGCTGAAGTGGGCAGATAATAGATCAATAAAAATTAACCCACCATTTGGTGCCCTCGTCAAGGAAGATATACTTTTAATGGCAGTGAAGGTTTTTTGGGCTCTCTTCCGCGTAGTTCCATTGTCGTAGATGACTATTTCGGTAACATTGCAGTTACTTTCTTGAGGTCTGAAGTGAAGATGCTCAATGGTGTAGCGCGACCATTCGGTCGGTTCAACGTTCTTCCAGCTCTACAGTTTGTAGAAGGCTCTTTGGACGTGGCTACTCGCGGTGCAAAACCTTTCTCCGGGGTCATCCTACCCCAATCTCCCATGTTGCCAAGGAAGACATTAAGGCCCTTCGTAGGACCTTTAATGTTTTCTGAGAGGGATTAATGTAGGCGTCGCCTTTTGTTCGGCGGGAAATCCTCCGGGTCTCCCGTGCTTGCTCAAGGGCGAGGATGATGATCCCAGGGCATTGACTTCTGCACCGCGAGTTTCTGAAGCTCTTAATGGCTGGAGGAACTTGATTTCTCAAAGAAATCCTTTGATCTTCTGTGCAGCAGTTCCTAGATTGTTTCAGTTTCGGCTATTTTATGTAATGCCTCTTCTTGGGGTGTCCAGCCGTTAATACTGAACTGAGCCAGGTTTGGTCAGCTGCTTCAATTTTTCTGAGCACGTAGCCTGGTGTTCGTGTCCGCCTGTGTAGGGGCTGTTTTTCCCGCCTATTCAATCGGGTGCGCTCTTATTGGTTGTCTTTCCTTTCTACGTGAAAATCCTCTTCCAAGCATCGGAGATGCTGTTACCATCTTCTCTGTTGATGTTTTCCGTCGATTTCACGATTTCGATGGCCTCTCTGATCAGTCTGGGGAAGTAGCGGTTCTCTTTAGCAATTTATTTCGCCACTTCGAAGTTTATGTTGTGGATAGGTCCACCTCAGCCGTGTTGGGCCAGAGCTGATTAGCGCAGCTGCCTGCTTTTGATAAACGGCCCATATATGAGCAGAATGAACTCCTGCATCTTCACTTCAGACCTGACGAAGGTAGCTTAAATGCTACCGAAACTGTCGTCTACGACACTCACTACCTTTACCAATCGATCTCAGATCAATGTGACCGGATCAGCTCGGTATGGTAAACGCTAAGGACTGGTGGGATCGATCTGAGAAGCGGGGCGAGTCGGCGCAATTGCTCAGTCTGAGATTTCTGATCGACCTGAACCAGCGGGTCTGTGGCGCTCCTCGTTATAGTTTTGGTTGTCATTGGGGAACATAATATAATCGTTATTAGTCTAGGCATGTGTTTTAACCACTTTTAACAATTAAGGAATGTTGCAGCAATGGCGAGTGATGTGACATTGATGATATCGTAGCGCATCGCCTATTGGGCAATTTTGTTCACTCGAAATGCGACTGATAGTTTCCAACTCAGCACTTGTTTACACACCGGGTCAATCGTGGTTCAACTGATTGATTCGATTGTTCACTATCGATATTTGCAGTCCATGTTGGTAAACTAGGTGAGCTGAGTCGTCTGGCTTGGAATTTTCAGAACGGTCCGAGTTCAGATCGATCTGAGAGCGATTGGTAAACGTAGTAAACGGAAATACGCGGAAGAGAGCCCGAAAAACCTTCAATGCCGTTTCAACGACTCCGCCGAAGTCTTCGAGTTTGTTCAATTTTAATGTCGTTGAACAGTAATTATTGAGGGAGCAAAAATATTTCCATGAAACATGCTTCTTTTATCAATCCCACCAACCCTGATTTTTTATGCAATCATGGAGAGGGATTCCTATATGTGATTGCTATTCTCACGTGTATTTTTCGATATCAGGACGCATGCATGCCATGCATTTGAAGTGGAATTTAAACTCTCTCCGAGTAGCGGAGTGTGTATCAACTCCACTTCAAATAGCAGACTTTTAATCTTATTTGGTATGTGGAAAAGTCAAATTGAGGCTGACGTATTGTGACCATTACGGAAGTTAATGAATAATTTAATTTTTTGCATATCGTTATCGTATATTGCAATGGGGAAAATTCTTTTTTATGAAATGACTCTTGAAGGATATAAGTAATCATGGAGTTTAAACGTAAGAGCCCAATATTAGTGAGTACGAGCTCCGCTATGGGCGTGAGAATATTTTGGTTTAGGTTTTAATAATTTGTGCTAGACTGCGCGATTAAATCTGAGCATTTGAAACACCGTGAACATATGAGTCTCCAAACAATGACTTTCCTCGAAACTTCAATGAGCCCTTTTCTCGGCAGTGTAGTCTTTATAGTTTTGGGTGCTTCTTACCAGTGAACATGGTTCTGAGTGATGAAACCAATACTATTCGAACGCGTGTTTAAATTTGCCTCAAATTTAATACTATCCAGCGATGACAAAATTTTCCTTTTTCTTCACCTGTATGTTAGAATGCCTTAAGGTCCTCAATTATTTCAAATTGGTCCTTACTGGAAACTGAAAAAAATATATATATCCATAAATAAATAAATAAATATATATACATATATTTATTTATTTATTTATAGATATATATGTAACGATATATATACTCACATATAAATGTTTATACAGACAGATAGAAAGAAAGTAGATAGGAACACAAAATTGACAGACACAATGGTGGTGTAAAGATGTATGTATATATATATATATATATACTCACATATAAATGTTTATACAGACAGATAGAAAGAAAGTGGATAGGAACACAAAATTGACAGACACAATGGTGGTGTAAAGATGTATGTGTGTATATATATATATATATATATATATATATATATATATATATATATATATATATATATATATATATATATATAAAAAAGTTTGCCAGAGGAAGGCAGACGACAAACACAGAAAACAAAAAAATGATGAACACACTTACAAAGTTTCTTGATATTTCGGTGCCACTAGCACCTTGGTCGCAAGAGCGAAGACTGAGAAGGAAGGGAGTCCTCCCTTCCTTCTCAGTCTTCGCTCTTGCGACCAAGGTGCTAGTGGCACCGAAATATCAAGAAACTTTGTAAGTGTGTTCATCATTTTTTTGTTTTCTGTGTTTGTCGTCTGCCTTCCTCTGGCAAACTTTTATATATTCGTCACTTAAGTGATCCTAAGTGCAGTTATATATATATATATATATATATATATATATATATATATATATATATAAAAGTTTGCCAGAGGAAGGCAGACGACAAACACAGAAAACAAAAAAATGATGAACACACTTACAAAGTTTCTTGATATTTCGGTGCCACTAGCACCTTGGTCGCAAGAGCGAAGACTGAGAAGGAAGGGAGTCCTCCCTTCCTTCTCAGTCTTCGCTCTTGCGACCAAGGTGCTAGTGGCACCGAAATATCAAGAAACTTTGTAAGTGTGTTCATCATTTTTTTGTTTTCTGTGTTTGTCGTCTGCCTTCCTCTGGCAAACTTTTATATATTCGTCACTTAAGTGATCCTAAGTGCAGTTATATATATATATATATATATATATATATATATATATATATATATATATATATATATATATATGTATATATACATACATCTTTACACCACCATTGTGTCTGTCAATTTTGTGTTCCTATTCACTTTCTTTCTATCTGTCTGTATAAACATTTATATGTGAGTATATATATCGTTACAAAGATATATATATCGTTACAAAGATGTCTAAATACATTCCACCGTTACTTAATCAAGGAGCATTAAAAGTTATCTTCAAAAAAGACGCTCATTTATATTTTTTCATATAACTTGGGATTTTGGGTTATCGACCTCTTTTTGAGATGTATTTTCACATCATTAAGGGCGCATTTGTTTATTTTCAACCTCAATCTAAAACGTTTTGGAAAGATTTTCCTCTGCCAAAAGATTTCAGATCAGTGAAAAATCAACTAATAAAATCAATTGATTTTATTACTTGCTTCTTGGTTAAAAGGATGTTACGTGTTTTAAAGCTAGTGGCAGTTACTACAAAACCTTCTGAACCTGTTGAAGTTTTGCTGAATCCAAGATTTACGTAGGCCGATGAAATTAGTTGTTTAATTGAAGACATTCTTAATATAATTTGAATGTAGAAACTCTAAAGATATTTATTTCAAGGATTTTTATCGATGGCTCTTTTAGTTTGTATTTATGTCATAATTTTTTACGTGGTAAAAATCAATGAGTTTTAAATAAAGAATGCATACATTGTTGCTTCCAAGAAAAAATCCCGCCAATAGCATAGTTTATTCGTAAGATTCGATGCTGGCTGAATTTTTTAAGGCCAAATAAGTCCTTGATTTTAATTGTGTGTTGTTGGTTCCCATTTTTCAGAACCAACGAATTTTATTGGTGATGCGATTGACCACATTTTTTTTAATGATGCGTATGCTACTTAATCTCGATCTAGATGATAATTTGCTTTTTGAAACGACGTTGCGAGGACTGGGAGCAATTAAAATGGGCAGGGACTTGAAATGCCAAGGAAAAGAATAGATGCTGAGCACGCTAAGGCATCCTATGAATCACGTAATACGTGAATGGGATCATTAGCAATTTTTCCAGGTTGGCATTCTTCCATAATTTGTTACCCACATAGTTTTTTCGCATATCTCCTATGAGAGAACATGCACTTGACGCTGAAAAGTCCTCTGCAATTGTATTTTGCCATTAAGTAGCGCTAATTCTACCCACAGCTGGTAAGCTGGAACCCTGCGAGGGGATGGAATTTGATCGCAATTATTTCCTGCTTACTGTGACGAATTTTAATATTCGTACGACTAATAATTATATATGTACTTAACTCTAAGAGTGTATGACGGAAATTGAGATAAAACTATGGCGTGATAATATATTATAAGTTAATATTTATGCTTTGGAATTCTGTTATCTTAATATTTATTCTTCTGATTGGATTCAATCTAGTAATTGCCTTGTTTTTAAGAAAATAAGGTACGTGCGACGATGATTTTTAAATTTAAAGTGAATGGATCTTTATAATGATGTTCAGCAGTGCATTAATGCTTGAAACCTTTAGATATTTTATTTTTAATAACTACTGGAATTACATAAGATTTCTTGAACGAATCACTTATCAACCCTCTTCATTTTAACATTGCTTGAAGATTTTGACTCGTTTAGTTCTTCATACCTTGGAATAAAACTTGGCTTTTATATAATGAATCTTAATAAACTTTTCTATCTCCTAATGACTCGTGCTTTCATACAGCTGACATCGAAGTGGTAGATTCAGACGTGTCGTTTTTAACTGTAGTTGCAGTTTTTCATGATATCCAGGACACTACCTACAATGTTTTCATATTATAGTTAAGAATATTGATTCTGTCTGAAAATCAAACGTCTAGTTTTTAAAATAGTTAGTGGTATAAATTTCCTGTGCCAAAGTTTCAAATAATTAATTTAATTTTCTCTTCTCCAAGGCTCCAGGAGTATATGTTGCTCGTTTCTTGAGTTAGCTATTAATCTAATATGTTAAGTTTGCTGGTAAATGTTTTATTTTTTAGTATTTTTCTTTACCGTAAATGTTTTTCTGGACTCTAATATACCGATTCAGATAATTTTTAAATTATACAACAGTTACTCGGCAACGGTCTTGTTGATATAAAATTGAAATTTTCCCCACTGGTTTACTGCATTAGTGATATCCTCATGAGGGGAAGCCCTTTTATTTTCTCTGGGCCTGTATACATCAAAATAATCTTGGCTAACCTTAAGTCGTAATATCAATCATCTTTCTTGTCAGGCGTTTGAATAGCATATAGTTTAAACGCTACCCATGTTCATCAGCTTCCACATTAACGATGATCCTTGGTGGTATTTTCGGCTCTAGTAGTTCAGATGCCGTTGCATTACATGAAGAAATAATATTAGATAAAATATTATTTCTTTGGCTTTGGGTAAATATTGGCAGTATGAGTTGCATATCAATACCATTCAGCAAGAATTAAGTACGTTTGTTGTGAAAATTTCAACCTTAAATGACGTTTAATGAATTAAAATAAGAAAACTCGTACCCATTCCCCTGAATCTTTTAAGAACAAGATTGTCATAATTTACACTCTTAGATTTTGTAAAATTTTACCAGTCATCAAACAGGCCTTACATTTTATCAGAAATTGGAAAAATCCATTTTAATTCTGGATTACAACAAAATTTCCTATATCATCATTTTCATATCCTTTGAAAGCTATTATGCATCACTATTTACACTGTAGTTTGAAGTAACCAAAGATTTGTCTCTGGAAGGCAATGATGATTGATAATGGTGATAAATTGACAACAAGTCATTCATATTATTTCAAAATATACCATAATATGGCGTTGACTTATTGGTATTGCTGTTCTTTGATAAAAAACTTTGTGGCGACATAACGTTTGTAACTTTGAGGATTTGAGTCGTATTGCCACATATTGATTTAATTAATTTTACCCTGCGCACAGATGTACTTCTATTCAAGGTCTTAGGGTATATGAAAAACTCTTAATATGCCGGCGGGGAGATAAATTTTTCATGGTGAAACTTTTTACTGAAAACGTTTGGAATCACAGTTCCAGCGATTCTCATTAAATACCCGAACGTTTCGTTTTTAACTCCGGAACTTTTCATGCCTAGAGCAGAAACAGTCGGGAAACGCATTTGCGTTCCGCTCATCTAGTACTTCAGGCGACTGGAGAGAATAAAAAAGAATTGACTCAGAAAACACTCGTGGGGGGAAAAAGCGCAGCGTGGATTAAAACTTAGTTACGGAAAAATCAATGGGGAATTCCTGCCCGCGAAGCGCCTGGTCATGAACGTGGCTAGGATAAGGGGACACGAGGGGTCGGCGGCAGTGGCAGTCAGATAGATTTCGAAGGGAGAGTTGTATGAGGGAAGAGGGTTGGCCGGTAGAAGGATGGAAGGGATGACACGGTGTGGGAGGGTGGAGGGGGGAGGCTGGAAAGGGGGAGTGGTTCGAGAGTGGGAGCTAGAAAAAACGTTACAAAGAGCGTGGAAGTTTTTCGAAATGGTTCGGAACCGCTCGGGGAAGGAGTGAGAGAGTGGTGAATGGTTGGTTGAAGAGAAAGGGTTCTCATTTCTTCCTCGCTTTTCATTCCTCGACTGAGATGGGGATGTCGGATAGCTGACTGCTGCTGCACCCTCAGCGCCGCATTATCTGCGCGACGGAGCATAATGGGGGACCAAATGTCTCCTCACTCACACACACAGAGGGGACGCCTGTTCGATCCAACGTCCGGCATAAAAAAATATTATCATTATTTCGGTTCTATCCACTACTGCATTCCATTCTCTAGCTGCTCTCGACGTATTTTTAGTTCACCGAGTTCTTTATCCCTATTATTACGTATACAATGTCTCCAACTTCAATCACAGTGCATGAAGTCAAGTTTTCAGTATGAGTTCAATGCATAATGGAGCCCCAAATGTTTCAAACGTGGCAAAATATGCGGAAAAAATTTGGCTGTTCACTCACCGAGGAATATTTAATGATGAATCATAGAAACTACCGACGGCACCATAAGTATTTGTATGCATAAAACTTTATGCGTTGTGCATAGACATTATTATTATTACAAAACACTCGCCAATGAAATTTCATTTTCTGGATTCAAAGCTAGAATACTTTTCTGCCCAATGATTTGGTGTTTATACATATATTTTCTCTGTCATCTGGATTCAAAAAATTTTTTATCCATAAATACGCCTGCGTAATTGATGCTATGAGCTCACAGTAACTTTTGGTTATGTAGTATCTACTTCTGCTTATTTAGTCTATTCTCATTGGAGTCACTTGCCGAGAAATGTGTTGCTAGGAAAGTTGTGCAGTTAGACGGTGTAGTTTCATAAATAACCCTAGATTAAAGCTTGAATAGTCATTCCCAATTCTTTTCCCTCTATATTTGCAATATAGAACTCACTTATGGTAGATATCTACTCGGGTTACTCCTTGATTTCAATTTTTGAAATCCTATAGTAGATCATCATAATTTTTATGCGAGTTTATTGCATTGCGTGTCGCAAGGTGTTTATCGCCGTATTGTGTATGCTATGATAAGTTCATAATTGGTCCAGTGCCGAACATTTTTGCGGACGTGATATTAAATTTATGAGAGTTGTTCAAGAAAGACTGACTGATTTTCATCCTCGAGTTCCCGTATGATTTACATTGTTGTTATGACCTTTTTAGGGGCATTGGTATTTCGCACGTTCTACCCGTAACCAGCTACAGCGCACATGTATTTATTTTACAGGGATGCTAATTTATTTGTATTACAATTACCTACGTAATAATCCTTTTTTACTTACAGAAAGTATTGAGGAAACGATTCAATATCTGTATCTCTTTTCTAAACTTGGAATTCAGTGACTTTTATCTCATATGATTTGAAAACAATTAAAATTGTGCATTGAGGGTGAATATTGCAATTTGATTGTTTAGCTTACCTAATTTCAAGGCTTCCCTTTCAACTCTGATGTCTGGTTTATAAATATTCATATTTATTTTAGATTTGCAAAATCAATACATATTTTGTGGCAAGAATTTTATTTGGTAAAGATCCTCTAAGTCCGCTCCGTTTTAACATAAAATCCCGCTGTCTTTCTGACATTTTTTACGCCATTAACAGGCTCTTCAATGCACATATTACCCAAATACCTTGATGTCTGTGGAAATGCACGTTTTGAACTGTAATAGGGCGATATGATCCTCATATTCCGTGAAAAGTTTTAGCAAAAAAAAAAACAAATTCTGATAATGCTCCAGTTGCTCAAAGGACGCCCTCAGAAATTCACTTAAAGCGCGCCTACCGAAAAAAATTGGTGGACCCAACGCGGCGATCGTTTTTTATTCATGTGCAGTGGCTTTTTTTTCCTTTTTTCTCCAAATCCGCTGCCAACACCAAATGCGAATGAGATTGATCCCTTAAAATCTGAAATCAGCCATCGACGTGTGTAGAGTGTGTGTATTCCGTTTTTATTATTGTTTTTTCCTTTCCTTTCGTTTCATGCTGTCTCTGTGCCATCGCGCATATCGCGCTAGAAGTTTCAACTACGCCGGCGAGCTCGCGTACTCGTAAAAACCTTATTCGCCTTTCATTCTCCTTTTTTTCCTCATCCGGCCCTTCATGTGTCGCCCCGCACGCGGTCTCGTTTTTATTGCAAAGTGGTCGGCGTGTGTGTGTGTCTGACAGCCTGCATGTGTTTGTGAGTGTGCATTTTCCCGTCGTTCCACTGCGAACCGACCGACTGGGTGGAATATGAGGCGGGGAGGGGGAAGGAGAGAGAGAGGAGAGGGACAGGATAATGGAATGGGGAGAGTGAATGAGATGAGGGGAGGTGGGGGAAGGATTGCATTGTTTACCGGCGTTCGGGAAAAAATTTAGAGGCAGTAGAAAATATTTTTTTTCTTGTCATTATTTCTCGATTCTCTCAGTTTTTAAACGCCGCTACTTTATATTTTTTCCCATCCGCCTCCTTCTGGTAAACGGAAACTTGGGCCGCTTAAACGACTTTTTTTTAGTCCAGGCGTCAGAATAGGACGAGTCGGGGCTGGCGATAGGAGTTCGGTGCTTAAAAAAATGCGCATTGGAATAAAAATGTATGAAATCGAAAATTAAAATATTCGGACGATGACGAGATGTTGTCGATTGGAATCGAGCTGGAGGTAAATATTAAATTTTACCGATTTCGATTGTGATTACGTGAGATAATAATACAAATGAAACACTGATATCTTGATCTTGTACTAGTTTTCTACGATGAGGTCCTTAAATAAAATACCGTCTCTGCATCTGGAAATGGTGAAGAGTGGCAACGGATGACTGCATTGCTAATGGTCCTGTGGGTGATAAAGCGAGGCAGTTTTATCTATGCTCTTAGTTGCTTTATGGAGTTTATCCTGAATAAGCTTCATTTCAAGGTGCCAGAAATTTAAATATGATGAGATAAGTAATCATGGGGGTAACATCATCTTAAGGAAATGATTTGATGTAAATAGAATTATGTCTGCGGTGGCATGCATAAGGAGTAGCCGGTAATTGATTATGTGGAAGTTGCTAGATACTGGAGATGCTATAAATTGATCAATTCTAGAGTGAAATACATTTAGCAGCTGAAGTGAGAAAAAGGAGATGGTGATCGAATGCGATAGATAGAAAAAAAGCGTAATGTTAAAAATTTGTACGAGTAGGAGTCGATAATACATCAATTTCAATGGAATATTTCAGCATTGATACCAAAATGGAGTGACGATCAATTGCCGATGCTGCTTTTACTTATTAAGACCTTAATTTTGTAGTGATTGTCTGCTGTAGAATAGGTTATTCAAAGTTTCATAATGAGAAATGTTCTTCGTTAGATGAGCATCTCACGACCATGCCCAATTTAATTGTAGAATTATTTAATTTAGATTTGAATTAAGAGATTATAAATATCCAAGAATAACTAAACCAGGATCTTTTAAGTAATGAGAACTCTTTCTCGCGCACGATGATATGTATTATTATTAACCATTTCTTTCCAATTAATTTCGGTTCTCTGACTAAACGTATTTCACAAGGTAAAATTTGGGCGCTTGCTGTGAAATCATGACGGATCATTTATTATAGTGGCTGAAGGCCGAAATAAAGTGATTTTCGGTTAAACCCCGTGGGTAGCATTTCCGGAAATAATTCTTAAAATGTACGTAATACCAGTCCAGTGATCACCTCGACTACGCGAGACAGTTAATGGTAGAACACCGACCGTTATCAGCGGAGGAAGAAGAGAAAGTAATTAGGATATGGAAGGTGAAGACAAATGAGTTATTTTTATCTGCTGATGTGTTAACCTGCATATGCTCCATACGTATTTGAGTTTATTTTGTTCATGGCCAAGACTTACCTTATCTACCGCAATAGCCCGTCCTCTCCACATAATACTTAATCTGAGGGATCAAATTCCACTTAACCATGATAGTTTCTTGTCTTTAAGCTCTGGGGTCTGTTCCTGTGAGTTTGATGACACCTATTTTTGGTAAATGAAACTAGTTGCAATCACATACTGGCCGAATGAAATAAAAATACTGATTAAATATTGAATATGCCCAAAAGTCTTGCTGAGCGTCAAAAATAAATCGTAGGTCGCGGGTATTATATGTTAAAGGGACATTTAAAAGGGTTTATTACGTTCCATCCTATCCATTGTATGATTTAAAATGAGCTATATGTTACTTAATTTGTCTATTAGTATGAAATTCTCTGTTCCTGTATGTCTATTGTTATAAATTTAGCTGCACAAAAACTCTTGGTCATCACTACAGAAAGGTGCAAGAGGTTGCTAAATGGTTATAAAACATTTTAAAATCTTGCAGATTAATTTTTAAAACTATCGTTATTATTGAAAGAAATATTAGCTTCAGAAAATATGGATAGTACTTAAAGTTGCATGTGTTCTTCATTTCGTCAAGTTGTTGGACCATCTCGTCTCTGGAAGACTTGGTTCACATATTCGAATGCTGAACGCTCGATGGCTTTGTACAATAAAAAGCAATGAGCGATTAGCTTGATAATGCGAACCCAGACTTCATGTATTTTATGCTTTCAAATCCCTTTTTAAAGCAATGTTTTCGGCGAAAATTCCGTCCTCAAGTGGAAGTGATATATATCAACCGATTCAGAGTCGGAGTCATTTTTGCATGCAAAACTTATTGCATCACACAAAAAGCAGGAAAAAGCTATGCTGCCGAACAGTGACACGTTGTAAATTTAGATATCACTATAGTTCCATTCAGATTATTCAGCATGCGTTTAAAAATATTTCTTTGCTATCGTTATTTTAAAATATATTTTTTGACATTTTGATCACTGTTTTTCACATTATTAATTCACAGAAAATCCCTCACGAAGGAAATTTTATTTTATCTCGTTGGAATTTTTTTATTTTCTATTTTAGGAAGTACCTGTATCCGTAATTTTAACTCTATGCGGTGCTTTTGAAATAGTAATGAAGGCAAGTGATCGAAGAATGTTTTTACCCCTCTCGTTTGTGCAGAAAATATCTACTATTGATAAAACTAATATAGTTGTTAATATGGTGAAAAATTATTTTTAGAATCTGATTATTGGCCTTATGCATGGCTCTGGAATAAGTTTTTGAGTTGTTCTAATGCTAAGCAATGTAAAATAAATACCAGCAGTGCATCGTACTTTTTCGATAATTTTACCATTCCGTTTCCCTCAGTGTATCCGGCTTACTGGGTCACCCATCCGATGAAAATACTTCGCCCACCGTTGAATTTAACTTGCTCTACTTTCTAATTTACTTCGGTACGACCGTGTCCATTTCCCCTTTGTAACCTTTCCCTATTCAAGTCATCAGCCGTGTTCCTCGCGTAGTATTCCCATTCGCCTGGATCGAGTCAGACGTGAGCCCTGCACTTCTATTCGATTTCCCCGGTGGCCCTTGACTCATTCTACTTCTTCCGCCGTGTGTCCTATCTCCTTTCTCCGGGCCCATCTCTGCTGGCTGCTCCCTCTCCCTCCCTCCCTTCCTACATCCCCACTCCCCCCTTCAACCCCTTCCCCCGCTCGCGACCTCCTCCTACCTACGTCACACGACTCCGTCTCGCCTAACTCCGGATCTTTCCTTCACACCAGTGATTCGCTTCTCGATCCCTCGCTTCTCATGCAACTGCTTTTAATCCGTATGCAGCATCTTTTTGTCCAAATCTCTGGTTCATTTCAAATGGAAGAATGACGTGATGCACTTCAAAGAATTAGGTCGAGTTTGAAATAACCATTGCATGTTGTTTCTTTAAGGGTCTGCTTTTCGTCCCCTCGCTACGGGAATGGGTAAACAGAGGAATAATTGGTATACTGACCATTTCCTTCGGGTGAAATTCTTCGTATTTATCTCGGATAAGGTTGCATTGAAGATAGAAGGACACTGTAGCTAAGTTAAAATTAAAAGATTCAAATTTTATCTCTATTTTAGCTTTTCTTCAAAGGAAATGATGATTTTTTGTCATTTCTCTTGTGAATTACTATCCTTATGATAACACATACAGATAATGACATTTTATTTTAATTTGATGAGCTCGATGATGGAGGCAAGCGAATTTTCTAAAGGCTGAAGTTTTTGCTTATCTTGGCCTTTTGAGGTAATTATCTGAAATTGGAATGCTAGATCAATGACCAATGAAATCCATTAAGGAGAACTCTCATTTACTTTGGTTAACTTAGTGCCACAGAAGACATTCCAAAACCTTAAAACATGCCCCGCACTCGCGGTGTGAATCTATTTAATGCGAACGCGATTATTTTCACTCTGAAAAATCACCGGGGGAACTAAAATTTATGAACGCAGTGGGAGTAAAGCTTTAGTATAAATTATGTGCCCTCATTATGTGCCTAACGCCTAGCAAGCATTAAACCCTTAAGGAAAACTACCCGGCCATTCCTTTTCCCTCGGTTCCGCGTTCATTTTCCTCGCCTTCGCTTCCATCCCGACCCGCTCCGCCCGCAGAGTACCGAACCTCAACCGCCCGTCCAGATTGAGATAGCCCACTGCCCTCTCCGTGCTGCCGTTAGTCATTGGGGGATCGTGGACCCCCTCGTGGCGCACACACCCTTCCCCCCCCTTAGTTGTATTCCCACCGCCGCCCCCACGTCCCCCCCCCCGCAACAACCGGGGCCTCGGCACCACAGCCGCCGTGACTGGTGCCGGCGGGTGGTCTCACGAGGCACCTCGTGAGCGATGAGGGCGCCCTTAAAAACACAACCGCGTCCAAATACCTTTCTTCTTCCTCCGTTCCCACCCTACACTCCCCCCCCCCACCACATCCACCGCTGATGCTCTGTGCTGATTGAAATTTACAGCGACTTCGTCATATTTTGAAATGATAAAGGGCGGCCGTTAAAAATGTTGCGAGTTCCGAGATAAAGAATACGGGTAGGCTCAGGCCCGCGCTATAGATCCCGACATTTTATTTTGACCACACTTGCGAGTATGTGTTGTATAGGTGTTACATATATTTTTTTTGGGTTCACCACCGCAGATATGTGAAAAAAATGTATCTCAAGTTGCCTCGAAGAAAAGGATAAGCGGATAGTTCTTTTTTTTACAGTGATTCGAGTGTGAGCGTGATTTAATACCCATCTTCGTGGGAAAGGATATGGAGGGCTATGGGTAACGTACGGTTTCGATAAATCTGTGGTGTTTGCTACAGATTATTTTGTCTCGACGTCTGAGAAAACGGAGAGCTAATAACTTGGGCCGTATCAAATGGCGGTCTTGCTGGGTGACTTTAGCACGCACTCTTCATCAAACTCCTCGGCCGTTTATTCCACTGGAGTTTCTGGATGATAAAAGCTGGATTATATATCTTTTGGGATTGAACGTTTCAACAGTATTTCTCTTCTAAGCGATTTTTGTTCCTTTCTTTTATTCTTTGTCCTCATCTTGTCGATACCTATGGCAAAACTAAAGCATTGTGATGTTAGACTCAAGTGTTTCGAATCGATGTTAGTATTTCTTTTGGTGTCTAAAATGTAATAATGTGAGGGCTGCCTCTAGGTGTTTATTGGATGATTAGAGCACTATTAAAAATGTGCCCACGGTTATTAATGTGTCCACCTTCGCGTCAGTAGTTGTTTGAACTTTTAAATACTAACAAATTTGAGCCAATCGTGGAGACATGGGTCTGCCTTTTTAATGAATATTCAATAATTCCGTTGATATATGGAAATTCCTATGGTAAAGTAAAATGTCCGAAGTAGTATTAAGTTCTAACCTTTTTTCATACCCTACATTAATGTGAGAGATATTTATGATGCCTTTTCATATGTAGATTGATAGTTTAAAATTGTTGAAAGCAAATGTTTTGGACTATTTAAATTACCTGAGAATTCGCTAACATTTGCTGCAATAATTTATATTTGTTCTCAAATATTTCTAAACTTAGACACGGGAGCAAGCGTGATAGTTTTTGTCTATAATCTTGTCATTATTCTTGTATTCGAAGAGTAAATCAGTTACTGTAAAATAAGGCCATTTTATCTATGTTGTCTCAGAGCTTAGTAGTCTTAGGTTCGTGGCTTTTTAATCCTTTTTTACCCGTCTATAAAGAAGAATTATTGAATATTATTAAATTCAGAGAAGGGCTTATTATCTTTTCCTGTGGGATGCATTTTCTACGACGCACGTTGAAAGGAACACGATTCTATTCGGGAATCCCCCAATTTCCTCGCGCAGTCGTACTTGCATTATTGGAAATCCCGTGATGGCCCTAGATTATGGATTTACGTTTACACAACGACATCTTTCGACAAAAAAAGGGGAGCGCACTAACCCTTCAAAATGTGTTTCGCCTATTGTCGTCCCATTTGTCCGAGAGAGAAGGAGAGCAGATTCCCGACTAGTCTTGAGGGTTGGAGGTGGAGGAAGGCGGCGGGGAGGGTGGAAAAGGGAATGGAAAGACAAGAGAAGGAGAGAAGCATCCAGCATCTCGACTGCCGAAGGACATAAAAGGACTGGGGTAGTAGTAGGAAGTTGGACGTTAGCAAGGGAAGGCGGCGCGGATGGACTGAGCAGGGAGAGAAAGAGGGAGGGAAAGTGTGTGGGTTGGGAAAAAGGGAGTGAGTGGGAGGGGGAAGGCTGCAGAGGAAAAGAGAGCCGCCGGTGGCCCCAAGACGACGATTCCGTGGGTCAAAGGAAGGAGAAAGAACAGTCGCGCGTGGGAGAAATGACACGAGGGAAACAAAAGCATATCGTGATTCGGAATTTTTAGCCGGAGCATGAGAGTACGAGGAGGAAGGAATGGGGTATAGAGAGATGGGAATGACGACAGAAAACGTCAAGGAGTCATAGGAAGGATTTCCAACCTTTTGGGATTGGTAAGAGAGAGGGAGGGAGGGAGGTTGGATTGTGGGGTAGATTTCGTGGGGGTTGGGAGAACTGGGAAAGGAGAGGCGACCATGGGGGTGGGAGAGGAGGAAGGGTGGGAGAAGTGGGTGGGCAGCTGAGGCTGTGTGGATGCCTCGACAACGACGGTGCCTGGGATATTGAAAAGACGGAGAAAGAGAGAAATGGAGGGAAAAATTGCGTGCCTGCGGAATAGAGGGCGTAAGGGAGCGTAAAGAGATGAGGATCGTGTGAGATAGTGCATCGGGGCCAAAGGGAGACCCAAATGACGTCATCGCTGGAGTGGGAGGAGAGGGAGGGCGAGGCGAGGGAACTGCGGGGTGGGGTGGGGTAGGCTGGTTGAGGGTTGGTACCCCCAGGGTCGTTCGTCCGCATGTGTTTTCCTTTTTTTTCCTCCTTCCCCATTGCCCCTGGCTCTCTCTCGACGGCGGGGTCACGTGATCCGGCGGCCATAAAAAAACTCGATTTAATGCAGTAATATCCAAAACGTTAGAGCGACGGACGTAGGAATTCGTTCTTATTTGTGAATAATTTGTCGTTATTGATTTCCTCGCGATTGGTTTTTTTAATAGGGTAGCAAAGGTGAACCCAGGATATGGCGATAAAAAAATTCATCATTTTTATCCCCAGCCGTATCATAAAATTGATCACCGGTCTTTAGATAAAATTATTACTAAAATGTGGGTTAATGACATTAGCTCACTAAAGGCTTTTACGATGAAAATTATGAGTATCAGTTCTTACTCTAATTTGTGCATGAATACTTGAATTATAAGTAATTCTTTAAAGGGATTGAGTGAGCGTGTAATGAATAAAGAGGAGTTATATTATACAACAGTGCTACAAATTATAAGCGAGATACATTTTTGGATAATTTCTTGATAACGTGTTTAGAGATATTTGTGGAATAAAAATTACATTGGAATCCGTTTGTACGTGACTCTAATTGCAAGCACAAGATGTCAAGTACTTTCATCGACACACCAAAATTTATTTCAAATTTTGTGTTGACTGAGTAATTTGCTCACATTAAATACATCAAATAAAACTACTTGGTTGTGATTGTTACACTGAGACCCTCTTTTAGACGTACTCCGCAATCATTCGTCAATAGACTTGGGAGACGCACTTTCGGCACTTTTTATTGCTCCTCAACATTGGCTGTGCCAACCTCAAGGACATAAAAAAGGATGATTTCGACGTCGAAAGAAAAAAGTGAAAACTTCACCCAAGTTTTTACTCTGGAATAAATTTTCTCGATGGGATGAGGCTTCAAACTCATTTTTAGGAAGCTTTAAAAAAAGGCGAAAGGGAGTATGGAGGAGAGGGGAGAGATAGTATAAAGAGAATGGGAAATGTAGAAAGAGAGGGATTGCGAAGGGGGGGAACTAGATGGTCTAAATGTATGGTAGTGGATCACGTATGAGTAGTGTATGGGGTAAATGGGGGGCATCATATTGACGAAACGGCTCCCATTCATTGGAGGAGGAGGAGAAAAGTTTTTTTTTTGGGTGGGTGGTATGGGTGGAAAGAATTCGAGGCGTGGGGAATGGAGGGGCTTGAAAAGAAACTTCAGGTAGGATGGAGAAGTTCGCGGGGCGGTCGATCGGTGGAGACGAAGACGGGGGATGATGGAGTTTTGGTCTGAGGAATAACGTGTGCCATCCGGGGAAGACGGCGGATAAAGGTGTGGGGGGTAGGGGGAGGGTGCAGGAAGGATGAGCTGGGAAGAGTGCGGTAAGAGTGAGGACGAGCGGGAAGCGATGCTCAGCCGAATGGGGAAGTCGCAGTGTGTGCAGAGAGGGGATGTATATCCTCACGGCGTGCTGCGGGAAAGGAGACTTGCCGTACAAGTGTGTAGAGAAAGATTTGGTGAAATTAAACGGGATGTCGAATTACGATTCAGCACTCAGCATTCGCATGCAATAATTAACGCAAGAATTCAAGGAATCTTATGTAATAAGACTCAAAAGTTAGTTTAATATGAAAGCCATTTGACTTCAGGCAACATTTGGAAGAAAAACTACTGTTGATTTCCACAGTTTTTATGTCTTATGACCGATCTTGGTTCCAATATGGTTCCAGTTCTTGGTTCCAGCACTTATTGTAATCTTAATGGTTTGAGCATATGTATTGCCACTACCACGGCCAATTGGTTTGCATTAAAACCGTGAAAACCAGATGGTCTTCTTTTTCTAAATCGAGATGCTTCCTCGAGTTTTTTTTAGATCATGTCTCAGCATTGTATTCAAGAGGAACAAAATATAGGCAAGGACTTGGTCCTCACTAGGTATAAGCGTTCACTGTATTATAAAGTCCTATAAAGATACTTGTTGACTCTCAGACAGAACCTCCCAACTCATACCAGTTGCATAGAGCAGAATATCGAAAATCCGGAGTATGCAAGACTGGATGTGTTCCAGATTCACGATATTTCGAGTGGTAAATCACTTTCGTCTTAGGGGGAATTTTGACTTAAAACCTGTAACAAGTCATTATATAAGATGATATGATGACTTTGGTGGTAAGTTATGTGAAAACCGAACCATATCATTGCCATAATTTTTTAATTAAAATATTTCAATCAACACAAGCGAATGTATTCACAGCAAGAAATAAGATACTTACTAAATAATGAAAAGAGGAAACTGTTTTAATCCACCAGTATATTTTCAGCTACCTACTACTAGTTTCGACGCAGCGGCATCATTTTCACGTTCCTGAAGATACCTAAAGTTCAAAACTAGTAGTACCTGCAAATATATTGGCGGATTAAAACAAAGTTATCTCTTTTCCTTATTTGGAATGAACTTCCACCAAGTTGTGCCTGAAACCATTGAGATCAAGATACCTACTCTTTCGATTGAAAGCGCCATTTCCTTTCCTTGGCAGGAACCCGTGGTGTTCACAGAAAGCCAACCAGTGCTTTGTGGCTTTTTTTTTAGCTTTTTGTATCACTAAATAGCCGTCAGTGCCATGGCACAATGTAAATGATGAGGTTTGCAAAATTCATGCAAACCTACCGTTATCTATATCATTCCGTTGTTTAGAATTCCGAAAGATCAGTTTTTTACTGAACTTAGGTTTTTAGGTCCGGAAACTGCAGGATTATATCGCATCTCCTAATCCAAGACCCTTATCTTTGGAAAATCAGTGCACCTCTTAAACTTATCGGGTTCGAAGCTGCAACTTTTCGATTAATGCGTTATTGATCCCGTTGCTATGTTTCCATAATGGAAATGGGCACAGTGCGAAGATTCATTAGTTGAGGATTGATATGGAGGAATTCTTATGGATAATTTGAAGAAATGGAATACGTCATTCAGCCAAAATTGATACGATGACTCCAAGGGATGACAAGAAGAAGAAAGCGCCCTGGAGACTAAATATGAAAGTGGGTAAAATTAAAACGATTTTCCGGAATGGGTTGCTTCTCGTCAAGTTTCATATTATATTTAATATGTGAGCTTACTGTTTTCGCCGAAGTCTAGGCAAACAAAAATGCTTTATGCTCATAGGAGTGATGAGAGAATTTTCCGTTGATTGGTGTATCTATTACATTTGCTTTTATTTTTGTATAAAGCTTAAGTAGCCACCTTGAAAAGCGGTACGAAATCAGTGACTTCATATTTTGGCAATGTGAAGTATGCGCTCTTTGAAGTGGAAAAGTGGGCGCTCATGTGTAATATGCAAGGTTGGATGCATAGTGGTGCAGGGTGCCGCAGTAAGCGGGACCATAAGAGGGAGCAATGGGGAGGAGAAGGGGTTGGAGGGTCGGTCGTCTCGCGGGGGACCTCTCTCTCCTGCCCCCCTCAAAGTACCGGGATCAGGTGCCCGTTTACCCCGGAATTTTAATGTCCCCATAGGGGTGGCGGAGACCGACAGTAATGGCTTCCCTTTCACGTCCTTTTTTTCTCCCCAAACTACCCTCCTTCGCTCTTACCCACTCCCATTCCGTCCTCTTATTCTCGTGCGGACTTATCCTTCAAAACTGCCCTCTCCCCCGAAAAATCGACTCCCCCTTGCCCAAATGAAACCTTCCTTCTGCCATACATGCGTCTCCTGACGTAAGGTCCACAGCGCACACCTTCCTGCCCTCTGAATACATATGCCGTGTTGCTTCCTTTCTCCTTTTTTGTCATTAATCTGCTCGATTTAGTTCTTGGGAGTAGGCCCATAATTGAGGTTTTCCTGGTGGATAATCGAGTCAAAGGAATCAAATAACCAGTGTAGGGAATAGCATCAGTGGGAAAATGTTATGGGAAAAAATTATCGCTGCTAAATTTTTAGTACAATTCTTATTTTTTCTAAACTTAATACTTAAACTTTCATTCGGCTCGTAATATAGCATGCAAAATTGAAATAAAAATAAAATGAAAATGAAATGGAAATCAGCTCATTTACTACGAAAATATCTTCTACAAAGGTGTTAGAGCAATGCTGTCACCTTTATGGCTTCAGGTTTTTAAATTTTATCGTTTCACTTGTTCAATGTGTATTTCAGCAATGGCATATGCACCATATTAGCCTTCATCAAACTGTCTTATAATTTACGATAAAAGGATTTGACGCACTCCCGGTGAATAACTAATGTGGTGAGGTCTTCCATGGTGGCAATTCAAAAATTTTATGTTGGTAATGTGTAATTTGGCGAATAATCTTGAATTTGAAAAAAAAACTTACAGCTACCATGAAAGACCTTACAAGGTGCAAAGTCCAAAAACAGTTTTCATACGTAGTCAAAAATACTCTCATTAATGGAAAGTTTTCTATGTTGGAGGTTGGTATTATGTAATCACTGTGAAGTAGATGGAGAAAATAAAAAGGCGGACAACAAACGATCTCTTAAGGTACGTTTGTCGATAATATTTTAGCGGAGTTGATGAAGTTTACCTCCTAAAGATTATGCCTCATAGCTGGATAGTTTTTTATGGTGCAAGCTCTACCTCTCTAAACATATTGATATTTGATAATAACTTTTGATCTCAAATCCCAATTCCAAGAAATATCGTAATTGGAAAGAAATCTCCTGAAAGTGCTCCTGGTTTCTCATCACTTGCAACAATACACATAAATGCCTACTGTTCATTAATACCCTTAACAATATGTTATGTAGCTTTAAGATATGCTTTTGCAAGTGTTTATCTTTGTAATATAATGCATATGGGCTATCTGTAAAGAGGAAGAAATGAAGTAAAAAGTGAAACTATACAATATGTTACCACCTCCTCTAAAAGGTACTAAAAATGAGTTTACATTGTAAAAAAAACTCAAGGAATGGCTGCTTACTCATGTAAGTTTAGACTTCATATTTGGGTTAAAACAAAATGAAAGAAATTATTTTTTTGGTCTTAACATTTTTAAACAAGATTGTTTCTTATTTTTGAATTGTTTAAGTTATTGATTGTTTAGTTCTTGAGTCTGGCATATTTCTCCTAAATTTGATGATTAGGTGTACTTTATTATTATACATACTTGAAATGTATATTGTATTTGTAGTGTGTATTGTGGACTCATGTCATGATGATAACTTCCCAAAGGAAGTTCTTGAAGCTACCTAAAGCTCATTGTTTTTCAAATTCAATTTTGTATGCCTAAAATTGAGCTATAAAATATCTATATATCTGTATCGATATATAAATTTGAGTAATTTAAACGGTATCCTTAGAGTTTAATCGTCTTCTTTCCAAATTAGAAAGAAACACATAGCATGCTTTCTTCCTCAAATGCGTATTTATGACATTTCAGTTTTCGTCAATATCAATCTTTGGTTTCAACCATTGGTGTGGAATCTTACCGTTAATTTATTGCTCATCTTAATAGTTTTCCATGAACGATGAAGGATACAATTCCAGAACCCGAACTACATTAATCTGGGGATTTAATTACCGAAAAGAATACCATTTTTGCCATTTATTGATGACTGTTGGACTAAACCATTCGTAATTTTATCAAAAATATAATGAATTTCTAGTTATTTTTGGTCAAATGTGCCATATTCTTTCTACACTATTTTTCCAGGTTATTTGTAAGTTCAGGTTGGAGATATAAGTTCATTTTTCATAAGTTTAGGATAAGGAATTTGCGAGTTTCTTTTTTTTACGACGCAAATGAACGCCCGAAATTGAACGCTCTCAAAATGAACACTTTTGTGTGAATCTTTACTTATTTCGAAAAGCTTGAATACACTTATCGTGCGAGCAGAAATTCCCTCCACTATCCCATGGACGGCACATGTTTCCTCATGCGGCAGAAAGCCAACATCGCCGAAATTCGAGACTCAGTTAGCGACGTCGAAACGCGACGGAAGTACTTCTCGCACTCACTCATTCTCCTCTCCCCCCCTTTAAGACAGCCCCATTCCCCAACCAAATCCTCCACTCCAAGAATACGCGCGTGCATGTGCTTGAAAACTCGGTACGCCTTCCTTTTGCTCCGCTCTTTCTCTCGTGCGGGAGGGAGTGAACGTACCCCCTCCCGTCGATCCTCCCCCCCCTGATCCTCTGGCCGACCTCACCCCTCGCATAAATCCTTCATACACCACCACTGACGAAAACACCCCCCTCTCTCGCCCTCTCGACCCCCCCCCCACCACCCGCAGCTTGATCATTCATACGCCACTCCCTTTCTCGCCCCGTAAACCACACCCAAACTCCCAAACTCCTTCAACCTCCTCATCCCATCGCCACCACCCCCTTCTTCGACCTCACTCCCTCACCAAACCACCTGCCATCCTCCCCTTCTCCTCTTCTCCGGCATCCCCCCCCCCTCAGTGGAACGGCCTACCCTCTCCCTCCCTCACAAGAGTTCCTCCCGCCACCTTCTCTCCCCAAAGAACACCCACAACCCACGCGATCAATAGGCAACCGTCGGAAGGTATGGTCGCGTGCTGGAAAGTTTAAACTCTCCCCTCTCCCTACCACTTCCCCTCCTCTTTCGTGCTCACCCCTCCCCCCCATTATTCTTACCCTTCTCTTTTTTCTCCCTTTTTTACTTCCTCCTTCAACCACCCCTCCCGTACCATAATCTTACCGCGTCGTGTCTCCCCTTTGGTTCGAGACGGACTTATTCTCCGCGAAGGGGAGTCCCTCCTAGCGACGCCTTCTCCTTTTCCCATTCGACCGAAACCCTTTTATAATCCTTCCCTTTCCCTCATACCGCGAACCCCTACCACCTCATGCCTCCTCCTCCTCTCCCCTTCCGCGCAAACCAGTCATGCCTCCTCCACCCTTCCCATCGTCCCGTGCGCCACTTATTTAAAAAAAAAAGAAATGAAATCCCCTCCGACCCATTCCAGCCGTGCCGCGACGTCGGCCGTGCTTCATCTTTTTAAACCTCGCGACCCTCCCCCTCCTTTACCGCTTTCACCTTCCGCCCCTTCTTTCCCTCCCCTCTCAACCCCCGGCTCCTTCCCCCCCCCATTATATACACGCGCACCCACACACATACCGGCGTATTCCTTGCATTCTTCTGTCCCCGACTTCCTTTCCTACCACCCCTTGTGTCTCTCTTTCTCTCTGTAACCATCCCTCTTCCCTCCGTTTTTTCTTATGAGACCCGTTTTATTTTTATCCCACGCAAAGTCCCTTCTCATTTCTCCTGTCTACTCCTCTCCTCCGCATAAGAGAATGGAAAACATACTGAATAACCATTTTTTAGTTTAGTCCCTCGTGTTTTCCCCATTTTCTTTCCTAACTCCTTAGAATCACCTTCCTTGCGGCATTAAACGTCGAGACGGTCTTTACGCTATGAATGATAACTTGATCTGCTGTGTGAGTTAGTTTCAGGATTTACTTTGGTCATATGTGCGAGCTCCATAATGCCGAGAGAAAAACTCAGTCGTAAATTTCCACCCTCTTTTAATATTCACAGTTATGTCGACTTCGGTTTCGACTAGTCGTTTTTTTGAACATGGCACTTGGTGTAAAATCCTTGCTCGGTGATTATTAAGAAAAACTGGAAATACAATTTTTTTCTCAGCATTATTGATGAAATGCCACTAGCACCATTAGAATTTCAGTCACGGCTGAGGCTGAAATGTTAAAAGCTTATATAAGAGTATGATTTTCCCCGCGGAGTAAAATAGCCTTTCGTCATACTAATATTTTTCCCTGCCTAGTACTGTATATCTTTATATCTCTACGTCCCCGTTCTCGAAATTCTCTCGTATCAGCTGGGCGTTCGTCTTTTTTTCACCTCATTCACCCACTAAGATGCGAGCTGGAAGTGATCGGAATTAATTTTGAGAAAGTAATGACGCTTATATATTTATGGATTAGTGTCCGGTCGTACGAATATCGAAAATGAATGTAATAAAAATAATAAATTATTAATAAAAATAAACTAGATATAAATAATTATACAATATCGAATAAATTTTTATCATAAGTTAATAGAAAAAACAAGGAAACCGGCTGCCAAAACTACTCTACATGGGAAAGTCAGCATATAACGGATGAAACATGTACCAGAATTTATCACACGTTTACTTTTCATATGCAGCAGATACAATGCGAGAAATCCCTAAAACGAAGGAGCAAATGGATTAGACAGAGATGAGAATACTTTTTGATATTTCAGTCGAGACTTGAATGGGCCATTATAGAAATGACTATACGAGAGGAGAGTGTCAGATCGAAGGTATTGCTGATTGAAAGGGGAAAAATGCATAGATAAAAAGAATGAGAATGTCTACAATTGTGAAGGTTGGTCAATACAATCGTCTACCAATCAGTAAACGAATCGTAAGAACACCCAGAACACGTTACGAGACAACCTACGCATTATTTAAGAAGAACAGACCACTGGGTGATGTAGGAAAGGGAAGGAGGAGTATATTACTCGTTTCTCCCTCTTGAATCCTTTTTTTCCCTCCCTCTCCTCCTCTCGCCCATCTTTTCCGTGTCTTCTGATCCCCGTGCAATTCCCAACCCAATCTCTCTCTTCCATTTCCGATCTTATCCCCCCTCCTCCTCCGGCGGGAAAATTGCCCTCTCACTTCTATTTCCACCGCCTCCGCTAGTTGACTCCTCTTTTATTTACCCTTCCACATCGCAAGGAGCCACCCCCTCCCTCTCCCTCAACCAAGTTCTTGCTCTTCCCCCCCTCCCCGACCACCCCACACACATGCAACAAGACCTCCAATCCAGAAATTTCATTCTCGGCTCCCCGCACACTTGTATATTTCCTCTCAACGTTTTCAATACGATTTTTCCGTTACTTTGCGTCATCTCCTCTCTTCTGGATATTACATCCCATCTCGCTACTCAGCTCAACGGTTTCCTTTAACCGTATAAAATGGCAAGAAACCTAAAAATTCTCCGGCGCAGAACGTAGGCGTCGAGGGTCTTGAGAATATGACTGTCTCTGACTGGTGAGCATAAACATGTCATTTGGGTTTTGAGACAGAATTTTATTTCCCTTAATTTGGAGGAAAATCTTGAGTGAAATTACATTTTTTTAGTATCCACTCTACCAGCATTGATATCATGTTCACATATACTTTTACTTTACCGTGCATGAAATTTGATGAGAATCATCATTGTTTAAGGTATTTGATCGTAATATTGGATAAGGAGTATATAGTTAGCCTTTCGAATTCTTGGAAACTTTTTCTAAAAAAAATGGTAATTTTGCAAGCAGTTTCAGGCAGGAATGAACCTCTCAAGTAGAAAGGAGCACTAAAGATAAAATATAGCTGAGAGAAAAAATGCGTCCTCACTCTTTTACTTCAATGTGACATAATCAACTGTTTTTTAAAATCTAAATGTGCAATATAATTTTATGATTAGGTAGAACAGAGTGCTGGAAGGGGAAAATAGCGTATAAAATTTTTGAGTGAAAAATGTGAACTCTCAATTTCATTTCTACAGCACCATCAAGGGTATTTTAAAAGTGATGAGTATTTTAGCATTTGTATTTTTTAGTATAAGCTTTAAATTATTCTTGTATTGCGTATTTGTGCTTATTGCTTATATATTATTGTTTACTGTTTGACGCATAACAAATAAAATACTGTTCTCATTTGTTTTAGGTGAGTTGGCGTAGTCGGAGGGAATTCAAAGCTTCAGTGATTCTATTTCTCCCCTCCACAATATTGCCGCGTTCACATCTGAGAAATAATTTTACATCAAGGTAATATTGGTTATTCATTAATTTTTCTTTATTTCTCATTTCAATGACCTAGGCTTCTTTGATCTATAGTTATCCAATAAAATATTGTTTTTTTAATCGCTTCATAGTCTTAATTAACACACGTCTCATGACTTTAAATGTAGCCCGTAGTAAATATCAAACGCTGATTAGATTGACGTTGGACTGTCCTCAAATTTCCTTCACGAAAACGTAAAACATTATAGAATGTATCTAAATAACCGAATGTAGAGAATGCCATTCGTGGAATATTTTTTTAGTTTGGGTGCTCTTTTATTATTACTGGAATTGCATGCATTTTTTACCGGGATCCTGACTTTCCTTCTCTATGATCAACCTTGCATCACCCTGAGACTTTAAATTCTATAGCCTCGTCATTTTGAACAGATCGTGGAATCTTGTTCCCTCTAAGTCCATCGATTTAAGCCCACCCTTTCTCTCCAATTCTGCCTGTTGACCCTCCCTATTCTAAACCCTACACCTCCGACCGTCGATCTTTCTCCATCACCTTATGCGACCACACTACCCTCCTCTGCCGCTGCATAGTCCATTCCCCGCTAATGTATCGAGTGTGGACATGTCCTCACAGCCTTCTGTCTTGAATAACGCGTAATCTTTGCTCTCCATATATCTGCTCCATGATTTGTTTTGATGACTAAGATGGTGATAAACTTGCATCCCGTTATCCGACCTTGCGTTAAGGTCTACCGTCAACGTGCTACAATCATGTGGTGTGTGTTTAACCTCGTTCAGCATCATAAGCTACGACAATTGCATGAACAACGGTCAATGTTTCATATTTTACTCGTGAAATCAAGGGTTGAGGCATTCTAAAATAAATTCTAGGAAGAAGTGTGAGTACGGGAAAATGGGCTGCCTAAGTAAGTACATGCACCCTATTCACCAATTCCGGAATTTATTTGCTACACTTAACCCTTCGCTACTCTATTAAACATGAGATTATCAAACAATTATAATATATTAATAGATCATCATCATTTTGAGTGAGCTATAAGCGGTAGTTTTTTTATTTCTTTCCTTAGTTTTGCATGTTGTACGTATTGGTTGATATATTTTGGAGGGTATGATTTGCACAAATGTCAGGAACAAATGATCGGTTGATTGAAACAATATCGGTAATTCGTAAGAACAATAAGGTCTTGTTTACTGACGTACATTACAAGTTTATTATTTAGTAACTTACTCCTGTGGCAATGATAAAGTGGTAAATAATTTTTAATATACGTTAGTGCACAATTTCATAAGCTTTCTGCTGCGAAATGTATCTAATCTTTCCAAAAGCTGAGTTAAATTCTTTTGCTTTAAAGGGTAATGCGTATCCCTGCCACGAGTCAGGTATTCGGAGAAGGTAAGGGGTAATTTCCGATTTGCCTTCAAGGAAATATTCCCGTCGGTCTGCGGCCTCTATTCAGGCCAAATCGGACAAATCAGCCGTCTTCCTTTGTCGGAATTCTTCGGCGTTAACACCCATGTGAACACGTACTCCTGCTCTGCTCACCGTATCTAAGTCCCGTCTCACCCACAATGCTCCATTCTTCATTACATCGCTCGCCGTATTCTTCCGTTTCGCCCCATTTTTCCCAATCCAAAGGCCCTCTCCCACTCCACTCTTCCCCATCACCCTCCCTATAAAACCTTCCTCCCTGTTTCCATGCTCGCACCCAACGCCACCACTATCAGATTTGGTTTCAGGCGCACCAGATTGCCCGCTTCACAGTCCAACCCTCCCCTGCGGGAGGGTGGGTGAAGTTGTGTCGGATACTTGAGGTGGACGTACTCCGGCCTGCCCCCCCTGGGGGTGTGAGAGCCACGGGAACGGTGGTTATGGCTGGACTGGGAAAGCCGTTGGTTGTTATACGAAAGGGGTTTGAGGGGGAGAGAGGTCGCTGTGTGGGGGAGGCCCTCGAGGCTTTCGGCCGGCCATTGCCACCTCCACCCCTTGTCCGCGCCACGCCGACCGTGAAATGGAGAAGAGGGATTGGGGGGAAGAGGGTGTGGCATGGGGTGCACGGTTGTTGGAGGTGCACGGAAGGGTTCGCGAGGGGGAGGGGGTTGGAAGAGGGGTTGTCTCGCGTATGACTTGGTTTCAAGGGTGTTTTGATGTGTTGCTTGGAACCCTGGAATGTTCTCTTTGCCTCCCCTTTCAAGCATTAAACCCTTTATCCCGTCTCCTTCTTTCTTCCCTCCGAGCATGTATACAATAGAAGGCGCTATCCTTACAATACTTTGTTGGTGGTACCAGAGGAAGGTAGTATACGTGACGTCAGACATGGTATCCCATTGAGGTGTTTACTCGCTGGAGTCCGGAGACGTCGTAATTTCATCACAAGCTTGTTTTATACTCCTAACAAAGAAATTTTCGTGGATTCATTTTATTTTTTATTTTGGGCAGCATTTGTTTTAAAATTAAAGTTAAATTTTGCCTGTAAGCTAAGTTCATGTACATTCCCGTTAAAAATAAACGTGGTCAATAGCTATTGTTATCTTCATAGTCAGTAATTTTTTTCTCTAAATTATCGTATTCCTTTGAAATTTAAAATTTGCATCAAGAAAGCCCGATATGAGATTAATTGCCATGCCTATACTGTGAGTGGAGTAAACAAAAAATCTTCAGATTCAGTAAAATATCTTACTGATTTACTTTCACTTCTGATACAACGTGGGGATTACACATACAAAACATATGTGGCACAGCATTAAAAAAGCCAGGTTTTGTTAAACTTATAACAGAAAGGTCCTCGGATGAAAAAGTCAAAGGAGATGCTACTTTGCTCTGGTAAGGCTACACCTAGAATACGCCGCGTGCATTTGGGACCCTGGTTATAAATATTTAACCAAAAAAATTAATAAAAGACAAAGGAAAGCAGCGCTTTCGTTAAAAATTGATAAGAGCGTACATATAGTGCCTCACAACTTTTAGAGGGATTAAGGTGGGAGCCCCTAGAGACTCAGAGGCTACACGCTAGGCTAAGGTTGCTTGAGAAATTCAGAACTGATATTTTTCAGAGCGACACACAGAATATTATCATGACTCCTCACTGCATCTCTAGGTCATACGGATGCCATAAAATAAGAGAGATACACTGCCGAACAGATAGGTACAAAAACTCGTTCTTTCCGGGCACAATTAATGACCACAATAAAAATTGAGCTCCACTCCTATAATATTGTCACCATTTTATCTCCCAAAAACTTACATCTTTACACGGCTGGTGATAACACCCCCATCCGGTGGCTCACTGGGTATTATGTAGACATAGATGTAAGTCCAAGTTTTAGATGCCTGTGTGACATAGGCTTTCTCTGGGTTCTCTTGTCATAACTTTCACAATCGACAGCGTTTCTTACGCGTGTATACTCGACAGACCTTCGAATGGGAAGAATGTGACTTGACGGATGGAGCAAGAGTCAAAGAATAAGGGAAGCGGAAGATGAAAAGGGTTTCCCGCAGATGAAACCTAAAACGTTTTTAAAAGCCTTTATTTTCTCCCTCCTTTTCTCATGCGTGCGGAAAAAAGTGATGTTGGAGACTTGAGTAAGGATTGGTATGGTGGGCGGTTAGGTGGGAGGTGGAAAACGGTCTTGGTTTTTTTGGGTCGGAGCGGGTTTAATGAAAAAGTGATGGGGAAAGTGCTTGGAAAAATACCTCGGGGAAAAGTTTCTTTTTTGTGCCTTGAGAGTTTTATGCCCTTTTCGTTTCCGGGGGAAAGTGGGAGAATTCTTCGAATATTCCTTTTTTTCTCTTTGGTTCACTGTGGAATTTTATCTTCATCTCTAAATTTGCGAGCGTTCATAAAATATCCGATTGAGCAGATATCTCTTATGGACCTCCAGTTTTAATACTCACATGAGTTAAATTTCACGTTTAACCCTTCTCTCTCTCTCATTCATCTATTCTCTGCCCTTCTTTCTCATCCCCGCACCACATACTTATACGTTCCCTGCTACAAGCTGAACGGAGGAGGCAGCTCAGGTGGTGAATTCTTTTCCTTCGAGTGCTTGTGTGAACTATCTCGTTAAAGCATTACGGATGAAAATTTTAGAGTACGTAATTCGTCGCTCTATCCCATCGCGGAACTGTGATATTCAAATGAAGTCTTGTCACCTCTACTTCTGGTACTGAATGAAATTCCACGGAAGGCATTTCGTAGGCTTCCTGGAAGTCAATTTCCATTGTTAAGATGAAGTTGTGCCAAATTTTTCCTCTCCGCTTGTTGTGAATAGGGATTGGAGATTTAAATCCAGAATCGATTTTCGATTAATCGAATTTCGATTTCGGTTATCAAAATCGATTGTCTAAATATTCGATTTTTTTGTCCAAAATAATCGAATAATCGAAATCGAAATTTTTCAATAGTAAATTAATTGTCTGCTGAAATACGGATGTGCTGTTCTAACAAAATTCGTTATATGGGTTAATGGAAGCACTAGGGATAAGAACTGAATACGGTTAAATTAATTAAAACAATTTATTATTTTAAAGATATTAATAAGGTATGCAGGAAAGTAATAATCCATACCAGATACTTATATACATATAGGTAATATAGCAAGCAAATTATATATAATTTAGTAGCACATGCGCAGAAGACGATATTCGGACTGGGCTAATCTATTTTGAAGACGAGTTCTCTGAAGCGATTTATTGAGAAAACGTTTACAAAAAAGGCACAATGTCAACGCGTAGTATCATTCCAAATCTTCGTCTCGCGGTCTACAATGTATTACTTCCGAGCTTGAGTCCCCGCCTAGACTAGAATTATTGTAATTAAAATCCGTAGCCCCACAGTTGGCAACTCCAACCTGCCGGTGTCCGAAGCACTTAGACTTCCCACCGAGGTTCCCCCACCAGCGATGCATAGTGAAATAGCGCGCAGCGGTGTAAAGCAAGGCGGCAAAATTCAAATGCTGTAGCAAGCTAAAAATCGAAAATCGATCGGCTAGAATCGATTTTGAACGATTTTTCAAAACAAAAAGTCGACTACGATTAAATCGAAAATCGGAGTGTGATTATCGATTTCCAATCCCTAGTTGTGAATATCTCAAACTACGACCACAACAGTAGTATATTATATTAAACTATTAACAAGATTATTTATATTGAATAATATCAACATTTTTTATTTTTTGTAGCCAATCAACCGTGATTTACCGATTAATTTGAGCCACACTTCGTCATTAGTTTGTATGAGAACGGATTCTTTGATCGCGGAGATCTTTTTCCCGAAATCTTTTTCCAACCAAATTTATCTTTTAAATGACTTAGTAGGAAAGGTTTCTCTTTCAGCCCGGTAACAAAGTATTCCCTTGCGAAGCGTAATTAAAAGGTTTTAAAATAACGTAAAGTAGAACCATCTGATTCTTCCAAAAAACTTTTTGTCTTAGAATGGTAAAAAATGGACCGACTGCAGAATACTCTCAGAAAATGTTTATCAGAATTTAAACAGATTCGAACCCATTTTTTTAGTGTTCTATTCTCGCGTCGTCACTAGGACCGTCGCAAGGAATCCCAGTAGTAGTGTATTATTAATAATTCATTTTTAAATAATTCAATGAGTAGTTTTATGAGCTGGTGTTATAGCTTTTAACTTGGTTATTAAGGTTTCCTAGTTAAATTTATAACACATGGGCATAACACTATTCAATGAAATATTTAAAAAATTTCAAGAAATGCAGTAATATAATCGATTGTTAGTTCATCTTATTACGCATCGCGGTAATTTTACAATTTGATATTTTCCCCACGTCCCATTATTCCTGCTTAAGTTAACTACCTCTTTTGATCATTCAAACCTTCTATCAATGACAAAATATTCTGATTGAGAGGAAACACCACTAATGAAGTGAAATTAATATAGTCTATTAAAATACTTATCCTCGTAGAAACAGTAAGTTCTGCGTTGTAAATCAACTCAGGCATACGTTTGTAGACCAAAGTCGTAAATTATAACGATAGCCTAGTATTTGTCCATAATAGAATTAATAACCGGACAGAGTGTTGTCAATTCATTGCCATTATCAGGGTTTATTATTTGCTTTAAAAATAGCAATATTTTTCTGAAACCGTGGTAACTTAGTGGTTTGCTAAAAATTATAAGGCCCATATCATATTAAAAATATGTTTAACACAGAGGGAGCTAACTGTTGCTGTAACAGATGATTCTGTCATAAGCAGTTACCTTTATTGTGTACATTACGTGGCTGACTTACGTGGAGACGCGAACGACGTAAGAAAGATGATGGCAGGTAAGTCAGGAACCGGAAAGTGGCCTCTAAGGCTGTTGTGCCTTTCTTGGGAGACTTTTACTGCAGATGCAGTGAGCGTGTAGAATGCTGGGGGCGGGAGGTGGGGAACAAGAGAGAGAGAGAGAGAGAGACAGAGGTAGGAAGGCACGTGGGCCCCTTGAAATCGTTTGTTATCTTGAGGCGTGAGAAGGGTTAAACTGTGGAGAGTGGTGAGCGGGTTGGAGGGTGGTCTCTGAAGGGTGGGAAGAGGGTGGTTGGCGAGGAAAGGGGCCGCCGGGAGTGGAGGCTTGAATTTGGTCCCCCACTCCAACCGGGCGCCCCCTTCTATTGCCTTCAGCATCCCTCACTCCCACGCCCCCGATAGGCCAAGCCTGAAGGGAAACGTCAAAAACAGAACCGCACTGGGACTGGCCGAGACTTCAGAATTCAATTACTCCCGTTGCTCATTTGCTCATTAATTAAAGCGAGGAGGGAGGCAAGAGGGCGAAAAGAGGGGAATGTGAGATGAGGGGAGGATTTGAGTGAGTTCGCTGGGAGGAGAGGACTGCCGTGTGCTCCTCCGGGGCTGGTTGCAACGGGACGCGGCCCCGGAGTGGGTCACACGCCGCGAGACACGAGGGGGCACGGGTCGAGGGGGGCGGGTGGGAGAGCGGAGTCCACTCGCGAGGCACGGGCAATGCATATATGCGTCCGCCGTGAACGGGAGCAATCGGATACGTGATGTACGTGCGTGGCCACAGCTATGGATGAGGAACGAGGAGAGTCTGTCAAAGCGGCGTTAGATTTATGATTCAAGAGTTTGCTAGATTCCCTAGAGAATGACCCTAATATGAAGGAGGATAGATAATTAAATTTTGTATTCATCGAAGGAATGATACTTTTTTTAGATTTCGAAATTTGCTAGTTTCTTTACAAAGAAATATCCAGATAGGTTCAATTGAGATTAAATAAAGTAAAATTCCATTCGGTATGACATATACCTAAATATATTTTTTTAAATTCTCTAATATAACACTAATACTCAACGCATCGTAAAATGAAGAGGTCAAAATTTGCTACTTGTGCAGTAAAAGCTATTATTTTTGAGATATAGAGTGTCATGTACATTTATTTAAAAAATTGAAAAGCGACTAAATGAGTAATCAATAATTCTAGTTAGGTATTAAATGTTTCTGGTATATTCTTTGTAAAATTTCATTTCCTAAATTATAACAGTGACGATGTGTTTTTCACATTACTCAAGCAAGTTGTACTTCAAAATGGATGTATATTTTAATAAAACTATGGAAAATTATTTTTTCGTTAATGATGGACTTCAATTACATTAATGTAAAATACACTAATTTCGGACTCAACTTATTAATGTTAATTTAGTGTGCAGTGTACTTAAACTGAAGGACAACGATATGTCTTCAATACATTATGTTTGATTGTTCTTCCGCACGTAAGGAGTTATGTCATTTACTTACAGATTTGCGAATGAGTTTTCCTGCGCCAGATTAACATATATGCATTATAATTTCAAAGTAACATGCAACTGAGTTATATTCGGAGAGCAGTGTTCCTTCCTACCAATTACCACAGTCACGAGGTCTCACAGTCCGCTTTGATTTTTAGCTCAGTTTTTTCCATCTCTGTCTCACTTATAATTTTAACAAAATTTAGTATCTTCAAATTAATTGGTATTTAAGGAATCTGTCACCAAAAATGATACCAACTGCGACTGATCTTATGGTAACTTAGTTTTTTAGCTTTGCTGTATTTGATTCCATTCCATAAACATATAAAAACATGCAAAGAAATATCTCCTATCTCTATTTAGTTGTATCATCATATTTGTATCATTGGACAATCAATAAGATATTAAGTGAGTATTATTAGTGAATACTGCATTCAAATTCATATGCATGTGAGTCCACGTTCGGTTAGCTGAACATCATATTTTGAAAAATCATCACATCGCTATTTGATGTCATACGTATTACATATGAATTTGGCATTGTGACAAAAGTGAACATAGTTTGAGCAAATAAGTCAAGTAAATTAACAATACCTATTTATTTATGGAAATATTTGAAAATTCAGACAACCGGTCTGTCAGTCCGTATGCCTGTATTAACGTTAGGAGAAAGAATGGCTGTAATTTCGGGTTAATAAATTTGATTTACTTCATATATAGGCCATTAAGTATCTTTATATAGCCCATTACTGCACTTCATTTGTCTGGCAATCCATTGCGGTAGAGTACTTTTGTTTGATTTTATACAGTTCGGAGTCCTCATGTGTAGGTACATCTCTAAAACACCGTGCAAGCCACCTCGAGGGCGTGGTACTGAAAGTTTCTCATACATTCAAGTAAAGTATTATCTCTCTCTTCGATTCTTCTCATTACCTCCAATAAATCTAAGTTCTTTTTAGGTATTTTATTTATTACTGTTGGGAAAATGCCTACATGGGAAATGGGAAAACAATAAATTTAAATAATGTTATCCTCTTTAAATTTTCTCGCTACAGATTAGGTTTGGTTCTGGTTAGTAATGGAGTAATTTTTTCGCGCATACCAGAGAGGAGTCAGCGTTTTGAAAAGCTAAACTCAATGTATTTTGACTGTATTGGATTTGTTTTTACACCACAAATAATGCCCCTTCCTGCATTAATTTATTACATAATTTACATGCTAGTATGTCTCGCTGGCAAAGGTCGTGTGGTGAAGTTAATTAAACCAAAGGAGGCGTAGGCTATAATTAATCACTTCTGACTTTCTAGTTTCAACTGCTAAAGAAGATCAAAGAGTGATGCTGGACAAATAAACCCTCATTTTTAGCGGATGCATTGCTATCCTAATAATGCATTAAAGAGATTCTTCGTATATAACCCAATGGAAAAACGAAGTTTCGCAGTAGTTCATCATTTTTTTTTATTTCCGTAACAGCCTAATCTTGAATGCCGATAATTCCCAATCAACATTCTCTCAGACTGTCCAATAAACGTAGAAACACCTAATAGCCAGATCGAATGTTAGTGCAGTATACCAAATGGCGTCACTAATTCTGTAACACTGAAACTCTCGTTCCCACAAAGTAGTGCTTTAAACCTATTTCTTGATGAAATGTGTGGGATTAGTATTTATGTAAATCTGCTCCAAATCGTTTGCTATTCCTACGTTTTGTGAACTAAAATTACGTTGGGAAATTAGTATACTTGTAAAAGTGTTCAGGTGACGTACTATGAACCGCGTTGCTCGAAATACGAATGAACTTATTTGAAATGGAAAATTTTGAATTTACTGATGTGAGTTGCTGAGAATCACTTGTTCTGCAAATTTTGTTCAGGTTGAGATTATTTCAGACTTATGAATAAGCCACACGGTAACTATTCCTTATGAAATATCTAGATAGGAGATACAAATCGCGACCACTCAACGCCATTCCCGCACCTATCATAACTCAGCCCAAGATAGATCACTGAATCAATTTGGAGCGCAGAGCGATTATATCTTGTGATAGACACCAAAAATTCGAATTTTTATGTAAACTAAATTAATTTGGCGGTACTTTCCTTGTCATGTAATTTCGACATCGTTGAGCCTCTGGGAAAAATATTCTTTTTTGTTGAGCTGTCCGAGGCAAATGAAGAAATGACAGAGAAAGTTAGCCAATGTTCTAAGCGTGCTGAATCTGGTATTGGTTTTTATTTAACAAATACCCAGTAATTTGATAGTTTGCTGAAAATTTATCACAGTTTTTATAGTTAATATTTTAAATAAGCGTAAACTTTTTACTTGTCGAAATAAATGATTTTATTGATTACACAGTAGCATCTTTGTATTCGAAATGTCGAGTTCTGGTATTTCAGATCAGCTCCAGAATATTTACTTGCTCACTGGCTATGAAGTTATACAAGCTCCTATGTAAAATAGATTGATTAGGCGGTACTTCCGGTAAGGAGTTAGAAGTTTGAATTAGTTCCAGCGAACGAAATTTGCTCTAGCTATTGATGTTAAGATGGTTTAATATATTCAAGCTTTTCCACGTGGCTACGTCTCTCATGAGGTATTGGACCGGCACCGGGTCGAAAGGAGTAGAGAAAAGAGGCAAAATTCTGCAAAATACTCAGCTGTTGCCCGAATATTCGCACTGCAGTTGCTTTGAAGCTTTTGCCAGGTCGTCTTGTTCCAGCAGCCAGCATGTGCCCTACGGAATCATTTTCCTCGACAGTAATGCGCCATTAACCATCGTTTACGTCGCTTGATTAATAAGATAAAATGACAAACCTTGGAAAGGCCGTTGAGTCAAGGAGTAAATGTGGAGCTGCGGTTTCGGAATGCTTGGAAGTGGAAAGAGAGTGTGGGAGGGTAAGGAGGGAGGAGGGGGGGCGGGAATTTTCGAGCTGGAGGGAGAGGGGAGAGTCGAGGAGTTGAGGAGGCGAAGCAGGGACGACGCGAAGGAGGGCCCACTCTGCATAGATTTTCCGGCCTAAGTGGAACGACGGAATCACTCCCTACCGTCCCGTGTATGTAGTCAACAGCGTTGGATACCCAAATGGATGAGGGAGGGTTTTTGAGAGTACCCTACAGATTACCCCCTCACAGAGTCAATTGGCTCCTCCAGCGGGAAGGGGGGGAGGGAGGGGAATCGGAAGGAATGGGACGGGAAATCGCTCGGTGAGCAGAGGTCGGGAGGCGTGTGGAGTATTTTTGGGTTGGGGAGGGGATGGAGAGAGAGAGAGAGAAAGAGAGGGAGGTGGAGGGAAATGGGGCTTAGTGTATGGGTTGCATGTTGCAGCTTTTGGAGCGAGCTCAGGTTCGTGATGGAGGAACCCGGGTTGTTGCCGTTGTCGGTGTTGGAGGAGTAAGAGGCATTGGAAGCGGAGGAGGGAGCGTTCGAGAGGTGACGGTTGTGGAGGATGGGAGAGGAAGGGGTAGGTGTGCATGTGTGAGTGGGGAGGGCTAGAGAGTGTTTTGAGCGGAAAGGTTTGCCCGGGGTGTAGGAGTTATGACATGGGCAGGAGCAGACGCGCTGCGCTCAAAACAGATGTGTACTCTCTGGTCGGCCGAGTGGTGATAGGTGGGCGAACGCGGGGATGGGGGAGCGGGCGCCGCTGTGGTGTGGATGTTGCCATTCGCCAGGGCTTCGGAGTGGGACGACTGGGGGTTTTAGTGTGGGCGAGGGATGGTCGGGGTGGTGAGGGGCCGTGAGAGCCATAAAGGGTTGCCCGATTGAATTCCGTTGACGGCCGGCGTCGCAGAAATATTCGAAGGGTTTGGGCGCGCGGGAGAGAGAGAGAGAGAGATCGATTTCTGGACAAGCCACCGGAAAATTGACTCACTCTGCTGCCGGGATCGGGGCTATAGTAAAATTTCTCCACGTGCATGTCAGCGGAGCAAGAGGAACGATTTGTTCCGTTCGAAATATTAAAACGCAAACGGGTGGAAGCCGCTGGTTCCAAAATATGGTGGTTTTTCACGGTTGATTTCACTTCCTGGACGGGCCATAACTTTTGTGAGAGTTACCTCTTGCCTTTGACCTACAGTAAGGCATAATTGGAGGGTTTATTTTTAATATCATTGGGTGCCTTTGTTCAAATTGAGAAGTTACATCCAATGCCTCCTTATGGTTAATGAAAGATCTTAGTAGCTCTGGTGAAAGGCTCTTATTTTTTTCTCAAAAAACATCGCGGTTTGCATCGCTTCTCCGTGCATTCAAATATTCCTATTCACTCCGTGTACTGAACAAGTAATGGATTGATACCACGACTACATGATTTAGTATTGACCGATGTTTGTCCTTATAACCTGAACATTTCTCATTATATGAGTAAGTTCCCTAACGTATCCTACACGTCCACGTGCTTTCTTGATTTCGGATGCTCTTTTTATTTACAGGTATTATTTATAATTCATTTGCCAGACAAAATATTTGTATTTTATAATTACTTATATGCAATTGAGCAATAGTGATATTAAATGGGGCGAATATATAATTCCAAAAGGGAACTCGATAGACAATCTAATGACTTCTCAAGAAATTTTTCAATCAGAGTGGATGAATCATTTAAATTTGCGTTGTCCACTCTATATAATACCTCACCAGCTTCGGCAAGACATAATTAATGCTGTATTTCCTCATTGTAAATGTTGTGCTAAAGAAAATATTTTGGTTGGCCATGAAAATAAAATATGCCCTTTAAATAATGGCTCTGCTAACAGTTTTATTTTTAAATATTTTTACTATTGGATGCTTATGAACATCGATGGCGTAAATTTGACTTAATAGCAACCGCTGCATCACCACTAATCATTCTATCTGATTTCGAATATCGGATTTACTTTTGGTTCCATCTTCATTTGTACTTAAGTTCTCCAATGATATTCTACGAGTAGGAGTTTGTCTTACTTTAATATTTTCTCAGAAAAATGGACGAGAACACCTAGTCCGGAGACAACACCACTGAAGTTTATTATGATTATATACGACTAGGAGGTTTAACTGCCTAAATGAAAACTGTGAGATTCGGCTTCCAATTACGGTCAAGTCAAATTTTTTTCTACGTTTTGCGAACAACTTTTGTATAATATTACTTGTACATTCCGCAGCATAAGAAATTGCAAATGACATTTTGTTATTTGACTTATATTGTGAAATATGTCTTTACCTCCTTGTACTAAGTATTTTGCAACTCCATTTCGACTTCCTTTACAATTTTTCTTAAAATAAATATATTTGAGAAATAAAGAATTAAATTTTTTTAAATCTATCGAAAAATATTTATGCCTTTGAGCTTTTATAAGGACATGAATTCGCAAATTTAATAATTGATGAACACGTCCGTTCAATGAAAACAGTGATGGATTAAATGCTGGTTCATGCACGGGAATTAATTTTTTCTACGAATTTTCAACATATTTGAAGGAATTTAGTGAATTATTCTCGCATGATAATTTATCAGAACTACTGTTGTATGAACGCCAGCCTTAAAACACTTTTCCTCGTATATTTATTTTGAAATTGAGGGTTTATTTAACCCCAATGCTTTCACGCGAATATAGTACAATGCTAAAAGTACGCAATAATTCTAGATAATGAGCCTGTTGCATAAATTTCCAGTTCACTTGCCTCGTCAGTGAGAATTAAGGGAAGTTAATTTATGAAGTGGACGTATTCTTTGCCAATAAGCTCTGTTGTTCGTTTTCATGGGGAGCAGATAATGACTGCCAGTTATGATAGCTATGGAAAGAAAGGATGATGGAATTTTGAGTTGTTATTACAATCTCAAACAATGCTGACATTACTCTTTTCCAAAATTGAATCGATAATTGGTCAAACATGATTGGAGGGAGATATTGGGGTACGATACGGGTATTATCGGGAGGCGTGGCACACCCCAACGTTTTGGGATTCCGTTCGAAAAAAAGGCGGCCGTGCTTGCATGCTCTCAATATTCTCCGCAGTGATTGGAATGGAAGCTACGGATCTCTGCCTGATATCAGTTGGTTGATCATTTTTTTTTTTCATTCATACCAAATATTTTCTTTTCCTCGATAATTTGAATTAAAAATTATGCTTTAACATTTGTGGTAATGTGAAGATGGTGACATTATATTATTATTAAATGGTGACAAGGTTAAATGAATTAAGTAATGGTGACGATGTTGAAGTAAATCTCTTCTTACAACCTTTTACTCCGCTTTGGCTATAAAAATATAAAATCTCGCGTTTTATATAGAAGCAGTGTAATGTGAGTGACCGCTTTAAAATCACTATACTTAGAACATATTTGTCCTTGAATTGCAAAGATTACGGTTTTTTTACTTCATGATTAAAGGGTTTCCTTTTTGATGCCTCATTTAGGTAATGCAAACGTGTAAGTATAGATGGAATACATTATATTTTACGATTTATACTTGTGCCTTTGCATGAAATAGTCTAAAAATAAAACTATGGTAAGGAATGAGAGTATTCATATCAATAATTAAATAGCTATGTTAATATCCAATGATAATTTTTTCCTTTTTCTTGATTCATGTGGAATCTTACCGATGAGTTAGACAGTTCCTATGGAAATTTCCAGCTCTGTTGCAATTATTAGTTCAGTAAATAGGGCAATTTTATAGGATTTTGCACTCATCACTTAATAGAAGACAAATAATTCTCGTTGGAGGTATTTTATAAAGTAATTTTCATTAGTTTACCTTGGGATTTTTCTGTGAGCTCGACCTCAGCCTCTGATAAAGTCTAAGGCTCTCAGTTGTCGTAGTTTAAACTATATTTCGAAGCACGGAGCATTTGTGTACATTTATTGGCTAATAACATAGCGTGTTGATATTTACAATTCAGTGCTTGTTATAATACAAGAAAATAAAGTTTCTAGTTCACAGTTGATCATTGAAGTCAATGACGGTGAACATTTATTTGAGGGATTATTATTCATGGAATTGAAAAGTCATGGAAATGAACACATTGATCATATTTTTCTCTGAAGGTTTGTCATAGGTTCATTCATGGTGTTTTAAATTGGCAAATTTTAAGATAAAAAATCCTTTCTGTGTGAGTAATTGATTGCAAACTGATGGCAGTACGTGAATTTCTAGGAATATCTCTGATGTTTATTGTCCATCATATTTATTGAACATCACATTCGATAAAGTAACTTAGTGCAAATCGTAATTCCGATGAAAGTTTAAATGTGTTTCTACTAGCGGGGAAAATTAATTGTCAGTGTTTAATTGGGAATATCTTGTTCATAATACTTTCTTATATATATATATATTTCATGGAAAAGTATAAATTATGAAAATGAAGAATACTTCTACAGCCTACAGAAGTAAAATTTAATATTTATGTAGATGGTAAGAAAATAAATTCATGTATATTTTGATCGTTATTGTGCTGTCACATGTTATTCTCAATTTGCTGGGAAAAAACAGTGTTGCGAATCTCATAGCTAGACAAAAACTTACGAAAGTAATATCAGCAGTTATATTGTTTCGTATAGATTTCTTTGCTTGCTGAGAAAAATTATTACTTTCTATCACAAAGGGGAGGACATTTTTATTTCGACCGTATGTCTAATATTTCATTCGCGGATTGTTTCTGTGTTGTTAGAATTCAAATCGCTAACATTCGTAATCAACTCCTCTCTTTCAAAATTCCTTTCCGAAGTCCCGTTCATAAAGGACGATATATGGTTGTCATTGGCGTAATCCTATCTGCCCACGCTCTGACATTCATGGATTTTTTCGAGGATTTATCATTGAGACGACCGGATTACCCATGACAACTGATTTGAAAAATATTGCTATTTGTGTTTTCTTTTTTCCTTTCAGATTCCCCCACGCATCATCTGCGGAAGCTCAAAACAAGTAGAGAGTTTTCGCTTTGTTGTAAGAAAATAAAATCTAGAGAGCGCTATCCATTTTATGTATAGCTGAAAGCTCTTTTCATGCAGTGAAATATATTTTCTGCGATTACCTGTCAGATGAAAGTTCTTGCATATTTTAATCTGAGAATCCGTGAAATATGCGTCTTTTTGTTGGCTATTTTCCTGGATCCGTCCATAAAATTTCTAATCAGACCCTCCATAGAGGCCGGAATAGTTTTGGAATCCGCTTCTGGAAACGTCGCAGGGTGCGCATCGACTAAGCCTATTAATATCTATTTCTGAACCTAGTCTTTTTTTTAGTAATCAAGCATTATTTAAAAAACTATGACAATTTTATATGCTACACTATACAGGACCATCGTATTGTTGACAGAAACACTATTTTTCGTAAAATATATTTTATTATTTTCAAATCTCTTTGTTATCACCTGTTATGTCGTCGACTTTACACCATATTACATCAATGGAGTAAATAAATTGTTTTTCTACCCGGTACGTCCTGAAATCATTTGTAGTTTATCTGGATTATTCTGATTTTATGATATCATCCGTTTTTAATTTGTAGAGGATAGTGAACCGGTCAAATTTGATATTTCCTATTGGAACATGTGTAGTGCGAAGAAATGTCACTGTGAGGTGAAGTTATACCACGAATCACGTGACCATTTCAGATCACATAATCTTTTCAACAAATGTGCTCTTGTTATGAAAGAATATATAATGCCCACAGTTGACTTATGCTCATATAGGTCTGAGTCCATTATGGAAATGTGCTGACATGTCTAATACTCATTTTTGAGGAATAAATGTTTTACCTTTTTCCATAATCTAAGTAAGAACTGCATACACATTTGGTAGCACATTTAACGGTTTGCATTACTTCGTTTCGTTTCCTCTACTCTCACCGAAGCTGTGAGGCGTTCGAAAGAGACGCGTTCGTTCAACCCGTGCGTAGTGTGACCCTCAGCGTAGACTGCCACCATCGGGACGTAATCGGAGGCTCGTCGCAACAGGAGAAACTCGCATTCTACTCGGAGCCGTGTCATATTTGAAGAAATAAAAACGGCTTCGTGAAAGACTCGAAGTAGGGAGGAGGGGGAGGAGTATGTGAGGCTTTTGGGAGGGTGGGACCTGGGGAAAGGGGGAAAGGGAAGGTTTTTTTACATCTCTATGCCCGTACCGTAGATTGAGGGATCTGGTGAGGAGAGAAAAGAGCGTATGAAGGGGAGGGTTGGGAGAGGAAAGAAAGCAGGAACGAGAGGGGGAACGCGGAGCGGAAGCATTTACGCGGCGTGAGAACGAGGCCCTGGGGAACTGGAACCTTCCGCAGCCCACCCACACCCGTCTCCTTCCTCTTTGCTCACCCCCCTCTCTCTTGCGTACTTCCCCCCCTCTCTCTTGCGTACTTCCCCCCCACTACACATCGCCGTAACACGGGAGCGAGTCACTGCGGAAATGAAAAACGAATGCAGCACGAGAGAGAGAGAGAGAGTGGAGGATAAACAATAAATGACTCACAACCATTTCGACCGTCACAATCCCAACTACATTTTTTTCCGTTCACCTCGTTTTGCTTATTCCTCTCCTTCCTCCTCATCACTCTTCTTTTCCGATCCCAACACTCACTCGCAGTGTTTTTCATTTTTCATTTTCGTGTAGCGCGGGGACGTTTCGTGTTTCAGGCGCTGCCGAGAGCGCTTAGGACGTGTTGTTCGGTCTGCAGACGCGGAAGGGGCGTATGGTGTATTTGGGGGAGGGGAGGAGGGAGGAGAGGAAAAGAAGGCATGGGGAAGTGTGAGGTGAGTTGGAGTTAGTTGGGGGTGAGCGGGAGAATGAGCGGTTCATGGGAAAGAAAGGAAGGGAATTCGGAGAGAGATATGAGATGGTGGGGAGACTGGTCGAACGGTCTGACTCTATAGTGTTTTTGTGTCCGTGTGTATGTCGGTGCCCTAAGGGTTTTATATTTATTGCTCCGGGCCCGAGCATTTGCCTGCGCCTGGCAAGGAGTGCGTGACGATCCGCCTTTCATTTGCAAGTGTCCCATCTGCCCGCATGTTTATATTTCAGTGTCTAATATGGCGCAGTTACTGGTTCAGCCGGAGGAGACGGGAGTCCTGTGCAAGCACGATTTCCTTTATTATTTTTTTGGTCCCTTTGTGTTCTTCGTGGGGTCGTGCAAAGTTGGACAAATTGAAAATGGCCTCCGCGATCCCGCCGCGTGTGGTTCGTATGAGTTTTTTGTCGCGCGAAATGCTTTTCGAGTGCAGCAGTTATCGTAAATAATGACCCACTCTGCGAATATTTATGGCTCCATCTCAGGAAGGGCGTCATTGTGTCGTTGGAGACGAAATATTAACTTCTGCATATTAAAGTGTGTGCCCAGGATCGTCTCTGGAGTATGTCTGATTTGATATCTGACATAAAGGTTATGCCATAATTTAGGTCTGCACTGCATTGTTTTGTACGAACTTTCATCGTTGATCGTCTTTTGAAATTTGCTCATGTCCTAAACAGTTTGCTAAGGACGTAATCAAGATTATTGTAGTTCATTTTCTCTTCACGTAGGTATTAGAGTTCAAATGTTAAATTTTCTTTTATGAAATATCTTCTGAAACTAAACAAGAAGCATTTGAATACTGCAGTCCCATAATATATACATATTTTTCATTGGTCTTTCATTCCTCAGATTGGCTGACCACAGTCCTCCATTCTTCCATGTCTTATGCTGAGTTGCTTACTTCCTGACACCTCTTTTTCTTTATTTGTCCTATCTACTTATTTTTTGTTCCTCTTGAAACTTTTTCCTCTATTTTTCCTTCAATTATATTCGTCACAAACCCATTGTGCCGCAGGGTGTGCCCAGTCCATTGGATTTCTATTATCTATATCGTGTTCCTTTTCTCTCCTACTCCTCTGTTTACTTCAGTTTTTCTTATTTTTCTGTCTGTTTGATCTTCAGTATCTTCACCCAGCACCAGGTTTTGAAGGCTTCTTGTCTGTTCTGGTCTACTTTTCCAATGGTGTAAGCTTCCGTTCCGTAGAGTGCCACACTCCACACGAATGTTTCTACCTCGTTTATGTTACTACCTCGTTTTTAGTCCTATCTTATTTGAATACAGCGATCGTCTTTGTATCTTAAATGCTTTCTTAGATTGGGTCATGGTTCGTTTGATGTCAGTTGTACTTCTTCCACCCCACGTGATGGTACTTCCGAGATTAGTGAAGGACTCCTTTTGGTCTAATTTTTCCCCTCTCAGCGTGACGTCTGCATTCAACTTCTCTCTTCCACATACTAATATTTTAGTCTTCAGCTTATTTAATTTCTTGTGGTGCTGTAGGAGAACTTAGTCCGTTACATTTAGTGACCTCGGGGATCATTTCAACTTCCTGTCATGACTGCGATATCGTCTGTGAAGCTGAGCATGTATATTTCTTCTCCGTTGATCCGATTGAATTCCGTTCAATCCGATTTCTTGTGCTTGTCTTGGTGTCATCTCCGCGTGCACCTACGACTTCAATTTTTCTTTACGCCTTTCGGCTTATTATTTGTAAGAAGTCTTGATGCTTGTGGTACTTGATTCGACGTTTGATGCTCCTAATTCTTTTCAGTCCTTCTCTTCTTCGGTATTGCAATCATTGCACTCCTTTGAAAGCCCTCTGGAAGTCTTCCGCTTCGGTAGCTATCTTTGATTATTTCGTAAAGCTTGTCCTTAGCTTTACTTTCGAGTGCATTTATGATTTTCCTTTCATTCTGTCTAATCGTGTTAAATGTTTTTCTTAAGATTTTCCACTGGTCTGTCGAATTCTCTGCTGAGTATGTGTGGGCTCCGGTCCTCCTCGTCCACTTCGCTCTCGTCTTTCATTAGATTTTCTTACAGCAGCTTCGACCCTAAGCATAGTTCTTCGATGTATTTCTTTCATCTATTCACAATTTATCTTTTTATCTACATATTTACATTTCAATAAAGCATGCAACGTGTTAGAAGTTCGGAGCGAAAGTGTATTAGATCTTTGGATAAGAACTCTTAATCGAATGTTGGCCATTGTCAATTTAGTTTACTGAAGTCATATTGTTTTATAAAAATTGAGTTACTTCTTTGTCTATGGTATTTACTTTTTTGATTAGTTATGACTTTCTTGTAAAATAGTGTATCTCAGATTTACTTCTAAAAATGAGATTGCGATTGATAATTTAAATGCCATAAAACAAAACAAAAATTCACTATCCTTCATTATTTCGATATGATTATTATTCGGACTTATTTTGACTGCAATGGCTGATAGAGTTTAAATTTCATTTATCATAAAAATGTATGTACAAAGTCAACGTTTGTTGTATAATTTATGTACTTTCATCTTATCTAAACTGATTGTTAGATCGTCATATTCGATGATATCCTATGAATTCCTTGACAAGATTGCTATAGTAAATATGTAAATCAATAGCCTAAGCAACCGTTATGATTCCTAAGATAATGCAATTAATATTTATATTGTGAGATAATTTTAAGAAACGGCTTGTGAATCCCATTTACCATGATTTCTTTCCTTCTCAAACCCTTTGGACGGTTCTCTTTTCAATTGTGTTTTAAGATATCGATAAGTTTCTAAACTGCCGCGACATCATATTGCCCTTTTTGATGGAATAACGCCCATTATTTCTAAAATTGTTCTCCAATATTAATAATTGAAATTCTGCATCATTGCATGAAATTTGCTTAGACCAATTAGAAATAGCTGATGGAAGACGACATATATTAGAGCTAATAAGCGAGACGTAACAAGTGCGACTTGCCCTGAGCGAACGTAAGATTATGCGTAAACTCTGAAGGAAAAGGAATCATATTTGAATAAATGCATAAAGGGGTTCTTTTCATTTTATCTCCATCCATATTGTCTTTTTCTTAGTTCATATGAAAATTATCAAGGCACCGATTGCATTTGCTCGTAAGACGGGAGAAACAGTTGTAAAAGTAATGTTATTTCTAATGAATTCAGTTTTAGTCAATGGCTATAAACTCTATGCTAAGTGATAGAAGATCACTAAAAATTACTATATAGTTGAAACAAATATGTAGGATTTTCATCGTTGGTGATTATTTTAAACAAGGGTTGTAAAGCATAGCAGCAGAAATTGTTCCAATTCCTTTCACCTCGCTTTTGTATTCAATTTATGATAACAATAGAGTTTAACTTCCATCTTTGATGAAAGAGTGGCAGTAGTCCGGGGGGAATGTTAACTGGGAAATTGAATGTGAGAGAGAACGCAGGTTTATATTTCCTTTATCATATAGAAGGGTTTCTTCTTTTCCCGACGAGATTCCCAGCGCAGTTATTGGTCCTTTGCTTCCATCGACTATTGGGGGAAAAATCCAAGGTCGCAGACGTTATAGTTATATTGCTATATATTCCATTGAGCTGAAAAATAACGTAGCTCCATGCCAGCGATCAATTTGGGGTAGGTTTTATTTTTATTTGTAGGATAAGAATGTTATCGAATGGGTATACACAGACTTTTCTATGCAGTGGAGTGAGCGGTCATCCAACGGGTCGGGTCATAAAGGTTTCATTCAGGAAACCCTTTGGAAGTGAATTTTGCGGATGTTAAATTCCTTATAAAAATCAATGGGAATGCTCAAATTAAATGCGTATCTGCCATTAATGATGAGACGACGTGATGCAAAATATCTGCGACATGTTTTCGGAAAGGAAAGGGGTAATATCCTTATGCTATAACCTCCATACGTTCTGACAGCCAGAAGCTAGGAAGCAGTCACTAACATTTACTATACCACCTATAGGTATGTATGTATTGAAGGAGTGATATAGGTTTAGCTATCAAAGGATTTATAAATTTGTTCTCATTTACAAATGAAAGACGAAGTTCTTTAGCGCACTTCAGTAGGACCTAACATGAAAACATATACGTTTCTGTTGCAATCAAAGTAATGCTTCGAAGGTTTTCCGCATATGTTTCAGCACACAAAACTGCTACCGGTCTTGATTCTGTTGATCTCTGACATGTGTTGCAAAGCATTTTCTACTGAATATTGATTGACGTACTAGACTATTTGTGTCCCTCTCTTTATGGTAATTTGAGCGAGAGTTTTCCCTGGTCATATTCAATTGTATTTTTAATTTATGCAGCGTAAAAATGCATGAAATATTTATTCTAATGTCATTGACACTAAAGCCTTTTATCACGGCTAGAATTCTCAATATAATAATGCACGTTATTATAACTTTTCGCTCACTCATTATTTTCTGCCGCACATTTAAAATGCCTTCAAAACCGCAGATTTTTGCGTTTCCGTGTGATTGGTAATGGTGAGAAATAAATTTATTTGTTTTTAAATCGTTAAAAAAACAACACAACTCACCGTTACGTTTGGGTGCAAATCCATACGTTTGAATTTCCGCATGTCTTCAATGAATACTCTCCGGAGCATATAGCTGTTCCATGTCCCATGGACTAAAGCTGGCTCGTTTTGGAAATTATCTTAAACAGTAGGGCAGAACAAGGCTGATTTAATAGGTATGATTGGACAGATGAGATACTTTTTCTTCTAATGAGGCCAGTTTTATTGAATTTTAGGGGAGGTTGTATCGCCCAAACTAGCTTAATCAGTCACCTGTGTAGTTGGTAAAATACATTTGTTCCAGCTGAACGGTTTATTGTTCCCGTTCGGAAGTGTTGGCAGAAAATGAAAGGATCAGAAGCATCAGGAAAGTTATGAAAAAATTAATGAAGGGACCCAGGCGAAGGTGGCGTTTGATCAAGGAGCATTGCGAGTGAGGGGTAAGCGAGAGTTATTCCGGAGAACACGAAATGGAAGTCGTTGAGAGTGAGAGAAGGTGGAAGAAAAAGTGTAAGGAAGGCATGCGGAAGATAAGAAGGAGAGGGAAGAAATGCCTTTGAGATGGAATGAAAGGACCGCCCTCGGAATCTGTGGAAAAAAAGCGCTAATGTTCAACTTTCCGACGGAAAACATTTATGGGCTCGTCTATGTGACGCGCGAGATTGCGTGTATGTGTGCTTCTGTGAGTTTCAGGAAAGAGAAAAAAATGGATAAACTTGCGCAAAGGGAGAGTGAGAGGGAAGGGATGGAACCGTGGCGAATGTGAGGGAAGGAGGGAAAAGGACCGCGCTCGAAGAAAGGGCGGAAGGAAGGAAAGATATAGAAGTGGCAGAAATTGCGGACGGGATGAATTAGGAAGCGAGGGTTTTTGAGTCGGAGCGGATGGAATTAGGGCGGTGCGTGCGGATTTGCGGAGGCGAGGAAGATGGAGGATGGGGAGAGGGGGAGGCTAATGAAAGGAAGGAGCTCAGAAGGAAGTAAGCGAGGGAAAAGTAGAAATTGAGTCAGCTGGAGATGGGGCGAGGAGAGGTGTTTGAGGAAATCGCCGGCCGTGTACCCTTCCTTTTCATCCTCCCGGATACATCGGAACAGTTTATTTTTGTCCGTTTTTATAGAGATCGGGAAATGCTTTGTCGGAGAGAATTTGGGACCTAAGCTTACATCTCTAAAGACCCTTTATTCCGTGATGGCATTAGGGCCAACGCGGTGGAGCTATTATTGAGATTGAAATGGACCTAATCGATGGTGTAACAGTAGCCAGGTAAAGCAATCATATCTTGGGGAAGAAAATCGAAGAGTCGCTGGAAGAGTCGCCCATTACAATTTGCACTTAGATATGATTTGCACTTAGATATGATTCACACTTAGAGATTTGCACATATATAAGTCCATGGTTAGTTTATATTAGCCATTAATTTCTCACGTCGGTAATGATTCGTAGTACGGTTGTGGAACAATTATAAATTTTCTGTAACTTAAGGACTTCGCTGAAATTAAGATTTCAATTTCTCTATTTAGCATTATTTTTTAATTGCATAAAAAATCAAGGGTTTGAAAAATAGAATTAATATACCACGATTAAAAAATACTGGTGACAGTGTCAATTGGAAGTTTCTCATAAATGTGATGGAGCTGCGGTGTGCAATCGGCTTTGCATTCAAAGTCAGTGTCCATAATAAGTCCCGTCTCTATGTTTTAGAATGGTATCCAAATATGTCCTTCTATAGGGTTTTATCGCAAAATTAGCATTTTTAATTTTTCCATTAATGTACGTACATTAGTATTTCTCTTTTAATTTGAAAAATAAAAAATGATTACTACTCAACACTATACTTGTCAATATTAGTCCGTGATATTTATTCTATTTTTAAAAGGAGCGTTTCCACCCTATATGTACATTGGAATGTATAGAGTAAAAATGGATTTCACTCTACCTTACTTGTGAATACATTTTTAATGTAGAATTTGGTTCTTTGCGGACATGTATGTACTTTTCACAAGGTCTTCCTGAAGCTTCCACCAATTCAGGTATTTGGTCACTGACGTTTTGATGAGTCCGCCCAAAACCTATAGGCAATGGCGAAGGAAATAAATGTCAAAACTCCATCTTAACCCGAGACAAATGCCCTAAATATCTGAACAGAAAGTCTTCAGCTTCAGAAATGCATTTTTACACTTCGATGGGAAGTGATATCACTGAATGTGAGGTGTGGAAAATCTTTAACTTGACCATAGACGAACGCTGTAATTGCACTCAGGGGAAGAGGTGAAACAACAAGAGAAGGTGTATGCTTTTCCGCCGATTACTGAACCGGAATTTTCCGTTTGCTGCGCATCATCTCGAAGGTCAAAAGAATGGGCGGAAAAGAGCGTGCTTCTCCATCGCGTGAGAATAAAACTAAGAGTTCGTTGTAATACGAAGAGGTACTTACGAAACTTTTGGACGATGGATCACTCTTGTTTAGATGGGAATGAACCGGCGAAGTGGTAAAATATTACGATCTGAGGGAGTAAGTGCGATGTTCCCTCTTGTCTGTGAGTCTACGTAACAAATGAACACTCAATCAGTGTCACTATGCTGCATGAAAGTAAAAATAAATCTGGGGTTTTCGATTTGAAAACAGCTTATTTTAATGGATCTCTTCAGTAGTTTCCCGCACTTTCAACATCTTTTCAATTTTATAAGTCCATCAATTTAATTTTTAATTTTAGGTTTCCTAATATTATTGTCTTCCATTTCATAAAATTTGATATATTCTTCATCTAATTCCTCTGTGATATGCACTCACTTAAGGTGTATACTTCAACAATATCATTCAATCTAACGGATTACATATTACCAACATATTTATAAATACCTTTGTATGATACCGAAATCTTAATGAGAATGAGCGTTGATCTTTAAATATTTAACGAATAAATAGAGAAGTGTGATGGTGTATATTGGTTTTAAACGTTAATGGTTGAGTGCAGAGGAAAACGGTCTGAAATAAGTTCCATAATGAGACAGGAATGCTCATTCTTTGTTATAATTGTTTCGTTTTGATGTTAAAACTTGGTTTAGTTTATTATTAGCACCATTTCATAGATCTGTACTTCACTTTTTTGGTCTCCATTTATTTCATGTCAAATCCTCCTTCACGGTCATAGCCTTATCACTCTCAGCCATAAGTAGTCTTCTTAATAGTAAATTATCGATCGTCAACAGATGACTGAGAACATATTGGAGAGTATTCCGACAAAATGTTGGAAGCAGCCAAAAGTTTAAACCGGTGTGAAATTCATTCGAGAGAACTTCTCTGCTGTTTCCTCCATGTGTTACTCATCGGGAATGTACCAAATCTTTTATCCGGACTATTTTTTGAAGTGGTTCTACAGTAATGATCAATGCGAAGACGAGTTAGCCCCATCATCCTATGTCCCTTTGCCTTAGCACTTTATTAACCTATAATTTCGTTAAGACATATTTGCAGGTCCCGAACGCTTGTTCTTGAAAGACATAAAATTGTGCACTTTGAAATATAAAATACTCTGATTGAGTCACAGATTCCTAGACGTGAGTAACAATGAAGAATTAACAGAGCCACAATTTATGTATGGAGTGTATGAATAAATGGCAGTGATGCTTTCATGATAGCATCAGTAGAATGGAGCATAATGGAGGGGTTGGAAATGAGCTATCTTTGATCAAATGGAGGGAGAAAATTATTCATGAAAGTCTAACAAATGCTAAAGAGAAAATGTTCTGTAAATATGTCTGAAAATTATGATATGCAAACTTGTTGGACAAAATTTGAAACGTAAATGCTGGTTTTCTCTAAATTTAACATAAAAGCCCGAAGAATGCGTCGATGGAAGGCGAAAGGAATAGAAAGTACTGTGGAAGAATATGAGAAATAGAATAGGTTAAGCAAGCAATGGCTAATGCGAAAAGAATTACTAATTAAGGAAGACTTTTTCTATGAAGTGAATGAAATGGGAGTGCAATGTCTTGCTGCTTGGTAGCGTCGTTTATTAAAGTACTTGGTGCACAATTTTCTCGATATAGTATATTTTTCCAGACGGAGAAGAGGACAGATCAGTACACCCGTTCGGACTCGTTACGCGTTTCTCCCTCTTCTTTGAACAATCAATCTCCACCAAAACAAAAACTAAACAAGTGCTTAACAACGTTGAAATAAATAAATAAAACCATAAACTCAGGAAAATAATTTAAACAACTACAAAGTTTTGGTTAATGCAACCAACAAATAAATAATATAATAAAACGGAAAACGAACGCATGAACTATAATTAACAGGAACAAAATATACAGGAGCGCAGCGTTTCAGGAGCTGATGCTGTATATCATTCTTAGAACTGACGCTAGTGGTCTCTACATACTAGTAAAGCTAGAGAATGATTCCTCTAATTGTGTTTTGATGTTTTCCCCTCCCAATCTAGATGTCTTCCGTGCCAAAATCACTCTGTATTCCCCACGTCCCATTCTTCTCCCCCCAATGCCTCCCTCTCATTTCTTCAAACCTCCTCTTAGCAGTCCCTTTATGGGGCTGCCGGGGCACATTTTCTCAAAGTCTTTCAAGATTAAAAAATATTGAGCAGAACTAACCCCCGAATGGTCAGACCCTGATTTTGAGAGCCTAATGGTAATGTGAAAGGTGTATACTCCCAAGTCTTGGTCCTCTCAACTCCTGTCCTCTCGTTTATTTTACTTCAAGAATCGGGGCTCAAAATTGGGATGGTAATGTGAAGTAGTGTCAAACTACAAAAACCTTTTACAGGAGGGGGTTAGGGCATTTTATCTTCATTTAAACTAGCGCGCTGGATTTTATCTTCAAATTTCCACTGAGAGGTAAACATAACGGACAAGAATGGTGGAAAGACATCCGTTTGCAAATTTTTGAAAGTACGAAAATAACGTCATATACATATATTCATTTTATTGAGTTATGCTATTTCGTAAATAATATACTACCTAAGGTTGGATTTTTAAGCATCACTTTAGTGAGAAACGTTCTTCTAATTATGTTCCTGCCGGGCGACGAGTATTAGTATCGATGCAACCCTGTGTCACTCGTTTATTATGTATTGAGCAACGTTTTCTTTACCCGAGTCACATACAATACAAATGTGTATACATCAGTCACGTTATTGTCTATATTGAACAACGTTTTCTTTTACCCGTGTCACATATATTACAAAATTTACACATCAACCATCCTCATTCCTCACCTCCGTCCAAATCATGTACCACTTCTGTTTCCTCCTGGGTAAAGTACTGGTCCTCCTTGAATTATACACTTTCTCTACTTCCCGGCACTCGTATTTATTTTCTTAATTTTTCCACGTACACTTTCCACTACCTCTCCAAACGTTCTGACCTTCTCCCAGCAAAACTCGCCTCTACTCCCCGTAATTTCCCTCAACAATCCTATCCCCCAACAATATCCTCCCTGTTCGGACATTCCGCGCGAGGCAGGCCTGCCAACCTGTAAAATAATTACGTGGCGAGATGTTAGACCTCACCTGATATTTATTTTATTTTCGGTGATAGAAAAAACCGGAAATCCCTACTTCACTCATAACAATTCGATTTCATAGTGATTAATAGCCTATTATACATTTATATATGCCTTGTGGTCAAATATATATTCCTTAAAATCCGGCTTAATAAATTGACCTCAACTGGGGAATCATGTTGTGACCTGAATATTCGTGTGAGTTTTATCTATTTTCTGTGTGAATGTCTTGGTGTCAAATAATTCTTAGGTAAGTTTCTATAGAGAATATATTTTGTGGTTGGAGTTATGTATAATTTTCTCATTGTTTTTGTGCCGGCTTAGAATAGTCGGATACGGAAAACAGAGCCTCTTGGGCACATAAAAATTGACTTTTTTTTCGTTCTTGCCTTCCTGTCCCACATTCAGTCCATTGCCACCTCGCCGAAAACATTTTATTTCCTGTTTCCCTGAATGATGCGACGGATGATGACACACATGACACGGTGGCCCAGCGACATGATGGTGTTCCTTCTCTGTCGGGTAATTATGGATGGTCACTCACTCACGGTCAGTCTGTGGCTACTCGAAAACTACGCCGGAACGGAAGTCGAAGCACGGACTCTGGTCTGGCCATCGTTTCTCGTCATCTCTCACAGCTTCTCTCCTTCCTAAGCGTGGTAATATTCTCGTTTACCTATTCTGGATGCAAATTTTATTTCTTGTCCACTGTTTAATTACTGCAATAACTTGATTTTATAAAATATTTTATGTTCCTCTCTAATCTCTGCGTTATTACTCTTTTTCGAACCATGATAGAAAGCTCTCTACCTAAGTGTTAGCACTGCGTATTGTGGAGGCGTCGTTACAGCTTACTCAACAATCAGAACCTTGTTACAACCAAGTTGCATTTTCTCTGGCCCTGCAAACGTATACAAACATAATCGCTGCTCTTTTCAAATTTCCCAGTGGAGTTACATGTATTTACCTTATAAAATTAATGCAGTTAATGATGGTGTAACATTCTGGAATTTATTTACATTTGCAGTGAAACAAAAAACCTCAGCCTTTCCGGTGATAAACATGATGATTAACTCCGGTTTTTCATTCCTAAAAATTTCTATTCGGGAAACTGAGGGGTAAACTAAACTACTGTTAGTTTCTTTATAATTATAAATTTAATATATGGTCATAAATAAACGCATATATTTCACGGGATTCCTTACATTTTTAACTTGCGGACTGATTCCATTTCTAAGCTGGCATTTGTTAATACTTCCAGGCTTTTAACTTGGACTAAATGTTGGTAATACAGAGATGCGGAGGATAAAAGTCCTCGTGTTGTGACATCCGTGCGCGCTATTACCGTTTCTTCTCTGCCTTTCACTCCTAACCTCTTTCCATCTTAATCTCTTGATACTGTTCGCTACTCTCGACCTCTCTCCTCCCTCAATGTTCCTCCCGTCGTCATCTGCTCCATCAGCGCGTCCCCTCTACCCCCCTCAACTCCCCCCCCCACGCATCCCTCCTCCTCTCTCCCCCTCTTCTGTCCCACCGCCGCCGCCGACTATTTGGACCCAGACCCGCTGAAAGGTTTGAAACGCGAGATGGCCCCTGTTCCACTGTTTGCTTTTCCTTTTTCTTTAACCCCCGCGGGCATCTTCTCCCCCCCACCCACAAGAGCCGCCCTCCCTCCCTCTCTCTTCCCAAAAATACAGCTCCACCCGCATTAGGGAAAAAAGGGCAACTATGACTTCTTGAAAAAAAATGATGATTCGGTCCAAATGCGAGCGGGAGAGTGTGCTTGCCATGTTGGGTTTTTGTTTTGTGTCCGTGTCGGCCGTTCTTAGCGTGCTCCGAGCGACGCGTCGCCTTGCTCTGCCTCCTGCACGGGATGAGTCCAGGCTGTTTTTTTCTTTTCGACCGCCTGCGGTGCTAGGAGTGCAGTAGGCGCTCCTCCATGCTGTGCTCTCTCCGAGGGCATCCATGCCGTGATGGTTCGGATGGCGCCGAACAGTTTGGGGGCTCGTTGGCACTAAGGAGACGATGGAGGGGAAGGACGGAGACGGAGATGGGTATGGTGCGAACCAACATCTGTATCTAATTTTAATTGGTTAAAAAATATTAAAAATGGAAAAAATTGCGATAGGTTGGGAGGCATGGTTATAACAATGGAGTAAATTCCAAAAGAAAAATGGCCGTGTAGTTTCACTTTCAAGTTTAACCCCCTGTTTTCAGATGGGCCTGGACCTATTCATTATTGCAGTCAATTTTATGACTTGGCTCTTCGTCGAGAGAAGGCGTAAGAACAGTTGTAAATTTTTTTATTTGCTGTAGCTATATCGTGTGACCCGTAATTGGAGAAAAATAATTTGTCTTGGTGATATGCATTGTCGAAATGTTTTGGATTTCGTTGGATAGAATTTTATCATTGAAAATATGAATTGCAAAAATACGCATGGAAAGAATTTCCATGGTCTGGGAAATAATTGACAGGGCAATCGATTCGTCTTATATTTATTTGTAAGAACACCTTGATTAATGCCTCCATGATGATATTATCGTTTTTACCGTTATTTGTCTTCCATCTATGCCAATGCGAGACAGATTTCTACATCTACTTTTGCATACTACCCTGCGAGCCGCCGCATGGGCGTGTGGCAGGGGGGGTTTGGACACCAGCCGTGTAAAGATGTAAGGGATAAGGTTTTGGGAGGAGAAATGGAGACGTGTATTATGGAAGTGTATTTAGTGGAGCTCAATTCTTATTGTGCACAAAATGAATGAGCTTTTGGACCTATCTTTTGGGTATGTATCTTTCTTATTATATCGCTTATGTCAGGCCTAGATATTTTAGGCGTCACGGTAATATTCTCTGAAACTCGCTCTGAAACACACCAGTTCTGAATTTCTCAAGCAGCCTAAGTCTAGAGTTAGCGTAGCGGCGACGGCATTCGGTGCACGTTTTCATCGCAGCTTATAAAAAAGAAAAAAATGTTAATTTTTGATGTCACCAGGTTCATTTATCTGGTGATGCGATTCTGTCAACAAAAAAATACTCTCTCCTCAGTTTAATGGGGATCGTGTATAATCTATATAAATATTATTTTGTACCCCATTAAAAAATCCAGTAGTTATGAGTTCCCGAGAAATAATTTTATAATTTGAAATTAAACTCACACAATCTAAGTATTTTTTTACTTAAAGGAGGAAACAGCATGATTAATAAAATCACTTCCACGGCCCACCCTCTCTGGTGTCTCCCTCATCTTAAATGTGATTGAGTTTCCGCATTGACTTCACCCTTATTTCGAGAAAGTATTTTAGCGATAGCTTACCATACGATGTTTCCGTGGGGAGTGCTTTGGCGAAAGTGTTATCTTGAAAATAGCGCCTCTGAGTCTTCCCTATCCCGGGATGCAACCTCCCTTCTTTTATTCCGTTACGTTACAATCCGTAAAACCGAATGGCGCGCTACACATTCCCCTTTCGCGCGTTGCCCGACGCCGTAGAATGCCAGCCACGACCACCAGTGAAAGATAATTGTGAGAATAAAAGGGATCATCGCAAGGTCAGTCCGGAGCTGGTAGGAGAGCACAGATCTTTTTGGGGCAAGGGGGGAGAAGAGAGGGGTTCTTGGAGAGGGGGGCGCTTTATCCTTTAAAGGGCCTCGCGACGGAGGGTGGAGGGCAGGATACGTGGCAGGGATATAAGAGGGTTAAGAAGGGGTTAAAAAGCCACACCGTCGGATGGTGGCGTAAGCGGGAGGTGGCCATCGCGGAGGTTACTTGGAAGATTTCGGAGAAGGGACGAGAGAGGGCTAAAGGCCACTGAAAGCGGAGAAAGGAAGGGAGCGTGAGGACCCTTTCGGAGCCTGGTAAAAGAGTGGAGAGAGATCGTGTGAGACTGTGTGTGGGGATATGGTGGCGAGACTGGTAGTGGGGGGGCAAGGGGATGGGGGCAAGAGAGGGCAAACGAGGTGAATTTTGAATCGATGATGGGCAAAGTGGGGGCAGAGGAAAGGGTTGCTGATGGTGGTGGGGGAGAGGGGGGTGGCAGGAGCGAGGGGGGGAAGGAGGTTAGGTATGGGGGCGAGGAGGACGCTCTCCTGTGGAAAAGAAAAGTTGTGATTAGGTTGGGAAATATGAGTAATACCAGGGGAGAATGCAAATTTTGCCAGCCGCCCCGCTTCAGCGGCTGAGTCCACTCGGACGTGTCGGGGTTTAAAGGGAAAGGCCTCTCTGCTGTTGTGGACGGACGCGTGTGCTCTGAGTTAGCGTGTTAGTGGGTGCGGAGCCCCGCGCCGGAGTCTGGATAGTGCCTTGATTGTTTCGATTATGTAGAATTTTTTTCTAACATATAAATCCTTATGTCCATCAACACTAGGGCTCTGCTGGCATTTGGGAAGAAACTTATCAACTGATTTCAGCTTCATAAACGTTGTATCACCACTATTTTCCTCTCCGAATGATAATTATCTCATTATTTCTATCCATAAAATTCTCATTCACATCTATGAAGCAAAATTGTTTACAGACATTAAGGTTATCCCCCCATTTGATTAGAAATTCCGTTACTGCTTTCAGTATCATCAGTGGTAGATAACTACTGTATACTCGGGAGTGTTTTCATCATTATGCCTCAAATAGCCCTTACTTATATTACTTACAAAACAGTCCTAAGTTTTACTGACGTTCTGTGCCTTCTGGTTGCCTTTGAAGCTGTCTATTTCATAATTGATACAACCCTAGATTCGAACAACATAGTTTTGCAAGACTTATGTAGACATTTTTGAAACTTTGAGGATATATATCGAAATCGAAATGTGTTGCACGGGTTTAGTAGGAACCCATCAAATGTTTTTAAGCTTGCTGTTGCGGGAAGCAATTAAAAAAAGTTTTCAACTATGAAATTTGAATTGGAGATAACATTTTTTACTCAAACTTTTGACGCGTGGAATTATATGCAAATTGAAAGCGTGTAAATTGGATGAAATTTTGAAAGACGGTGTACATAGAGGCATGATGTGAATATTTTGTCATGTATTTTTCCTCACAACTTATGTTTATATTACTTTCTCACCGGGACGCTCATATCTCAACCCTGGAAACTTCATCATGACTAGAATTGGACTGTTAGGTTGGCTGTATGGTCTTCATTAGTGAACCGGAAATAGGACAACTTGTGGACCTCTAACCTGATTTCATGCAGCTAACTAGCGTATTTTTTCTCGAACAAGAGTAGCCTCCACGCTTCTTTAGAAAACTTGGCCACCTCAATATCATCATTGACTAGACATAGGCAGACTGGGTTGTCCTTTAGCTCCTTGGGTTATATTCACAACACTTGAGTCGGCTCTATTGTTTGAGCCTAGTAATCTCGCGTGTGGGACTCGCATGCAAAAAGACAATTAGTAGGAAAATGTTTCAATGTGTAAACATATCCTTTGTTCTTCCACTGTTAAAAAAGGTATTGTATGTATTAAGAGATGGAAAACACGAGTGACATTAAAGTTTGAAATTTTTCCCGAGAAAATATCTAGCTTCACAGTATATTGAGACTGAAAATTATGCATTACCACAAGAGAAGTATGAAAGAAACATATGGTATAAAAAACTAAGATGTGGGTCAAACCTGAAGAAGACGATTATCAACAGACATTGATTGAGTAGCGATTCTGATTATAATTCAGAACGTGGATCAGATCAAAAGGAGTGATATTTTAATCCCGTTAGAGTGACGTAAGTTCTAGAAATCTACTCCAAAAGCAAGAATAATGATTCCCCGGCCGTTACTATCACGTAAGTGTATTCATTCCATAGTACGCTCTAAGAACTGCCAAATAATTCCTGTCAAATGCTCACATTACCTTAATATCACAATTTAGTGGAACTTGCTGGTCCTGTAGAAGATTAAGTCAATTAAATATCGTTTTTCTCCACTACATGCGGCATTATGATCATTAAATAATAGGATTTGTATAAAATTCGAAAATACGTAAATATTTTGGAGAAACATGTTTTATTTTCGTCGTAATTACTTTTGCAGCGGTGAATAATGCCCCTGATCTGTCTTCGGTTTGGTGTTAGTGAAACGATGCTTGATAATTTACAATTTTAGCGGCCCCCTAGGACTTCATTTGCTTAGCTGTTGCGGAAATACCCCTAATTTTGCGTAACAAAAGAGATTTCTATTGGAGATGGTCGGTAAAATGCTTAAAATTAAGTGACTTCTAAAATATTTAACTTATAAAATGTGCTTTTTCACTCTTTACTGTAGATTGTTATGCATCGTAGATTTAAAAAATAACTGTGATTTATTTATAAAGTAGATCAATCGTTAAAAATTTGTTGATACACATTAATTGAAATCCACTCTCTCAGAGACGCCACCATTATGGGTTGACGAAATATGGATTCTCTTTCGTTTGGACAACTGGGTCTTTCATATGAAGATATCTTTTAGTCTAGATATGTAAACAAACCCAAAAACTAACGATATCCACTCGATTATCTTGAAAATCTTTGAAAAGAAAACTTATATTGGCTAGGATGTATTTTGAATTTGTATATTTTATCAAGCTATTCCATTCATTGGAAACAAAAAACCTCACATGTAATCCATATTTATGTATAGCTTGTAAGCGATTGCCCGAAACCGCAAGGCCAGGATTTTTTGTAGCTTTTTTTTAACATAAACTTGATAAAGTGCTTCACGTAGTAGCCAATTGAACTTCCTCTGGGTTTTACGCTATCGGACACTTAATCTTGATCCGGTGCGAAGCAGCAGCAGGACATGACCAGCCGTTTGAAGTGGCTGGGAAAACTTCACAGTCGTGAGGATCAGGGTTTTAGAAGGTTGTTACCACGAACGACCGCTGTCCTCCGTATTTGACCGGAAGGGAAGTGGGGAAGGGCACTTGTGAGTTTGAGGATGTGGATCAGGGAATTGAAGGCGGGGAATGAAATGAGAGAACCTGCAGATAAGAGTAGAGAGAAAAGGAATGAGAGGTTGGTAGTGTGAAAACATTGAAAGAACCCAAGGATTGTAAAAAAATTACCAGAATAGTGTAGAAGGAGTTGTATGATCTTAGTGAGATAAAGAACGAGGGTCTCGCTATCACTATCAGACCGTCAATCGAAAATTAGACTCAATCTTTCATGTAAATTTCAAACCGATTTATTTTCAGGCGAAGTTTTCAATGTCTTACGAACTCCAACACCCTACGGTAGATCAGATCATGAGAATAAAATAAGGAATATTAGAACAGAAAGGTTTAAAATGTCGTTTTTCCCGCGATCGATAAAAGACCATAATGGCTGCGTTGAGACTTAGAAGTAGGTTTGTTGACAGGTAGTGCAGCTGATTAATTCATATACCCCATAGTGAATGTTTCTAAATCTGCTGAGTAGTGCTAGCATCATGTTTTGCATGTTCCCTGCATGACTCTTGTATCACATTTACGTAGTTACATTGTAGATTAATTTAGTGGTTTCTGTAGCATTTGTATCATCCTCATTGTGTCACCTCATTGTATCATCATCACCATCATATGTGGTGCATGTTGGTGAAAGTAAATTTCTTCACTTTAGTTCATGTTGGTGATAAGTCACCCCCTGCCAAACACTCTTGTGGTGACTAGTACGGTAATAAGTATATGTACATGAAATATGACCTGGAAGATTATTTATTGTACATTATGGCAAAGCATCCGAATGGAATCTTTGGAGGAACTTCAACAAACAGCTGAGACAGTGGCCACATTATGTTCCATGATTGTGTTCGCATTTGCATCTGCAGCCATTTCCGGTGTTTTCAATTGAATGAAGGTTTGCATCATTTTTCAATAAATTAAGGCGATCGCAATTCGTTCCACGTGGAGAGGAAATCGAAGAAATCCATTTTGTGAGTGGATTCTCTTTCCAGTCTGTTAAATTTATTATTCCCCCACCCCCTCGCCCCCGTCCCCCCGAATTATCGAGGAAAGCCTCATAGTCACCTTTTACCGAACCAATATTTTCAAAATGGGAGAAAATGGTATATTTTTTTAACCCCGCTTTTATATTCAACCCTCAGAGTCATGGTTGGGGAGAGATGGGGATGCTTCCGTAATGGGTAGGGAGGAAGAAGGGATGGGGGGGCAAGCGACAGAGAAAAAAATGAAGAAATCGTCTTCGAAGGAGGATGGAGTGGAAGAGAGAGTATTGGGGGGGGGTCGTTCGGGCCGTTTGGGGGATTGACGAGGAAAGACACGGTGAGGAGTGAGAGAGAGAAAAAAATGCGATGAAAAGTCAGTGGAGGAAGATGGAAATAAGTTGCGTGCGGAAGGGAACGGAAGAGGCGGAAGGAGCGGAAGGTAACTCGATAGCAATGCGCAGGAAGGTTGGGGTTGGGATGGGTAGTAGGGGGGATGAACGGGAAGCGTGGAACAGTGTTGTTACCCGGGGATTGAGTCTGTATAAAAAAAGGAGGAAGCAGCCAGTCTCCGAAGCAGTCACTAAAAGAGGAAGCGAATGGGGAAGGATGGGAGAGGAGATAGGGAGCGGGATCCACGGAGCGGAAAGGTGGGAACGGCATTTGAGTGTACGTATGTATGTGGGCGGAATAGACGGCAGGCATGTTGGGAGAGAGAGAGAGAGAGAGTCGTTTCTCGAGACGTTGTATACGAGGGAAAAAGAGGAGGAAGAGGTGGGATTCTTCGAGGAAGGAGGGAAGATAAGGAAGAAGAGGAGTAAGGATATTGGTTGACGGTCGATGATGAAGAGAGTTAAAAGAAATAGATGAGGAGGAACGGCTGAGAGATGTGAGAATGGCGAGGTGGATGGAGAAATTGGGGTTGGTGGAGGGGTGGAATCGTGTTTGAAAAGGGTGGTTTTTAGTATTTTTCCCCCGGCTTTCTCTCTCTTTCTCTTCTACCACAGGAAAAAAATAAGAAAAAAATTAGGGGTTCGCTAAGGGGGGGGGTGAGGGAGTTAAAGGGTGGATTGAGGGGGGGTGGGAAGAGAAGGGGTAAATGTAGGAAGCGGGTGGGAGGTAGCGGGAGGAGTCGGAGGTCTGGGGCGTGCGACGACGTTGGGTAAGGGTGGGTGTGTTCCTGTGCGTGTTGGGAATGAACCCTGCGGGAGGTCCCCCGGAGTGGCGCGGTGCAGACGTGAGTGGAATTCACCCTCTGAGGAGAAACGGGGATGGGAAGGGCCTCCGGGCGTACTGGTGGGGTTAAAAAGAAAATGAGGGACGCCTAGCTTATTTTTTTTCTTTTTTTTTCTTATTTTTTTCACTGAATTTTTTCTTCCTTGCCCTCCGCGAGTTTTATTTAGCTCTTCTTCTACGTTTCCTATTCTACTCTCCCGAACCCTTTCTCTTCCACCTTCCACCCGCCCTGTTTAAGTACACCCTTCTTCCTCCGTCCTTCTCATATCTCCCCGCAAGAGTAGCTTTCTTCCTTCCGTTTCCCCTTCTCCTCCTTCGCGGAATACCCTGGCCACGGGCACATAAAACCCTCTTCCCTCTGTTTTCTAGACCAATGTTCCTCGCGCCTCCCCGCTTTTCTTTATGCATGTGCCGTGGGTCCGTCATGTATAGACAAAAGTCGGTCGAATGCATACGCAAAGGTCCGAAGGAGGGAGGATGAACGGGATATATTTTTGAGGGGAGGGGAAGTGGAGGTTTGGGATAGATGGGAGTCTTTTTTTCCACTTCCTCGCGCGTGGATGCTCTCGTTTTGCGGTGTAGTTTCCTCACGTGTGTGTGTCTGTGTGTGTATGTGTGTGTATGTGTGTGTTTGCGTGCGTCTGTGGTGGCTGGTGCGCCGTAAGGGGCACTTCATATCCGCCTGGAATGACTCCTCTACACGGTCTCGCCTCCTGCACCATTTCGATGGCGGCTGCTTTTCTCCTCCTCCCGAGGTCGACCCACGGAAATTGGTTGGGTGTGCGCTTTCCGAGGAGAATGTAGGGTCGCTGGTGGACGGGTGAATGGGGGGGGGGAGAGGCCCTGATGGGGGAGGTGGGAATAGGAGGAAGAATAGCCGCTCTCCGTGTCGACGTGGTTAGAGAGAGGGAGAAGGCCCTCTTCACGCGGTGGGTCGTGTATTATGCCCGCGAAAGGGATCTATATTTATTTGCGAGAGTCCTTGTATCCCGCGGGTCTTCCTCTCTCCGCGCTCGCAGTCCCAAATCGATCTCTCCCACGTCGGAAGCAGGCTTTCGCGAAGTGCGAGGTAACAAGGCGCCGTGAACGGCATTGATGGCAGACCTCGGCGTAGTTTCGGGTGGTGTATTCTAAAATAATAAAGAGGAATGGTGTCGAGGAAATTATTTTGCACTGCAGTATTGGGACACTGGAATAATTTGTGAGGAATTCACACTCAGTTTATTCTTCATAACTCACACATAAGTCGGAACAAATTTTCTCCGACTCTACGGTGTTCTTTAGATTAATCGTTTTTATACGATATTTAAGTATTCATCTTATGAAATGAAGGTGATTGTAGTCATTCATATTACATACAACAAATTCATTACCTTAATTATTTTACAGATACTCTTTCAGTATTACTCATATCTGTTTTACTAATGGGGTTTTTCTTCGATGAATAGTATTTCTCTTTTAATAACTTCATTCTCTCGGGCCTTTTTGACCTTAGAGCATTCATTTCCTTCATTTATTTCTCGATGTTCTTTTAGTATTTTATTAATTGATAAATATTTAAAAAAATCTATTCTTAGTTTTGAATGAATAGGGTAAACTTTGTTTTTCCACTGTGAAATTGTTCATTATGGTTAAACAAAGTTTACCCTATTCATTCAAAATGTTTATCAAAATTTATTAAGTATCGCCGGAAACCATCAACTATTTTTAGTTGTTTTACAAAACCATTTCGTAAAACATATTATAGTCCACCAATTTATTTATATTATCTCACTCAGTATTTTTAATTCCAATATCTAGGCTAAACTTCATAATACTTTTCCGGTAAATTTTGAAGCGTTTTTTCATTTTATAGTTTTCAATACAAGCAGGCCTAACTAACATATAACGTTCTGCTCTCTCTGTGCATAACATATAACGTTCTGCTCTCTCTGTGCATCAAACAGAGAAACACAAAAGGTCACGCCCCAACGACCTCCACCACCCAACCTCAGAGCCTATCACGGTATCGGAGACACTCTGAAATTGTATGCACGGGTCTTAAAGGAAATTACGCAGGAGATTACGTGCTGTCAGTGATGTTTGACTACCCAATCATTAATGAGGGCCATTGGGTCAAATCAATGCGTAAGGACCGCCGTTAGTTTACCATTTTGGCGCATGGACTCAAGTTCTGAGTTCAATTATGAAATGCAACGTTATGTACGGATTTAGCAGTACCTTCGGCGCCATCGCGACGCGTCGCAGCGATCTTGGCCATAAATGATTCATAACGTCATCAATTTTCGCTTCAACATTAAATTGCAGAGTGCAAATGGGCATTCCCAATGTTCAGTGTGTTGGTAAACGGCATCTTTATCCTATCTCTCGATGGATATGATTTGGGAAACATATATGAACATTACCTTGCGCATTTAATCTTGCATAAGCCTTTCACAAAAGGTTTTGAATTCATTGGAAAAATATTTATTTGTTAATTTCCTTTTTCGATATCGATAACAAATAGATACCTTGTATTTATTAGGAATCATTTCTCTGTTCTATTCCCTATCAGTCTAATGCAGTTTGGCACTTAATAATCACTAATTCTTTAACTTTAAAATTGAAATAATCTCGGATCCTTGTAAATTCAACGATCAAATTTCGCGCTGAATTTCCCATATAAACAAATATTTACCTTTCATTCACTCCCTAACTCGAGACTTGTGTCAACATTTTATGCCTAGCATTACGCTTAAAAAATTTTTTTATTGTTACAAGAAAATCAATCCTGCTCTAATATATGAAGTGGAAAATTAAAAATGTTTCCTAGTTATCAACAATCTCTAATAAACAAAAACTATGAAAGTTATTATCCCTTGTGATTGTTTTTTTCTTTCCTAGTTCTTGTGATATAAGTACGGTTATGTCATTCAAGGTAATATTACATTAAATTTTATGCAAATCCTAAATTATTGCTTTTATATCAGGTAAAAATAGCTGCTTAAGAGTCGTTTTCTCCTTTAAAAAGCGTAGATAGTAGTTATATCAAAACAAAAAATATAAACCAATAATTCGATTATACTTCCTAATATATCCTTCTGAAATCTAATTACATGGTATTTAAGAAAATCACGGGGCTCTGAGCATTAAGGGATTTATGAGTTAGTCAAAAAAAATTTGACGCGAAGCAAAACGACTCACTTGAAGTTTAGCATCTTAACCGACCGTCTCAACTGTCTCCTGCCCTAATTACTCCAGTGTGCATGCAGGGCTTCTTTTACTATGAACTCAACCCATCGTTGGTAAAGTTTGCTGAGATTACACAAAACGCTTACGACAGGAATATTTTCTTCCTTTCCCAGCATAGAACAGCGAGAAACTTGGGTCCCTGAGTTACTCCCATAACCAAGGCATCATATCAGGCGGTTATGTCTGCTAACTGTGGGATGTGTCATGCCTGGGAAAAAATTGGTGTTCTTAATTTTGGAAAAAGGAATGTCGCTTGTTTAAAATTCTCCCTTTTTTAAAAATGTAGTTTTTATTCACGTAATAGAGTTCCACCGCATCCAGTTGCTCATAATGCAAGATAAGAGATTACTTACCTTGCGCATTTGTTTTGGGGTGCTTTCCCCTCTTTCCCTATTTTTTCTCCTATTTTTATCTTGATGAATATCAAAACACCCTGCCATAAACCCATGATGATTCTAACTAGGCGTATGCGGTCGTAATGTATGGAACAATGAGCAGACTATTATCAGGTGAAGAGTCATTCTTATTACTTTTAGTAATAATACCACGTATGTGTATTTTGACGAATACCTTAGTACCGAAAGGATACTAGTATTAAAGTAATAAAAGTAATAATTGAATGAATAACGCATTGAGGTTAATTAAATATTTTAATCTCAAAATGAATAGTAAATGTATATACATTTATCAAAATAAATATCATAGAATTGTCCTTATGGCTGATTCTCGCAATCCATTCCAGTCATTTGATCCTATGGTGTGCTGCCTTGTTAATTGTATTTTATGGTAATGTAGCTAAATATGATGAAGCTCACATATACACAACCGTTGTTTTTTCCATACTCTTAAACTATTTTAATTAAATAATGAGCAGTGCTTTGCTATTTTCTAGGATTTATATAGTACTCTTACTGCACTTTAAGATTACTCATTCGCATTTTAAATTAATGACGAGATGTATATTCAAATTGTCCCAAATGTTATTTCTGGTAATGTTATTAAGACATTAGTCGTCCGTTGACCTTTTAGAAATAAACGTACCAAGCTTATCGCGTAACTGCAATTGTTTCACATTGCGCCGATTTGTTAAATGAAGCCACCCGTCGAGTTTCGGTAGGCGAAATTTATCTCGATCTTTGGTTAAGTTGTTTCAGAGCTTAGTACGGTAGAGAACATAATTCCGAGCTGAAAACATATACAGGGCTAATGATTTTTTTGTAAGTAGGCCATCTCGTAACTCTTTAGCTATGGTTATTCTAGAAACCTCTCCACGCTTCTTCTCAACGCTTCTACACATGAAGTGCGAATGAAGCACTTGCTATTTTTCATACGGAAGAACCCGCAAGCTCCGTATGTTTGGGATTCATTCGCATAAAACAGCATGCCCCTAAAATCCGTGTGCGAGTGACCCCATAATTCCGTCGTCGAAAACACAGAAATTACAACATTTCGTCCTTTTTGTGATATGAAAATGTTTCAACTCGAATGCTCGGCCAAAGAGGGAGTTGGAAGTATACGGGAAAGTATTTTAAATAACGCGAATTTTTTTGGTTTCGCATTTCTTTCTTTCGGGTCGCACGAAACACGCCGGAGCTGGTGTTCTTTCATCTCTTTTTTCCCCTCAGCTTGCATTCCTCACATTTTCCCGCTCCTCCATTCCATCCAGCACATCTTCGTCTCTTCCCATCCTTCCCCCCTTTTCCAAGCCCTCCTTTTCCTTACTGTTCCCGTCTACCCTAAGTTTTTCCTCTCTCTTTTCTTCCCCTCCACTTTTATCCAGTTCTCTCCCTTTCTCTATCTGCCTCCTATTCTCCCCTATTCTCTATCTCTCACACCGCCCCGCACAATTCATCGCCTCGTTTCTCTCTCCTCCATCTTCGGAATTCCATTCCTTCCTCAAAGCCGATGCATTGCTCGTTCCGTCCTCATGGTCGTGCTTTGGTTAAAATCATTCCACTCCTCCTCTCATGTATTTCTCTTATTTGGAAAATTCCACTCGCTAGTGTACTGCACTGCGCTTTTCAGGCTGTACTATGTACCAAAATATTACTGCCTTGTTCCGTTTCAAGGGACGTCGCGAGGCAAAAAATATCCTCGGTCTTACCGTTCACAGTGTTATTATGTTGCGAGGAATGCCATCCCTCTCTCGGGTTGGACTTCTTTTTTATCCTTTGCTGTTTCAGTGAGGATTCGCTATCATTAAAACATATCTTTCAGCTGGAGAGGAGGATATTTAAAAAAATCAAATGAAGGAAGACTTTTTTTCGTTTATTTTGGTGCGATCTTTTTACCAGGATGACGGAAAGCAGTACTATAGAGGCTTCAGATGAATACTTGAGTTTCATTGATGAGCAAATACTTCTCGGCACTATTTTTTTTCTAGTAGAATTTAACGGCAACTTCCGCTTCCGGCATATTTCAGGGAATTTCATCAGTTTTTGGGGTACTAGGTTTTGGGTTTTTTTTTCTTTTTGCACCAGAAATGGGGAATTAAGCCATTTCATTTGGTGCAATTTTAGAATGAACAGAAATTATTATTAAAATTTACGCGTTAATACACCCACCATTTAATATTTTCAAGCTTTTTTAAGCTCACCTCCTTTCGACTCTATTCAAATTCATTTTTTTTGTCTAAAAAGTTCAGATTTTTCCTGTGAAAATGAACATGCTCTACAACATTTTCTGTTCAGTTACGTAGTAGCCAAATCACAGTACCACTATACTAATTAGCTTAAGGGTGCAAAGTATCGGTGTATTCTCTAACAGGGTAAATTCCTCCCATTTTTTTCACCACAATCTTCTTAAATATGCTTGCGTGATTGTGTATGGCATTGAAAGTCCCGACCCATTAAATAATTTCTTAGAGCAGTCTGTAAAAGCGGGTGCTAACTTACTACTTCTATTCATGTTTTTTGTCTGTAAACTACAATTAGGAATGTGAATCTATCAGAGTGTTAAATAATAATTACTTCAGACGTCACTATGTGACTTCATCTATGATTATTGGTGATCTTTCAAGTGATATAACATTAATTACTTTATTCAGAGAGTGGGGTCATATTTCAGAATCTTAAAAACTTATGGCGAGGCATAATTTTTAATTCAAACGAATGGGTTCATCTTTATGTTTCTTAAAATATGCTGAGAAATTTTGCCGATCCTTCAGCTTAGTGCCTTATATTTACTAAATGGATGGGAGTGCTTAGAATCATGGCGAAAATTCATGATTCGTGAGATTTAAAGTGATTTGTGATCGAAATTTGGTATTTTTAAAGAGCGACCATGGTGAATTTCTACCGATAATCTTTGAGTGGTGACAAATATATTATCGCTGATGAAATATGGCCCTCATAAGACTCGTAGGATCATAAAAATATATTAAAAGGGTATCCCACCGTCAATAAATCTCGTCCATCCCTACTTTGCGTTCAGCGACCGGCATTTGTTCCGCGAGCCCATAATTTATACTGTGGCTTGCTTCTCCCTTCGAGGAACGAGCAATATTGTCCGGCCGACCCGTAACTGGATGAAATCATTCCCGTTGTGAAATCTCCTTTCAAGTTAAATGGTCATTAAATTGGAATCAAAGTTGGCATTATGAGTACAGCGCTATCAAACGACCTCCATGTTAAGAGGGGCATTCGTCTCGAGTGGCCCGATCTCGTGTTCTTTTGTCGCGCTAGAATGGCGCGTTACGTACCCACGCAAGGGTCCATTCTTCCCTCGGCTTCCCTTTACTCTGGTCTTCTCCTCGACCATTTCTCCCGCATACATATGTGTATATATATATTTATATATATGTGTGTGTGTGTATGTACGCCTTTTCTATACAGAGCCGTACCCTAGACCCTCCTTCCTTCTCCTCGCGTGGCCTTTTCCCTGCGGAGCCCCAGTAATGATATCGTCCAAACCGCTGCACATTTCACTCCCCTCCAGCCAGTCGCATTACCTCCACTCTCTTCCTCTAGTTCTCTCTCGCTCTATGCACGACTCCAGCAGTTTCCTCCCTTACCACCCTCCCCCTCCTCCATTCCCCCCGCCCCCATTCCGTAAACCCCCCCATCCCTTTCCACCAGAAAACTTCTCTAATCCCGGCTTTCCATACTTCACCACGTCGATGCACGGGTCCCTACGCCATCCCTGAACTCTACATCACCCCTTCCCTCTCCTCATCCCCGCCAGTTCGACATTTCCGCTACCTCCCGCCCCGCTTCCCCCGCCTCCACAAACTCCTTCCTCTGCCCCGCCATTGGATCAGTGCTTCGTCCTGTGAAGGCTTCCGCGTTGTCCTCACTACGCCTTACTTCAAGGCCTCCACAACTTCTGCCCCTTTCTGACATCCACCACCGACCCCCTTGCCCTCAAATCCCCCGGTCTACCTTTTCTGTCCCGCCTCCGTTCCGCGAAGAACGAGGAGTTTCTTAAGAGGGAGAATGAGTGTGGGAAGGAAAGAGGGCTTCTCCAGTCGAAGAGAGGAGCTGCCGGCGGGGAAATAGGGCTGGGCAAATGTTCGATTTCGAATATCGTCTCACGTTATTTAATAAACGGGAAAACAATATGGGCGTACGAATATGAATGGTCCCTATACAGCGCCTTAACTGGGTAAGATATCTTGTGACATTAAAGCACTTGATGTTGCACCATGGTTGACAAAAGTGGTATTGTGTTTATTTTTAATTAAATTATGTGAAACCTGTCGAGTTTCTAATCTCTTACTCTGCAGTGGTTCCAAAAACTCACGCCGAAAAAGCTCAATTTTCAATTCACTGGGCGCACATTGCATCTCTCCTCTAGTTGATAATAATTCCTTCAACAACCACTGTTAAAGGGAGGGTAATGCTAACGGTACTCATATGCATCACGAAATTATAGAACAATTCATTGATAATTAAAGATGATGTACGATAACAACAGAATCGTTGGCATTTTACATTGTTGATAGAGTGCATTTTCGGTATTTCCATTTCGTCACAAATACGTAGCAATCAATGCCTTTCTTAGTGAACTGTGTGCTGCAAAATTGCTATGTTTAAGGAACCAAGCAATCCGTTAATTTTTTTGGGCGTTTCGTTACGTAGTGTTCGCATCACAAATCGATGGTTTTCACATTTCAAAGTAATATGTCGTGTTTCCACCCCTTCACTTTATGATTTGGTGCACCCGTTCGTCAAGCAACATAAATGCAATATAAAAGATAGTAGGCTTTCCCGGCGAATAATATTAGTAAAATCTTCTCGGGCTTGGCTCCTTTGGTTTATATTGCATTTATGTTGCTTGACGAACGGGTGCATCAGATCATAAAGTGACGGGGTTTTGTTTTGCGTCTCCTCATGAAAGGAATTATCACCGTTTATGCAATTTGACTGTCATGGAATTCTCGAGTAAAGGAATAATCGGGTGTGCTTCGCTACTCGCTAGAAATAGTTCTGCCAAGCACATAACGACAAGCTTTTCCGACAAGTGTACGACGAAAGCAAAGAAAGTGCGTGATGAATAAGACAATTTAGTAAATTCTCACATGCCGACAATCAGTGCGATAGCACACCGTACTCGATTTCTACAGATTCATGAAATTTATAAGAATAAATGTAAAGTAAAAAATTTGTAATTATTTTATTCATAACTTGTTATAATTAGTACTAAATGCAATAACAGGCTTTCATTTTACTTTATTCTAAGAGCAACAAATTTTTCTAAGTAAACAAATGTTTACCACTCTATATTTGAAAATAAACACTTGTACCACTTTCCACACTTATATTTTCGTCACCGTCCATTGTTTCATCACATTATGCCATCATCAGGGCATATTACCCCAAATATCTCAGCCTTTTATACATTACAAAATGGGGAGGGGAAGAGAAGGGTTAAGGGTGGGGGGATTTTTTTTTTCCATTTGGTAAAATGTTTACCTCTTTAAAATTTCTTCTTGCCGATGATTTATTTTCTGTTATGAAATAATCCCCTCTTTTGGGCATTATGCCATGTCAACGCTCAGTCACAATGTGTCTAGTACGCAAATTTAGAAGGCTGTTGATTTCCGTAGGAGCTCAAATCGGGGTTAATACTACACCAATTACTGTCCCTATTGGCTCCTTTAACCGTCAAAACCAAAAGCTTCCAGCCAGCCACTTAAAGGCTGCTATTATAGAATTGAACATCCATCTACTTACTGGAGTATGTATCTTACTGTCATATCGCATGAGTACCGATGGTCATAGCTGATAAGTACAGCTCTAGAGGCTGTCGTTAGATGAAAGGAATTGGGGAAAAAAGAGGAATTTGACTGCGTGTGTCTGCGGAGTTGCTTGTGTATAAGAGGGGGATTTGTCATTCGTGTCTTCCATTTGATAACAAACTCCTCATCCTCTCCCAACCCTCCTTGTCCATCTCCCGCCCGCCGACTGACCTGCCCACCGAGTCGCCCTTTTCCTCCTCCCCCGTCATCGGCGAGAGACAACGCATCGCCTTTTCCCGGACATTTCATCTCCCTCCATCACCGTGATGTGCTCTCCTCCCGGGCGCCCATCTAAAACCCCTTCACACCGCCGCCATTCCTCGGCGACCGCCGCCGCTGGACCCAAGTGGCCGATCTCTCCCGCCTCCGCGCCCCTCGCTGCCCCTCAGAAGAACAGATTTGTCCCTTCACATCGTGCGGTCAGCCCTGCGGAAGGGCGAAAGGGCAGGATGGGTGTGTGTGCGTGTGTGTCTGTGTGCGGGCCAACGTGTCTCTGCGGTGCGTGTATGTTTTCTAATTCCGGCCCAGGCATGCGTAAGCGTGCCGGGAGAGTCGGTTTTCTTGCGTATGCGGGCCGCGACAGTCGTCGGTTTTGTCCGCGTCGAATGGAAAGGGAAAGCGAGAGCTGCAGAGACATGTACAACGAAAAGAGACGCATAAATGCGCCAGTTCTGATAGAAAAATTGATCTGAAATATTTGTTTTGATTTTTTAGGATGTATGCGTAGTTGCGCAAGCGTGACTTTAATTTATAAAAGCATTTGAGTTTAATCTCGGGGTGGCGCTGTTAAAGTTAAATTTTTACCGCTTACACTGACCGTAGGCGTACTTACACTTTGGATAATTTAATGAGAAATTTGGCCCTAAAAATCTGTTAGATCTTAGGACGATAAACTCAGACGTGATTATTTTTCATCCAATGATTTACTATTGCCTCCAGTTTAAGACTTAAAGCGTACGCTATTTGATTTTTAGGAGCAACATCACTTTGCATCGCTTGTATTTAGTTTATACATTTTTTTTATTTCTCCTCTTTGTGACATCACTTAAAAAAAGGGTAACATAACAAGAAGTTTAGCGGAGAGATATCATTGTGAATAATCTCAAATTTCTTTTTTAATCTCGTTTTACTTTACTCATAGATGTGTCCTAATAATTGGAACTTAATGGCGAAAGCGGCGTCCACTTCTGACATCACCACTTAATTTAAACTTTCTCGAGGCTTTCTCGAATTTCTGAAAATATAAATTTAATGTTACCAATGCTCGTGTTTCACCTTTAGTGATTGGCCTTCAGGATTATTTAGAGGTGAAAAAGACGTTGCTCGAATGCTATTGTACCGTAAATTTTCTTTATAAATTGTTAAGAAAATTTTAAAATTACGATACATTGCAATAGTATGTATTGTATTTAAGCATTATGTATTGTATTTAAGTTATTTTTATCAATTTTTTCTATCGACAACCAATCTGTCTGAGTCTGTATCGAACTGTCTCGTTTTCTTATATTCCCCTAGGAGACTTTTTAAAAATCTTTGGGAACCCATAATCGCAGCAAATGCCTCGTCAAGGCATTATGAATTGAAAAAAAATGTAGAAATGGCATTTTAGTTTGCAAAAGGATGAACCTTAGGTGGGATTATTGTATACTATATATATATAAAGATTTTTACTCTGCCATGGGCAGTAGGTACCATATTCCTCGTCCATGCCCTATGTGGTTGGATATATCGAGTTGGGCTCGTTTTAAAAGGAATATGGTATTCAGTCACTATGTATTCTTTATCAAAGCCTGAAGAGGAAAACGTAGCTTTATTAAAATAGGTCTGGTATTTAATGCTGTATTTTAGTAGTTGCTCTTCAATAACAGCATTTTTTTACGCCAGGACAAAAAGATTGTGGGGAATTCCATGCGAATATGAGAAAAAATAAAACTTGATGGAAAAGTTAGTAGCATATCCTTTGACCATAGGTACGTTCGTCACGTGTATCAAGTGAAAGCACGGCGATTGCCAGACTTAATCTCAATGGGTCCGTACAAAGGAATCAGTTTTTTCTAATGCTATAACCGCATATAGGGAACTTTTGTATGCCTTTGGAATTCGCAAATGATAGAGGAAACATGGTGGAGGGAATTTCAGGCAGCAATGCCTTTTATTAAAATAGTTGCATTGGCCTTTTAAATACAATGGTGTCTACGTATGTCGTTCAAATATTCATCACAGAGAAGGTGATTTATATTTGTGTCACATTATAATTTGTTATATAAATGTTGGTGTAGGGGTTCACCAACTATGGTGAAAGTAGCCATAACAGATCTATGTTAATAACTTTTTCCTCCACTAATTGCGTTCGATGTTTCATTAATATTTCATCAAATAATGATCTTGTTCATGATTGTACGCGGACCGAATAAATCCTGTTCCGATTCATACCTCTCGGAGGCAAGCTCTCTCAATCCTGTTTCCTTTCTCGTTCCTCAGTTTCGAGAGTATTGCGTACGATTCTATAATTAATGCTTCGTCATCATTTGCGTCCAATTATGTCGTTCTAAGTACATATCACGTTTGAGTTAATATCTTCTATCTCATTTTAGAATGCTCTTTACGATTACGGCAGGACTTAATTGGACGTGAAATTGAAATAAAAAAATGTGTAGCAGGTGTGTTAGGTCTAAATAACGTCCTTTCGAGGTCCCACAAGGGTCACCTCTTGGATTCGGTTAAAGCCTAATGTTTTTTTTGTGTCGGAGTCCAGTTATTCGCGAATTAAGCTCGCGATCATGTTGACTCCCCTCCCCCCCGCTTGTTTAACCGTTCTCCTCTTTATTTTTTGCGGCTGGCCGTACTATCTCTCGGTGGCCCGTGTTTGATTTTCTTTCGCCGTAACCTCATTTGGTGAATTACTGACGTCCCTAGTGTTCATCAAGAGTGAAACGGGAGCGTGTTTTTGCGGGCGCCCGTACGTCTGACGTGTATTGCTGCCGCCGCTTCGCGTCTCTCCCGCCATATCATTCCCTCCTCCTCTCGCCTCTTCCACCCCTTCTCCTCCTGCACCTTCCCAGTCCTCCGCGCCTCCCAAACTGCCCTGATATTATCCTCCTCCGGGAGCATTTTTTCGCTCGGCCGAGCTGTCCATCAACGTTTACAGTGTGCTCTTCACGCAAGTGGCCGCTCAACCCGGAGCCACTCCTCCCCCGCGCTCTCTGTGTCCCGCGCATTATGCGGCCGTGTGTCGTCGTGAGTTTTATATATATATATATTTATATATATATATATATATATATATATATATATATATATATATATATATATATATATATACATATATATACATATATATATATATATATATATATATATATATATATATATATATATATATATATATATATATATATATATATATACACACACACGCGCGTGTATGTCTACCTACATGCTTTGTTTATTCATATTTTCCCTTTTCCCCATTTTCTCCGTCCCTCTAATTTTTGTACTATTTTATATCGTCTCATTCATTCATTGTGGCCATTTTTGCATCCCGCTTCCACCCCACACCCCCCTCCTTGTTTCACTCCATAAATTGCGATAGAAAGTGGACCAGAAATGAGTTCGGGTGAAATGGAGTCGGTTATTATTTTACTGGTATTTTTTTCTGCTAGGATGAACGAAGCACTCGAGGGACGTGTATAGCCATCCCATTCGGATGATGTCCCACATTCATTTCGTCCTGGAGTTTACGTTCAACTTGATTTCAGCTTGATTCCAGTGCTCAGTCCGGCGGCATGGTGAACGTTAGGTTATTGTGTGTACATTTGACCGACTGTGGATCTGAATGGTTTTATTTCCTCGCAGTACCTAGGCGCAGCTGCAGAACTATGACCTATTTCTAAGCTGCTTTGATAAAACCTTTTTCCATCACAGATATGTGATGTGAAGAAAGCATTCACGAGGAAAGTTAGAAAAAAAAGTTAACGAAATTCAAATATTCGCTTTTTTCCGATACTCTTTAGATGAAATGTGATTTGACACCGCTGAATTACCAGACGTCTTTTGATGGTGATACGATCTTGTCAAATGCGCGCAAGGAAAAGAATGTTCTGACCGAACTGTAGTAATTATACGCACGATAATTGTTCTAATTAGTCATGCCACGAAGTGATAGATGTCCCTAACGCAGTCGGTTCTGGAAAGGGTTGATTATATCAGCGTTTGGATGTATATATTCCCGCAAAAACATGGCTAAAATAAAACAACGGCTTTAAAAAATTATCATTTAGTGCTATTATAGCAACAAGTTAACTATTTATGGAGAGAAAATAATAGGTGGCAGAGAAAAATTGTTTGAAATCATCTGATTAAGTGTAGACTACACCGTCTCTGAAATCGACTTTGCTGCATCATTATACAGCGTAAACAATTATAATCATAACCTTGAAAATGAACATTTGTTTCTTATTTGCACTTGAACAGAAAAGAGAGAGGATATATTTGATACATGTATAGACAAATTTAGCTGTGCTCGTAAAAGTGATGTAAGTAATTATTAAAAAGGTGCAATTTACATCTAAGAAGTACTATACAGACCACCGCTAGAGTGCGTTACATGGTTCATGAACATACTTCTAGAATGCAACTTCTGTGAATCATCAATAAATACGCCCAAACAGAAAGGGGAAAGTCATATGAGGTGTGTAGAGTTGAATGCTTACTTTGTTAGCTTGAGCTTTACTTTAGAAAATCTACTCCATTTTGCTGATAGTTTTTGGAAATAAACTTAAATCTTTGTGGCTGTTAGTAGTATTTTCGCCAATGCGCGAAAGAGCCCTTGCGTCAGCAATCTATGGCCGTTCGCGAAACGTATGTTGGCAACGCGACAACTCTCCCTCGTTACCTCAGCAACTAGGGGGCATTTTCCTTATATGGGGAGTGTGACTTGCTTCTTAAAGCGAATGGCTCCTTTGGCGTGGTTCGCACCAAGAATGGGAAATGACGCTCTTCAACGGCGTTGTCATACGTATTCCAGTCACTGAATGGCGCGGGAGGGTGGCCAGCTGTCAAGGACATAGCTGAGGCCTAACGGGAATAATGGCGATACGCAGGGTTTCAAAGGATTCGTGTTTTGCTGCTGCATCGAACCTTATGCTCTTTTACAGAGACGCTTGCTCTCATCCTATGGCCGAGTTAGCTTACGCCCTCTGACCAAAATTCTCGCTAATAGTTCTTTAATAGTGCTGAAATTATTGACAGATAATTTCCAGATAATAATGAATTACTAAAATTCAATTTTATTTAATAAAGTATAAGCTAAAAGCACCAAATCTTCATAAACGTCGGTACCTTTTAATTTTTGATGATTCCCTTTTTTCTTTTTCTTTTACGTTTATAATAACGATGTAATTCTCTCACTAAATTTTTCAAATAAATCTTTAGAGAACTGTCTTGAATTTGAGTTTCTGGCTCATCAGGAGTATTTAATTTTTTCCAAAGAGTAATTTGTTTTTTCACCGTAACACTTGACTGAAAACAGTTGCCTTTCCACTTGGCAAATTAACTTCATCCATGAGTATCAGGTATATTGATCATCCACTTAAACATGAGTCATTAGTTGATTAAAATACGTACGATATACCTTCCAAAAAAGTTATAATTTTAAAGTATTTCTGTTGATACATAATGTATACTTGTGCTCCATTAACTATGTCGTAGGTAAGGCTTAAGACTCTTCACTTTTTATTACTACTCAAGCGAATGCGCGATTGTCCAATTCTCCATCCATTTGTTTTATCTTCATTTAAATATGATTGATAATTTGATATTTTTGAAAATTGTGTGGTATATTATATTTTAATCCTCATTTTTGCATTTATACTGACGTGACGAATAAAACTCATTGTCTAAAAGTTTTCTTTACCAATAAGATGAATTTTCTTTAATAAAAATGTCTGTATAAACTCTAAATGAAAGCAGTTTTGTCAAGATGAACTAATTTTCTATGTATATCATAAATATTCATAACGATATTTAATCCTGTAAGGCGGTGTGTCATCAGAAGTCATCGATGCAAAGCGCACTTTCCAAATTGATCTTCTTTGAAGATGACTTGTAAAAATGCATTGGCAATTATCTTTCTTTGAAACTTCTTCTCCATTAACCTTTTTAATTTTGTATCCATAAAATGACCCACTGACATCAAGTGCCAGATAAGAATTGAATCAATGTGTTATTAAAAAAATTTCTTATCACAACTTCCGTGGATCCTTTCATGATACGTCATAGACATTCTATTTGTGCTAAAACAAATAGAATAAAAATAATTTGAAGGTGAACAACTTTCATTTTTATATAATTTTTGCAAAGCTATAGAGATACTTTTTTGCATAGACTGATGAAAATTTCCCTTTTTAAGAAATGTGACATTGGAAGAAAATTACAAGATTAATTTGCCTTAGTAATATATGCATTCATTCAGATCGTGAAATACTTATTATTCACTTCCCTCCATATCGTACAAAAAAGAACGACTAAATGGGATCAAATGCGAATATAATTGCTTCTACGTGAGCATGTTTTCCTTACTCGTGTACCGTTAAAAGTAGTTATCTCTGAAGAGTATGCAGATGTTGGTTGGTCATTTGGGGAGACTGTCGATTAAGCCCGTTAGCGCTATTCAGGGCTTGTTGGTGGATGGGTAACGGTTATTTGGGAATTAAAGTCAGGTGGAGGGTAACATCGTGGCAGTGGCCTGTCGTTAATGAAAGACGCCAATGGGTCGTCATGTTATATCTAATCCTGCGGGAAGAGAACTTACCACACCTTGAGTTTCTCTCCGTATAGTCACCGAGAGGAGTCTAGTTGTCCGCTGAAATTAAACCTTCATAACTGCGCACATGAAAACGCAGACTGTCGAAATGGTAAGCCATTACCCTTGACACTTGACTTACCTCATTTCCAAAGATTTTAAAAGGAGAATTCTGTGCATGGTAGATGATAAAAATTTTTTGGTATCCAAATAATGGAAAAAGTAGCAGCTTTTCGTGCTCCTTGACAAAGAAGCTGGTTATTATAATTTTTGCTGCTATGGAAACGACGTGAGGTGACTTAAAAAAGTACTCCCTTGAATACTTTGCTCTGATTTGGATTCGTTTAACGTGCAGATGTCCATCTCACTTTTTAGACGGAAAATAATAAAAAAAAAGCTAATATTATTTTCTTATCCCTGCAGCCCTTCTTAAAGAAAATAGGATCTCGGAATACGACTTGGAGGAAAACTACGACTGAGGATATAGGAAAGCTTATTGTTTTTCAAGGAGCCTCAGAGTTGGAGAGATACATGATTTTTTGCTAAGATGTTCTCGTTCCATATTTTTTATTCCTAACTTCCTTGATCCTTAATTTCTCTCGTCCTTGACCTAATTTTTTTTATCGGAGCAACGCGGGGATTTTTTTCCGCATGATTTAGCGTAGTTCTCCTGCGGTAGGTACTGCGCTTGAATTTTTCCTTCGTTGAATTCTGTGCGATTATTGTTCATGCCTGAGTGTGTACATGTATATCTATCAGTATTCTTGCTGGTCGAAAGATTTTTAGAGGCAAATGGGAAGGGAACTAGACATGTTATGAAGTTTTTCCGTGTTTAATTAATAATCCCTGGCAAGGAAGCTCGATGCCAAGCTTTAACGTTTCCTGTGTTATATTTACAGTGTATTTGTTTCAATTCTGCTTCAAATTAGCAGATATGAGTCGCTAAATCTGAGCGAGGCATCGATTTATCTCCAGTACCTTAGTTTCCCCAAATTTTGCGATTAGGTGAGACCATGCATTTCGTTATAAATTAACCCATACGCGAGAATTTATATAATCTAATGTACCTTTGATGTGTACCTGTTGGTTGATAATGTGTAAAAGCGATATCTTATTTCGAATTTCATTTGCATTTACTTCTGAATTTGATCCACGTTAGAGGATTTGCAAGTCATGTTACATCGTTCTTCGCTTTATTGCTAATAATGCATAAAATAATTCTTTAAATGTGATTCATCTCTCAGTTTATACAGATTCTGCGAATTTATGTCCGAGTCCAGCTTTTCCTAATCATTCTCACTCGTCAGTTGGTTCTCGTTTTACTCGTCAATTTGTGAAATAATTCTTCTATTTATGTTGCGTTTACCTGAAATGTTTCGATATTCCTACAGTGATTTATTAAACTAATATGCCTTATATAATGTCAATAAAATTAAACTGAGCAAATTAACGGCATGCGTTAACCACATCATCATATATTCTGATAATGTTTACAGTTAATGCTGAGTGAGGGTCCAGTATTCAACCATTATTATTTTGATAACATATTGTTTTCCCATAATGCTAAGCTCATAATGGCATATAATATAAATTTACCTATATATTATTTCAGACCAAAGTGTGTGTAATTAGATGAAGAGATAATCGTCATTGCTCTACATACATGGGGGTGATTTGATTTTCGTAAGCAACGTATGTAAGCAGGAATATGTGATTTTATTTCAATCCGTATCGAGATTTTGCCATCTCTTAAAGTCTTATCTTTATTACTTAACTCTAATCGTTGCCAAGTAATGCTTAGTATTACTCAATAAATTACAGAATAACGACTGAATTGAATATTTAAGATCATAGAATTCTCCATGTGGAATATTATCTCGCTGTAAAATGTCAGCTGAAATCAAGACTAATTACATTTTAATTAGGAGGCGAGCTTAGCATATGATTTTTCCTTTCGTTCAGAGGGACTTGCTAAAAATGTTTGGGTTAAATTCAATGAAATTTGATTTGATAACCACTAAAGTTAATGAATAATAATCGAAGAATCGGTTATATAGGTGAATCTCATGTCTACATTTCTCTATAAACACTTACTTTGATGAGATGGATATCGATATTGAGTGATGCTATTTTTCGTCTCATCTCTTGCCAATTGTAATGGGAATGTATAAGCTAACGCACCATTTTATATAAAATGTTACCGTATAGAGATTTCTCAGGTTTCATATACCTACTCAGAAAACTAGTCACTAAAATACCGTACTGACAAGAATGTCTTATAATCAAATGAAACTTGGGTTAAACAATCTTTATGCCAAGTAAATTTCAATGTCTTGAGTATCAACGGATTAGGAAACTATGTCATCGGCCGAAATCCATCACTTAACTATTTTATATGTATACAATCCCGGTGATCATTTTTTTCCTTGAATTCAAAGTGAAAATATCCGTGCACCTGGTGTGAAATTTTTGCGCTAAGAATGTGACACGTACATGTCCCTCCGGAGTGAGCTGCTCGACATTTGAAGGTATTATTTCTGGGAAATTTAATTGTTCATATCACGAAACATAATTGTCTATTCTGCGAATTAGATTTAAATTGTTTTATCCAAATGCTGTTATAAAACGCATTTCTTACCTATTACTTTACGGGTACAGCCACTGTATTGTTTGCTTTACAGCTGTCTCAATTGGCTGGACAATCGATGGGCCAATGCATTTTCTAGAAGACACGTTATTTCTCTTGCAAGTGGAGACTTGATTGCTGTGAATACTCACGTGTTTCTATGGAGATGCATTTTAATCTCTCACTGACGAACTGCCCCCGCCCCCCATGCTGTGCTTCGACGTTGTCTTGTCTTTTGTATCGTGATGTAAGATTTGTACAAGCTCCTCTAAATTTGTCACCACCTTTCTCTGAAACTTTTCTCTTTCAAAATCCACAGTGCACTGAAGCATAACAGTTCATTCAACACGCCGCGCTTAGGCTAATATGTATATGATTTTGACTTAGCAGGTCATAAAATCACAAATCACGTCTACGAATATTTTCATTCAAAGGCAAAAGGCAAACAAATAATGTTGATAACATATTGTTTTCTCATAATGCTAGGCTCATAATGACATAGAATTGAGGAACAGTTAGAATACACGAAATATGGACACAGAATGACCCCCTTGGCTGAAACATCAATTTTGAGTCTAATAAATTGGGTCTCATTCATCTTTAATGTCTATCTCTAAGAAGCAACGCCCTTAATTTTGTTACAAGAGGTTAAAGTTTGATTTAGATTTCAATTTTTTTAATATCTTAATTCTCCGTGAGTGCTCTAGAAGTGATAAAATATTCGCTTTAAACTTCACTTCAAAGCATCGTAAATCGATCCCTTTGTTCAAAAGACTGTAGTCGCATTCGTGATCCATTGCTCCTTTTTACCTGATTCAACTTCTAAATTTATCCTATCCCCTGCTGAATACCACCGCACCAGGTAATCCAAACTCAAACGGAGGAGAAACGCGGATTATTTCCTTTTGGACGCAGCGCGCAAAGTTCGCGATTACTCTTGATACCGCAGCAAAGCTCCTAGAGTAAGCCCAAGCTGTGTTTTCCGATGGCGAGTCGGATGAAATAAAAAAAGAGGTCAGTGGAAATTTCCTTCGGAATCGGGTTAGGCCGTCGGAGGATTTAGCGTTTTCAAACTTTTCCTCGGCGTGCTGACGTTGTTTACCATTCGTCCTCCTCTTCTCCAGTCTCCCGGCGTGCCCAGTGTCCTCTTACCCCGTTCGAAAATCACCGAAATCTGACTCGTTCCCTCCGTCGCCCCTTCCCGTCTCTTCAATTTGACCCGGCCCGCTGTTCCGCTCCGGAAAACTGCTGCGGACCCCGAGGTGATCGCTCGAAATTGAGTGCTTCTACACGGACCGCATAATGCTTTAGACTGAAGGGACGCGGAAGAACGGCGACGGAAGGAGAGAGAGACCTGTAGTTGGTGCATTTGACGCGGGGGTTGCGTGGTGGGTGAAGTGCGTTGAAGAGGGCGATGGACGAATGAAAGTCGAGCAAGGATAGCATCTAATGGCCAAGGCCAATGAATTTAGAACTCGGCCGTGGAAGAAAATATTTTTTTTAACCCTTTGCTGAAAAAGCTCCAAACTGATCGCTCCAAATGAGCGCGAATTAATGTTTCACTGGAAGTATACAACCTCAATTTGCCCAAAATGGGTTCCCTGCAAAATGGACTCACAGGTGTACGAACGGGATGGTTTTAGTATCCCTATACTTGCATTGGTTTTTTTTTCGAATTAAAGGAACTCAACTCTCCATCCTCTGCTCGTCATGTTGTACCTTTACCGATGAAACGAAAATTGCATTCGGGAATAGACTTTTCGTTTGAACGATTAAGTGAATGAAGTAATAACTAGCTAAATATTTCTAAATTGGGTGCCCATATGAGGGATGATATAATGGCGACAAAATATTTCCATTTATGTTTTAAATTCAGTGCAACGTGTTGGTTGCGGGATATTGAAATTAGGCGCAGTTGGGTCATATTTTTGGGCGTTGTATTTACAATTTTTATTAATTGATTGCCGATGCTGCTCCAAGTACTTCAGGCAGAACGAGAATACGTACATGTAATTATAGAGGAAGAAATGATTGTGATAAATTTCTCCTTCCCTATTTATAAACCAACTAAGAGTTTAAATTTTTGTCATGTCTCCTGGTAACCTAAAAGACTGGGTTTGAATCCATCCTCAGACGTGGATGTTGATTTATCCTAACAAGTCAAGGTCAAGGGCTTCACGGCGTGATGTTACCACGGGAAAAGGAACGCATTAAAACTCTTTATTTGCACCGATTAACGATGTGACTTGGCTGTAAGCTTGGCCGAGGCGATTTTTAGCCAATATGATTTATATAATAATCTAATAATTGATTTATTTTGCATTGAATGAAAGAAAAATTTGATCTGACAGTGGTCGGTAATCAATGTTCGAGTAAATAAAACATATTCTTTAGTCACTTGATGGTATTCCATTATATAAAGTATTTAATAGTTAAGTTTTAAAATACCACTAACACACATTAAAAACCCAGGTCGTGTTTTTTATGCAGTGCAACGGTTAATTATCAAATAATTTTGATACTAGAATGTTTTGGACCTGATCATCTTTTCCACACATTAAAATAATATATTTTACTCCTCAGTTTCATACATACTTTTTTACAAATAACAGGAGCTTTAGGCAGACTCAATGGTGTCACCTGTATGGAGACTGCCCTCCTTAAATAAATAGCATCGCTGGCATTTAATAATCACGATTTTCCAAAGCATAAAAGCAATTAATTGGAATATATCAGTTTCCAGTTAATATAAAGTCAAAGTCAATAACAAAAGTTATTGGAATATCACATAACCAGACGTATGGAGCTGATATCTCTTAAGTCATCATCGTTCAAATAAGATATTTATGTGCCCTACCATGATAGAGATGCAGCAAGCAGGATTGCTCGCGGGTTTAATATGGAGCCAAGGGGCCAGCCACTCTCACGGGCCATCGGCGGCGTCTGAGGAAAGGACTCGGCGACCGAGAGGGGTGTCGGGGGAGCGTGAGGGTCGCGACCTCCTTAACCCCCATCCGCCGTAACACCCGCCTCGTACTTCCCCCATACTCCCCCCCCCCACTCGGGGGTGGCGGAGGGGCCCTGGAGCTCCCGAAATTGTTGTCGTGACAAATCCCTCTCCTTTGTCATGAGGGCCTCTGCGTGTCCTTTCTATCGCCCTCGCTCTCCAAACCCTGTCTCCCTCCTCGCGAGCCCTCTCTGTTGGCCAGGCTAGACGGCGGCTCGGCCATTAGTTATTCCTGAATGACCCCGGCGTTTAAGGGGCCTTTCGGTGAACGATGGCGAGGCCAGACGGATGGCGAGAGAAAGAGAGAGGAGGAGGGAGGGGCCGGGAAGCGGAGGAGAGAACCCGATGGAGGGGAGGTGGGAATGGGTGCCTCGTATTATAATGGAACAGGCGCGGATTGAGGCACCAATTAGATTGGAGTCGAAGCAACGGGACTGGGAGAGGAGAATAGGGTGGCAATGCCCGTGGGAGAAGTCGTGAGGGTGTGTGCGCGCCAGCCAGCGAGCTCGCACCACCTTGTGCTGCATGTGTGTGAATGTTTCGGCTCCGAGGAGCCCTTGAATGCCCCCCCCCAACTCTCCTCCCCCTGGTTTAAACTACCATTTCGAGGGCAGCAAAGCGCGCCCGCGGCTTTCGGGCTCTTAGAGGAGAGTGAGAGAGAGGCGGGAGGACTGGCGTCTCTCGCTGTGCCGTGTAGCCGCCGCCGCGCCGCCGGGCGCCTCAATGGAAGCATTGTGTTTCCGCACCACTTTTGGGCCAGTGCATAGTTACAACTCCGGCTCGAGTCGATGCTGAAATATGCCCTTTCTTTCTCTCTTAGATGATTATTCCTCCACGCTTCATCGCGCACATTTTTGACCGGTCGCCGAGAGATTTCGAGTCTCACTTTCTCTTGATGAATTGTGGCCCGGAGGTTCATTTAGAAGAGTTACTTTATCTCCCTTCGATGATGCTCATTCAGTTTTTTTTCGTCTTGTCTCTTGCAAGCGGTTTTTACGAGTGTGACGCATGATAGTGACACAGGGAATATGTATCACTTAGTATCATACAACAAGTGCTTTGGCTTAAAAATAAGCTCGGTTCAAGCCGGGATGTCTCAGCAAATTATGCATAAGAGTCTTTTTCTTCTTCTTTTCTAAATAGGTACATGTGTGTAGTAACTGTGCATTCAAATACATATTTGATTTACTTCCTCTGTAACTAAAAGGCACGTAGTGACACATCAGAGCCTCATTGCAATAATTGCGGCCAATTAAATCATATGCTCCCCTCAATCTGAACCGATCAATTACCTTGGATGGGAATACTTATAAGTTTGGTGGGTCGGAGTGTTTTGAAATAAAAAATTATGTTTCAGTTCCTACACTTAGTTAGTTTTCATTAAAAGTTGATTGCTCGGTTTTAGGGATATGAATGATTATGTAATCAGCAGTCATACGTCAAGTGCCGTTTACTTCTCTGCATCATTTTATCTCAGACTGTTATTGATGCACTACCCCAAAGCCTTTTGGTTTGATTGGGTCACAACACAGCACTGCGTGAACTACTGCCACTGAAATTGCTTCAGCAATGCAACCGCATTCATGCACCACGCACGCATTCATTGGAGATGATGCGATTGGTTTCGACGCGGAAGGACGCGCCGTATGCCGACTGCCTATGGAGAATGGAACGGATGCTTTGCTTTAAAATGACGTCATGTTGGCTTATTGAATCCTCTTTAGAAACGAATGGCAAAATCATGGCGAGGCGCGCAAAGATACTCGAGCTCTCCGCAGTGATGCAACGGTTTTGGCTTGGCAGTTATCACGTTCGATCTCGTAGCCTAATTATTATGCTGAGAGGCATTAAATTGTGTTCCATGAAACGGATAAATTATTAAAAATTGTAATTCAGCCATAGTTTTTTATTTTATATGCAAAATAGCGAGAAATGCAGCCTTTCATTGCCATTTAAATGTGGCGTACTCGTAGAAATTGTACCTAAGATTCCACATTGGTGTCTTGTCTTATCCAAACTTTTTAGAACATCATATTTTTAAAACGTATTCCATGATATCTCAATTAATGTGTCGATTTTTTTAGTTTTACAGAGAAGTGGATAGTGCTGACGGTATACGGATGCTCCAATTCCGACGCTGTCGTTACATAATTTCCGTAAGAGGGGTCAATGCCATTTTTGGAGGACTTCTTTTTTTCATTCACCATCAATGAAAGTCAAAGAGGCTTGCATATGATCGTAGCTATTTGAATGTTACAATAATCATTGATAAGATTTCTCATGCTGCTCTTTAAACAACGACCTGGACATGTTTTGTATTTTGTCGCAATGTTCACTCTATTTTTGCTTTCCCATTGAAATTTAATTCCCAATGTCTCTGCACATTTAGGAAATATGTTATAATTTTATTAGCATCAGCTAGTCAAAATTAACTTCGTGTGTCATCGGCGGTGTGTGGTTTATGTTTTAAATAACTTTTCATTGTTAAGTTCCAAATGGTTTACTGATTATTTATTGATAATTATAAAACTGTACCTTCCAGCAAATATAAATTGTTATGTTTTGAATATTTGGCATTTAGAAAAACTTACCAAGGTCGATGGAAAGTTATCAAACGGCGAAAAAATTGTTCGTTCCTGAGTTATCCACCAATTCCGGTTATGTATGCGTATGTTTTGCGTCGTTGTACTCTTATTGTCTTAAGAACGAGCACTAATGCTTTATGTTTGACGTTAACTCTGTCTTATGAAAGTTTTGGACTACCACCGTGCTCTACAATTCTTTAGAATTGCTGTAGTACTAAGCATTGCGCCTCCGTATTCAAATGCTCCAGGGCTTACGAGAGATAAGGGCCATCCAAACTCGGAGCGTTAGGGTCTTCATCATCGTATTTATCATCTCGGGAGGCTTTGCATCAGAAGTGTATTAATACCATTTAGGACAAGTGGAACGCAGTTGCTGCTTTTGCGCCGCGGCCCACCTATCCCCCGCGTCCCCCGAAAAGCCTGTCAGCCGCTTTCGCCTTCCCTTCCCTCCTTCCGACGCAGTTTATCCTCGCCCCCTCTCCTCTGCAACCCTTCCCTTTTTTGCCTTCCTGGTTTCTCTCAGCTTCGCTTAGCGGAGCATCGCGATTTCACCCCCTGCACCACCTCGGTGCCGTTGGAATTTTTTTTTGCTCTCGGGTCGAGAGTGCGAGAAAAGGGGGGAATAGATGTGAAGAGGATTGTGAGTTATCCGATGATAATATTTTGATTCTACCCACCTGTACAATTTTTTTAGCTTCCGTAATGAACGACTGGAACCAGCAGTTATGTGACGCAAAGGTTGTTGCAAAATCTAACTGGGAGAGGAGGTGAGCAGACAGGAGGCTTTTGTGATTTGGGTGTGGTGAGGAATGGAGAGACTGAGGAGCATTGCGAGAAAGACGAACGAGGAATCGTAATGAATGGAGGGAAAGAAGTAACGCTCATGGAACAGATTTGGAGTAGGCAGCAAATGTGGATAAGGGGACACATTGGGGGGTTAGTAAAAGTGGGTGATGGAGGAGAAGAGCACGGCCAGAGCCAATTAAGTTTAAAAAAGGGATAAAAATTTTGGTTTGCTAAAGAGAGGAAAAAGTTTCAGAAACTTAGAACAGACTTGATGTCGGACAAGAATTTTTTATAAAAAGTCGAAAAGCGACGCTAAAAAAATGAAAGTTGCAAAGAGAGCCCTCCAAAATCTATCATTCGTCTGTAGGATTACCCAAGATCATGATCGTGGAAGAATTCATTCGTAAAAAATGAAGCAATGATGAGGACTCTTTGAACAATGGATTATGAAGGAATAAAGAGGTCAGCTGAGTGGAGAGAGGAACAGAGAGCTGTAGCGTACCAATCTTCGGCTTGATGACTGCTGCTACTAATGATGATGTCATTTTTAACTTAACTTACCGTTCCCACTCTTGCCCGCAATTAATGTGAATCTACCTTTGTAGTGCGACTCAGCCGGTATTATCGAAGCGCATTATCATCAAATGGAGCTCAAGAGGTAATTGCTACTTTTGTGAACACGATTGCGGCTATTCATCCTTTGTTTCATTTCCCGCGGCAACGAAAGTCCCAGAGAAGGTTAAAAAAACTAAATTTCTTATTAGAGACGCGGAAAAATTCTCCCTGCTAATTGTTGAAAGCTCCCGTGCCATTCTCTCCTTCATTTTAGCCCCCACGGTAGGATAGAAGCGTTTCTGGGAGTTAAAGGGAAAGTAGAGGATAGGGGCTGGAAAGAGATGTGTTTTAGGGTTGGGATGGTGTGAGCCTCGGAAGGCTGTGAGCCCCCCTCATGATTCCCGAGTCTCTCTTATCTATCTCCTTTGCTCTTCCTATGCGATTCTCCCTCGCACTATCCTTATCCTTTGCCTCCTCCTCAATCCCCGCACCCAACAGGAGCCGTGCCCGCTTTCTATCTCCAGAGACCTCATGTTTTTACCCTTGCAACGTCTGAGTGATCCTCTCCTGTGCCCCCTGTCCCTCGCCCCCGTCACCCAAACACCCTAAACTCCCTTGTCCCCCAAGGTTTCCCCCCCCTCACGCCTTCCACGCCCCCGGCATCGCGCGCCGCCACTTCGGGAAGGGGCGCCCATGCTCCTCGAGTCACTTCTTGCACCGCCCTGATTCTCTCTTCTCCCTCTTCTCTGCTTTCCCCTCTCGGTTCCAGTTGCCTTCCTCCACCTCCTCCTCCTCATTCATCCCCTCTTCCTCTTCGACGCGTTCTCTTCCTTCGCCCAATGTAGCATTCCCATCCTCCTCGACGCCCTCCCTCTTCCTTCCTCTTCCTCTATCTGTCTTCGCTCAGGCCAGCTTAGACGCCCGAGTTATCTTCGTCGGCGATACCTTTCTTTCTATCTTGTATTAGTCTCAGTCTTTACTCGACTTCCTTTGTCAATCTCTTTCTGTGTTTTTAGCCGCTGTTTTCAGTTTTAATGCAATACTTTTATCAATCATAGATTTCAGGTCGTTTTCTCTACGCGTTCTATGCATTAATAACTCCGCAATCAAATTTATTAGGTAATATTATGCTTTTTTCATCCTTTGTGTCTCTTTAAGGCTTCAATCAAGAAAAAGGAGCTCGAGAGAATCCTTTGTTTGGTGGAATAAATTCTAACCCTATACCCTGGTGCCGAGGCGCACTTGCAATCATGAGCTGCGAGAAAGCTTGGGTCTTTGCGCTTAACTGTTCTTAAAATGGATTTCAAGAAGCATATCAAAAATCATCCAAGACAGTTGGTTACATTGCCTTTTTCCCTAAAGCTCTGATAAGCCTTTGCTTAATGTCATATCATCCATTACCTTTAGTGAAACGTATTTACAATTGCTTTTATATACTTACGAAGTGAAAGTTTTGTGACCCTGAGGCTAGTGAGGCTTTGCTTTAGGCGCCTACACTAAAAAGCCTTTGCTTGAGCTATTAGCAATATCTCGAGAAGGGAAAAATTTTGTTCAGGTTATTTGATGAATTTTTCCTAGTAGCTATCGTTAATTGTTAAATGTAAATACTAGGCCGCGACGCAGGTAGATTTCCTGTTTTTCGTCTCTAATATTGAGCTATCAAAAACTGAATGTACCTTAAATTTCGTTTGACCATTATGAAAAAATTGGATTATTTTAGTGACAAGATTTATTTCTCTCTTAGTTGGAAAAATGTGAAGTGTAGTTTATGGAGTTTTTTTGCTTATCAGGACATGCATTGTTTATGAATTGGATTTTTTTATGTATTCGATCAATTTCGATCAATATAAATGTCGGTTCTAAAAATTTCGATCATGAAAGAGATCGTTTCTAATTTCTCAATAACCTCTGCGACTTTGATCAAACGTAAGAAAGATAAAAGCATCATATTCGTAATGACTTAAGCCGTATTTTTCACCCTTCTAATGTTGTTCCATTTAAAAAAGCCCATTCTTTTCATTGTGCTCACTCCTTTTGCGTTTTTGTAGAGTGGTGACGGGCAGAAATAATCAAAATTTGAGTAACACGCCTCTTGTTGACTTGGTTTATATCTGAGAGTCATCACATCCGCATTCAGCTATCTCCACGCCTCGCGATTCATCCAAATATTCTCACTTATCCGGTGATTATTTTTTCTTAAATGCCTTGAAGCGCCTGTTTTCCCACCTTTTGTTTTCTCTTCGAGACATAATTCAATCCTCTATTCATATGATATATCTTCACATCTTATCTTTTCATCTTTCTCAGCTCCCAACGAAATTTATATCCCATGCGTTGACCCTCTAAGCCTCTTCTATTTTTTTTGACTCTAGTAGTTTTATTTAATTGCAATTCTTGTCCGAGGGTGATAAGCATCTCCGAGATTCCCCTTCACGGAAATAAATTTTGATGGAACCCCTCGCGTTTCATTAAAGTTTTCCTGGGGCGCAAACAAAGTGCTGTGGAATATGTTGAAATAAAAATCGCAGGAGTTGATGGCAATAGAGCTCCGTTTTCGGTCAATTATTTTCTAGTTGATGGAATGGCCGCTTAATCCATCTAGAGAAATTTAGGCATTGAAATATGTCATCTGAACCCTCCTCTGGCTTTAGTGCAGAGCGGCCTCGTATTTTCCCACGTACATTACGATCGCATAGCAAAGTGCATTTACGTCCTGTCTAATCCGGCTTGATTGATTGACTTTATGCCAGATACATAAGCATTCTGGCTGTTTGTGCACACACGATGAATTGCTCATGAGCGGTTTTAACCGTTACAGGGGAACTAAAACAGCTTCGCACCCGTCGTCATTGATGGATATCACGTTGTTCTGAGATCTCATGCTTTATGAGCTGACATAATTATCCCACTGTTTTTAAATGATTTGTAGTGGATTTTTTAGGGGTAAATATTTATAAATATACATAAAATATGCTTATTTTTATGTAAATCATTTTTGTTTTTGTGAGAAAATTGTCTGCTCAACGTCCAACATACTCAAATTTATTTTGGCCATGTACGTACATAATAGTCCATAATCTACGTTACAGCAAACATCTGTTCTACATCGTTTTCAGCTGAACATTTAACGTGCTACCGCCACTTTCTTTACGTTTTCCGTTTACTCCTTTTCCATGAAACTGAGATTAGATCATAGTAGCTGTATAAATAATCGCTACGGGAGTAAGTTCAGAGGAAGATTCAGTGTAATTATAATAAAAATGTTTTAATACTTTTTTAATTTCGCGCTTTATCTAATTTATTTTCTAGTAATTTAATCTATCAACTCCATGATTCATCGCAATTGCTGTAAAAGTTTATGGAAGTATTAGTGAGATCCAAAGTCTCGCTTTTTTATGCCTTGGAGCATACCATGTGTGTGGGTGCTTACTCAACTTCAACAACTGATATAAATATTTGTAAACTTCTCTTTTGAGATTTTCCTTTTTGCGTACGAATACGAAAGCTATTGTATGCTTAAGCATGCTTACTTTTTTATGCATCCATAAAATTTATTCAGCAATATAGACAAAATTCATTATCAATTTTCTCGCAAAAAATAATATTCAATCGCATCAATTACCTAAAATGTTGGTTGCCTGTGCAATAGCTGCGAGTAATGTTAATTTTGTATTTGTGGACCATTGTTCCGCCTTATATTTCACTGTTCTCAACATTGCCACATGATTGATAGGATTCATGGTGGAGAAATGTTTGATATTTTAGCTAAGTATCAAAGGAGGGTAACAAAACTTTCACCATTGATAAGCATGCGTTAAACTTTATTGTTTGATAATTATGTGTGTTCTGCGACATGATTCTCATTCCTGTAATCTAGATCCGGCGCCTTGCTATCGTTATTTCACTATTTTCTAGCCTAGCAGGTCTTAGGAGTTATCATTTCTGTTAATCAAGATACCCTTACTTGAGAAACTCGAGGTAACCTTGTAAACACTCTCAGGACACAATATTCATGTTAAGTATATTGGCAATTCCTTAGCACGTTCGTTTGTATCGTCACTATAAAAGAAATTCAGTAAAGACAATAGGTATATGAATTTAGTATTCTAATAGCATACTACGCCTCTAGAATAAATCAATAAGGCATTCTACGTAAACAATTCTCCCTCTTCTGAAATTGGAGAGCCATATAGGAAGCACACTCTTGTTTTCATGGATTGTTTTTCACTTCAGGTGTTCTATTCGGTCTTATTTTCTGGAAATTCTCCAATAGTTACCCGTTTTGGATATTGTCTCCTTAACAGTAAAAAGAAAATTAATGTTTACCTGGATCATAAAATACTTATGGTAAAAAACTATGGTTTTTAGAACTATCGGTGTACAGTTATTTATGTGGTCCTTAATTTTTACCTATCAAAAAGCGTATGTATTTTATCAAAATGACAAATGAGGATCACTCGTACAGAAATAATGAGTAATCTTACTGAAAAATTGCTGCCAAAAGTTGTCCTTTCTGTTTGCCTTTTTCGCAATGACTTGATTACGTTTGGGGACTTTAAGCTATACAAATAATTGATCAAAGTAATTCCACAGCACTTACACTCGTCATACTACTCTCCAACACACCTAACTCCAATTTTGACCCAACTCCTAACCTAGATCCGCCTTTAGCCCTCCGAATTGTTTCATTTTTTAGTAAGCCTTACACTTCTGGGAAACCTACGCTCTCTCTTTACCATTAATCTTCTCTCCTTGAACAAGCATTTACACATGCCTCATGCACACATCAGCTTCAACTCTGGTTTTCTATGGGGTCTAAATGTTGCGCGGTTCATGGGGATAGGGTACACGTAGTACGTTGGCTTTGGGGAATAATATCGGATCCCACTCGCTCAGTTGCCGGATCGGTGATTGGCAAAAATTGTGAATGAAGTATTTTATTCAGCAACTCTCAAACTCCTCTTGTTTGGGAAACTGGGCGCCGGCGGGCAGAAAACTCATGTCCTGCTTTCGGACCTTCTTTAGCGGCTCGCCATGGTTCCTGAAAGACGCCGCTGGCTTTAAACTGCTCACCACAGCCCGTAAGGTATTCCTTTGCCGTGCGAGATGTTTGCGGTTGTGGAGGACCATCCAGTTTTCGCACGGTATCATGCATGCCTAGCCCCTCTATCCCGTGGGTGGAGGCTATCCCACGAGTGGGCAAGGATAACCACCTCTGCCTTTCCCGTTGAGCAAGCATCGTGTCGTATGCGGCGGGTATGGTCGTATCGCGAACCAGATCCATGGGGAGAAAATATATAAAACTTGAACGGGGGGGTAGTGGGAAGGTGAGGGGGGGCGTGGACTGGAAAATGATATGCTTGGGCCCTCCACACCGCAGACGCATTTGGCTCTCGTCGCCTGGGAGGTGTGGAGAAGGCTTTGTTGTCCGTTCTCTGAGAGTGATGATCGTTTCGTCGATGGAATGGGAATCGCTTGTCCACGGGATAATGTTTTATGTTCTCGCAGACCCGTGTATGTATCTCGCTGATTCCACCGAAGAGTGTTGGAGTTATTTTTATTCTCAAAGAAGCGAGAAGGAGAGAGAGGGTTTCGCTAGCCAATCGCTTAGATGACAACGCATCTTTTTTTCACCGGCGCGAGAGGATGTGGAGAATGTAAAAGAGGTTGGCTTGATGCTTTGTCATATCTGGGCGAAGTTGCCTGTTTGACTTCAAAAGCGTGATGTGACCCCAATCGCCCAGGGTTTTAATGTTATCTTGAATTCGGATTTAATTCAGCAAGGAAATACTCGTGTAATAACCGTTCTTTCCCTTTATGCCAAGTTGCGTAAATGATTGAGTGCTATAATTAGGATTCAAATAATAAATGACGGCTATTAAATGCACGTATACTATTTGTCTAAATATCAGTAGTACTACTCAGAATATTCCGTATACCTATTGGAGCGTGCAATCGCAATGAAAAATGCAAAACTCATAATCCAATTTGCGTTTTGATATCACAAAAAACGATTGTAGAATGGTTAGGGCGGAGTCATATGGCATTTCTGTTACATATGACTTTATTGTTTTGCCATAAACTTGATTTTTATGCCCTCAATATTTATCTTAGTGTTAAAATTGCTTTTATGCGTAAAACTGATGTGTAATCTTCGGTTATCTAAATTTGCTAGTCAAAAAGATTTTTGCGTAAGGTGTAAATTTCCTTGTAAAAATTGGACATTAGTGGTATCGAGAAAAAATTGGATATTTGTAGAATTGAGAAGAAAATTTTAGGCACGTACTGGTGGTTTGATTCACTTGGCGTTCCGGTTGGCAACTCATTCCTTCCATTCTCCCAAAGAGACCAATTCACTTCCATTCGCATCTCCATCACGCTTATAATGTCACCGCTTCGGTGGAGGATGACTGCGGAACGGGAAGAAAGGACGCAGACTTCAGATAGTTCAGAGGAAGAGGCTGCCACTGCTTTTAGGGGGGAGAGGAAGGGAAAGGAGGTGGAAAGAGAGGAGGGTAGACGGAGGTGGAGGGATCGGAAGGTGTGAGCCTCGTATGGAGGAAGGAGTAGCGGCGAGTGTGGGGGGTTTGTCGCATGGGGGAGGGTTGGGGGGGTCAGGGGGGGGAAAGGGAAGTAGGAGTTTTGTTGTGTTTGTGTTGTGAGGGAGGGGGGCGGGGCGGGGGGCAAGGCATGGCGTCGCGGGATTGAAGCTAGGCGGCGGTGCGGTGGAGGTGGCGCTGGTGAGATTTATGAACGGGTTGAGGAGTGACTTACCAAGTTGCTCCACGGAATCCCTATAGCTGCGGGGGAAGAGAGAGGAGGGGGAGGGTCGGGGGAGGAAGACGGGGAAGGTTCCGGTGAGGTCGGGACCGGAGAGGGACTTCTTCCTGGAAGAGAGAGTGGGAGGTAGAATGGGGATATGGGAGGAGAATTAGGGATAAGGGGTTGGATGGAAGCTTGAGTTGGTGGCAACGAGAGGGGAGGAGGAGGACTCGGGGTGGTTTAGTGATAATGGAGAGGGTGTGTTGGGAGGCTCGCCTCGCTCTGCGAGACGGTTGTGTGGGTTTTTGGTGAGGCTCTCAATGGGGAGTATCGGAATGTGTGGGTATGAGAGGTGGGAGTGTGTTGGGCGTTTGAGAGTCGGGAAAAGGAGGAAGAAATGAGGGGAGTTATATGTTCTTGCACGGGGTAGTTGTGTGTGTAGGCATGTGGTTTATCCGGAGAGCATCGGTGGGTTCGATAAGTCATGGGAAAGAGATAGATGAGTGTGGTGGAGAGAGAGAGAAGGGAAAAGGGAAAATCAGTCGAGGGAGAAGGTTAGTAATTCGGAGAGAGAAAAGGGTGTGAGGTAGCTGTGTATGGCGAGAAACATCCACTATCAGGGTGACGTATATAGTTCGCGTAAAGAGGGTTGCCAAAAGGAACGGAGATGGAGGAAGAGATTTTCTTTATTTCATTATGTTTTATTTTTGCAGCTTTTGCTCCCGTTCCCTCTGCTTGAGTAGCGCGAAGTGGTGGTGGGAACAGAGAGAGAGAGATGGTGGTGGAAGTGTGTCGAGATGGGCACGGAATACTCAAACGTGTCGTATCGCTTCTCTCCACGCCACTCCACTCCCCGAACCCGTATTGCCTACTCGACTCGCGAATTCCCTCGACGGATTCGGATTCTTTCTCGTAATTAGCGCGAGTTTTGTTTACTTTTTTTTATTCCCTCCTTCTCCCGCTGAAAATGTTCCGGTTCAAGGGAACTTGGGGGTGGGAAGTGGTGTGTCTTTCAACGGATGGAAAGAGCGCCGGAGCTCGCAGATGTGACGAATGTATCGGTCGAGAGAGGGAGAGAGAGAGAAAAAGAGAGCTCTCCAAACGGAACGCGACTCAAGTTAACGTCTCCGGTGGGGATTCGAGGAATCCGGGAGTAAAGTTTCCACTCAATTACTCGAGGTTGTCACTGAACCTGTTCGACTTCAGATCGTTGGAGACCTCATTCCCACCGGTGAAAGAGGCAAGAGTGAATAGAATCCGTCCGATTGATTTTTCGTTTTCTTTTAACGTCTCAGCATATTCCATCTCAGAAAAGGTTTAAATGTATACGTAAATAAAATTATTAGGTAAAACTGTTGAGCGAAATCTGTTGTTTATGTCAGGTCGTTTGATCTCCATGTTTTTTTTTCATCAGGAGCTAGGAAAGCTCCATTGATCGAATGCCTAGGCCGGATGAAGCTAGTCTCTTCTCACGATTGTAGGTGCTTCTAGTCCTTTCCTTGGCATTTTTAGTAGTATCTATGGGTGAATTTTTATATCCCAGAGTACTGTGTTAGCCCTTTATTATGTGTTCTAAATAAGTCGTTAAGGGGCTTCAAGTATATAAACAATAAGTACATCAAGAGGCTTGCGTTGCAGAGGTTTTTTTATTCACGGATGGAGTCGCTACTTCTCTTTTTCTATGCGTCTTTTTTGCTCTTTCGTATTTTCCCATTCGCTGAGCTTTGTGTGTTATAAAAATGGATAGATAATTAGGTCATATTTAAAGGGGTTAGATATACTACGGTTTTAATTTTGCTGCTTAAACTGTATTTTCAATGCTTTGCTAGTTCTTGAGTCTCGTGAGGTGGGAAAAAATAATGCTGTCCCTTCAGTTCATAGTTAAAGTAAATAACGAATTTCATTTTATACTCCTTACATTTCTTGAAATATGTAATTATGCGACGATGTTTTTAAGTAATAGTTATAATTACCATATCATTCACTGATTGTAGAAACTTGAAGTGTTGACCGTTTGATCGATCATTAACATAGGTGTAGGCGATGAAGACATTCATAAATTGTACTTCCTGAGTCATGGATGAATTTTTCTGTTTCTTTCTGCAAAAGTTTCTTTTTTAAGTCATAATATTCTATAAGGGCGCGAAACTTTCACTTATTTCCTAGTAGCAACATCTATCACGAGCTTATAATAGCGTAAATTTTCTCAGGTAAAGATATTCACGATTGGAAAAACTTGAATTGCATTACATTGACAACCCATGAATCTCAAGCATACCTTAAATATATATCACGGTTAATTATGTGAATTATTATTCTGTCAAATAATAGTTGTCATTCGATTTTCCACTTTCTTATTTGCATTGCTGTCAGCTTAAGAAGCCATCCCACCAGCAATTTGTCTTTTTGTCAGGCAATTGCGATGACCTTGAGACACTGTTGACTCGTCGACTCCCCTCCTCACGCTAAGCCTTTATTTGCCACTGTCCCTCACTCATCATACTTGTTTGTTCACACCTCTCCTCCAATCCTCTCCCCCTTCCAAATTGTCCATGTTTTCTTTTTTTAGCGCATCATGTGCCATCATTTTCCAAATGTATTTTCTTCATATCGATTCATCCAAACATTTCGTATTTTCATTAATCTCCATTACTATAATTAGCGCCACGCAAGTTATCAGTGGTACCGAGTCGTCTCTCTTTGCACTTACTGCATTATCTGTGTGTCCCCTCAAAATTATATTTAAATCTGTTTAGGGAGGGACATTATCTAAACAACTTTTTTAGGATTTTAACTTGAAGATCTTAAACATTTCTAATACCACTAGCATTGTTGTTACCTGTGAAAATCGAAAAAGAAGTGGCTTTAGACTCATCTATATATTTTAATCTTCTTCCCATAAACTTGATAATATAGTAATCAAGATTTTCTGAGACCTAAATCTACATACTACCCTGCGAGCCGCCGCCTGATCGTGTGGAAGGGTGAGTTGGGACACCTGCCGTGCAAAGATGTAAGGGATAATGTTGGGAGGTGAAATAGTGACGTGTATTATGGGAGTGTATTTAGTAGAACTCAGTTTTATTGTGGTCGTATATTGTGCGTGAAAAGTGCGAGTTTTTGTACCCATCTTTTCGGCAATGTGTCTCTTAATTTATCGCTTCTGTCAGACCTCAAGATGCAGTGAGGCGTCATGAAAACATTCTGTGTCGCTCTGAAACACACCAGATCTACTCAATTCTTCAAATATTACCTATTCTGATCTGATATTTCATTCCTATGAGTTAAAGCTCTCAGCCATTTCATCGTATAGTAATGACTTTATATACCATTGTTGAGTGATTTATATTGTATATTTTTCAAATGTACTCTTTAATTGGCTGCTGAAAAAAGTAAGCTCACATTTTCATGTAAAATAAACCTCTTAATTCCTTTTAATACGTTGTTCTATACATGAACAGATCTCCTTGTATTTAGGTATATATTTGAAATGTTGGAACCCAAGTATTGTCAAATGTCATTTTTATAGATTACTCCGAGTATTATGCATTTAGCCTTCTGTCTTACTTCACAGTATTCTACCTCCCCAAGTTCTACGCCTTCAATAGTCTTTCTCGGCTTTTGGGTTGGAAACCCCTTAATTTAATTTTTTTCTCTTTTCTGTCGATCTTCCAAAGGATGATGTCCCACCTTTTGTGGATAATTAAAAGCCTAAGTTTTTGTTATGAATGTCATTCTAGGGCGTAGAGATGTCTAATATCCTTTTTAGTGTTCAATTTGTGTTTTAGTGTTCAACTATCCTCACTTTTTACTGTTCAATTTGCATCACGAATGATCCGTGGATTGCGCACCTTTGGGCCATTTATGTTCCTTGCAGTGCTCTATCTCCTTGCGACTCTCTTTCTCCCTCTGTGGAAAACTAAAACCTTGTTTTTAGGGAACAACAACTATTAACCTCCTTTTTTCTTTAGTGATGCTTCTTTATATCCTAATCAGTATTAAAAGCATACCACTATCCTCGGGTATGACTTTCTTGGTGTCCTTTGTTGAAGGTATTTTCTGTGAGATACATCCATTCTGCTCGTGTTCTCCTCAAACTAGAGCAAGAAGAGTGTTTCTTTAACCTTCTTCATGTCCCTTGCCTCATGAACCTTGCCTCTAACTTCCTCTCAGCGGTCTGGACTGCAATGGTTAAAGGTTGGTTTTACGTTGAGTGTAAACTGAAGTTAAACTTGATACCTTTTCTGTTGGGAGACTTCAGTCCCCTTGAGTTGGTTAAGTGGATTACGGCAGTTTTCGCATGAATTAAAAAAATAATCAGCGTCGATCAGTGCAGCACTTACTATCAACCGAATTCATTTTTGAACATGAAGCAAATTTTGCTAAAATTCTATTGGAAAAATTTATGATGATGGGAATAATGATGCCGATGAGTGAATTTAGTCGAGACTCTCATAGAAGTCAGTGTAATTAGAATAATTTTTCTTTACTATCAGCCACTCCTGTTGCATTTATTACACATAAATGATGGCTCCGAGCATTTGTAAAAAATAATCTAAATAATTTTAAAAGGTAAAGACAGCTGCCTGCTAAGTGTGTTAAAAATCTTATATTTCATAATTGATTAATACATTTAGACTTCCCTTTATTGATGTATTTGTTACACAAACACTAATTGCCTTTAATTTAGGCCAAATGTACAGGAAAAGTACGTGCTTTAACTAAAAACGATTTGCTGTAGACTCAAGTGAATCGCAAGCGCTGTGAGAGCTTTAGGAACTTTCTTTGTAAATGCATCACATACCTTAATCTTCATACGATTGTGTTGTATATTCTTGGTATATATCGGTAACCTCTGATAAATTGTTATAATTTCAAACGAGTTCATCACCATAGTGCAGTTTTTACTCGTAATACTTATTCTCGGATTCAGTCGTTCAAAATAGCCTTGAGCAATCTCTGCTAAAAGTATGTATCATATTTTGTCATGATCAAAATTCAGTAGAGCGTATTTTACATGCTACCAAAATAACCTGTAAATGATAAATATTTTTCAACTCAGCCAAATGAGGAATTTGATCCTCAAATACATGTTTCAAATATTAGACATAGTCATCCATAATAAGCATGAACTCAGAATCTAAGTTAGTATCCAAGGATTTTATTGAAAATAGAGACCATATCGTGAGTGAAATAATTGAAAGATGAGCAACGAATACTTCAACATTAAGTCATGTATCTATCTACTCTTGAATACACATTAAAACAATCCTTGTACTTTTCCATGGATGCAGTAAGGATGCAGTAAGCTGCGAAACGCGTAGTACATTAATAAATATTAGTGGAAAAGTACAAGGATTGTTTTAATATGGATTCAAGTATAAAATACTTCCACGAATTGACGCCTGAGGATGTCAAATTTATTCATGTATCTGCATTTTCATCATAAATTTTTGGTTTTTTAATCTTACGAAAATCACGACGCAAAGTATAATTGGTATTTTTTCACAATTCTTTTTAAAGGTAAAACTAGTTTCGACAAAAAGGCGTCTTCCTCGGGTACAATTTTTTCCGGTTGCACATCATATATACGAGGGTCGTTCCATAAGTCCTTAGAAAATCCAAGAAATGGCGCTCGTAGTACCGAAAATGGTTTGCTTTTAGAAAAAATCATTACTCAACAGTCAGCTGTTAAAGTCTCAGTTGCATACATCACCATGGTTTCATTTTATTGTCGATTGAAGCAAAGAACTTTTGGTTATTTATAAAAATGGAAAAAAGTGAGTTTCGAGCGGTGATCAAACACTTATATTTAAAAGGCTTAACACCGAACGAGATCAAAGCAAAGTTAAATAATGTTCATGGCACATCTGCTCCTGTACTTGCAAATGTTTAAAATTGGGTAAATGAGTTCAAATGTGGCCGTACATCCACAAAAGATTAGCATCGTTCGGTACGTTCAACGGGAGTGACTACTCCCGAAATGATTTATAAAATCCATGATATGGTTTTGACTGATCGACAAATCAAAGTGCGCAAAACAGTTGAGGCCGCAAGTATAACGTATGATACTGTATTTTCAATTTTGCACGAAAAATTGGGCGTGAAAAAAATCTCGGCAAGATATTTCTCTCAGTGGAGAATAAACGCAATTGTGTGGTCGACTCTGAGGCTATTTTGGTGCTTTTTCGTCGCAACCCTGACGAGTTTCTGCGTCGATGCATGACTGTGGATGAAATATGGGTACAATAAGGCACTCCAGAGACAAAGGAATAATCAAAACAGTGGGTTTTTGTAGGCGAAAGAGCGCCAAAGAAGGAGAAAACGGTGAAATCAGCCGGCAAGGTGATGGCCACGGTTTTTTGGGATGAACGCGGAATCATCTACACCAATTACTTGGAAAAAGGAAAACAGTAACTGGAGTGTATTATGCGTCGTTATTGCAACAGCTGAACGAAGAATACAAGAAAAATTGACCTCAATTCAAAAAGATAAAGATCCTCCTTCATCAACACAATGCATGGGTGCACTCCTGTGCAGTTTCGATGGCCAAAATTGTGGAATTATCGTTCAAATTATTACAACAATTTCGAATTTGGCCCCCCGTGACTTTTTATTATCTCCATACTTAAAAAAATGACTCGGCGGAAAAGGTTTACGTCGAAAGAGGTGGTCATTGCCCAAACAGATGCCAATTCTGAGGAACGTCCGAAATCCTACTTTTTGGACGGCTTAAAAAAGTTGGAGAAACGCTTGGAAAAAGTGTATAGAGTTAAAGGGGGATTACGTTGAAAAATATTAAAAAGTTTACACAAAATAATTTATTTTTCTATCTTTCTCTAAGGACTTATTGAACGACCCTCGTACCTATACCTTGATGTGCAACGGGAAAATCTGTACCTGAGGATGACGCTTTTGCATCGAAACTAATCGTACCTTTAAAAATAAACTGTGGAAAAATGCCAAGTATTCTTTGTATCGTGATTTGTTTCCGCGATATCACGCCTGAGCTCATCGAGTTTATAAAGTAACCGTGCAAAAATTCTTCAACTACCGCTCATCGCATTTGCATTCTTCCCAACAATTACACTTATTCCCCCGTCATCATCTACTGCCATTCATCTCTGAGATAGGTCATTTGTACAACGGGCTTCAGCGTGTACTTACCCCTCCTTTATCCCCGAATATTGTTTCAAATAAATTCAAACTAATACTCTCCTCAAATTTAATGCACTGCCCAATCCAACATGTGCGTCTTGTTTGGATAACTGTTTTACCGAGTCCTTTCTTCCTCTGATGTTTTTCACCCACCATAATAACTCACTTCATTCGTTCGTGAAATCTTCAGCATTTTTCACCCGGTTTCAAAGGCTCATCTGCCGCATCCGACCTTCCTTCTCCCCTTCTTTCCTCCTTCCTTTCTCACCTCCTCCGTCAGTCATTGCAATTCTGTTGGTTGAAGAGAGCTGTTTGAACGTTCGCTGAATTTTCCTTCCCGTCGACGTGCACCGGTGCACTGGCGGTGCATCGCATCCTCCCCTCTCCATCTCGCATCATCTTCATCTTTCCACCCTTTCCCACTCTCCCCCTCCTCCCCTCCACTTACCCTTCCCCCTCCCTCCCTCCGTCGCCGCTCCACCCCCTCACCTTCCCCTGGAAATCTCATCCTCCACGGCACGAAGCAGCGGAACGGCCATCTCCAGCGCTGCAAAACTTCGTAAATTCTTTTAAGTGCCATAAAAGTTGTTTTATCCACATGTACCTCGCGCAGGCACGTAAGAATCGCAATAAGCATTCTGGAAGGTAGGTACATTTAAGGAAAAAAATCCTGAAACAAAGTGCACGTTTATATTGACGCATTACTTGAAGAGGGGAAACCCTTTCGAGAGACTTCTCCCAGCGACCGGAGGAATTTTCCGCGGCTCGGGTCAATCCCGTCGCTCGACCTTCCCCCTCGGGATCGCCGCGCAAACGGAGAAAGAAAATGTGATCGATGATTCTTGATTCACACTGCAGTACTCAACTCTAGAGTTCATAACATGCGTAAGAAATCTTTACAGAGTGAATGTTAAAGTGCTAGAAATACTAAATATATTGTATAGATTGCTGATGAAAGCACTCGACAGTGAGGCTCTGACTATATAGAAATGGGTATCACTCGATACCTTTTCAATAAGGCATTTAAAATATTAGTCAGAGCAAATTTATTGCTAATATTTGCTTCATAAGACAGTTCAAGTTTTAAATCCCAGGGATGAAAGAATTATGTATGTACCATTGGACTCCCTCCTTTCATTCAAATGACAATGTGATAATTACCTCCGTGTGTATTTTGGTACGTGCTGTTGATGCTATTGATCTTTTGCTGAAAACTGTTTGACTTGATTTGTCACAAACATTTCTTTTAACTTTTACTCCTTCGAGTCTACTAGGCCAATGTGGAAAAAAATCCTCATTCACATCATTTTAAAGATTCTAAATTCTTCCTTTACCTCCGCATTTTTAATACAAAGATGATAATCGTTGTTATATTCTGTAAGGTGATTTTAAAAAATCGGAGCTCTGCCATATTCTATGTTTTGTAAGTAACTATTTGGGTTTTTATGAGTCAGCTTACCTAAAAATTTACCTGTAGAAGCTGGCGGTATGGGTTAGTATACCGTAGTTATCGAATGGTTGTCCTTAAACTGTTAAGCTCAAATCATGTGTGGTAACTTTGCCATAAATTAGGGCTCTTTAGTGTGGTAAAGGCCGTCATACGCCGTGAACCGTCTAAAAATCAATCAGTGTAAATGATATAGTTTGTCATGTCTATAAAAAAAATAGACATTAGTTTTGTGTCTAGTGTCTTGTGTTTTTTCTCTAAATTTTGTTTTATTTCCTTTAATTATGTCCTAAATGTCAGCAGCTAAAAGTTCATCACATGTATATGCACGAATAGTGTCAATGCGTTATATTAATCTAAAGTCTACAATGATTGCGTGCCTTAGCAAGGTAATGTTATCCTGTTAGAGATCCCGCTAACACAAATGTATCCCCTATTAGTTGGGAAACCTCTTTCGACAATTCCAAATGTAATGAAGAAAACAGCGAGAAAAAATGGCTGCACCCAATAGGTATGCTATTATGGACATATATGATGATTAATCCAGTTTCACCCAATAGAAATGTATATGTAAATTTCAATCGTATTGAAGGATCTCAGATTTTCCCGGCGTATCTGATGGATAAAGGTTTCTCGGGTCTTTCACCGGGTGAGCAGGTCCATGGGGCCCAACGTTTCGGAGAACGACTTGTCCTCCATCATCAGGGGGAGGTTCAGCTTCGGAAGCTGAAACCCCCCCTGATGATGGAGGACAAGTCGTTCTCCGAAACGTTGGGCCTCATGGACCTGCTCACCCGGTGGAAGACCCGAGAAACCTTTATCCTTCAATCGTATTTCTTAAATATGCCAAATACTGAATGCCTGAGTATACTTCAGCGTATGCTTGTATGGCTCATCAACCTACGATTTACTTGGGTCCCTCACCTTTGCCGCATTCATCCACACTCCCGACCGACCCTGCCGCTTCTCTCCACCGCGGCACCCTCTCGTCTCTCATACAGTCTCGTCCTCCTCCACGCGGAACTGCCCGCTCCATTCTTCTTTCACCGTCTTCCACCCACTTCTCCATCTCAACCCTCACCTTCTTCACTCGGCGGGGCGTTACCTTCCCTTCTCCTCCTCCCCCCCCGAAGCGGGTCGAAGGTGGGAAGCTCGCTTTCGCACGCTTATCTTAACTGCCTCGCCAAAGGGTTAGCTCGCCGACCCCTTCCGTAACATTCGCGACCCCCACACAAACACCACCCACCGCTAACCATCCTCTCCTATGCTGACAGGGCAGGCGGCGGCGGGGAGAACGTAAAGGAAGCGGAAGACGAGCCGAAGAAAAGGATGTCTCGCCGTCGTCCCCGCCCTCCACCGACCGATAGGGTTGATGCGCGCGCCAAAAGTTTTCTTAAACGGAAGGGGTAATGAGGGGGGGAAAGGGGTGGCGAGGAGGACGGACGTATGGGTGAGATGGGGGAGGAGGAGGTGGGAGGTTGGGTGTGGAGAGAAGTCGGAGGAGGAGGGTTCCTTGGAGAGAGAGAGAGAGAACACGGGGAAGAGAGACGTGAGTGGAATTCAAATTATTCGAAAACGATCTCATTACATCTCGAAGATTGCGAGATTTCCTCTCTCCGTTCCTCGTTCTTGATGCAAGAACACGTTTCGGAAGATCTCTCTAAAGTATATGGTTGAATTAACCCCATTGATCTCTCACCCGGGAGGAGGTGGTTTATCCGTCTCCGAATCGGGTACTTCCATTCCTTCTTCCCCCGTTTCCCTTCATTCCCTCTTCGTTTTATCTTTTTTTCCCCTCTTCTTCTCCTTCTTTCCGGAGCAGAATAGGATGGTTAAATGGCGCGGATTTTAGTTCAACGACAGGGTGGGCGGGTAAGAGATGAGGGAGGCGTTTAAGGGGCGATACTCAACGCGCCGTAGTTAATAAGGGAGGTGAAGATGAGGATGGGACGGAGGTGGCCGCGATAAAACTGCTTCACTCGTAAAATGATAATTACGAAGCGGTATTTTACCGTTATTCGCCCCAACTTCCTTTCACGCCACGATCATCCTGGTGGTTTTTTTATCTATTCCTATTCTAATTATCTAACACTTTTACTTTTCATATATTTGGTATTCATGCTCAAAATAGTTCTACGGTATAACTTAAATAATTATTCTATGTGGAAAAATTAGTTCTACATATTGCCAAGTCCAGTGGTTTTGTTATTGGTTTCCCAGACAAAACAGTTTTCATACAAGGAAGGGAGGTCTCCACGCCGCTCAATATTTAATTTACTTCTGCCATCATTTTCTCTAACGTTAAAATTACCTTTAATTTCATTTCTGAAGATGACAGTTTCGAACCACCTTAATTGGTGGAGTTCCTTGATAGCAGGGAAAGAAGAATTAACACTGTAATCCCCCATGCTATTAGATTTATTGACAGGGCCGGTTTTGCTGCAGAGCAGCATCATGAAATGCATTTGCAAATTTTTTCACTCTATGTATACATGAATTTGTAGTTGGGTGGTAGTGGGGAGGGAAGTGGATGAGTCAAAGGTAAAGACAGGAAAGGTTATGGGTTTGGTTGGGGGGGGGGGGAGCTGTTATACTTTGTTATACTTCGTTTGGATTTGGGGGGGGGAACAGCGGCGAAACCGGTCGTGTCAATAAAACTAATACCTTGTGGAATTGCAGTGTAAATTCTTCTATCCCTGTGTTTCGGAATTTTTACATATTTACACTATGGATATTCATAGTAAAATATGTAATTTAGCCATATAATTACTTATTAACATTGATGATTTTTTTACTCACGTTGCTATTCGTTCTAAAAACTTTTTAGCCTCAGCTATTGGTCGCTTTTCATAATATAGAATTATCAATGAAGGTTTTATTGTAACTATCTGAGATCATAGAAATAATTTCAAGCGCTGCATGAATCTACTTCCTATTGATTACGCAAAAATGTATGATATTGATAGAATAGTCTTTATTTTGTGGACATTGAGAGAAGAAATGGCCGATTCCATGGCTAGCTAATGCAGAATATAACCTTCACGAGAGTAATCAAGTCCTGATCTAATCAAATTGTTGACTTGATTTAAATGAGGAACAACCTACCATTCAGAGCAGGAAACCAACTTGTGGTGAGGTAATGCAAGATTATTTTTCTCGCCCAGTCGTCAGGAGCGGAATTATAAGGAGCGAATGTATGTATACCCCGCGTCAATCTCCTCTCGGCTCGTTGCAAGTGTTATCTCGTTAGAGGAAGCAGTGGAAACGAGGAGGCTAACAGGAGCAGGTGGCTGAAGAAGCCCTCGAGTGTAAGTTGATTAGAGATGGAGCGCACTCCGAAGGATCGCACAGGAAAGCAGGGAAGGAAGGTGGTGTGAGAGGAAGTTGGGGGGGGGTAATGGGGGGTTTGGAGGAGGGGAGGATTCGATGCAGCGGATGAGTCGAGGGGGGGGGAAGGGAGGAGGGGGGGTGGGCGGATGGAACTGGGTCCCTAGCAACGGGAAGGGTCAAGTGTCGCCTCTCCATTGGTGCATCTACGAGGCAAAAGAGGTTGAAAGAGGGCGCCGCGGATATGCGGAAGGGCTTGGTTGGCACGGTCTATGCGATTACGTACCTCAAGAAGCCGGGTTTCGCACGGGTAAGGGGGGTTGGAGATGGGGAATGGAGAGTCGGATGGGTGGGGTATAGGGAGCAGTACCTAGACTCCGACGGTCTTATAAAGCATTCGCCACTGACTCGATTTCGGGGAAGCAATTACATGGAGAAATGGAAGCGGGTGAAATTACTCTCTTCAACTCCGCGAATGTAGGTCTGAGAATGTTTCCTCTAGGAATGTAATCCCCTCCCCCAACTTATATTTTTATCTTGCATTCAAGTCTCTCGCATTTTTCAGACTTTTTTTTTCCTGAGAGAATTATTTATTTCTTTCGCGTGCACCCCAGAATGAAGTGCACACTCCAGCTGTTGATGCTTTTTAATGGCTTTCCGCTGGTTTAAATATTAACTTAAGAAACTGTGCAGTCTTCTTGCGTACCTTTGTGGTTCCTCTTCTTGATGAAAGGCAATTTTGTAAAACCCTAAGCTTAGCTGTGGTTTCAACCTAATTTTCAAATTTTTTCACTTGGATGTTAATTCTAAAATGTTTACACATGCGCTTTTTTCCTGAAATAGCAGTTTTTAGCATTGCAGAGACTAACTGTAGAGATTTTTCAGTGTTTAAAAAGGTTAATTTTAGGCTTCAAAACCCGAATCTGGCTGTTTTTATGAAATAAATACTAATAAATGTGGTAAATTCAAACTTTTCTTCATACTCCTTCTAACCTTTAAGAGTCAATTATATATGTGGTGGTTTCTCCTTTTTCATAGATCTAGTGCTTAGTCACACAATTCGCCTACGTGAAAACATCATCCTTCTAACCTTTAAGAGTCAATTGTATCTGTGGTGGTTTCTCCTTTTTCATAGATCTAGTACTTAGTCACACAATTTGCCTACGTGAAAACATCATCTTTATTTAAACTGTTGATAATTTGAATGTCCGTATAAACCTCGTCAGACTTGCCGTCCGTGAAATGAAAAGGGCGTCATCAGTGGCTATGTCACCCAGCTGAGTACCGGGTTCATTCTCAATTTTAAAAGCGTCAGTGTCTACAGAGGGAGATAGCTTCAAAAACATTGTGGGACATTTCTTTTGCTAAGTTACATGCTTCTTTCACGGAATTATTCGTTGGCATTAAGAATACAATTTTCATTAAAAAATATTTTTTTTATTATGATCAGATAAATAAAATTGAGGAATAGATATTTGGAATTTTAAGCGAAGAGAATCAAAATTTTGGAATCAATTCCTACATTTGGATCTATTATCATACTTATGGATTTGGATCTTTGGATCTATTATCATACTTATGGATTTGAATCTTTGGATCTATATCATCCTTTTGGATTAAATATTCACCTAAATGCTCTCAAAAACCTGCTAAAATTTTATTAGCAACAGGAGATTTTTAAAACTAGACAGCAGTTGATATCCCTCTCAGGCGGATTTCGCTTCTTATATTCCAAGAACTTTTTCCTCGTTTGCCATTGGAATAGTGTAGTAACGCCGTCTCTCAATTTCTATGCTATAGCAGAAGGCTCCTATAAGAAAAGGATTCTTCCGTGAAGATCGATGGAAATCTATCGCTGTGGACTTTTCATTGGTAATCATTAGATCGTGGGCATGTACCTCGCATTCTGATATATAGTGTGTGGGAGATTGGGAGTTCTTATGATGCAAAAGTGGGTGATGGCATGACTTGTTACCTTTAGCGTATTAACATTTAAATTTCTCAATCCGTGGAAAATTCAATGCAGGTATTCTAATCTACTGACTTAGGATTAAATATTATTGGCCTAACTTTTTTCTGTTTTCTGTATAGATAGATACGTGGCTTTTTAATGTATTATAATTTATAGAGCTAATGTATTCTTAATTTATTTTAGAAATCAGTAGACATTTAATTTTGCTATAGGGAAACTCTGGTTTTTATTATTTAATTTTCTGCTTTTTATTATTTTCTCTAACTTTATTGAGGTAGGAGTACATTTATTTTTATTATTTTGTGTATTTTTTGTCGTATGAATGAGAAGTTGTTGACATGCATGATATCTGAACCATTTTAAATTTATGTGATCCAATCAGCATATGCAAGTAATCCGTGAACAATCATAGACACGTTTACAGAGCACATGTACGGTGAATGTTTTCATCGATGCTAAACCACTACAACGATTTACGGCCTCTATTGTGTTTTTTCGACGTTTTGTCTCTTGATCTGACGGGGAATTCCTCTTCTCATAAGAAATGAGAACTAATTGCGGCGTCAATAGCCAGAGTGCTCGTGATAGTGGCTCATTTCATTGCGTGAGCGCCGTGATTCCCATTGTAATTGTCCATGAAAAGTAGCGAGATTCCTCGTCTGTATTTCCCCAACTGGATTATTTTCCCTTTTATTTATTTTCTTCTCCTCTGGGCTCTGCCCATTAACATTTTGCTAAGAATCTCAATTATGTGTCCCATGTACGCAATTCACGATAATTCCGCGGGAAACATTTAATCTGGCCCCATCCGAGTTATTATCGCTGCCGCGCCACTCTGCGAGCAAAAGGAATAAACCCCTTCTTCTGGAAGGGCAATGCAAGAAGAAACGCGGGAGATGGATGCATTTGGTCGTGTGGCCTACCTTTTGAGACGCTGTACTTGCGGTGGCAGGCACGGCGGGGCCCCGGGAAAATTTCTCCAGGGAGAGGAAAATTTTCGGCGTGGAAAAAAAATGACGGCAGAAGCAAAATGAATATTGTGTGGCGTGGAGGCTTCCTCCTTTCCTCGAAGGAAAAGCAGAACGGGGGGAGTTAGAGGGTGGGAAGGGTACGGAGGAAATGAGTCGGGGAACGGACAGAGGAGAAGGCACAGGGAGTGGAAGAGGAGGTGGAGTAGCCGGGGCAGTGGGTGAGGAGTGACGGAAGTTTTGAGTTACGACGTCCTCTGCCCATCTTCTTTCTCTCCAAAACCTTCCGCTCTGCCGTGTCTGCCTGCTACGCTCCACGTTCTCTTCCCACGCCGCGTTTACGCTCCTGTCTCTCATGCCCTTTCCCTCCCATCAGATTCGCAAGAGTTCACGAACGAAATATCTGCGGGTCTTGCTGATTTAAGAGACTTGGTCCCGTCAAACTTGAGCATGGTTGGTCAATTTTTTGATTTGGTAAACTGGGAATAGACGGAATTATTTTGCATCTGTTACTTCTGTTTTTAAGGCCCAATTCCAAAGAATTTGAGAAGAAGTGCAAAAGGATTTGATTTTGTTTGAAAAAATGCTTCTTTATTGATTATACAATCGCCAAACCCAGGGCTTGAGCCACGTAACACGAGAACATTGGATGGAGAAGTTATAGGCCTTGATAATGTAAACTTTCTTATACACCTGACGCATAGGAAAGTTCAGAAATCATGTGTTGGGTAACGCCATTTAGAAAAATCTAAAATAAACAAACCTTCGAATAAATCACGATAATTATTACTTATTTCAAAGTAATTTGTTAGATTAGCCGCTACCACCATTATTAGCCGGTATTTGTGCCACTCTTATCCTATTCTATGATTCGTTCTCTTTGATTTTATGATGAAATTTCAATTAATTGAAAAATTTGGCCCTAACATCTCTGAGTATAGGTTTGAAATTATCAGTAAGGATATGTGAGCAAAGCAAAATGGCCAAAAATGGAATATATAATGCGAAATACCTTTTAATTATCAGAGTACGTTTTGCATGACAAAAACCACAATATACTAATGCGGATAAAGGATAAAAACATTGATAATTGCCAGGATTGAATCTCCTAATGATGATGACACTATCCCATTGAATGAGTATCTGTTCTTTGGCTTGACAAACAAACCAGCTATATGTGGAAGAAAAGTGGGGACCCTTTTCCTAGACATTTTCTCAGAAAATTTAAAGGAATTATGTCGGTTGCAACAAATCCGATGAGCAATTAATACTTTCGTATTCCTCCGTTTAGAATATTTGTCATCTTGTTCTTGGTTGTGCAGTGTGCAATTGATAAACAAAATTGCCTGAATAATGTAAATCTCTTAGTACATATTTTATCTTTAGCAAGCTTCTCTACTTTAAAAGTAAGGTCAGCATATGGCCATTGGTCAATCATGTCAAAATAAATATAGCCGGTTAAATGGCTTTTAAATTGTCTAGCTTGACGAGAGAATTAGCGTGATCAACTGATTTTCGATACCGACTACATTTCAGGATACAGAAATTTCGGATTAATGGCTTCTGTTGCGGTGCGGCCGGATTTGAGTAATTTTTAGCGATAGAATGTATTCATTAATGATTCGATCCTCCTTTTGGTGCATTGAAGAAAGTACTTCAGCTGCAGATAGTGAACTCATCTTGGGCTTTCCTTCGGAAAATCGGCATTGTTGCCGATTTTCCGAAGGAAAGCCCAAGTCTTCCGTCTTCTGAAATTTTCCGAAGGATGAGTCTTCCATTGTATTTACAAGTAAAAGATGAAGTCTCCCTTCGATAAGTTGGCACCATATGGATTTTGACGTGGTAGATAGCTGGAGAAAATCACCATAAGTAGCTGTCCCACGGAAGAGCACCAGTTCATTCATCACTTTGAGTATAGAAATTCGTCCGAAGGGCGGAACGTAAGCCATAGCTTGATGACTTTCATATGGGTTAATTATTTCAAATAGATTGATTCCTGCGCCTTGGTTCAATGGTAACCTCTGTTGTATCCTCACTTTGATGTATAAATCTTTTTACCTTTTTTGGAACGCTAAAGGGTGCGCACTAGACGTGATTGCGTTGATGACCATTTAAGGGCATGCAAGCAAGTATAACTCCGCTGACTATCAAGCTTACTGTTCTGCTGACCTTCAATCAGTCGTGCCTTATGGAGGAACAGGAGCAGTTGCGCTGGCGGACTGAGTTTCTCAACTCTTATTCTATAATATTTCGTTTTTAATTCAGGCAATTTCAGGTTTTTTCCAATATTGGGTTATCGAAAACTATTCTAACGAATTTTGGCCTAGATGATCTTAATTTATCATTGAAAATACTACTAATAATTTGTCGAATAAAATATATAGAAAATAAGTATAAAAATACCTTCTCCTTTTGCACTAAAATTCAGCAAAAGCAAATGTGTTACCGCATGAAAAAAAATTTTTTGGAAGGGTATTACAATTAGTTTTATTATTGGAAGGGTATTACAAAGGGTATTACAATTTCATTTTGCTGGTCAAAAATAACCTGCATATACTCTGTTGAAGTTTCTGTTTCGGACCTGGTGATGCCGACTAGAATGAAGGCGAAACGGTCGTCCCTTAAAAGGCTACAACGCGGGAAGAACTCAGAAACATCCTAATTTCACAAAAAATTGGTTCAGATTACCAACGCTGGCTTGCAGATAGATAATTCGACAGAAAACAATAGCAATGCATGTTTAACTTTATTCTACTTTCAACATTTTATTTGAGATGTACATAACTGTTAAATAATTTTATATATAACATCATCTCACATTTATGATAAGCTTGAATCATTCGAGGATAAAATCTAATTTATGTACTCAGCTTTCACTCTGTACATGTCCATGTATTATACTTACAACGATGCTCTAAATTTTTACCATTAATAAAATATTATTGAAAATGTATATGATTATTTTCCCATTATTATTATTTTGATTTTACCCCATATTCTTTCTTATATCACGCTCTATATTTCATCACACTGACTGCACAATCATTTGCGCATGTCTTTTGTAAGCTAAGCTGTAGTACTTGTAGCATTTCATTTTTATGTTGAAATTTGTTGGCTAACGTTAAACAACACATTTTCATGATTTTGTAGAAAAGCTTTTTTTTTTAGTAGTGACCTCAATATGCAAAAGGATCTTTGCCAGCAGTACGGTAGCACACTCCAAGCGCCACTCTGTGTTAAGTCAGACAGTAACGTGATTGATGTAAATTATATCCAATGGAAGCGATATTCCACTCACACTTCTAAAACATCATTTAAGAATAAACTCATCGAAGTCCGGCAATATGTTGAGGGACATTTTCGTTAAAGAGAATGAAACTGATCAAAACTTGACAATGTCCACTGGATTTTACCTGATGATGGCGCATAAGCGTCGAAACGCGTCTTACCAATAAAAAATCCACTGGACATTGCCAAGTTTTAATCAGTTTTATTCTATTTATCATTTAAGAGTTAATAAGGAGGGCAAGATGGTTAAATGTAAAGGGAAAGAAGTTGCAAAGATAATTCGCACTCTCTCGCACTCAGTACGCCAGCGTGACTGTTCGAGAGTTAAGTCCGCATCATTGGAACCAGTCACAGTGGTGCAGGCAACACTGCTCGACGCATTGGTAGTTAGGAAATGGTCTCGTAAAAATCTTTGCCATCTTATGCATTCACATAAAGTTCCCGGAATGAACTGTAACACCTTTGGCTATTAGTAGTTGAATCCTCTATCCTTGATAACTTTGGCGTGACCACATTTTTACTCGTTTTGTTTGTGCGGCCTTCGGCATTTGATGGTCGGGAAACATTTCCGAACATAATTTTTGAGATTTATTTTTCCTTTATCATGTTGGTAATTGGTAATGTATTAGAAAAGGTTCCCACTTTCCTAAAACCTATTGCTGGTTTGTTTGTTATGTCAAAGAAGAGCTGCTCATTCAATAGAACTGTGTCCTCATGTTTCGGAGATTTAATCCTGGCAATTCTCAAAGTTTTCATCCAATATCCGCATTAATAGTTTGCGTTTTTTGTCATGAAGATCGTAGTCTTATAATTTAAAGGTATTTCAAAACTGATTTTATGATCAAATTTTCAGAAAATCTTATGTGAAATTCTCGGCAAAACTAAGTCATTTACCAAAGAAAGCGTGATGTGTTGTGGCATTTAATTTTTTGAATCCTGAACCAAGCCGATAGAATGCCATTTTTGGAGATTCTATACCTCTAGCTATCACTGGGCTCATAATCAATGTTTTTTTTAAAGGACCTTCGAAATGCTGAAATAGGTAGTCGGGAAGGCATAAATGCGGAACTCAAATAAATTCTCTGGATTACTCTTAAAAGGTTGTCAGGTCAATGACAAAAACTTTAATTCTTTTTTTGTCATAGTTGTTTATACTGCCCTCATATATTTGCGTTGAACATTTGGCAGCGTTGACTTTTATTAGCTTCATATATTCTTCCTGTTTCATTATGAATGGTCCTAATCTATCAAGTTTCATTAATCAAGGGTCATGACGGTAGGGAAGCAAAGATATTTTCTCAATTTCTTCATTCCTTTTTTTAAACTTTTTCATCTGTTCCATCTCTTAAGAGCAGCAATTAATTCTTCGAAGGTTTCATTTCGGATATGGCTACGAGCGTTCTATAACCCCACATTTCTCCTTCATACTTCTTCTGTTTGACCTATTTTACCCTTCGAGCTTCCTTTTCTTAACACGGACTTAAGCATCTTGCCCGGCCCAAGACCCCTATTCGGAGTTCCAATCAGTTTGGTGTCAAGCGCTTTTCATAGTTTCAATCAGCTGATGTCAAACGTTTCCCATTTACACTCTTGCATTTCCTATTGCTCAGAGTCAACTTCCCGAATCGTCGCTCCGTTTCCCGCCTCTGGCCATTCCAATGGCTTTCCTTCCCTATTAACTCCACTCCAAATACACTTCCTAAACAATAAAAAGCCTCTCTCTCTAAGATCGAGAATGAACTCTGCTTCGTACTCCTCAGTACGTGGTCCTTTTTCTCGTCTCCGGATTTCTTGCCTCTTCCATTAGGACGATGCAGTAATTTGGCATTTCGACGGCTCATCGTAATTTTTACCTTTGAATAAGAACAAGATTGATATTTTTAATGTTATTGTTACATTCAAAGGATATTTCGTTCATTTCTTAACTTATTACAACGTACAAAATGGTTTCAAGAGCTATTTTTGTAATATTTCGTTTTGTGGGTAGCTGCTATTACAATCCTATGATTTTATCCGATCTGTCAAGGAATTTTACTTGTTTTGTCATATTCATAGCCTAATGAATAATTTAGAAATTACTGGGTTAGATTGCGCAAGAGGAAAAATATCTATGTTATAGATACAGGACACCCTAACTAGTCTTTGCGACTTACCAGGGTTGGTGTTGACCAAACAACTACCGTGTTTTATGCGGTTGCTATCATGTATTGTGTTATATACCAGTAGTGATGCTTGCCTGAAATATGCCCATGGTGGAAGACAACCTCATACAGATATTCTGGTCGCAGAAATAAGATGCGAAAAATTACGACACGATTAATACTCCTCTTACATTAGTAAACTATGGTTAAAGATCTATGAATTTTTGTAATTAATGGCTTTTTCATTCACTAACTACCAGTCAAATCTTTACCGTCCTGTTCCTTGGTGCATTCCCTTCAGAGTACCCAAAATTCAGTGGATTCCATTCCCGTACGGACAGACGGAAGACCCTGTCCGTGACCCTGCCCGCCGCTTTTGTGGGTCACATGCGTCCGTTTGAATCCGCGCTAAGATTATTTTGTCCTCCATTAATGTGTCGCACGCTGTGATTCGCTAAAGGAATTTTTCGCCGTGACTGTTTTCGCCGCTCTCTCTCTCTCTCTCGGATTACTGAATTTGAGCGAAATGTGTGGGCTTAAGTTGGACGAATTTTGCACGGGAGAGGTTCCTTTTTGAAAAAGGAAATGCGAGCAATAAATCCCACGAACGCTCTTTTATTAATGGGTAATCCGATTAGAGGATATATCGCTGTTTTATTTATGCGTTTTTCTTGAGAAGTTTGGGGTAATTCCTCGTTTGCTGGTTTCTTCCACTACTTCGTGGTTTTGTCCTTATATCCTGCGTCCGTGCCGGATTAATGGCCGCTGTGAATTCGCTTCGCCTGATGAGCCGTTATGCTTTTATTAAAGGACATGCCGAAGTGGATATTCCCTCTGTTTTAAGCTTGAGAATTTCGGGATATAATTTACGGGCGAAACCGATTACCCTTTACCATTGTTAGGATATGCTGCTCCCATTAATATCCCCTCAAATTACTTCGGGAAAAATAACTTTCTGAAATAAAATGTTGCTTCACGTTTTCATCGACAGTTTCCTTTGAAGTGACTGATAACTGCGATATCGTGAGCGTTGAAAGCATATCAGTAATTTTTTTCTGGGTTAAAATAGTGTTCAGCGGAACTAAAGATGAAAAAATTTATTGAAAGTGAACGAGGTCCGTTTTATATTTGACTCTATTCTATGACAAAAATGGTGCTTTGCAAGTTGAGTTTTTCTACAGTGGTAATTTCTCTTAACAATCGTCAGAATTAATTTGACAACGCTTTTTTAATATCTGCCTCTAGCCTTTAATTGTTATATCATTCCTCATTGTATGATAAAAATTGCATATCTTATTTTACCATGATAGTTTGCACGGTTTCAACTAGGTATGCCTTTGTCATGTGCCACTAGCCTCCTCTGGGTTCTTCGATTTTTGCATCTGAGGGAGAAAATTAGATGCTGAGATTTATTAAAGTGACTGATCCTGTGCATTACCTTCCTGACACGACGTTTTGCAAAATCAACAGAATTGAAATTTTAGGCATGCAGAAAAAGATGATTAGAATTTTAGTGCCGTGTATTCCATTTTTACGTATTTCCGTCCCCTTTTTGTCATTTTACTGTTCTCTACATCTCGGAAGATCCTGCAAAATTGTGAGACTGAATGAAATATCTTTATTGCTTCAGGTAATATGTAACTGCACTGTTTCCATCTATTTTTCTCCATCTTTCTTCCTTTAAACGTAATGAAATATAATAATAATAATGATAATTTATTTACTCCCAAAAAAGTTTTTGTTACACAAACTGGTAACACCAGGTCATAAGACCAGAATTGAGCCGCCAGCAAGTTACAAAAATGTATGCCATAAAAATAAACGCAGTAGCTGGTAGATATTGTTACAATGAAATACCATCAAAATAAATTTTCAATTTTTTCTTGAGAAAAAAGCCACTCTTTGGCAAGTTTTAACATTTTTTTGAGGATTTAATTTTTTAAATTTCAGCGGGCAATAAATTAAATATCTTTGGCCCCATATAGAAAAAGCAACGTTTATATAAAGTTAATCTTGGTCTGTTTGTTACAATGTTTGACTCATTCCTCAGATAATATGTACAATTATCAGATACACTCGGCATATTGCCACTTCTGGCAGAAAACAATTTTAAGACTTTAAATAAATACAAACGCCTTAGTGGCAACAATTTGAGGGCCACGGACAACGGAAATGAGTCTTCATAATAATTTTTGGACAATATTACACGAATTTTTTTTTTTGCAAGACGAGTGCACACTTAAATGTGTTCATGTATGCACTGCCCCAGCAGATTATACCATAAGAGATTTTGGAAGGAACAAGAGCATGATAAATGGTTTTTTTTTGACCGAAAGTGGACATTTGCTTCGTAAAAAGTAAAATTTGGACAAGGCACTTCTAAGGAATTTGTTTACAGTAAGTAAATGCTTATCCCAGCGTAGATTACTGTCCAAAATTACTTCCAAATATTTCATTACATTCACTCTCTCAATATCTGGACAGTTAGAAGCATAATTAAAACTATTTGTAGTATGAAATACAAACTTACAATTAAAAATACTTGTATTACAGATGTCATAACACATAAACTTCGTCTTTTCACTTAACTCTAACCCATTGAAATCAAACCATTTTTGGGAGAAACGTAGATCCTCTTTAAAAAATGTTTCAGCACAATTCCAATTAGGTGCTGAGTAGCACAGCGCTATGTCATCAGCAAAAGCTGTGAGTTTACCATTGAATTAATTTTCACACAAATCGTTTACGTAAATCAAAAACAGAATAGGTCCTAGAACAGAGCCCTGTGAAACTCCCGTCTCAATAGTTACATATTCACTAAAATAATTATTTACTTTCACACATTGTGCTCTCGTTGAAAAATAACTTTCGAACCACTTTAGTGATATTCCACGAATTCCGGCTTGCTCAAGTTTCATTAATAATACTTTGTGCGAGTGTTTCAAATGCCTTAGTTATATCTAGATATAGCCCTATAGTCCGCATGCTTGAATTGACTGATTTGTATACTTCGGTCATATGCTTCTCTAGAGCATCTTCAGTTCCTAATCCGTGTCTAAATCCACACTGGTTTTCGCTGAAAAATTTGGTTTTATCTAGGAATTTCAGTAGGCGGCTTTTAACAAGTTTCGCTAGAATTTTTCCAAACACTGACTAAAGAGATATCGGTCGATAATTCGTGATTTACAGTCTGTCCCCTTTTTTTGTGGAATGGTATAACAACAGCTTTCTTCAAAGGGCTCGTAAATACGCCATTGATAAAACTTAAGTTACAAACGTGATCAAACGCCGGAGCATCATCGTCAAGGACTAATTACTAACTAACTAATTTGCTGATTAATTACTAACAATGATTAAATACTAACTATGTCATATTACGACATTCTATAATGGTTGAAATAGTTTTCAAAATTTTCTGATTTGAAAATATATTAATTTTAGACAAATACATTAACGAAATTTCTGTAAATTACTATATCCTACCATTTTACTGAACTTGCCGCCAGTTTACTAGCAATTCTCTTAGTTTCTGCGCTTTCTATCTGAATTAACTATTTTATCTGCCAACTTCCAAGGTACAGATTTTTCCAGTCACTATTTCTACATAGATTAGGAGTAAATCCCTTTCAGTCTAGTTTTCTAGAAATAGATATTGATTTTAAGTACATGGTGAGATTCTGGTGCAAATATAGCCTCCATGTAGACTTATGGCCGATAAACAGTGAATTTAGTCAAAACAATAATTCTAATTTATGTCGGATGCTGAATTCCTTATAACTATTATTGAATGTCATAGCATGATGTTGGAATGTCAACCAAGTATTTTGGAAATAGGCATTGATATGATTGAATTTTAGTAGAATATTCTTGACCTAATTGAGAAATTTCTTTTTCAGGGCTCATATTGCCCCAATCACGCCACTTCAAGCATCGTCCAGTAACCTTGGTGAGTTTGAATGAATGAAATTATTTTCCTATCTAGCTAGAATTATGGCGTAATGGTGGAGCCGACCAATTTCTGGCAGCTGATACATTCCACTAAAACAGTTTTCCCTAGTTTGTTTAAGTGCAGTCGGTGATATTTTCATTAAAAGTGCTTTGGTAATGCTCGTGTGCTTATTGTATTTTATGATTAATGATGAATTTTGAAATACCGTTGTTTGGTAAACGTTTCTTTCTATCCATCTCCCGATGTTTTCAATTTCAAAAAGAATCATATTCACCAACGTGGTTCCAGGTTTAATCAGTGAATGGGTTTCCCCTATGACGGTTAATTCCTTAAACAGACATTCGCGTTTTTTATTAGATCTTTACATTGGACTACAAAGCTCATGAAAAATGGGTCAGAGGCACGGTGGTTTTGCTGGTTTTATGTCGAGATTATACGCCGTATTTCGTTTCGTGAGATTTGGTTTATAAGGCAAGAGCAGCTGCACGTTTTCAAATTTCATCATCCTTTTGTTTTTTTACCTTATCTTGTTTACATGCCGGGGGTCGTAAAGTAAAGATCGCGTAATCTTGAACAATAACATGTCCCACGAGTTGAATAATTAACTCGTTTCTGGTAGAGTACTCTTGTCCTTGTCCTATTCCATTTTCGTACTTAATACTTCGTGCCTATCTGCGACTGTAGCTTTTGCTAATTGTAGCTTCGTAAGAATAATGAATTGTGCGGCGGACTTCAATTAAAATGAAATTTTTTTCTTTATTCCCATTTTTTCGTGCATATTGATCGTTTTATTTTTAGTCGATTAAAATTAATAAATTTCCTACGCGATTATTTCAATTATAATAGGGTCACAGCCATTAAGAATATGTGAATATTTACTTATGTTTGTTTAGTTGAAATGTTACCTCGTATTTATGAGGGTTTTGTGTGGAATTGACATTGTTCATCGCATAATTGCAACAAAAATTTCTATTGTATTAATGTTTTAACTTTAATTTGTATTGTTCCTTATAACTATTTAAATACTATCTTTGGTACAATACTAACCCTAACTTTTACCATGCCTGAAGATAGTCCCACTATTGTATGGTTTTCCGTTATTTCCCTCATACCTAACTAATACCCTAGCCAAGTTTTCTTACTTCTACTTCCTTACTTACGGTTCAAAATCCCTTCCCCTGATCCGCTCCCAAAAATTACCTCTTTCAACAAACTATTCAGTATCGTTTCTTTCGATCTAGGACAATTTCTATTGTATTAACAATTGCATTGTATTTGTTGTATTCTTTGATTTCACCCTATAGATTTAATGAAAAAGTTAGAAGATGTTTCAGAGTGGATCCCTCCCTATTCACATCAATAGTGTTAATGCATTTGTTTTATCTATAGAGCGTTGAATTGTACCTCATACTCACTTGTAAAATCGAAATTTATATATTTATAACCACATGTCAGTGCCATGTAGGTATAAATTTAGAGCCAGAAAATGAATGTCAGAGAATGGCATATACCTACTAAATTATCTCTTGGCTGACTCAAATTATTGTAACTGGAAGGTTTTGATATAAATAACGAAGATTGATTCAGCCAAATGTGTATTGAACTGAGGAGGTTTTCGAGAAACTGATTCTTGCGCTGTTACGCTATGCAATGACATTGTGCGATAAACTGAGTGGCAGAGTTTAACGTTTCATCATTTTTAGTAAAAATTGAAATTTTGTCGTCAAATAATTTCAAAATTCCAGACATTCCTTTTTCCTCATGAACATTTGCTCATTTAATACCGTTAATACGTATAGTGAACCCATTTATGGCCATATTACAGCACCATTCTACAAAGAATTCATCATTAACACTAAAGTTTCATGAGAAAAGATTCTAAAAGGTTTGTTGGCCAGTTTTTACGTATTAATACGATATACGCTTGTAGAAGAAGCTTTCCTGGAGTGATTCTTAAGTACCTTCAAGCAAAATTTTGTAATTTAACTACTGCATTCCATCCATGCATCGGTATTCTCAGGACACGAGTGATATACATTTGAGTCACTTTACATCTCGACTTCTCATTAACCTCGTAAAAATTAATGGTGTTTAGATTACTCGTAGAGGATGAAAGAACTAGTTGCAATTTAAGGGCAGAGAGAAAGAAAATTTCTGGCCAGAGTTACGAATGAATGTAAATTGGTTAGTCAGCGGGGAAAAGGAAATGAGGGATGGTACATGCGGGAAGAGGGTTTTCGACGGGGGGAAGGTGGCGCTAAAGGCAAAGGCATAGGTGTGCGGAAATGTGGTGGCTTGGTTGGATGAAAGGAAAGCAGGAGACATAATGGAGGAGGGTGCATGGAGTCCTGGGGTGTGAGTGGGAAATTACGAGGTGTGGGTCTCCAGGGGTGGTTGTGTGTGCGAGTGGAGGAGAAGGTTGAGAGCTATGACGACAAGCTAAAAACTTTCCCGGCAGTTTCCGCTGGAACTGATGGCGGGAGTCTTGCCCGGTTATTTTTCAGGGTCCCGCGCCGCTCTAGCATTACCCTACTTCAGCAAGGACACGCACTGACCTCATAACACGAGTTTTACGATGGCACCGCCACGTTTGCATAAACTCCTCTTTGTTATTAATTTACTCGTCCCATCCAACTCTCCTCGGACCCACCCTAAGTTGTCTGCCTTTCCCTGTCCCATCTCCTTGCGCCGTGTTTGCATCGTTTTTCTTAGAACGTTTTAATCTTAAGGAGACTTGCCCTCATTGAACACTTCCTTGTAAAGAGTCTTGTTAGATCTTCTTTAGGTCTAGAGAAAAAATGTTGAGCGTGAAAAAGTAAGTGATCACGCGACGTCGGCTGATGTACAGCTGATTCATTCCGAAACAACATGATTTTTTTAAACACTTGAATGATTTTTGTTGTTGCTTTTAAAGATAAAGGCACGATTGCTCTTTTTAAGTATTTTTTTGCAAAAAAGCACAGATAAGCATAGGCTGTATGAACGTAAAACGAAGTGACTCGACCTTTCAAGTCGCTTTACAGTGAGAGAGAGAGAGACAGCCAGAGCCGAGTGAGCGGTCGCGTGAGTGATGCGCAGTGGCAAATTTCAACTACCTAGTGTCCATAAGTGACTTTATTTACAGCGAAGTATAAAAAAGCTATAAAACTTTGAATGAAAATGAAATGATTTGACTACATAAACATGAATAACAAATATAGGAAATTCCACAGGAAATTACTGTATTTGTGTTATTAATATGTTAACGTACTGAGTCTGATCTAATCAGGTAAATGGATGTCATTGGCAATCGAATGATTTGGAAGAAATGGGGCAGATATTCCTGGTGAGATTCCTAATTATGCATCGGTAGATTTGTGTTTTTTTTTAAATCTGAATAATTCACTAAGGAAAGATACGATGCTAACTCAAATCGATGTGTTCAGCTATGGCTGTGTTCAAGAACCTAATGGAGCCCAAAAGCAGAATAGAGAAGATTTAAAAAGTCACCTGTCTACATTTTCAAGTCATTGAGTGAAAACCGAATGGAAGAGCAATGCTGTTATGCTTATAGACGTAGTAAGTGAGACAGGTCTGAAAGTGGGTCTATCACCCTGATTGAACAGTTTAATGAAAAAATTGGACTTGGAAGCAAGCATATTTTAGCTGATAAATATCGCGAGACATAAATTTGTAAATACTTATGTATTTCAATTCAATATTAATGAACATTTAAGTAATTACTCGCATTTGATACTATAAAATAGGCAAATAATGAGTAAAACCCGAGCTCTACGTACTTTTGATGGTGGCACAAAGGCACATAGCCGTGTGAGTAAAATTTTAACCCACTTATACAGTAGCAAAGAACGTGCAGAGTCATCTTTTTATCATGCGGGCTGTTATGAGGCATGACACCCCATTAGGGCATGGTTTCTCGAACTTGTATGAGTGTACAAATTTGGACGGCCTTAACGTCTCCAGACCCCATGTCTTCCCATGGATCCTCCCATCTCTTCCTGCCTCTCGCGTAGCGTGCATGTATGTGTGTGTGTTTCTGGCCTTCTTCCCTTCCGCCCTTCCTTCGCTCTCCGAGCCTCTCATTTCTGTCTCGCGTTTCCGAGTTTCGCCTGTTTTTGTTTCCCCTCGTTCGAGTGTGGTTTTTGCACCGGTTCCCCCCCTTTTCCTCTCGCGCGGAAGTAGGAAGCTGCTATGCACGCTCATGGTTTTGCCTTGCCCGAATGATGGCGTTTTAATGGCTCTAAGGAAGCGTTTCTGCGTCTTGGGTAAAAGAATTGTTTCATTTTTAACGCTAATGGTTGCGACGGAATGGTCTGGTTGCCGAAGAGGACAATTCGTAATCGGTCGTCACTAAATATGTACGTGTCGATTTTTTTGTCTTTTTGCTACTCTCAGTGTCGTCGGGAAGGGAGCCGGATGAATTTTTCATAGCGTTGTGATACATGCGTAGGGTCAGGTCTATCAAAATTCTGATGGGACATAGATGTGATGTCAAATTGCCGTCTGGTGAAGAAAGTAGGAAAATACCTCGTACGAAATAAAGTGGAATGAGAGTACAAAAGGCGTAAGGTTTTCCCGGCGAATTAATTAAGTGACGATTCCTCGGATGAGAGTAAGAGTTAAAATTACTAACCATGATTTCTTAAGCTCTTTTTTGGAGTGAAAGAATGCGTTCAATCGATTTATTGATCCTTACTACAGCTCTAGCCTTCCTTACGTATGTTCCTTGCTGCACTGGAATGTGCATTATGAAAGACATCATTTGAATATGTGCCATACATTCTCTGAGGCTGTATTTATATTCAGAATTTAATCGGAAATGGTTACTAGGTATAACCGGTGAGAAAATAGATCTTTTGCAACATTGTTTATCAGTCATAATCACCGCTTACAATGAAATTGCTTGGTGATGTACTTCATTATCACTGTATCTACTTAAGGGAATCTTACTAATTTATATTTTTATATTAATTTCACAAGTAAATTTGATCTTATTCCTTAAGGTTTTCAGCTAAAATACATTCAATGGTCATTTTAATAAATTATCAAGCACAGTCTGATTCTGAAAATATGTATCAGTCTTCAGAAAGTATGGTATTTAATCAAAGTTCCACTCGCTTCATATGGGACTTATCTTTAACCCCTCGAAACAAGCTCTCAAACCTGATGAATTGTTTCAATGAATGGAGGAATTTATTTTGGATTGATTTTCCTTATTAGTGGTGCTTCCACACGTTATCTATTTAAAATGCATTGGCTACATTAAAGCGAGACGAAATTTATTGGTAAGCTCCAATTCAGGCTGAATATAGGGAAAACAAGCGTCCGCAAACGTCAAAAATAAATTTTTCTTTGCCTTAATGGATGAATCCGAATTGCCATTGGAAACGTCCGATTGATAACACAATTACACATGGGCCATAAATCGACCGCGGAAGCTGCGCGTAATCAACAGTTCTTTGCGTGACAAATTGGGGAATTGGGTGCTCGCAAGTGGGAGGCGGGAATGAGGGGGTAGAGGAGGTGGGGAAGGAGGAGGGGAGGAAGGATGGAAGAAAAAAATAGGATCCAGGATAAGGGAGGACGTCATTTCAGCTGTTCCGTCGCTCGATGCACGTACATGTTCTCCGCATCACTTGGAAAAAGATTCTGAGCAAATGGCGAGAACCATCCTACTCTTATCTCCATTTTTCCACTTCAAAGACTGCTTCATTGAAGGTCTCCGTTTTTCGTCACCAACGCTAACTCTCCTGCACATTTCAAGCATTCTTCATGCTTTGGCCATGTAGTTGCCTCTCAGTTTACCTCTAAGAGACTCTCTCTCTGTTAATAATGGCTAAATTCGTCATGAAATCATTGTATTTTGGGGTTTGCCGGATCTATCTAGTTTTTAATTGTGCGGTGTTTCATTCTTATGCACTCATTCCTTGCGTCTCTTTCCTCACTTTTTGTCTAATTAATGCGAAAACCTGCTCCATGTTTCCCTCGTTATGTCTTCCTTTCTGTTTTGCTCCTTGTTGTATTATTCAGGCATTCATCTCAATTGAGTCTCGGCTGAGTGGAAAACCTGATGACAGGCTTAGCAGCCTATCGGGATTCCAGGGACATACGGGCTAACAGAATCATCCGACAAACAAACAAAACATTCAATTGAAAAAAATTGTCTTTCGCAGTGTGATGGTGGCGCAACATTTGATCCATATGCAATGCGACATTATTAAAATCTCTCATGATTAAAAATGGTGGCATAATGTTTGATGGGGTATTAACAAATGCTCTTTTTACAATTGTTTCTGATTTCTCAATTCACTCCTCATCCATACTGGCTTCTACAAAACGTCATTATAAAGTCATCGTTTCATTTCAAGTCACTTTTTCGACTTGTACACGTCTCTGTTCATTATCGTGTTTTGATAGATATTTATTGTACTTCTTCATCCCCAACATGGGTATGGGTAAAAAGGTGGGAGAGTTTTGGGTAAAAAGGTAGGAGTTTTGTGCAGGAAGTATATATTTTTTCATGAAAAGTGAAAGGGTAGCCGTCCCTTTTTTGTTGGTGTGGCGTGTGCGTCAACCTTGATGCATCGGTGCAAAAAGGAGCGGGCGGCACATACTTTATGGGTGGGAAGAGATGGATATGACCGCGGGTTGAGTTAGACGTTGCGGAAGGAGCGGGCGGGATGCAGGGTGGGGATGAGGCGTCGTGCGACGGGTGTGTGACGGCAATTATGGGAGTTCAACTGCGTGAGTGGGGGGCGGGAGCGCGGCCCTGGAGTTTTTAAAGGTTTTCAGCGAGGACGCCGCCGCAGTGCCAGCACACCGCCCTCCTCCGGCTCGTCGACTCGAGTAGTGAGCGTTTTTGAGTCGCGGCTGGGTGGGGTCGGTGTCCCTCATTACGCGCGCCAGATCCTTCAGCCGAGGCGACGCGACGACTGCAGACCGACTCCGCGCCAGGCTCCGACGCGTGCCCGAGAGGCGCTTAAATTCATGGCACTCGTTGCGGCTGCAGTGGCACCGCCGAATATTCGTCTCTCTCGTCGTCCGGCCGTCCCACTCATCATCACGTGGTCGCGCGGTCATTGCGGGCTGAAAAGGAGACGACATTGCTTCGATGTCATTTCTCGCTTCGTGATTTTTCTCGAATGGTAAGAGTTTTTTTTCTTAGTCTTCTTCTACATTTTGTTCTTCTTGCCTTTCATTCATTCACGAAGAAGAGGAATACAAAGAAGAAAAAAAGTGAAGAAGAGAAAAGAGATTGTATGTCCTCGTATTTGCACATACGGTAATACATGGTCGATCCTTTAAGAAATTGATTAGTCGAAGTATACAGGATGGTTTACTGAAAAGTTGTCATTGTGCCACCTTGTTGGTTTATTTAAACAACACTGTCCAAAAAAGACAAAATTCTTTTCATTTGTTATAAATTTGCAGGATGAAATTCTGCAATAGCCGCACTATTTGGCTCATATTTTACAAGAAGTCTTCCTTCACATTTTATGTAAAGGCGCATTCTCTTAATTCAAAACTTTGTGTCTTTTTCCTATGGCTGCTGTAGAAAAGGGAAAGGATGCTCAGTGCTTCTTGATAATTCCCTATTTTTCTTCTTGCTAATCTTTAGGATAATTAGATTGTATCGCAACTTTCTTTCCTTAAGATTGTCCCTGCTTGGGCTCCAGGATTGTTTGTCTCCTCTCCACCCTCATCAACGATATCCCATAGAATATTTAATTAAATAGTTGGACGTCATCTCTCACAATAAGACATAGATAATAAATATTTGAAGACCTATTTTATAATAATTACCAAGAGGTTTTCTGCAGGGGACTGAAGAATCAATTTACCAATTTTTTTGTTAGTATTTTTCTTTTTACGATACGTAGATAAATATATAACGTGGAATATGAATAGCGGATTACCTAATTATGTACCTCAAAAAATTGTTGGTACAACTTTATAATATATATTTATCATAAATAGTTAGAATAATTAATAATAAATGAATTAATAAATTTATTGGAATAATTAAAGTGATCCGAATATTCTGAATTATATCATAATTAGTAACTACAAAATAATTACTATATAAAGTATGTGGTCTATGATGATTATAACTATATTACTAGAATACCTCAAAGGCAGATAATACCAGTATTATAAAGTTTTCGCTACAACTATTTTCACCAAGCTCTGGTCACTCGGATCTCGTTTGTAACCTCTGTAAACATTTTTTACAAAATTTTGATGCAGTTCATCAGATATTTTCTTTTATCCATAAGTATTTCTTAGTTAAAAGTCATATATCCAAAATTTTGGCAACATTCCATTTTTCGCAGTAGCAGATTATACTTCTTTGTCACCTCATTCAAGTTTGCTTTCGCTTGTATTTTATATTTTTGTGATTTATACGGACTCGCGGGAAAGCGGCAGATATCTACCTGTTTGACTGCAATGCAAATGTGCTCTTGGACCCATTCTCCCAGTAGCTAAGCAGACTCATTGTGGTAGTGAACGAGCAACGGTATGATATGTTTACCGAGGGTTATTACGGCCTGCGCCGGCCATTTCATATCGTGGAAACGTGTATCACACTCCTGAAATGTTGGCCTATTATGATGCTTTATGGGCCTCGAATAGTCTCACCTCGAGTTATCATACGCATTATTTCCAAAGTGATTTCGCAGGTATGAGAAAGCAGTGAACTTTTGGTATTTCAATTTTATCGGCTCTATAATTGGCAGTAATTTTCAATTAATCTTAGGCATTCAATTACGTACTTTTTATTGGTATATATAGATGGCATTAAAACTTCTACCGCACCTGATAACCTCGTATTACTCGATTTTTTGAAATGGTAATAATGCACCGTCCTCGTCGACGGCTTTCATTATTACACGAGAAGATACCTTCCTTATAATAAGCAAGAATCATTACCTAAACCATTTTAAAATGCTATTCTATCCTTCTATTGTTGATGAAAGTAATGATAACTGGCAGCTTTGTGATTCTATACATCTTTATTTGAAACTACCCGAGTGTCGACGTTCAAGGTGATATTTTCTGGTAAAGAATTGTGAAATCACAATGTTGCCAGTTATAATTTTTGTGCAAACAAATTCCATAAAGTTGCGCCTAAAGCCACACCTGATATTGTTAGGCATAGCCTTGAGCATCCATTTAATTTAATTTAGCTTCATGCGGTAAATTCAGGTAAGTCAGGCTCATGACTATTGCGTTATCCTACTTATTTACTGACGTAAGCGTAATCAGACTCGTTATTACGTGTCGTTAAGGCAATAATTTAATGCCGCCAGATGCTAGGTAGGTTATTATCCAATGACATTTAGTCAAGGGTTGATTGGTAAAGCACATCAGCTCTGCAAGAAGGGAAAAGACAAAAGAATACAGATAACCGGCACGTATAAATCGGTATTTCATTCATTGCGTAGATATGCTCAGTTTGTATTGAATGTACTAGCATCGATATATTTATAAGTTTCACAAGATTAAGCCACATGCCGTACCGTTCTCACGTGGAAGTATGCGCTACATTGGCGAAATATCGGGGGAATACCAGACTTCCAGGAGCTGGACATGATCAGTAAATTTCTGCGTTTACAAAATTCAGGAAACGGAAGGAGAAACTTAAGAAAGCATATCAATACAAGAAAATGAATATAACAACGGTAAAAGTTACATTATAGAATACGTTTTTTATTTCTGTAGCATTTGTAGCATACCTATTATGTGGTGCATGTTGGTGAAAGTAAATTTCTTCACTGTAGTTCATGTTGGTGATTAAGTCACCCATGTCAAACTCCTCTATGGTGGCTAGCATGGTAATAAGTAGGTGTAGATTTAGATTACTAATAAGTAAATAGTAAAATTGAATGTTTCTAATAAAGCAATGAGAAGAATATACTCACTACCATTGTTTTATGCGGTGATTATTGTGAACACATTTCTCTTGAGCTAGTAATTTGATTCCTTAATTTTTGACCAGTCGGCACTGTATCTCAGCTAGTATGGCTACTTTTCGTAGTATAGCTTGCAAAAACCCGCACACAGTTGTGTGAAATACTTAGGTAATTGTACTCACGTTTTATGCACGACGTCACAAACACTTTATAAGGTTTCACGGTAATATTGTCTCTATTGTGCTGTTTTATGTGCATGGTTATATCCCCTCTCTTTATGCTTTCTATTTTTCCTCTAAACATGCTGTTTTGAGATTCGATATAATGAGGCAGTATACTATTAGAAACGCAAGAACCGTTTCCTTGTGGAATATTATAGAGAAGCATACAATTCTGTCGGCCATCTTCAACGAATATACCTTTTAACCTGCGCTTGCGCCTTTCTGGTTTCTTTTTCCTCGCACGTGGCCGCAGTGTTTAGTTTCTATTTAACTTGTTACTCGTCTGGGGAAATAGAAGCAGAAGAGATGTTTTTCGCATTCGGACATCGCATCATTTTCTCGCACTCAACCTCACTCTCTCTACCGCTTAACTGGCGCATATTTTTCACATCTTCGCGAGAGCGTGAATGATTGAAAACTATTAGCGCCGGAATTCCGGTTTAAACGCACTTCACTCTCTTTTCCTCTTACACACTCCACACTCCGACCACATACTCTTTTTATCCACGGCACCCGTCTGACTGCGCCTCCGACATCCCCGTCTGTCCCCAACCGGGGAACAAAAACGCTCTGCTTCGGTAGGCATTTCCCCCTAATCAATTTAGAAACGGCCGACATATTTCAGCGTCGGCGGGGATATTTTACGATCGCTTCTAATACGCCACAAGACAAATTGGTAACGTTTCGCTTTTTTTATTTGCCGGTGGAAGGAATGGTCGGGGGGGCGAGGGGGGATAGGATCGGTGCGTTGAGGATTCGAAATGGGCGGGAGGATTTGTGGGAGGAGCGGGAGGAGGGAAGAAATGGAAGGGGTAAGGGGATTAAGCCGGGACGGATTGGGGAATGGAAAGGGGGGGAGGAGACAAGGAGTGGGCTCGTAGTGGGACGACTTTGGAAGAACGGGTTGGGGCGGAAGAAGGAGCGTTTGTCTCGGCTCTTTCGGGCTGGGAATGGGAGATTGGGAAAAAAGATGGATGGTCGAGGTAGAGCCCTCGCAGAAGCAGGTGGCAGGTGAGTACTGAGCGATTTTGGGAATGGAATGGTCTGCTTCCCTAAAAATGGTCATGAGGGGAGCAGACCCACGATGAATTGTAATTCGCGCCATTAGGATATGTTGGTAGAAATGTAAGGAATTGGAAGGGAGAGTGGAGAGAAACAGAGAGCTGTTGACGACAAGCGCAATTTGGTCCTATCCCTCTATCACGCTGAGTGGCCTAGAGGTAACATATAGAAGAGTTCCCTTTTTGTCTCTGATTAGGTTTCTTTACGTCTATATGCCTTTATGGCATCAATTTTACAACGTGAGAATGAAAATATCTCTTATTCGTAACTTTTAGTTCCTGATTCTCCCAATAGTGGGGTTACGTATGAAATGACTGCACACAGCGGAAAAAACTCGGTGTTCAGATGGTTAATGAGTTTCAGTTATTTGGAATTTTCTCCTCACTCTCTCCTCCTTCCCATCTCTCTACCCCTTCCTCTAAACTTACTTCTTCTGTGACGTAATATTCAGCGCATCCATCTATCGCCAGCTACTGCGAGAGCTGTAAAGAAGAAAAAGGCCAAGATCGAATGGGTTAAGGTATAGATAGAGGTGAGGTAGGGAGACGACGCAGCGGTGGAGAGGACGAGTTGAGGCAGAAATGGGTGTGGTTGATTGGGACTGATATTTCGGTGCGGGGACGGTAGACAAGGAAAAGACGGGTAGCTGAGGTAAAAGAAAAAAATAGTGTAAGGTAAGGGGTGTGGTGTCATTTCGAGGCGGTGGGCGAGGTAAATACGTGGGTGGACGCCGTGGAAATGGCCGGAGAATGATGGAGAGAGAGATAGAGAGAGGACCGGAGACACGAAACAAAGGGGTGAGGAAGGAAGAAGAGAGAGAGAAGCGATAGATAACAGATAGGGAGGCAGTCGGCCATTCGATGGATGAGTGAACGACGAGTTGGGAAGGAGAGAGGCGGGAAGGGATAGGAATGCGCGGCTGTATGTGAAGCAGGCGATGGGGAAATTTAGATGCAAGGAGTCACGCTGCTGTCGTCGCTGGAAGGAAATACAAACGTGGAAATGATGATGAAGGGAACGAGGCTGGATTACGTAAATGAAATGGAAGGCCCGAAGATCCGATTGAAAGGGAAATGTGTGGCTATGGGGGAGTTTCGATTGCTCAGTCTGGAGAAGGAAAGAGCCTGGTGTTCATAACTTTTAGAGGTAACTCATAGCGTGTCTGGATTCCTAGTTTCTTATATTGTCTTATCGCCCTTAAAGCAATAGCGTTAACAGTAGACGACATTTGTTTTAAGGCAGCATAGGATCTGTACTTTCATATCAATAAGTGCTGATGGCTCATTTTTGAAATATGTATGTTAAATTTATTATGATCAATTCACTCATTCTTAGTGCTATCGCAATGCTCTTATGGCTGGCTGGATGAAAAGAAGGTATCACTGATGATCATTGTAAATCATTAGAATTTTTTTAGAATTGCGTTCAAGGGCCTATATTAGATTCCTTTTTCTAATGAAAGAGAGGATAAAGTGGATTAAATGTCATATCATGTGTTTAGGCTGTATTTTTTTGTTTATCATGGCACGGAATTTCTGAAATTTCCCTTTTTCTTGATTTATTTCACATCTTTTGAACTAATTAATTGGATGTTTAAGTCAAGGATATTATGGTCATTTTGCAATAAACTGTTTTGGCTGGACTGTGAGTCTATGACTAATTCAGCATGATTATCGTTCGAAAAATATTCCGCCCGATACTGGGTGATACAAAAATAATGGCTCCTATGCCAGCCTTTGTCCTGCATTTTTTATATTTTACTTGCTTGCCTTGATTATTATGTTCTTTCAGGTTTATCGGCTGTATTATATGATGACAACTAACATTTTCATATGTCACTGGTAGTGTATTGATGTTTCAAATTTAATATTCCACTGACAGAGGCATCTTAGTATGATAGTGAGATAGATATAAGATAAAAGCCAATTCCAACGCTGAGGCCACATCCGAGTGATTTTGGTTGCCACTATTGATTGACGTTTTGTATAGGGTGGGAAAAAATGATATTTCACGTGGGCGTGAAGAGTGTGGGCTTTTTCTGAGCGACGTAAGGTTGGCGTAATAGCGAACAATCGAAAGAAAAAATGGAAGCGAAGGGAATTCTGGGAAGAAAAGGGAAGCCGAGAGAGATGGTAAAAGGTTAAAGGGCGGGCATTAGTGGAAACAAATTGAAGATGATGTGCTTGCGGGGAGCGGAAGAGGGTTGACGGCGGTTTTTCTCCGAAGTGGCGGCGAAATGAAGTGAGTCCTCCCGCGGGTCGATTTGGCCGGCGCTCCCGACGTCGACGCCGGCTAACGGACGGCTGTCTTCCGGCGGGGGCGTCGAAGACAGACGGTCTCTGAGACTCCTCGAGAAAGACCGTTTGTCACTGAAAGTCAAAACGCAACTTTCGATAATAACGAAACTAATTGAAGCCCAGGGCGAAATCGTCCGAAAACTAACCAATGGCAATAGCTCTTTTCTCCAGGTACCCATGGTAATTGATAATGATATATAGTGATAGAAAAATATATACCCGCTGATGGCCACAGTGGTTAAAATTGCTATTCCCTTTTCAAACAACCGTGGTCGCCCGTGAACTATTTTATGAAAAAGGGGCTTTATCCAATAATAAACTGTTTTTAATTATGTAAGTAATTCAATTTTATTGGCTGTTTTCGCTTCTTTTCTCTCCTCAATAGCTTAGTATCTGTCCACATAAGAAATTACGCCACTTCTCGGATGATCAATTGTGTGAAGTAAACGACAGCTATCTGTCGAGTTCTTTTTTTAAGACACTTTATTAATTCGATTCAAATTCCAATTGAACATATGTGTGAGATATGCTTAACCCTCGTAGGTATTTACGTTTTTTCCGGACTTTTTTCCTAAGCAATGAGAACTGATTAATGAAGTTAGAATATCGGGTTCTCCAGGAGTGTTTTTCCCGTACTAGCTATCTTATCTGAGAATAAAATATGTCTGAATAGCGTAATGTATCACGTAAAATCGTGTAGCAAATAATATGTAGCAAACTTATAACAAATATGTACCGAATATTCTCTAGTCTACTAAGCATGCAGTGGTGTTGAAGGACTCTAGAAAGTGGTCAATTGGAATTTATAGTAGGGCGTAGATGATGCCCAAAACATTACCATGATTTTACACGTTTATTTTATCATTTATTTGAAATAAATTAGGCTTGGGTAGTATAAAAGGTTTGTTTAAAAAATAAATTTAAGGAACAAGAGGAGAAATGCTTGTATGGTTTTAAAAAAATTGATACAAGTTTAAATTTCGTAAATATTGCACAAACTCCTAGGGATTAGCTGATGAGCCTACATATTTTTCGGTCGATGAAGGGCGAGGACGGGGATAAATTCAGAGATGAGGCTTTCTCATTTCAAACATTGCCACGTGGCGTCGACTCTAATCTTCAAGTACAGTAATTTTTTGGTTGCCTCCATGATTTATCCTTGATCCAAAATCAGCCGCAGTAAAGGAGCAAAGAGGGGAAAAGAGGTGGATATCACGAGTAGAAAGACGTTCTGACGATCACTTTCCGGATTATTACGAGCGGTCGCCTCGAGGGCGACTAAAGGGCGTTGTCCCGCTTCGCGATGGGCCAAAAAGGACGAACTCCAGGGCCCCATGAGATAGATATAGAGAGGTGTGTGAAAGGACTGAGAGGAGTGGTGACGGTGGTGTTGGAGAAAGCTCGGCGCGAGAGAGGGAGGGAGAAAAACGCGAGAGCTAGAGAAACACGCAGACAGAAGGAGAGATAGCAGCTCCGCGCTGTGGACGTGTGCATAATTCACCTGCCGGAGCTGAAGCGGGAAAAAAATTATGACGCCTCTGTCGTCGTACGTTTGGGGCGAAGGTGCTCGCCGATTTTCCAGTTCTCCGCCCCGTGGTCAGGCATGAATCGTTTCGGAGGAGTCTCCTCGTCTGCCGCCCTACCCATCCAGACGAATTTCGCTCCCGGTTCCCCGGGCAGAGTGTGTGTGTATGAGAGAGAGAGAGAGAGAGAGAGAACGAGAAAATAAAAAGGAGATTGTTCTCCAGCGAGAAAGGGGTGGGATGGAGAGAGAGAGAGAAAAAAAATATTCGGGGACGTCATCCTATCGGGATGATTTATTGGGTCTGGAACCGGGAGGCGCAGGAAGGGGATACCGCAGTCATTTTAGTCGCTCGAAAGCTTTAAAAATTTCAGGATAAATTCAGTAGTGGTTTTAATTGATTCAGATGGTGTGGTGAAGGGTCATAACTGTTTTTATATCGCCTCTTCCGTATTTTCTTTCCTTGTCTCTCTCTCTCTCTCCCTCTCTCTCTCTCTCTTTGTTCATGTCCCCGTCGGTATGAGGAATATTTTATCGCCTAGTTCTTTTTTTTTGTTTTTGGATTCGAACAGCTTTGAAGAATCGCCAGCTCACCTGTTTATTTTCATTTTAAAGTGGAGAGCGGTGAGCAAATTAAAGCCAGAGAGGAGATCTGAAAAGACTGGACGGAATAGATAAGAAAAGTACGGGTGAAGCCCTTAAGCGTTTTTTAACTGGCCTTTTAAAAAGGCTGGAGTCAGGTAATGAGCTTCTTAGCTCTAAAGCGCTACGGGCTGTTGAGTGAAATAACATTAATTTGGTCCAATAGTTGGAACCTGTACCGGACCAAATGATTTATGCTTTCCTTACTCTATTTTAAGAAATTTTGTAGTGGAAATGTTGAATAAACATCGTTTTTACGCCTCCAGTCACCTTGCGTTCATTATAATAGACGCGAAACTTTCCAAGGCATTTCATTCTTTCGAGTTCAAATGTGCATCAAAACCATAATACATGGTAGAGAATTATTTGAAGCTCTTGTTCTGCTTTCATTGCTGGAATGAAGAACTCCTGCTTAAATTACCCGTTTAATTTGAAACATTTGACGCTAATGTAGCTAGAAAAGATATTGCAATTTTAATTTTTACTTTTCTTTAATGTGAATTGATTGATTTGAAACTAATATTTTTCTTTCTTTGACAACCTGAAATGCCAAAGAGAGTCATAAATTAATCAGGATAATGAGGGATAATTTCGCTATTTTTGATCAGGAATTCCCTGCATTAAAAAATTGACCACCGACAGATGTTACATTGGTATGCTACGTCTGTAATGCATGGGGAAGACAAATACTTTTCTACCTTATTATATGGGGCTATTTATGTCCCACAGGAGACAAATTTGAAGCCATTGTCATTTGAAAAGAAGGAATCAGAAACTCCTCAATTTGAGTTCTTTTTTTTTACGGAAATACGTTTTTCTGGATATTTGTGGTTCAAATTTCCCTCCACAGGTGGAGTCTAGAAACTGTTTGTCAATTTTTGCTCTTTTCACAGAAATATGGTTTTTAAGGTATTTTCGGTTCAAATTCACCTCCGCTATACATCATTAAATAATTTCTCGCTTTGTATCTACATTCCACTCTTTTATTTTCACCGACCATGGTTTCGACATGTAATGTCATTTTCAAGGTAAAAAAGGGTCCTTGAAAATGACATTTTATGTCAAAACCATGATTTTCAAAAATAAATGAAGTGTCGAATGTACAAAGTGAGAAATTATTTCATGCTCGCGTTTCCACAAAGTTAAGCCTGAAACTGTAACTTTATACATCATTAACTGCCATACAACTGATCTCATTCTCCAAAAAAAGATAAACTTGGCATAAGTTTATCTGGTTTATTTACAATATTATGATAGTGCTTAACTGATCTCTTAACAGTTTGATCGAGGTGAAATATTTTTGGTTTTGCTAAAGACCTTTTTACTCTCTAGTTCTCTGCCATACTATAGTTGATTCATGCTTTCAAATGCAATTTTGAGGTAATATATTAGTGAGATGATTTGAAACCGTCTAATCTGAGGTACGGTCATCATTTAACTGAATTACTTTCCATCGAAATGTTCTCCTCAACCAAAAAAGAAGACATTTTTACGAAGTGACGCTGCTGATCATCTGATGTAGTTGAAGAAAAACAAAAATAATCGAACGGTTGTTAAGATAAGATGAGGTGTAAATGTTCTAGAAGCTAATGGAGAACGATTATGTTGCTTGTGTATAGCATTTATAATCTTAATGGAAGATTACGGTTGGAGAACTTAAACTTGAATTTGGCACTATCGGCGCAGTTCAGATTTATCGAAACTGGAAAAGTTTTGCTGCCTCGAAATTTCGAGCTCTCATTTGAACTTTCCTTCCCCGTGGAATGAAGGCCTCATTTTCATCATGGGTGAACTTTCGGGCGAATAAGCGTTTAATTTGATGTACTGCTAGCTTTTTTATTTTTTGTGTTCCACAAATGGCTTCGTTTCTCCCTAAAGACTCATTCACATTATGCATAGCACATAACTTAAGATGGTTACTATATTTCTTGCCTTAAAAACTTGAGCAGTTTGGTCCGAGAGAGAGAGAGCATTTGCAATGTACCTCAGAAACATCACTTCGCTGGCAATATCTTTCGTCTATTAAATATGATGCAATATAAATCTGTATAGCCATAAACAAGGGCAATTTCTTATGCTTATGAATGAAAAAAATACCCTGGTTGTTACTCATGTAATGGCAGCGACAAATAAGTGATAGCCATACTCTAGTAATACAATTGTGTACTATTCCTCAGAATTTTCTTTTGGATGGTACGACGCGTTTCACCGACTTGCGGCATCATCAGGTGCAAAATTCAGGCAATATCAGTACAGACATATACAGACGGAAGGGGGGAAAGATTGGGTGTGGGCGGGGTTAAGGGAGGAGTATCAGAAAAAGATTTTGTGTAAAAGTACAAAACTGTATTCTTTAAGTATGGATATTATAAACTTCCACGAAATGAAGCCTGAATCGCTAGAGTGTATTCGTGAAATAAGTGATACGTAAAAGGGGATATATGCTATTTATTACGATCGCTGTTCCCAATGAGGTCTACTAAGAAATGATTCAAAAATGCAGTACGATAGAAGCAAAACGGATTGCAATTTTAAAATACCGTTGAGCAAATTCATTGCGTTAAATTTTAGTCTTTTTTATATTTGTAATTTCTGTTCTTCTTCGGGGGAGAGTGGATTATTCTCTATGTTTGGTTTGAAGACTCGTGAGATGATTAGCCCGAGATTAAGTTATGGCATGTCCGAAAGTTACGTACCTACGCTCAGTTCAAGCCCCGCCACCCCATCCCTCTAGTGTAGCTTTGCCCAACTCCCCCTCTGCTAGACTTTTTTCCGGTGACTTTGGTCTTACTATTTTTTTCCTCGGTCTTACGTCCTTTCCGTCTTCATAGACAGCAGCAGCTCCATTTCAGCCCTCAGAATCTCCGCTTTCCTCCCTCGCTCCCTCTCCCGGCGTTAATTAAAAGCGAGGCTTCATTTCGTCTCGTCATTCTCTTTGCAGACTCCTCGTCCTGCTTTAGTATTTCTTTTTTTATTCTCGTTCCTTCCGAAGGGGCCCAATTCCGCTTCCAATGTCTCCAAGGTAACTCTCCCCCCACTTCCAAATGACGAGCGGATGACATTGCTTTGGGGGTGAAGTCGAGGGGGGAGGGAGCGCCGTCTTCAAGCAAAGGAGAAATACTTTCCGCGTGAGGAAGGTCAGAGAAGTTCTTTTTAAGCCGCTCAAGCAGGAGATTGGGATTTATGCTTCCTTGGAAACGAGAAACGTTTATTTACGAGGCATGCGTCAACGTGATGGAATAATAAATGTAGTAAATCGGATTACTTGGAGGTTTTTTCCCGAAAGGAAAATTTGTCTTGTATTTATGTGGTGTAACGGTCTAAACACTTAGCGAGAGCCTCAAAGATAGATGGAAAATATAGGTTTATGTTTGTCAAATTGTCTTTAAAATCAGACCTAAGACTTGGGGAAAATCGGTAAAACCGCTATGTAGAGTTTCTTGGGTGATCTACTGCGGAACCAGAGCTTAGTGATTAATATAGCTATTGCAATTAATTGGGTTTCTTTCTATTGGATATACGATTAGATTAAGGGCAAAGAGCACGGGTATGGGGTCCCAATGAAGTTACAAAAAAATGAGGCGACGTTCCGCTTGATTCTTGAATCAAATTTCAACATTGTATTACTCAGGTTTATGTGTCCGGTGGTTGCGTTTGATTTTCGGCAACTCCGTCGTACACGCACAAATATACGCAGAAAGTCCACACGCAATTCCATTATTCCTACCTGTTTGGCTACGCCAATTCCGCGCAAATTTCTTTCCATTTTGTAGAACTCCCCATCTCAGTTTGACCTCCTTTGGGGGTCCACTGCACCTGGTGGCCGTATTTAAACTAAGGAAAATATTTCACCGCGATTCACGCGCCTATGTATTGGCGCGCTGAGTTTTCCATTCCGATGCAGCGCGAAATATGTCTAGATCTGACGAATTTATCGTTCAACTCGACGTTGTTCTTTAGGTGTTGGAGAGAAATGAAAAAGGAGAATTAGGTGACTTTTAAAATTTCATGCGTTGGTCCTAACTCCCTGAAATCCCAGAGGTAATAAAGGCCACTTATCTTATTGGGTATTCATATAAAACCTCCGCCCGTGTTCCCGTGACTGCTCCTAAACGAATTTTTTCTGATTGACTTCGGAAAATAGGTCATTTAATCCGCATCTCGTGTTCTGAAAATTTTCGCTGACCTTCGACGGGCTCTCATTACGCGTTGAAGCGATATGAAATGAACTTTGAAGGATGAAGTTAAAAAGCTGGCCGGCCAACATTTTCAAGAGCTCGGTAAAAGTGCACTGAAAATTTCCTCGAAACCGAAACGAACGTTTGGCATTTTTATCGATGGAACAGCCGTTATTTATTCCTGAAAATAAAAGGGAACGCACGAAAGTTCGCAGGCATTGAAAAAAATTCGCACGCTTTGAGGATTTAATTCGCCCTTTTGGCTTTTTCGATTCCCTCTCCCTTCCTTTTTAATCCCTTTTCGAAAAATAAATAAGTACGTGCGCGCTGTGGAAAAAAAGTCACGTCTTCTCCCGCCTGGTGAGCTTCTCAGGCTTTTTGTCTGCCCACCCTCTCTCGCCGTTTCCACCTGGCAGAACCAACCCAGGCTTTCTTGATCGCAGCCTTTCTCCCGCCTTCCGGCCCGCCTACACCCTTTTTAATCCTTTCTCTTTTCCTTTCTTTCTTCGAACTCCATTTCCATCGCTTCCGAACCCTCCAGAGATTTCTTTCTGTCGAGGTCTTCGAAGTTGCGTTATATCGGCAGCGATAGGCGATATCCATGGTGTAGTACATTTTGGGTCGGCCTCTAAGGATGTGCGATATTTGGCCTAACACCAATGGTGCAACGTGCGATACGCGATGCTTTTAAGCGGCCTTCACTCGGTACATTTTATTGTACAATCGAATGTATGCACTCTTGCATGAGGAAAATTGTACCGTGTAAAGCGGCAAATTTTATGATTTTACGGGAAATATCGTAGAACCTGCTCTATTTCCCTTAATTTCTTGTACATTCAATGATACATTCGTTTATACAATAAAATTTACCGTGTGAATCGGCCGTAACAGAAGATTAGTAAACTGCAGGTGTAGTTCACAGTTACTGATTTTTCGTTGCTCAATGCTATTTATTCTTAATTATTTGAAACGCTAATTGCAATGCTTATAACTTAGTATGTAAGATTTGAGCTTACTGAAAAATTTTAATCGCCATCATTAGAGATTATTGAATCTAAAAAGAAAAAGAGAGAATTTCCAACACTCTGCAATGTAGTACATTTTGGCCGTGTTAAAATACTTAGATTTTATTGCAGTATTGGTAGACACCATATTATTCTAAATTTTTATCTTTTTCTGGTGAAATGAAATCTTTAGACTTGCGATAAATCGCCTATTTGGCTAATAGGCGAAAGCCAAGTTTACATATCACCTGCATTAACAGGGTATTATTTTATGTATTTCGATACTTGGTCCATCGAGTTTTTCCGCATGGATTTAACTCATAAAAATGATTATGAACCTCAAACATCGATGATCTTTGTAGGTGTCAAGTTATCAACGCGTCTGGTGAAATATGAAATCAGGATTGAGACGTGATACCAAAATTGGTGAATATCACAGTGTCCTGTTGCGTGCACGGTCTGATGGAGAGATCAGGGGGTGAAAGCGTAAGTGGCAAGCGAAGCACGGAGGACGATTCTCGGAGGAAAAGCACTGGGCGGCAGCAGGCAGGAAGAGAAGAGGGGGTGGATGGGTAGACGGATGAGATGGGGATGGTTGGGTGGTCGGAATGTCTCCACGGTCGTGGGGGTGGCGAGGTCTCGGGGTGGATGGCTGACTGTCACGGTATGGGGCGGAGTCGGTTGGGCGGGGCGCAGGAGGAGGAGAACGTGACGGAAATGCAGCGAAGCCAGACGTGAGCTCGGCAAATGAACTCTGCACCGGCGACGACGACGAAATATACCCTCTCGCCCGCCCGCCCACCCGGTCTCACCTATCCATCCCCCCCCGCTTCCTTCCGTCGAATGAAACCCACTCTCACCCACCGCGCCCGCCCAGGCCACGTCGCCCTCGGAAACCTTTTCCCCCCTCGCCTCATCCGCGATATCTGCGGGAACCCTACGTAATCCACGCCACTTTTGGATTCCTCAACTCTCACATTCACTGTTTTTCCCTCCGCCCGCAGCATTCCCTCGTTCTCCCGAACGCTGCGCCCTGTGGCCCGTGAAGTGCGCAACCGCTGCCACGGGTCGCGTGTGTCGAGTTTTCGGAATTCCGTCCTCGTGGACCGTCGCAGACCGCGTTGAAGCGGGCAATTAATACCCCAGTTATTTCTGAAGGTGTCGAGCCCTCTTTATTTTATTCTCAGGTCATTTTTTCGACATTTTTAAGATTTTTTTATATACGTGTTGAAATATTTCAAAAAATTCCAGTGTAGGTATGCAAATTCCATGATTTTTTCTTTTTTTAATGTCTCAAAAAAGGGAAGGTTTTAATTTAAGTGATTTGATAAATTTTTGGTGATTCATAGAGCGTGAAGACATGAGGACTTAATTTAACTTTGTGAATTTCATTCACAGGGCCTTATTTATTTGTTTTTCGAGGGGAATTTTTCAAATATTTCCATCTATTAGGCATTTAAAACATTTGTGCATACTTATTGGCCGACATATATAAAAGATTGGAACTTTTAGATGTTACCTCGTTGAAGCAAATATTTTACGATCCGTATATAAAAAAACAATCGCCTAAGGACACTAATTTACTGCAATACCCAAGTTTGCCCTGTCCAAATATAATTGTTCGGTTATGACCAAATTTTCATGCGTTTTCTGTTCAGCTATACTAAGGCCGATAGCCATACTTATTATAACTAGTCTTATCATTCACAATTATTTCTGCATCACACCTTTTATAGAATTTCCTGTACGCATTTTTGCACTTTAAAATATAAGAGGTTTATGTGTGTGGGCTTTCACATTCGTCCGGTCTTCAATTATAAGGTAGCGAAGAATGGTCCATGACTAATTTTGCCTGTCATGTTTCAAATTAATGTTTCTATACTCATCTCCAGTTACTTGGGGGAATTATGATTTCTATTACTTGGTGCTCTGATTAACTTTTTTGGGGATGAAAAATAATTATCACTGAATCCGCTTCCACCTCTATTTGTCCTCTCTTCTCACTAAAATGTTTTTTTATTATCTCTTGCATGTTTTCTCACGTTTTGTTAGCAATTGCTGACGAAACTGCAAATTTTTAAATCGTGATTCCTAAAAAATCATTGAAAATAACTGTCATTTATCAGTAATTCATCCCTAGGTATTGTCTTCTATGATCAATTTTTCAAGGAATGATTGGTATTGATCTAAGCATCTCAGCGTGGAATTTATTTGTTATAATTTGCTTTATTTATTAAAAGCAATCAGTAACCTTATTTACTTAACTAAAGTATCAAAGTTACCTTGAGTTGAAGAAAGGCGCTTCATACTTTACGAGGGGTATCCATTTTATAAACTTCAGAGGATTTTTTTCTTTCCAGTCAAACCTACTCTTACCGGTAGATTACTTCATAATAATAATTCAATACTAATACATCAGTGGTGGTTAGGCCTTCTTGAGTATCACGGCCGTTTTCCATGAAACATAGTGAAATATATTCTGCGCTATTTCATTTAAGATTTATTTTAGCTCATTGTAAGCCTCTTTTAACAAACAATAGACGCATGGGAAACATTTTCTGGTGCATATGCCAATAATTTGGTGTGTATTGTATTACAGTGGGAGATAAAAATCTGGCCCTGTTAAAGTTGTCATGTGTAAATCAAATGCATATATTTCACCAAAAGTCTTACTTAATATGTATAACAAAAGTCAGACTCTCTAAAATATACTTGAGTGAAAATAGAATTTTGATTCTCATCCGAAATATATTCTTTCAGTAAAAAAATAGGCCATACTAATTTTACTAGCCGTGTTTTGTGTCATAGTTATGATATAGGTTTTCTCTAACAGCCGAGGCAGAAAATAAAGAGACAATTTTCATTGATAATTATTTTACTAACGCTATAAGTTGGATAGTATGATAAAAACCAAACTACGAAATTGAAGTGCATTTCACTATGAATTATTCAGCGATGCCCATCGCCACAATCCATCTTGGTCCAAACCACTAAACATGAAGCGCTCTTATTTCGCCCCAAGTAATGCTTGAAGTTATGACGGGTGGATATTGCTTTGTCCAAGCTGCTGAATGAGTGATTGTTGAGAAATAAATATCATGAAAGCCATGTGCGCATACTGACAAATGGTATGTGTCAGCGGTCAGCGGAGACGGTGAGTTTAGAGTTAGAGACGGTGAGGTTAGAGAAAAGAATGGGATGTGGAGGCGGGCGGCGGCGGGGAAATACGGAAAGACGGTTGCCGAGCGAGAAAAGGATAGCGAGATGGCGAGGAGGAGGGCTAAAGGAGGCTGAGTAATTCCGCTTGCTTTCAAAGAAATGCTTGGCAGCGCTCACTCCCCTTTGGCTTAACGCTTGAGAGAGAGACGAGAGGGAAAGAGACGGAGGTGGTGAGATCGACTCAGAGCTTTGAGAATTTGCACTTGTGCCCTGCCTCAAAAAAAAAAAGAAACCGGTGTTAAGTCATAAACGGGAAAAAAATGGGAGAAAAGATAAACAATCAGACAATAGGGGAAAAAAATAGGAAATGGTGGAGGTCGATGGCTCAAAGTTTCATGAAGAGACCATGAATTGAATGGATTCAGGGAATGGACGTGAGGGACCGTTATGCGATAGGGACGTGATTGATCGGTGAATTAATTTAATTCGAGTAGGATTAATTGAGAAACAGGAATGTATTCTAGAGCTACGCATACCTACTTGATACGTTATCTATTTGATAATCCTGATATTATATATTTGAAGTAGTTGTCATGATTTTATTTTATTTAAAATTTTCAGGGATAAAATTATTTTTTGGAGTTACGCGTTTCCGTCACAATTTTTCCCTTTTTTTACCGGGATTACTGAATGAGGTGAACGAGTAATTAATGCCCAGTTTTTTTTACGATGCCATTTTTTGATTTATGCACCGCGTTTCAAATAAACTTAAAGTAACCCAATTACTTTCAATGTTCGCTTTTGTCATTTAATTGGCGGCAGTGAAAATGTGATTATGAAACAACCTATCAGGAATAATTGATATTATCTAATTTCAGCCTTTTATTTAGGACCATCTAATTAGATTTTTTATTTTTTTGTAAATGGATTTTTGTCTCCATCTTTTGCTTGGATTCTTTATGGATATTGATTGCTGCAATCACTGTATTAGCTTTTACTGCTTGACAATATTACCTTTGATTTCTTGAATATCATAGATTCTACTTGAACAAATTAGCAACTATTTTCGCTATTAACGTGGACAAATATTTGTGAACTACCATGATAATTGAATTGCACAACTACTTTTAGATAGTGAGTCATCATGCTGCTGATATGTGACTAGTAATTTACAATATAGTGTCATTAGAAGAAGCCTTTCATGGCCATGAAGGAGCGTTGCATTAAGAGAGAGCGTTTATATTTATGCTTTGGCTATTTATATTTTTCTATTACGGGAAATAGAATGTTTATCGAAATAAGGGATATCCACACTTGGTGAAAAATGCAAGAAGTGTTGATAATGAATGAATGATGAATGAATGATTATCTTTTTCCTGATGTGGCTCCCGTTATCATTGGTGAGACAGGACTTTCAAACATTCAAATTTATCAGGTACAAATTGATTCTGTGTGGACTGCTATAATCTTGAAAATATGACTCCGTTATTCATTCTTTATTAATAATAACTGGAGTAAAGAATCTATAATTCTTAATTTAGTGTAATTGTGCAACCATTCGGTAAATTGAAATTCCATATTCTATTAGTGAATGTACTTGTTGAGTAAATCATAGAAAGCACATTTTGGTAACCCAAATGGTATGTGAAGTTATAACATTAACCGTCGAGAGAATAATCTCTTCTTGTGCCACCTGGGGTTATCTTTAACTTTTTTTTATTTTTTTATTTATAACGGTAAGGGATGTTTAATGCTCTCATTGTCTCCTTATTTATTCATTCATTCATTTTGTTTAGATCATTTTTTTACTTTTGCTGGCGCATAAACAGTCATGGTTGCAATAATTTACCCTGAGTAATATCCAGGATTTTAAAAATTTTTAGATTTTTCTCCAATCACTTAAATTTTTACCCATAGTGCCCATTGTATTACATATCTATATAATACAATGCAAGCCGAGTTTAATATTTGGATTTGAAATTTGAATTTGTGGTTCCTTTGAGTACTTTCAGATGGAAATACTGCTATATACAGCTCATCCTACTGTGCCATTATGGATATTTGTATCAGTCCAACTTCTAAGTAGTCATATGGTGATTTGTAATGAATTTATTTTATGCTGTTCGTTGACGCCTTCCTGGTAGTGAAGGTAGTCATGGAGGAAAACTACTAAAGGTGTCTTAACAGCAGCTATTATTTTGGTGAATTCATGAGTAAACTCGAAATATACTGAAGTGATACATTTCGCTTAATTTAAATAGGAGCGCAGTTATCTTCTTGAGATAAATCGAGTGATTTGGGACTGTGAGAATTCACTTCTGTGACACCACTAAAGAAGTCAAAAATCTTTCTTAATTTATGAAAGCTGAAGGGTCAAGGATGGGAAACTGGTCGAAGATTAAGAAGTTTATATAATAGTGACGTTTATACAATAATGGAATTTAAGTACAGATTGGTGGTTAGCCATCCTATTGGTGGTTAGCCATCCTTTAATAAATATCTGATCTCCTTGCCGCACACCTTGGCGATCCAAGGCCACGAGCGAGAGTGAAGAGCGAAGTATCACTAGCGTGGTAGTAAATTGTAAAATTTTCGCCCAGAACCAGATCCTGGTCCTAAATGAAGTTTCGTAAGGGTGATGGGAATCTATTGCTTCTCGCAATGTGCTCGGCTGCATTCCGGCTTTCCTCAGGAACTCAGCTAAGGGGAAGACAACTGATTGTGAAGAGGGGCTGGAGCAAGACGGTGGCCTGGAGCTTTCACCTTCTCTCCCCCCCTTGCCGCTTTGGTGCGCATGGAAACCCAAACCCGCCCAACAATGGGACCTCTGGGCTTCGAGTCTTCCCTTCTTTTTTCCCCTACCACTCCCTCCCAAACTTCTCTCACTTGCATTGATTTCCTCAAACCTTCATCCGACCTCCAAGGATTGGCAGATATCCCGCGGGGTGGTGGTGCTCTGCCTTTCCCAGTACATAACTACCTACCTCATTCGTCCCCGTGCCTCCTCACAATACCGGCGAGTATGCCTTCCAGCCCGGATCTCTCTCTCTCTGTCTCAGCACGGCTTTCTTCCCTCGTGTCTCAGTCTGCTCGCCCCCCTGTTTCCCTCCCCCCTTCAGCCGTTTTCCCTCCCTTCCGCTTCCCTTCCATCCCCCACGAAGGACGTCTTCCGCTCTGACGCATCCACTCCATCTCTCTTTTCCTCCCGAATTCCCTCATTCTCTCTTTCTCCTTCTTCCCTTCCATTCTTCCATCTCATCCCCGCGCTCTTTCTCTCTCATTCTCTCGCTCCGTTCCCGTCATTCCTCGATCCTTTCTCTTCCATTTTCCCTTTTATTCACCTTCCGCCTTCTCAAGTCTTTTCAAATGTTAAGAAAATGATTTTCGACTCCATACTCCCGTATCTCTGCCTAGTCTCCTCTCCTTCCCGTCCACCTTTCTCAAACCCACCTCCCCTCGATATCTTTTGGGTCCCATTACACCCCAACGCCCAGTTTCTCTCGCTCTCCCTCCTCCCCCCCCCACCCGCAAAACCCTTTGTCCTCGCGTTGATTTGTTCCCGTCGCCCTCCCCTTTCCCACCCTCGTCCTCTCTTCTTATTTTTTGATTCGGCTATCTCTCCTTTAGGTTTCCCTCGACCCTGTCTCCCACGGTACCTCTCCGCCGCCCACCCCATCTCTCCACCGCTCCTACCCCCTTGATTCCAACAGTCGTCCAACCTTCCACCCCCGACGCACCCACCTCACACACCCCGTGCTTCCTCCCCAGACTTTAGCGCCGTTCGACCTATACCCTTTTTATTTATTCGATATCTCTCTGCCTCTTTTTCTCCATCCGTGTCCTACGCATTACTTCCCCCATCTCCTCCCGATCTCTCACCCTTCTCTCTCCCTTCCGTATTTCATTGCTCACCGAGGAAAGTTTTCCACCCAAAGGAGGTGATTTTTTTCTAACAAGATGATTATCTAAATTGCTCTGATAACTTTGAGGAAAGAAGTTGGCTATATTTCCGTTTTTCTTTTTATTTCTCGGTTCCTTTATGTTTTTTTCCTTTATATTTTCTCCCTAAATTAGCCTTTTTTATCTGTAAAAAAATCTTTCGGCCCTTATAAGAAACCAGCTCACTTACCAAGAGGCTCTATAACACTGTGGATGAGAAAATTAATCCTTGCTTGTTTTTATTCCCTCGCAACGCCTTTAAGAAGGGATGAAGATAAAACTGTTCATCCTTTGGTGTGTGCTTTTGATATTGTTCCGCCGGCTTGTTTGTAATTTCTTTGTGGATTGTCCGACTGCTGTGCATTGCGGACACAAAAGGAGATTTTCTGTGAGTCAGACGAGATTTTTTTATTTATTTGCTCGAACATATTATTAATTTTTGATGGAAATTTGTTCGTTTCATGTCTTTCAAGTGGCAAAACTGTTTTATTTGATTTGATTGACTCGGGTAAAATTGAGGCCTGACTCATCAATTTTTTAGTCCTCATGCGAGAGCGCTATTGATAATTTTTTCCAATTTATATATTTTTGAGGTTCCTCAGGCACTTGTCCTAATGCAGATCATTTTGGCCCTGTATTTTATTGTTTCCAACTGCTATGATATATAAAAGTAATTTCATGAATTATTTTAAAGAGGCTGATCATTTCAATTATTTAAAAAGGAATAAAAATCCTATAAATTTTCTTCGACGAGTGATACAGCGATCATCTTTGCTTGGGAAAGCGAAAATCTTGAATTTTCAAATGACTGGTATTGATGAACCTTTGAAGTCACAAGCCAACTTCTTCAATTCCCCGTATCAGTTACCTTATATTTCTCGACCAAAGTATCTTTGGCGCTATCCCGTTGCCTGCATGCTCGAGTCCTCGCCAAAAGGCTTAATGAGCTCCTCACCTTAAGTCACGGTATTATATTCCTTTCTTTGCATTGTAATCGAACAGTTTTTATTGTGTGACCCTCTCCAATAATTTGTTGGACGACTCATTGTACCTCTTCACCAGTAGGGCATTGTTTTGTTCATCTTTCTATACCGTCCTCTTCTCCTAAATTTCCTCCCTGAGCAATAATATGCCGTTTTTGCTCTGTTAGAGAGGTCCTCATACGCATGCCGTGTCCGCATCTCTAGGAGAGAGGATTTCCTCAAGGGTCCCTGTTTTTTGTCTCTCGTATCTTCTTGGAAGTGCTCATTCCGTCGGCGCGGTCGCGATTCCCTCCTTCATCTCCTCGTGCCCTTTGGGATGATGGCTTGTGTTTGGCTGGGGAAGCCGCCGCCGAGGAAGCGAGGGTTCGCACAAGGAGTCATTCTCCTCTTAGTAATTCTAGTACCGGGATCCTAATTCAAAACAATACGCATTGTCTTAGCCATGGCTGTGGCTGTATCCGTGGAGATGCTCCGTTCCCGGTGAACAATGTCCCCTGAGGGAAGGAGATTAGTTGCGTAGCTCCAATTCGGTTGTGGTATATGCTGGAATTTGATTTTTATAGTATAAGCTGAAGGAGGATTTTCTCTTTACTCCGTTTACACAATATTAAATCAAAATTGGATTATAATATTTTGTCGGCAGTCTTATTTTATAATTTTTTCTCATCAGTTGTATTATATTTTTTTACTTAATTATTCTTTTAAACTTTTCAGGTCTTTTCTGTGGTAATAAGGCGAGACAAACGACCTTCTTAGATTTTATAATTTTACATAAATTTATTGAACTTCGAATGTCAGGAATTCAAGATATTCGTATATTTTTTACATAATCAGTCAGGTCAGAGTGTGATCTTTTTTTTGAGGCAAGTGTTTTTTGTGTTACCTTTAATTTGACTCAATGTTAGAAAAAGTAAATATTTCTACTACTTACTCGGTTTAAATTGCGTTCAATTTTATCCCTGCATATTTTTGATCAATGATTTTTAACTTTTACGGAAAGAAAAAACTAATTTTTACCCACTATAAGTTGGAATCCAGTATTATTTATTATAAGTACCAATGAAGTCAATTTGTTTTCCTCATCAAACGTAATAAAGGAGAAAAATAAAACGATAATCCACCATTTAAAACTTTTACGGAGAGTAAAGACTAATTTTTAACTGAGAGATGTGGGCACCGTAAAGTATTTAATATTAGTATCCCTCAAGTCAATTTGTTCTCCTTATCAACGTAACAAATGAGAACAGTAAAGAATAACCCAAAATTCTTAATTCACTGACCTTATCTTAAAACTTACACATTGTAGCTGATTCTATTTACCCACGGGGAAGTGTCTTTTCATTTGTTTTCATTTGGTGTGTTCCCACCGTAGTTCTCGAACTAAGCGTTGTTTGTTCCAACCCGGGAGCAAAAAGGTCATCGATATACGCTGTAACTTCCTCGTTTGCCTTTAAAAAAACCTGGGAAAGGGGTAACTCGCGCATTTAACTCGGGCGCACGAGACCACGTGCTCATGGTCTCGCCGTTGTTTCGGGTTTATGCGAGCCGATCGTGCGAGCAAGGGCGCCGACTATAGAGCGGCGAAAGGTTGTTAAGCTCGTGTTGTAATCCGCATCCCATCTCGCAAACTACTCCTCCCACCAATACCTTCCTCCGCAGCGCACTTTAAATCTCCGGTAATCAGTAAATGGTCGAGTGCATCGCGTGGAGACGTCGTTTCTATCTTCTCAGGTGTGCGTAAGCGTGCGTCGGCCTCTCTTCTCCAACTTCGTGCGAAAGCGGTTTTCCTCCCAACTGGGACTAGTGCGCTCAGCATCGTGGCCATAATCTTGTTACAAAGTTCACCTGACCTAGATGATGCGATCACGAATGTTTCCACTAAGTGGAGTTATGCCTCGCTCAAATTGGGAGGACGCCATCCGTGTAACTTTTTCAGTGAGTTATGCATTTGCTGCCCTGTTTATATTTTGATAAATATCCGGTAGAACCCTGTTTAACGAAAACCCGCGAAAGGGAAAGCTAGGTTCACCGACACTATTAACAAATATCAAGATACGGAGGGTTAAAGATGCACGTCTCCGCTGAGAAGAAAAAGTCATAAGAAAATTTTTGATTGTTTCAAGAAATACGTTAATGTTGACGTAATTCACTGGTCGTTCAATCCATAGATTGGTTGACTGCAGCCCTTCACACTTCCCTATATTATGCTAGTTTCTTTAACTCCTGGAACCTCTTCTTATTTACATTCTCCTTTATTTGGTCCGTGAACTTATTTCTGGGTCTCCCTCAGTGCACGTTTTCCTCTATTTCATTTTTAATTATGTTCTCTAATGTTGACGTACATTTTTAGATTCTATGTATTTTGAGTAGCGATAAAGAATTCTGTTGTTCGTATTTTCACCTAATAATCCTTTGAATATAATCCAATGATTATCAAAAAAAGGGCAATAGGTAATGATTCTCTCGCTTTATATCGGCTAAGCGAGGTTATATCTTATTGAAATATTAATATCGCAAGTATATTTGAAAATTTCAAATTGTATTGTCTGAGCAGATGCCGCGATTTGTGAGGTAATGAGTTAGAATCTCTCATTTGTCATGAAAGAGATCACGCTGTAGTTGTAACTCTAATCTTTGGGCTCTAAACACCTCTCACGGTGAGTGAAATGAGCGTCGAGGGGAAAATTACCGTGTCTTTTCTTGGCTTAGATAATTAGCGTCAGTATATATGCAGCAATGAAATTTCAGCTGAGGATTCCTATGAAATGTGCTTAAGTACTGGTGCAACGATTACTCGTTTGTATTGAGATGGATTAAAGCTTCGAAGCTAGGAGGAACTAAGTCGTGAAATTCTCACTAAGGCATTCAAAACATTACTTCCATTCTGATACCAGAATTAATGCTTAAGTTATTTGAATCTAATAATTTATTTGTGACTAGGAGAAATGCCCATTGATTCTCAACGAGATCGGTAAAAGGAAGTAATAATGTAACCGTTCAATTTCTTCAGAAAGAGAATAAAACTTCCCATTTTCAATCTTATTATTTTATTTTACTGAATGAAAATTTCATGCATAGACGCCTCAGGTTTTTCACTTAAATTTTTGTTTTAAGACCATGATTGTAGTTATTAGCAATTTAATTTTCGAGATTATTTATTCAAAATTTATTTGGTAAATCTCTTAAAATACACGTGTATTGGTTGCAGAACTTGATCACATTTTTAGGAATTTATAGCTGAACTTCAAGTCAATTTTCTAGTTCGCTTGAAATATGATTGCATGTTAATGAATGCCACTAGAAAGGAGCTTTGTTTCAATCACTTTAGTTCCTGGTAGAGGTTGAAAACATGAAATGCAAAGTGAGGTGGATGAAAACGGTACGCACCACCTTATTTCTATTCTCGGCAGCAGCAGGGGGAATTGAATATTATTTGTTTGCTTGCATTTTAGCATTTTCCTCGGAAGAATAATTCAGCTGGAATACGAAATTCTATTCGTCTCAGCCATCCCGTGACTTCGAAAGTCCTTGTGGATCAGGGTGTTATCCAACAAGCACCGCCTCCCGCCCCTCCTCCCCTCAGCCCTTATTTTAAATCGCCTCCGTTCCGTCTGGATCTCAATTCTTTGCTCGGCGCGACTCTCTTACTTCGCTCGACGTTTTTGCCATTTTCCAGCACCTCCACACCCCTTCCCGTCCTCTTACGCTGTCTCCTCCGGCCTTCCCCCTTGATCCGCCGCCCGCCGTTACCACCTCCTTGCACCTTCGCTAATTATCTCGCCTCCAACCTCTCGCTTCCTCCCAGCCGTCGGCGCCATATCGAATTCAGCTGTCTACCCCATTGTTCATTTACATGCACGTCTTTTTTTCCTCTTTCCTTCGCCCTAGATTTTGTGGTACTCTTTGGAGGTTTGAGACCGCCGATTCAAATTTAGCGCCGCCCGTGTTGGGCAGGGGCACTAATTTTGGTTGTTTTGAAATGTGACGGCAATGATCCGCAGCGATTGAATTTCATCCGAGTGGGAATTCTGAATCGGTGCATTGTGTATTGTAGATACCGTAAACCCGGGTGTAGCCGGCATCGTTTTTGAAGATTTTTGGGTCTCCTGTGCTAACCTTTCGGTATTTTTTGATTAAATTTTTACTGATGGTACTTAATTGATTAAATTATTGTATTAAGTTTAAGCAGTTGTTATCCAACCATAATAAGCTCAAAAAAGAGTTAAATTTGTACCACGTTCACCCCAAAAAGTGGAAAGAAGATGGTATTCTAACATTCCTCGTTGAAACCTCGTAGACATTGGCGTTTAGCTCAACTTTACCCCATTAATTTCATGCTCGGACACCTACAAACTCGGTGCGCTTGAGAAACGCCTTACCAACCCTCTGTAATTCCTAGATTTTCCATAGCAAAGCGTTGGCCATTTCTCAAAATCACCGCAGTCTTCATTGAATCTTTTAAGGGCTATTGCCTCGATTCTGTCCTCAAGGTTTGCCGGAGGATAACCGTTTATCCTCCGGCCTTGGGCATAATCAGAGCGTTTGAATGGTGGGAGAGATTCAGGGGGGTCTGGGAGGATTTTAAAGTATTTGAGACCAAATTGCCCGCGCGGAATTATTGTAAATATTGGCTATTTTCTCTTTATATTCCATTTAATTACTTTAGTTTAATAAAAGCATTGACATAAATTAAGCAGAGTGACAAAAAATGTTCCCATTAACTTAAACCTGTAATAAAATTACTGAGTTTATAACATTATGAAATATCTTTCTCTTAAAAATATTGGTGGGGCAAATGCCACCCAGAATTATGAACCAGGTTTTCTTGGTAGGCCTTTGGCACCCTAAAAATGTTAAAGAGAACGAAGGAAACATGACAGAAACAAAAACTCGATCTACCGTATTCACCCCAGTAACTGTTTTTTTTAAATGTAAGATAATAAAAGAATTGTAATATATATAGTTACTTTTTCTGATTGGATCAATACCCTCAAATAGTTTCTTGAGCAAGTAAAAATTCTTACTCTGCGATAATAATTACCATTTCAACAGCTACCACTGAGGTGTGGCGATGTTTTAGTGATGACATATACATTGAGGACAAAGAAAATGTGACCAATTGGAGGTGAAACTTGGAATCGTGGTTTGAGCCCTTTCTGATAATGCCATCAAGTTTTCTGTACGTGTATCTACCGCCGTCGTATATTTACTACAATATTGTGCCGCCGATCCCTCCTAGATTCGAAGTTTTTGTGACCGTGCCATTTTCTCTCCGCTTACCGAATTCACCCGGGTTTACGGTACCACTCACTGCGACATGTTTTCAAAGAGCTATCTGGTAATCGGTTTAAGGGAAACATAATGTTTCCATGACCTTGTTACATAGCATTCAATATTTATCCACCGTAACTAGTATCTGCTCAAGCTATTTAGCAATTTTGGGAAAAAATTAATTTGGTGGCTTCTAATGTAGAGGTAATTTGTCAATTGTAATTTGTTAAACCTCGCGTTAATTTGAATAGAAATTTTGAGTTGTAATTTAACGTTTTAGTTTTGTTTTCCGCCAGCAGCTCAAATACTACTCTAATAGGTATCATCAAGCATCGTAATTTACTAGGTTAAATGTTAATTTTGATTATTTATATTACACTCTTTTTTTTAGGGAGAGTGTAACTGCAACTACACATTGTAGTGAAGTTTTAGCATGCGTTTCTTTCAATGGATTGGTTGCTAGATTACTAATGAGGAAAATTGATACCCCATTGGTATGATTATACTTTCATTGGAGCTAATTAGGAGTTTCACCCTCTTTTACAATAAATTAAAAAGGTCATATGTAATGGAAAGGTATGCAGAAAGCTAGTAATATTTACCGATATCCGTACTTTTCACCCATTCCCACCTTCATCAATATGACGCTTACTAGCCGCCACTACACCCTGCCGCCTGTGGTCTCAGGCCATATTCCCCATGCCTTGGACCGGCAGTGATGGTCACGCAAATTCATCAGCGAATGTGATTTCTGTCACTATTTTGAAGACGCCCCTAACTGGCCATTGTTTTGTCTTTACCCACTGCTATACTCAAGTACAAAACTTTCGCGGAAGAAAAATTATCCTTCCTGACGGGGACTCAAAACTGAACCCCTGCATGTCAGGCTTTAACCAGTTTTAAATTTTACTCATAACTTAAGAGAAGAAGATATTTTAACTGGCCAAAGTGCTATGTGATTTTACTATCGAGGAATCCAGGTTAGGGCCCTGGCCATGTCATTTCGTTTTTTGGTTCTGTGAAATGTTTTGCACTTCATTGTGCTTATATACCACTAATGTGTCTTTATTAATGTGCAGATTTTATGTGACAAAAATATATGTTTATGGTAGTGTTAATAGTCGTAAAAGAAAGCTGATAACAGAACTAAAAGCCTCGTAAGTGGTCTGTAAGAGGTGCCGTAGGAGCTGTTGTAAACATTAGTACTTGAAAATTATTTGGAATGATTATGCAACTTACAGAATATATATTGCTCAATCAAACATTAAAATAATGATGAAAACTGTTTGAAACCATGCTTCAGTTTTTCTATGGAAGGCAGCGTGCCTATACAGCGATTTTGAAAGTTTTTCACCGTAATTTCTCACGATCCAAAGCGACATGCGTTATTTGGGGTCAGAATTGATCTCACGTTATCAGGATCTCGTAAAATTTTATACGCTCCGGGTAAATTGATTTCAGGGCATGGATAAAAATTAAACTGTGATGGAAATATCAACTTTCAATTAAATAAAAACTTCAATAAATGAATTCACTGTTACAACCTCTGCGACCAATTTCAGATCATCGATGGAGTTAGGAAGCACCGAATGCCGGAATGACTAAATATTGAATTACAATTCGAGTGCCTTTCCACGTGCGGAAAATTCTTTTTATGACCTACTTTATTCTCCTTTTACATCTGAATTGTAACTATAAAATGACCATATTGAAAAGATGTCGAACATCTGCCGTATTACCTATTACTACGGCAGAGGAGTAAACTATTTCTCCCCTTAAAGTTGCCATACATATTTTCATCAAAATACGTTCAGTCAAGCTATACTATTCAATAGTCTTGTTCATGGCATTATCGTTATTCTTGATTATTAAGATTTTAAAGTTTTTGACGTAAGAGTAAACATTCATCATTATAATAATTCGCACGTCTCTAATATAACGATACAAATGCACCCAAGAAAAAATATTCCTAACTCAAGATCTTTTCAGGCATTCCATAAAAAAGGATTCCCACGGAGTCAAGGTCGTGCATGGCTGATAATTTCCATTCAGTACCGTTTCCTTTTCAGACAAATGTTCTGAGAAAAACATTAAATTTGAAGATACTTTGACATTAGACTTCAATTCATGATTGAATTCAGCTTTGTTTCCACACTGAACACCTAACTGAACTTCCATTTTACATCTCATCTCTCCCCTTTGAACCATCCAGTTCCAATTTAGGTGCCATCCTATTCAGAAAAATGTTTCAACTTTTTTCGTGTTATTTCCCGTTATGAGTTTTGTTTCTACACTCCCTCTTCTCATTAAATGCTATTGAAGTTCAATCTGTTTCTGTATTAATTTGTGAGCCAGCTCACGCCGAAATGGTACACTGGGCACGGATCTTCCTTTCTGAGTGGATTATATTAATGAGCTTTATTCTGGAGTAATTTAATTTCTTCGTGAAAATCGGATGTGCTCTCAATGATGTTCATTTGTATCATATATTCTTTTATATTCTGTAATTTCGCATATATCACGAAAAAGCGTCCCAGAAATTCGTTCTTTCTCGTAGTGGAGGGCGAAAAACTTGGGGATCACTCATGTAAACTGTAACTCTTTATCGGTATTGGCAGCGGGAATTATTGAACTCTCAGTGGCTTTCGCGGTAATAAACTGTGTTTATATGACATTTCTTGCCGATAAATTTTAGACCATTTAAACTCAATACAGGTGTTACGGGCAGTGTACTACTCATTTTTGCAGTACTGAGTTATGCCTATGGTGAATGAGATTCCTTTACACCTTCGGCGAGAATGGTTATGTCCCTTAATAAAAAATAGATTAATTTTATCAGTTGGCGCACAAAAACTGAACTGGTAATGGAAGATGCATAAGCGAGAAGATTTAAAAGAAATATATTTGCTTATTATACTGGCCGAGAAGCATGTCATATCGTCCTCCTTTACCAAATATCAAAGGGAGTTACCGATCTTTTAACATTTGAAATGAACTTCATATATTAATTTAGCATTATTTCAATGTATTTTATTTAATGGTTTGTCTTTGACTGCTGGGCGATAGAGTATCATGCGTGAAAGCGAACTTAACCGTGGTTCGTATCGATCTAACCCAGGGAGGAGAGCCTTATTTCCCGATAATTGGGCGAATGGCAACCCTCATCTCCATTTCTTTCATTTAATGAAGGCCTCCTTTCTGGTTCTAAGCGATAGCATTTCCCGTCTGCCATTTTCTTCAAACAACCTGGAGATGTAAAGAATGCCCAAATTGTATTTTTAGTGCATTTCACAAGGTCGGAGGGCCAAGCTACTTAACGTTTATATCTCATTCCAGAGTGTTTCCCTTCCATATGCTCCCCTTGCGTCAGCTAAGGTCCATCCTTTTTTCGTATCTTGAGTCTGTTCTAATCGAAACAGACTCCAAACCTGCAAATTTAATAGGTGTCTTCCCCTTATACTTATGTCCTATCGCCTGGAAGACCTTCTCTCTTCCTGACTGATTTTAAGTCAGCGGGGACAAGCCATGGATAAAACCTTACAGAATCACCTGCAATGCACATTTGTGCAAAATTCCACCGAGGAAAAATCATCCGCACTCGGCCGGAAATCGAGGGATCCGGGTTTGTTTCCCGGTCAAGGCGGATGAGTTTTCCTCTGTGGAATTTTGCAGTTCTCTCTGCCTGTTTTCTTCCCTCTCTTTTTCTCAAACTTCTATTATTATCTCTGCATTTACTTCTCAATTTATACCCTCGTTTTTCTCTCCTCATCTCTTTCTTGCTTCGGCTCCGCCTCTCAACTCTTTCGCCATCTCCTGACGCACGGACATTAGTTATTCTCGCCACCATTACTGCCAAGCTCTCTCCACTCCACCCATTACACTGCCCTGACTTCATCGACTCCCGCTCTAATTTTCTATCTCTCAATCTCTCACTTCTTCCAAATCCTGCTCTCGAATCTCCTAACCTTTCCCGAACGAAAATATCCTCGATCTCCATCCCAGAGCTGGGCCAATCGTCCAATCCACCCCAGTCCTCGTTTAACCTCTCCACCCCCCAAGTGCTGGGATTTTTCGCCCAGGCACAGACCTAATCACTCTCCGCTCCCCATACTCCGCCCTCCGTACTCGCCCAGTGTCTTTCCGCTTTACTCCTGACAAAACATCCTCGGCTCAACTTTGAAAATCAGTACCGTTTACTCTGGACTCAATTAATGCCTTCAATTTTTTTCATTTCAATTAGTACAATTTATTTTAAGTTTACAGGATTTCGGAGGTAAACATCAATGCCTTTAATAATTTTTGAAGGAGATGACTAAAAATATGTTACGTATCTTGATGAATGTAAACCTCAATGGCCTTGTCGCTAGAATAAAATGTCAATCAGCATAATTGGCGCAGTTTTTGTTTGTGCCATCTTTGAGGGACTTAATTAAAATTTTGGAGAAACATATTATCGTCTCATAGGTAACTACATATTTTTAGAAAACAATTCCTGTAGAGTGTTTCGGCATGCTTACCTGAGTTCTCGACGAAAGGGTGCTCATAAGATTATCGCTTTGCATCGCGATTAGCTAATTACAGAAATAATTTAGCGGCGTGAAGTTCCTTCAAGTAATAATCATATAAGCCTGTTCTAAAGGACAATTGTAGGTATCTCCTGCCTATTTTAAGGGTTAACTTATATTTATTGAAAAATGAGCAACAAGCTACATGTATACATTGAACATTTATGTACTATATATGTGTACATTTTATTGGTTGCCCAATAAGTCTCTTTTTTGGATTCTGGGAGAATTTTTGCCTTGAAGTATCTCAAGACAAGAAGCTTGGAGTGAAAAACATTCATAAACATGGAAAGAACTAAGCTTCAGTTAAATTTCCCATTTGTATGCTTCAAGTTATCTGTTGCCTTGCTTCAGATAAATTCATGCCACTGGTGTTTGAAAAATATCCTCCCAAGAGAATAAAATTCACTCTCTGAAGTCACATTCTCTGTAAGGAATAATAAAGAGGGAAACAAAGGCAAACTGCTTTGTCGAGGGTTACTCAGACGCCTTGATCTACATTTCTCCCCCCATAATGCAATGGACGGAACCAATGGCTCCGCATTTCGGTTGCGGAGTATGAGCTATCTGCAGAATGCAGGCGCTCGTCCTCTCCCGGATAAACCAATGCGGAAGCCCTCGCCACTGATGTAGAGAGAGAGCGGGGCTCACATGTGGGGGGGCTTACTCGGCGGACCACACACCTCCCCCCCCCCAGTTCCTCCCTGCGCGGCGTCTTGAGCACATTCGGGTGCCTCACAAAGCGCCCGAGGCATCCCACTCGCTCGCCCACGACTTCCGATGATCGCAGCCTCGCGTCCGTCAGCAGCCTCGACTTAGTCCCTTGCCTAGTCTCTACATTTCTCCCTTACCCTCCTCCCCCTGCTACACAGAGCCCTCTCATTCCTAAAAGGAGCATCTTTACCCTACTCCCACCACAGTCCTGACATAGGTGACGTAGGAAATAGTCCCTATTATCATTTACTGAATTATTTTCTCCGATGAATTAAGTTTGGGGTGTAAAATATAGGGGATTTATATATAACATGTGTTATTTATATGGAGATTAAGCACACTAAGAAAGGCAAAAATGGGCATAACATTACGTCTCTTCTCAATCCATTGACTCCCGGTCTAGTTTTCTATCACTGAATATCTCACTCCCTCCAAAGAACGGAAATGTCCTCTTCCTTCTTCTGATCGACCAAACGTTCAATCGCAAATATTGGTATGGGTCAAGTACATAATGGGTTGTGCATCATGGAGATAGATAAACGAACGCAAAATGGATTTATAATAATGTTTATAAGAGTAAGAATTGTAACCAGTTTAGTGGGTCCAAAAAAAACAAGTAAATATAGAATAAATGTGGATAACGGATAACGTAATGCAGGATAAAACGGCGGTAGTAATATAAATATAAAAAAACTCAGGCGCTTTCCGAAGAGCTAAATGAAAAATAGGATGTTGCACTTGCACGGAATAGAGGACGAGAAAACTAAGGAAAAGAATGGAGAGATATTGAAGATCAATATCTCTCCATTCTTTCCCTTCATCAATCAATAATATTTGAGAATTAAAACACGAAAGCGAGCGCGTAAGGTTGTTCTGCGCGGTCCTTGGACGGCTAAAATTCAAAGAAGAAGGCGTAAGTATTCATTCTGAAATTTCAGAGATAAATAATTCTAAATCAAATACTTTTGGCTAAAATAGTCTAAGGTTACCTTAATTTTTTCCCTGTTTCTTACAGAAAGCAGCCTCGATAGAGTCCTCACCTAGTTTCCTATCTTGCCTTTTTCCTTTACATATTGGTCTTCCCAATCTTTCCCGGAGTCATCCGCTCCCGCCACAGGGCACTTCTCCCTCTCCTGGTCCAGACGAAGTCCACGCGATCCCACTCCGTCCGCCTCCAGAGGCACCCACGACGGAATACATCCGCCTCTCTCTCCTCCTCGTCTCTTTTCGTGTCTCCTCCACCCTCCACGTTATCCCAACAGATGGAAAGGGGGAAGTAAAGGGCCTCAGGGGGGCGGTGGCTGGTTGGCATACTCTCGTCTCCACACACAAGAGAGGGCCAGCATTCGAGGCTCCATTAAGACTCTTCGGAACAATGAGGGCCCTTATGTTGCCGACCTCGAAATTTCCCCCATGTTCCTCATCTGCTGCTGACCCGCCCACCCCCGTTGCCCTCTGCCTCCACTCCTGTTGCCCTCCGCCCCCCACTCTTTCCCCCCCTCGAACGAAAAATTGTCTCCCACTCTCGTGTATATGCCCACTTCATCTGCCTCTGACTTATATCCTCGTTCCTCCGAAATGCACTTTTCTCCAGCAGCATTCAAAAATAGCCGTGATGGTATTACAAGGGCCTTTTCGGGGCGGAATGCAAAGGGAAAGTGGATTAGAAATCGATTCGGGGGAGAGAACCCTGCTCGCTCTCGCTTTGTGGATCGCTTGTGGAAAATTCCGATATTTCTGCTGAGCTATGTAATCTTTACCGAGCGTTCTGAATTTCGAGGCGCTTATGACTGGTACTGGCGTATTTTGTTCTCATGCAGTACTCCAAGGAGGTTATTCGCAAATGGTATCGTAAGCGCTTTCCATTTTTTGACGGTAACGGTTGTCTAATTCTTCGAAATGGCTAAAACATTTCAAGTGGTGGATTCATGATAATTGCAAAGGTTTTTCCATCCCTCTATTCCCTACGTCTTGCCGTGATAGCTTATGATTTGGCTTATATTGTTTTATGACTGAATATTCCCCTAACTCCATTGCATAATTATTTAGGATGGGGGAATATAAGATCATTATATTTGCGGGTGCCAAGTGATGAGTTAAACTCTAAAACGATTTTTGATCGTGAACGATTAAAATAAGTTTCGGGTAGCATTCCTGGCTCAACACCCTTCGAAATCATCAGATTTCTCTCATGTATTGTATATTATTATCCTACCAGTATGAGTAGGCCCCTGAAAAACTTAAAAGTCCCTGCTGAAGGTTAGAACGTTTTCTTGTAAAATCATATGAAGTAATCCACCCAGTCGTAGTGATCTTTTCCAATGGAATTTTTAAGTATGCAATCGGTGTTTACCCTTACTTTGAATAAAAGAAATTCTGTTTTTAATTATCAAACTTATATAGGTCACATATTCAACTTAATGCTCATATCAAGTGTTTACTTTGTATCCCTGCATCCCATTGAACTATGGCATTGTTTTCGTCGAGCTTTTGATTCACGTAATCCACAAAGAACAAAATAAGAATAAATCGACTCAGTCAGACCGTTTTGTAATCCCTTATTTTTTTCCTCTTTTCTTGTGCCCTCAGGATTATTCACTAATGCTCACTTTACTGTTCGTGCACCATGAATCATTTGAAATGGCGTTTTGCGTTAATTCTTTCGCTGGTGAATTTTTATTTTTGTTCGAGCTCTCTCCCGTTTATTAATATTATTTCTTGATATTTTTTTCCTCTCTTCCCTCCGTAACTTCGCACCGAGGACTATTTCGCGGAGAGGGTTCTCGACAAAGAGAAGAGCGACGGCGCGCAAACCCGCTCGCCTCCACTTTACCGCCACTTCCATCATTTTTCCTCTCCCATTTATTTTCGTCATTCTTCCCATTTAATATATTTCCATTCTGCCGCTCCTCCCAAGAGTTCCGCCAGCTATAATTATCGTTGAGGGGTGTCTTCTTGTCTCCCTCTTCTTCCCCCTCTCGTGGAGATCCTCGCCTTCCTGCCTTCTCTCCTACCCTTTCTCATCCCGCGGCTAAAGGCTCTCCTTCACCTCCTCTCCCATTCCACCCGACCATCTCCCGTCTTCCTCCCTTTCGCACTTTCCCATTTCCGCTCTCTCCCCTTCCGTCTTAACCTCACCTCTCACCTCACTCATGAAACATCTCGTCTCCACGCAACGCTCTTCGCTGAACGAGCGGCTGAGTTTTGAGCGAGTGTGCGGGTATATATTTTATGTGTGACGCGTCTCTCCCCCGAGGAGATTTCTCTCCTTGCTCCTCACTCGTTAACCGAGACCTCAGTACATAAAGCCTCCTCCCCTTCCTCCACCTCTTCCATTTTCCTTTGAAACTATTTCTTTCCCCGTCTCCTTCTATGTTCCCTTTCCCCGCCACCGTTGACTTCATAGCCTCGCCTCGCGGTTCTCGTTCCTCTTGAGTTCCCCGCTAATTGAGTGGAGGTCGCTTTTTTCCTGGTGCTAATTGTGCAATACTTCGCTTTTGACTTTTTTTTTCAATTCACTGGAGTATCATTTTTACGCATCCATTATATATTCCCTTACTGCTTAAAAATCTTCAATATCTTTACCTAGCCATCATATTGTCCTGAAATAGCTTTATTTTTAAATGAACGTGCTTGCCGAATGTGCAGAATGTTTGGCAATGGAACGAAGGAGCTGATGTCAATTTGTGCGAGTCCTTTGTGCTTTCATCCAAACTCAGGTGGCGTTAGTTCTAGTTTTTTGTTTCTGATAGTAACCATGGACGATTGGAGGTGGTGAACTACTACTCCTCCCTGTCCGACCTTCTTTGTTTATTTTTTCTCGTATTTTATCTTATTTCGTGAGTTCAATGGCCTCGAATCAAATTTAATTTTCCATGGTTAATTCGTATTTAAAACGCTAATAATAAGTTTCTTGCTTAGTTTCGAGAGTGAAATAATTTTGAGAAATTATTTTTTATTTCTATTCGGCTGCATTGTCATTGCGTGGTTCATGTATTGTTGCCATGACTAATGACTGTGAACAGGGGCAAGTGATTTTTCTCACTCTTGTGTTCCATAAAAGCCATTTGTCAGTCCGCCCGGCCACTACGCCCTCGTCGTCCATCCTGATTCACTTTAATGTCTCTCACGCCTTCCTTTCTTCAAGGAGTTTCCTCCTCGCCGCCACTTTTCAGGCGTCTCCTCGAATCCACCTTTTTATATGCTCCCATCCCCCCTCCTCCGTTCCCCGTCCCCTCACCTTCAATCTCCATTCTTGCCCCTCTTTCTATTCTTTCTTCCAAACCGACCCCCTTCCCCAATTCCACTTCCTCCAGGCCCCGCGCTCGGGCCTCATTCTCAGCCCTGCGCTCCGCCTCCTCGACACATTTTTGGAATTCGACAAACGAAAGCTTCTTCGTCTCATTTCAACTGCTGCTCCGCAGCGCCTCAATGGGATGCCCCCGAGTAATTTATTGACGTGACGCTTGATTGCTTTTGTTCCTCGGATGGTGAATTATTTAGGACGACCCGGGCCAGACCATTTTAATGGACCCACCCTTTCCCATCCGATCGTTAAACAACGGTTTGGGGGGGGGGGGAGCACTATTTTTTTCGCGAGAATTTTCGGTCGACAAAGTGTGGCGCTAGGTGGAGATTAGAGGCGTTTTTTCAGCTTCTGTATATTAATTGGAAACTGGGTGGTAGTCAACGAGCTCATGCTTTTAAAGCTTTTATCTAAAATGATCGCGAGAAAATTTTCTTTCGGGTTGGTTTGGATAGAAATTCAAGTACACACCATGATGGCATGAGAATTATTGTTTCCAATCCTGTTTTGAAGATCAGAGGTGGACTTGTTGTGATTACTCAAGATATCTGAGCTAAATTTGAGAATACAATGCTGTACTGCTTTATAGTCCAATGTGTTCACTCATAGCCATACCAAACTTAGTTAATGCAAGTAATTTTGCCTCATTTTTTATTATTCTCCGCCTCAAAGTTTTCGTTCCGATTTCACTGTAATAATACAGCAGGTATCTGGAATTTGCCATATTATGTTCGATGAATTTGAAGCTGGGTAATGAAGTACTTCGTATTATATACCATGGAATAATGAGTTTTAAGAAACGTCTTTCACCTATGCTCTTTCTGAGGTTGTGATCTAACATACTCGATTAATAATCATCATTATTTTTCATGTAAAGCCATACATATAGAGATAATAATTTATTAGCAAAAATTTTCACTCCTGACAAATTTCTAGAGCATCTCATGCCCAAAGACTTGATTGTATTTTGTTCACACAAAACGAGAATTTTAATGATGACGTAAAAATGTTGGTGTATTAAAAAGAGGAAAAGCTTTCGTCATTCACGAGTAATAGAATTTTTTCGATGAGGCCATAAAAAATCATTCCATCCTTTTTTCCGTATTTTGATCCATGCTTAGGAAACAAAAGCATGCCTTTAAACTAACTATTCCGGGATAATCGGATGACCTGATTTATTAGTATAAAAAACAAGGACCTCTCTAAAAAGGGAACGTGAACGAATTGGCGAAGTCAAAGCTGAAAAAATACAAACCTATACGGTGTCTGCGAATCGTATTCAGTAGTTATATCTTTTTGCTCCCAATCAATGTCTAAAATTATAGGATAGTGAGTTGAAATCTGTTAAATATTTTACCATTCATCCATGTGGAAAATTCATAGACCAACCCAGAGGTAAATATTTCAACATTTTCGTTTTTTTTCATATTTATTGTATCGTGAAAACCATGATCCCAATGAGGATTACCGTTTTGTTTCTCTGTAATTTTAAGCACTGTGTAATTTTAGTTTATTTTTAGAGGTAAATTTCTCATAATTCCTTTTCTAAATACCAGTGAAGCGTCATCTGCTAATTCGTATTTGAAAACAAGGGAAAATCTGTGGAATCATAAAAAAGATAAACGCCGCGATTTTTTTAACGGAATTCCTCTATATTTAATGCTTTCGATCATTGAAGAAAATTAAGCTTTTTTTGCACAATTTAAAAAATGCCCTTTCATTTATTTTTTACTTTTTTAATATTTACGATACAATTTCCTGGAAGCGTTATTAGTCGTTTGTTCAAATATATAATTACTTATTTGATTTTTTCGTATTACCAAATTAATATAATGATCATATAGACTTTTAGTGCGGCTTGCAGTTGTTCTTTTTTAAATCATTCTTGAAAGAAACTTTATGAATAATTTGTCTACCAAAGAATAATACAGCGAGCAAATGTACCCGTATTTCAAAATGGGTAAGTTTCATGTCAGCGCACCTACATGGTAATTATTTTTTCTTACGTCATTGCCCCTTTATTTTGAGATCAACACGATTCCTCGGAATTACAAACAAGCAATTTAGTGTTGTTTTTTCATTTGAGCAAACGTAGTTATCTCTTGCGCCCACAAACGGACGGGAAGGCGAAATACTTTTCCCTTAGCTGTGTTCCTCTTCGCTCCCATTCTCCCTTCTTCCCCGTGCACTAAGCGGATGAGCAAAGTTTTGGGGGCACTCGCGAGCGGATGGTGGTGGGAGAATACACTTACTTCAATGATCTGTGAATATTTCATGTGACGCTGCGCCACTGGGTATTCCCCTCCTCGCAGCCTCTCTGTTCTCCGACTCTCTCGGTGCTCCTCACACTCCTCGCTCCCTTCGCACGCATCTTTGTCCACTTCTCCCTTCCCTCCTCCTCCCTCTCCTCTAAGCATTTCTATGTCTCGGCTTCCATTCTCCCTCCGGCCTCTCATTCGTTCTCCTTCCCATCCCCTCATCTCTCCTCATATGTGCACCAACTCTACCTTCAATTACTACTCCTCGTCTACCATTCGGGGGAAAAGAAAACAGGCTCGAACCCGGAAAAAAAACAATTACCCTCTCCTCCTACTACATTTCGACGTCAGAGATCTGTCTCTTACCTCTCCCCGCCCACCAAACGCCCGCTAACACTGAAGTAGTACGTATTCTTCCGCGTACGTGTAGTCTTCCGCCCACGCCAACCCCCTCTTCAACCTTGCCCTGGCATCCGTTTCCTTATCTATCCACCCCATGGTTCGGAGTTGCTTTTGCGTTCTGTGTCCTCTATTATTCCGTGCATCCTGCTGAAGGTCTCTGTGACATTTTCAGATTAATCCGCTCGCCCATAAGCTCTACGAGTCATTCTAAGTTAATATAAGTTGTTATTTCATCAGCGGCTTTATTCCCCCATTTTTTTCAAAGTAGGTATATTTATCGTGCAACATTCGTCTTTTTTAAGGGGGTCTTCCTCAACAGCTTGTTGATTTCTTTCAAATGGATTACTTCCTAAAAATGAGCTCTTCGGCTGTTTATTGCCCAGTGCAATTTCTGCCTTCCACGGTGCAGTTTTCGTCAGTTAAATTCGTTTGTGCACACCCTTCAACATTTGCTTTTTTTCTTCTCTATGTATCAGATTCCTTGTCCTCGTCAACAAAATGCACATGATACCATTTTACTTTTTTACTCACAGTGATACAGAATTACAGAAACAGATTTTTAATTTAAAAAAAATATGCTTATTGAATCCTTTCATCGATTTAATTCAAATCGCCCTGCTCCAATTCTCAGCCTAAGGACATTCTGTAACATTTATTCATGTTTTATATGCTAACAATATGCATTGTCTCTTTTTGAAGTTAAGCATTTTATTGATAGGAGAATTAAGGCCAACATTTCAGACTCCTCCCAGGATTCCTTAGGGCTAAACTTTATATTGGTATTCATTGTTTGCACAAGTGTTGCGTCAAATTAATGATAAATATTTATTCGAGCAATCACGATAAAATCAAATAAATTTTTAAGTGGCCGTAATTATTCCAGAAGGTATTGATTGATTGTGGTAATCATGGATAACACACTGAGCAGCAGCTACAACTATAGTTTAGTATTTGTAATGGCTTTTGTTTTGTAGGCTCCTTATTTAGTGTGTAACTTCGACATTGTTTGCTTATACTCTTCCTTTTATATCTTTTGAAATGAGGCACGAAGCATGTAGCTAGCAAATAAGATCTCATACTCAAAGGGAGAACGTTATTCACATCTCATATGAGATTAAAATACACCCATTAAACCTAGGAATGAAATTCGCTCTAAAAACACCCATTAAATAAATTGGAGGATTTAAGGGGCTGGACTGACTTGTTGGCATTTAATAGACACATTTTTTCTCTTTTTCCGCACTTTTTAGAGTGTAAAAGTGGTAAAGTTGTTTTTTTTTTGTTTTGGAGTTGCTTTAGGAATTATTTGCTCGCACATTAACCAAGTAACAGGATACTAGAATAAAATGAGTCGAAATGCACGGGAATTGAAAACACGTATCCTCTTTAATATCTACTTAAAACTCTCTCTTTTTACCATGATTAGTTTTCATAACATTAAGTTTAAGCAAGTTTACAGAGAACGAGCATTATTGGGCATAGCTTCTGATGAAAACTGGTAGATTTCCTGGGAAGAAAGCATGCTAATAGTCTGTGAATCAGGCACGTAAACCGATTTAAAAATCACCCCAGGAGATAGATGCATGTAATGTAAAAATTACTTGTTGGCCAATGGTCTTCAAAGAAATACTCTTAAATTTAAGGTAACTAAGACGGCAAAAGAAGGCTTAAAAAGGCTCATAATGCTCAAGTATGCTAAAGACGAATCTGTGCTCGCATACACTGATAGCTAGAACATACAGAATTTCTGGGAAATTTGTCTGCTTGAGAATAACTTTGAATTGTAGGAATAGCGTTGATTTTGGTGAACTACAATGTTATGTAAACCAGGACCGGTTTGAACGGAATTCACTTTATTTCTAAAACGAATAAGGGAAAATTTCTGGTATGAGATGCGGAGGAGAACATACTGAAATATTTCTTGGCGTTCCACTTTAGAATCTTCTCTCCCCATTATGTACAGATACGGATGATATTCAAGAGCGCGCATAGATAAGCCATACATCTTGCTGCATGATTATTTATATAATTCCATACTTTTGGCTTAATCTGAATGTATTTCCAGTGAGTCGGTAAGTGATCCCAAAGTAAACAGCAGATAAAGCCTGGAGTAAATGAGGAAAACCTTCTGTGGCGACATTTTTCAACAAAAGAATGACTGACTTGACGTTGCGATGGGAAATCTAAAAATAAAATTTTAATATTTATCTTGTTTCGTGCGATATAATACGCGTTCTTGAGATGGAAAGACGAAAATTGGTATCTATAAATTAAAATGAATTTCTGGAAAAAAAACTGGTGCAGAATTTATCCTCTTTTGATGTCTTGCCACGTTACTTTGAAATTTCATCTTTCAAAGAATTTTAAGCGCTATGATTCCCAAAACAGGCTTTGATAAATTGGACTGTAAGATTATCAGGGAGAATGAGAAATGCCGGGTGGTGTGAGAATAAGGCAAACTTCATTCAATTCCAGTGGTAGTACTGTGTATTTATCTCACGTATTTTCCTTTAAAATGCCTTCAATGAACTAATTCATCTCATTCATTCTGATCTTTAGGTATCCTTCCATACATTTTGAAGTCATGCATACTGACATTGGCATCACCAAGAAATTGTTTTCTTACCTGGTCATTAAATATTATCAATGTTAAAGAGAGTTTGTTGACTATTGCAGTAAAAGTATAAGTGTTTGATTTACATTCGGTTGTTGGATATATATTTGACCCTATTATATCAACGGCACCAATAGATATCTTGCTCTAGTATTAAAGTTTGCAAAACAAATCGGTGAATGTGACTAAGATATGGGGCAAAGGTAATTTGACATGATTAGATTTTTATAAATTAGCTCATTTTTTATGATGTTCCCGATATTTATGATCTATATCTCATCTTAATATATGATATCCCGTATTAATAATATGAAATGATTATAGTTTTAAATTATGTGATATGATTTAGAAAAATCTTTCATATTTTGGATAAATGGAATTAATTTGGCCATCTGTAAGTCTATCATTTGCAAGTCCAATGCGAATGTAATGGAATAAAAGGTTCCATTATCCGTGAGTGAGACTCTTCGAGGAAGTGAGAATACAATACCAGTTGGGACCGATTTTAACTGAAAGAATTTAGGGTTTAGCAATGAATTAATAGCTAAATAATAATCTCATGTTAATGCAATAAGTGTCTCTCAGACCACAGACAGAAAATTAGGGATAGGTCGATGCGGATATAAATTGGAGTGTTCATTTTTCTGTTCTGAATTATTAATTTTTGAATCCGCCTTGCCTCTGATGGTGCTCACTCCCACTCTACTTCTTTAAACCAATTGATCAATCTAACCCCATTGGAGATTTCAACTTCCACCCCGTGCCATGCTCCTTTGAGCGACGTTTAGGTTGCAGTTGCAGATTCGGAATGCCTAAGCCCACATCATGTTCGAGCGCAGCGCTCCAAGTCTTGAATTGCCTTGATGTTTGCGCCAAGGGCTCCTTTTAGTTTGTTGCCTTTAAATATTTTCAGCTGGTGCACTCCAAAACCGTGAAATATTCCCTCCGCCCGTCACCCTCCACTCTCCTCTTTCCATCTCTCCCCTCCTCCCCGCTTGTGTGTCCACTGGCCAACTGTGCCGAGCAATGGTGCACGGCGAAAGCACCGTGCACCGAGAAGAAAAAGTCGACCGGGGCCTCAGTCGACGCGCCGGGCCGCATTGTGACCGGGCGCATGCAAACATCGCGTCCATCTCTTCTGTCATGTGCATTTGTTTGTTCCTCTCCTGCGCCATGTCTCCCCCTCCCCTCCATCTCCAGCATGGCGTATTTTTGTTGCTGTTTCGTGCTCTACTCTTCTCATTCGTATTTTGGCCGCAATATAACTCGAATCATTTCCCTTTTCCGCCGCTGAAAGTTTGCACACACGGATGATTCTGTGAGATGCGCGTTTTCACGATCAAAGTTGCCAGGTTTTTGTTGCGTCCAAGGCGTCTAAATGAAAGAGAGCTTGACAGTGCATTGCACATCCCACATGAAAGTTTCTCCATTGATATTCTGACGCTCATGACTACGAGGGGTATATTGCTTTTATGGGTTACAATATTTTTAGCTCATGAAGAGAATTCGCATCACATAGATTTCTCCATTATTTATAAACCTCTTGATATAAATAATTTGGAATTCACGAATCACTATGGGAAATATACGCAATTATTTTTTTACTCCTTGTTTTTAACTTTTCAACATCATTTTGATAGTAGAACGAGATGAAAGGCTATGTGTGGAGAGTCTAGAACTTGTGCTGCATAGACTTCAATGTCAACATATCAATGTATGTCTGAGCACTCTGGCTTATTTTAGAAATACTGATAAGGGCAGTTCTATTTCTATTTATATGACGTAATACGTATGTTTTTATTTCATAATAATTCAATCAATCGGTAAAATATTATGATCCCATTTACTCTAATATAATTTTTCCTATTGCAAGGATGAACACTGACGCATTGTGTCAGAAGGATCTTACTCGCAAGTTCTTCTGAGAAAGGTTGTCCACGTAAGCACTCTTCAGCGATTGGGACAACAGTGTTAGATATTTAGGATACAAGAAGCCATCCAATGGATTTTATAGTTATCTTTAATATTACAGCATAAAATATTTTGTAAGACGTTAAGAAAGACTTCTATTTACCATTTTTAATGCTCTGCCCAACTGCTCAAAATGAGCCGTTGCTGAGTTTTTGAAAGAGTAATTTGAGTTCTCTGAAAGACGAATCTCAAAATTCGTATAATTGGACGGATTCAAATGCATGACATCGGCCTGGTCCCTGAATTTCAAAAAGACATGTGATAATTCCTGTTGTGACCCCTGTGCCTCTTTGCAATATCTCCTTGTGCATCAGAGGAAAATGCTCTCCGTTTTCTAATGCCTATTTCCCATCATGCGTTGAACTCGCGCTATAGTGTTTATAATTAGCGACGGCAGATGTCTCTCTTCATCCGTAACAAAAGAGGGAGAAAAATGTTAGGGGTTAGGGTGAGTAGCAGGATTTTTATGCCAGCTGACTCTGCAATTTTGCCTTAATTTTTGACTTCCGTACTCGAATGGAGTTCAATCGTTTCCAGTGGATACGACGACGTGGGATATAAAATCGATTTGAGAGGTTGTGTGTTATTATTTATTCGGTTGAGAGGGTTTAGCCCTACGCAGACTAAATTAATTGGGTCAGTATATACCACCGAACCCCTTTCTTTGTGGCTCAATTTATCGAGCGATGATCTGTTCTTTCAGTATGGCGGAACCGAGTTGTGATGTGGACAAAGTTTGGTCGATACACGCGCGGAAAACTCGCGTTAGATAACCAAGTAAAAGAGAGCCACGCTCTTGTGTACGGCAAATGAAAGTAGATATGGTATATTATGCGAATTTTCATTCCTCCTGCTTACTAAAGTGTGGATTGGAATAAGAGAGTTCAAACATCGGTCTGTTTTAATGTAGTTGATAACGGAGTACGAACTTAAAGGCGAATTCTAGAAAAAAATCTTTAAACGTTTGAAAAGAAACCATCTGAGTTTAAAAAAAAGATGATAGTTTTGTTCTTAGGTCTGCCTTTCCTCACGCTTACAAGATGATGTAGAAATTCATGCTTTGCCACGCATCTCTTTAGATATTTTCAGAGGACAATTTATAAATAGAGGCATCAATAATGACAATTAAAAATTTTGTAAACTTGGGTAAATTCATTTAATTTGTTGCAGTCAAGGTATTTTTCTTTAGATATTTCGTGGAAAAACATATTATTGATAGAAATTTTAAGTGACTCGTAGATTATATTCAGAGCAACAAGATTTTTTTCACTACAGAACATTTGAAACAGAAATGCCTTAATATATTTTATATATGTATTTTAATGGTAGCGTTAGGTTCAAGCTATGAAACTATGAAGATTGGTAACTACCATCAATATATTTCTTAATATTAAGAGCATAAAATAGATTGTAGTTAATTGCCACTATAATGTAATTACGCACAAGAAAAATGCCGAATAATTCATAAAATCATATCTTCTGTGTGTAAAAATTTCATCAGTTTCAACACCATGCAAATGCGTCTCGGTTAAGCGAAATAACCAAGCATAATTTTTTAATTATTTGGAGATTTTTTAACGTGGACACTAATTATACTACCGTGCGGTAAAAGTAAGGTTCTCAGTTCATATACTCAACTCATTTTTGTTTGGATTTGAGCAATAGTATACATTAATAAATAATTCTGGAGCTCATTCCAAACGATATAAAGAGGATTAAATTGAGTTATAAAAATTAACGCATTTCTCAATATTACCACCACTGTGAGCTCTTGTGCTTCCTTGGGAGGTATAATTGTTTCATCTTGGAATCTACGCACCGACGTTACCATAGTAGCTAGTCATATTCATGAATTATGTCTCTATTTCTCGAGGATTACTGAGCAATTTGTGGTCACTTCTCCCGGCACGAATCCTGAATGTATGCGGCTTTCCTCTTTGGGGAATATCTCAGCAATGCAAGATATGAGAACAGCAAAGTAAGCCCCTTGACTATTGGATCGAGTGGTTTTTGTTCTTGCCGGTCTCGGAAGGCCCCTGTCTAGCTCGTGCTGTAAGACGCGATACTCGCTCCCGACATCGAGCGCTCTGGGAGGCAAGAGGACTGTTGCGAGTTCATGGAGGTCGAGGGAACGAGTCGACGTGGAAGGGGGAGAGCATATGCCGGAGATTAAAAGTTTGAGAGGCGGAGTGCCGTTTGCCAGTGGTCGTCATTTTTTCCCCGGAAACATGGTGAAGTGTGCACCTAATTCCGAAAAAAAAATGTTAGTCTCGAGTGGAAGGAGAGAGTCGTGCGTTAGTTTCAGTCGACCGCCTGTCGCTTAAGGCTCAGCGCTGGTTAGTTATTTTTATCATTCGATTTTTTTCATCGTTTTGAGTTTAAAAGTAGTTTAATATTTTTTTCCCTAAAGGCTTTGCTGTTTTGCTACAGCTTATTGGTCCATTAATCCGCGTGACATTCGTTGTTTCAGCTGGCCTCCCACCGGACCTCCCCGGCATTCAAGCTCTCCTCTCCGCCTCTTCGCCGTTTCTGTCATACCCAATGGTCCCCTTTAACCGACTACGCTCTCAAAAGCCGCTTTCATGTTTTTTTATTCCTTGGTATCGTAATACTTGTCGACACTGTTCTTTTTACAACGGTCCTCTATCATTTCCTCTTTCGTGTTCATTTAGGTGTGTACAGCTATTTTTAATCGGCAGTGGAGCCACGCTATTCGCTGTAAACATAAAAGGAGTGCATAAACGGCAAGGACAAGGCAATGTATTGTACTTGTTCAGCTATAAGTTTAGTCCATCTCAGACTTTAGGGAGGTCAAAATATACTGGTTTGGCGGAAAAGGAAGTGATTAATACAAACAATGAAATAAAACGCTTTTTAAATCATCGAGTGATTCTACGATCTATACAAAATCTGACATCATGGAACTAACACCATGTTTTGCAGATTCCTTGTATGACTCTTGTATCACAATTACATAGTTGCATGAACGCCAAGGACAAGGCAATATATTGAAAATGTTCAGCTTTAAGTATTTATTTATTTAAGTTATATTAAGGTGTGGTTCATGTTGCTAAAGGTTAATTTCTACACTGTAGTGCATGTTGGTGGTAAATAACCCCCTGCCAAACACCCTTGAGGTGACTTGCAGGGTAATATGTAGATAGATGTAGATGGATGCTTCTCTCATGTAATTCACGTCCACGAGCGCCATTGGACGGGTTTACAAATTGAAGGCGTTTCTCTCGGTTGCGTTATTATGTTGAACGAAATCTACATTGCCTTTTTTTCATTATAAATTTAACTGGCCATAGTTACCAATCGTCATTTGGTGATTGGCCCATAAAATTAGCTATACTAACTTAAAAAAAACAAGGCTACTCAAATGATGTGGTTAATAAAGCACTTATGCGCTGTCGGTCTCTCATATTTCTGAACGCTTATCGTGCTTTTTTAAGCCTTACGATCCTGAACACGTGGCCGAGGCCGAGACTGCGAGAATTTCATCGTTTGTCCCCCCCTCCCAGATTTCGCACTCTTTTAATGTATCCATGAGTTGCGCACCAATAATAACATTTCCCTTATTCATTACAAAAAAATTCCGTCGGTGACTGACGAGAGTGTTTCGTCGAAAAAACCCGTGCCTGGAGTTTCGGAAATGGAGTGGAGAGGTAGTGGAAATGACGTGTCTTTTCCCAAATAAAGCCTCCGCCCGGCTCATCATTCCGTAAGTGGCTCGCAGAGAAATGAGTGAGCCCGTTCAATGAATGGCCCACTCAGTGAATGAAGTTCCGATGCCGAAAATAAGCTTCAATCCGCTTATCTGGATATCAGCCAAATTAGAAGTAATATAAATATCTATAGCACTGAAAAGGATGATAACCTTTTAAAACCATTAAATCATTTTCACGTGTGGCTCTTGTCCATTTTCAGAACTGCGTTTTAGGGAGAATTGCGTTTTCATCCTGCCTCGGTAAACGAAATTATAAATTTGTTTTTCAATATCTGATTACGACTCCATCTTTCGACTACTGAATGCTTATAATGGCTAAAGGGATTTAAAGCTTTCAATGTGAAAGCGCTCAATAGTAATAGATGATAATTAGATGCATTTCAGTTTTCAGAGAGTAAAGATATTTTTATCAGTTTTTGCGTGAAAATGTGGTACTTGAATTTTACATGCAGCATAGAAATATTTTTAGATTTCGAAACAGTCAATGGTCTTCCGGCGTCATGTGGTACCGATCTAGTACCTTAAAATGATCGGCGAGATATTTGTTTGCTTGTTGTGCTTTTTCCATATGGACTGCGCTTTTATCAATGAATGGAAAATGATTTTCTAATGATCTGTATTTCACAAATCAGTTGTTAACGCAAGAATATCTATTATCATTGAATTTGAGATACAACAGTTTCAATTTCCGCAGAAACACATTAGTTTCCATTTAAACCTGACATTGAATATCAAACGACTGGATTGTGCAAGGTGCGATTTCTAAATTACGTATATAATGGAATTAACTCTATAATGAAGCAGATGGTTTCAGCTTAATATCCACGTAGTTCTGTGTCAGAAATAGAGAATAGCTAGCATAAGGGCAGTTTTAACTTTGCGGGTATCATATAAATGTATCAAAGATTTTCTTATCACTATCGATGGATTGAATGCCATGTATGAGAATAGCCATGTATGAGAACATATTCAAAGGAAATTGCGTGAATTAATTTCCAGTTTTTGTGAGAATTTAGGAATGTTATCCATGTGTAAAGCGTCAGGGTTACGTTTGACAAGTGATGATCCAAGATGGTATGAATAGTTGAAGCTCTACCACTCGGTTCAACTGAAAATTTTAATAAACTCATTCTGTTTGTTAAAGCCATATATGCGCAGTTATTGGAATGGTCAATTTAGCTGAATTTTTACTTGTACATCGAGCTGTTTCTCTGTAAATTAACTATCGCGATTTGTCTTATGCCTCACTCCTGGTCACTACTGGGCACTAATGATCCTTCCTTCCACGAAAACAGCAAATTTTTCAGAGGGATAGATAATCAAAAACAAAAGGGTTCATTCTTAACGGCCTCAGTTGATATATTATCAAATATAAGTATTATTATAAATATATAATGTTATACTAATAATACTAATTTTGGTTAATTTTTCATTTCTCGCGATGGATTATAATTTATCCGTTACATTAATTTTGTTGGTTCTTTTACCACTGCCTTTTTGATAGCACTACAAGAGCAATACTCTTACGGTTATGTTTTGCACCCACTTTTTTCTTATCTCTGTTGTGTTCTTCATCTCAATGCCAATCAGATGTTCTCACAGAGTGCCCATTTTGGACTCTGTGTACATCAACATTGTTTCGCTCCATTTCGGCGTGAAGCCCGGGCACAATGTCTCACAGAGTGATGTCAGAAACGTTACGCCGTCATCTCAGCACTTCCACATCTGCATCACATCGCAACTGGATACATTTACGGCCTCGTTAATAGTTTGATGCGGCACACGCCCGCTCAGTTGAGCTGCTTTGATCCTCTTTTTTATCTTCTTCTTCGAGCTGGCTATCTCTGCGGGAGGAAGGGTTGGGGCAAGCAGGCGAAACAGATTATGGGCCAGAATGGCTGACGGCTTCCGAGGATGGATGGCCGTGGGCGGTGAAATGGCGGAGAGGAGGAGAAGGAGGAAATGATGGGTCCAATGACGTCCCGCTCTCCGGGAGACGCGCGTCTTTATGGCGAAGGAGTCGGGAGGAGGGCCGGCAGAGACGGGGGACGGATTGAGAGGCTGCTATGTTCTCGGCAATGGCAGGAGGGGAATGAGCATGGAAGGGGAACGGTGGTACTACAGCCTCTAGTGAATGTCTTGGACGCTCTCCCATCCTCCTCATGCGGCTTCTATGTACCCCCTGCCAAACTCCCTCCCGGCCTTCCGCCTCCGGTACACAAGCTCAGCCACGCTCGCTTTCGCCACCCCCGGAGATGACTGCCTCTCCGGATGAAACTTCCTACCGTTCTCGCGTCCACGCTGCGGCCCCTGACAAGCCATCATCAATTGAAGAACAGGAAGAGAAGAAGAACACGGTGGTACAAATGTTGGACGCCGTAGGCGGCCGGGGGATTGTCCGCGGAGGAACGACGCGACAGCACGGTAGTCGATCCTTTCGTTCGCGCCGATGAGGTCGGTCGCTCCTCCCTGCGCCGATGAGGTCGGTCGCTCCTCCCTCCCATCCTCTCCTCCCAAGAGTTATAATATGTATCGGGTTTTGAGGTGTTTTTTCCTGCCTCGCTGCGAAGCGGGATATCGGGCCGAGGCAGCGGCTTTCCCCCTCTCCGTGCGCTCGCCGTGCCTAGAGCACGTGGAACACAGGTCCGCAAATCATTCGGACAGAGGTACTTACTCATTCCATATTTATCGACTGGTTGGTTGTCCGGCCATCGCTTCCCCATCCATCCCCTTCATCCTTCCCACTGTGCAGTTGAATCCCTCGCCCGCGAAATGAGGCCTTCGCTTAAAAAGCGATTATTTTGGTTTCATATTCTTCCTCAAATGGGTGGTTGTCGCCAATATCTCAGCGGCGACCCAAATCTTTCATCGATTTTTTCTCTTGTTTAGGGGATCGCAGTGGATACCCACGCTGTAACCGGACGTGCAAGTTATTACCTTGCAAAAATGTTGCATTCCTTGTGCAAATATACGGCTGTAAGATTAAAACCGAGAGAATCGGACTTACCGAATTTTTTGGAAGTGAAAAAGCGTAACATATTATTCAACTTCGTTATAAATATTTTTTAAATAACCTCATGCGTTGTTTCATTGAAAAAAGTGAGTTTTAAGCCAATTTACTTTTGATTTCCTTCTGCCTTTTTGCGTTATTTAACCCTCCTTACTTTTCTGAGAGTAAGAAATATTATGTTGAAAACTGGCGATAATTATATTTTATCGTATGCATTGACGATGTCTTGATTCTTTATCGCTACCAATTCCAAAATCATTCGCCATGTTTACTGTTTTTAGTGATATGTCTGATCACGAAAATAATACTAATATTGATGTATATGATTATATGATACATATGCATGCTGACGCAAGAGACCGAATTAGAATCACGTTCTATAAGCTAGTCCTCGGAATATTATTCAGACATATATTATTCGACTATGTATTAAATATGCTGTCTATTTGTTTGCTATTTCGCATTGAAAAATTTTATATGCAATCAGCCTAAAATAATGTCTTATAGAGGTAAATTAATATTAGTATGACAGCACAGGCGTTCCAACGAAAACTGTTTGTTATATTATTTAAAGAATACAACTTATACTTTTCCATGGACTAAAATCTGATGAAAGGTTCAAGTTGTATTCTTTAAGTATGGATATTTAATTCCTTGAAGTGAAGACTGAAACTGTAGAGTGAAAACTACTAGGTCTTCAGATTTATTCCATCTTATGTAGTCATAATATTGAAGAAGATAGTGAGTCATATGTATTTCAAAAAGAGATGATAACATTCGAATTTCCTAAATATAAGTCCTAAAACAATTTTAAATTAGGAATATTGATCTGTAGCCTAGATATTTTTTGAAAATCAGTACTTTTAAGGTATTAGTTATCAATAGTGACCTATATTATGGGTCCATGAACGTATTAGGTATGTGAAATGATAATTAGGAGAATGAAATTTAATGATGATTAATCAAATTTATCACCATCAGATTGAATCAAAATTAAATGATTGAGAATAGTGAAGCTCATCCTTTTTATTTATGAAATTTGTGCTAAGGTATTGGAATCGGTGACAGATTGGGGGAGGCCAAACTTGGAAATTCGTCAATAATTTTCTTTTTTCTTTAATGCCATAAACTTCTATTTTTTGGGTCTCCAATTCTTTTGGAAATTTTTGTATTCATGGTGAATATGTCAACTATAACGTTAAAAAATATATTCACTCTTCCATAGAATATCTCTGTCTCCCAGTGACAAAATATTCATGCCAAGCGTGGAAATATCAAATCGACTAGTGAGATGCCATATAACTACATATTCTTCAGCAACATTGGAGCTTCATGGTTCCCAGTCAGTTTTTTTTATCATAATACATTTCTTTGTTTTATGTATTCCTATATGAGGGTTTTACCTGACGTATTTCTTTTTCTAAACCCTTTATACTTCATTAATTTATCTTAGAAATTTTAAGTATTTCCTTGACGTATACAGTTTCTAATGAATTATTGCCTCGATATTAAAGTGATCCTCGGCTACAGCCTTTGAGGGGGATCAGATAGGGTCTAAACATCCTCAATTTTACTTTGCATACACTATAATTTTAGATTTTGTCCCAGAAAGTTATAAACTGAAGTAAATAGTGTTCGCCCTTGGTGTGGCTCTAACAGCACTTGCTCTCGTCTGGGAGAGGACACTTATCTAATGGAAGTTATAATGAGTCACCGAATTGGTGTACTAACCGAAATTCTGATGAACCTACCTTTTTCTGCATTATGTTTAAATAGTTGACTAAAGTAATATTGTTACTCGTCCACTTTCGTTTTTTAGTAAGAAATGGGAAGACCATTGGTATGAAGCACTTTATAAATATTATTTTTTTAATCTTGATGATTTAATTTATAGATCTTATTGTAAAGAATCTTCTCTTGATAATATTCTAAGTAGTGATTAAGTATTTCAACTTGGTTTCGTATAATATGATCAAATGTAATTCGCAGAGAAATTTACACCCTTTTAACTAAAATACAGGGAGATTCAAAAGTGATTATGGTTACGGAAAATCAGAACTTTTCATTTTTCAACATAGATAAATGAAACAAAGATGAAAAAGTTACTAAACATATCAAGTTTTATTTTTTATCGCTACAAATGTTCAATGTGACCCCATTTGAAGCAAGGAACACATTGCGCGATATGAGAATATTTAGTAACATTTGAAAAATAAAAAAGTTCTGATTTTCCGTAATCATAACAGGACTATTGAATGACACTGTACAGTAATCTACCTCGCATTCTTGTATAGCCGATGGCGGCAGCTTGCCATAATACATTATCGGACAGCCGATTGACATTTTACCTTAATTAGAGGATAATTGAAAAAATACATAATGTCGTTTTGATATGAAACGCATATTTCACGGCGTGAGATCACAAAAATGAACGTCTTTCCCCGCGTTCGATTCCTTGCCAGCCGGTTCGAGATCGGTTTAAACAGTTTCAACACGACTTCGACCTTGGGAAGCAATACTCTACATTCCTTTGTCAACCGTCTCGAGAGAAAATCCTAAATACGTGTAGCGATTCGTTCCCATTCTCTCCCCATTCGTGCTTGCTGAAAGGATTCAGCGACGTCAGCTCCGACCAGATGTGGAAACGGATGGAAGCTGCTGCGCCGCGTCTATTGCACAATCGTCATTTCTGCTCGAATATTTGTTCGACCCACATCCTTTTTCGGGATTCCCATGACAGCGCTCAGTATCCCGACATCCGTAACGATTCGCATCCAATTTCTGGGTTAATTTCTTTTTTTCATACTCTTTGTTTTATTTTTCCGATTTTTTTATTCCGCTTACCCTTTATCCATCTCCCTCTCTCCCTGTGTGTACGTTCGGTAGTTATTTTCTAATTGCACCCTCCATTACTTCCTTTCTGGCTCATTCTTTTTTCATAATGCCCCATTATCATTCTTTCCGTCTTTTACTCCAGCTGCTGTTCTCCTCAGCCCCCTCCACCCCTTTACCCCTTTGGAAATCCATCCCGCCTCTCGGTCCCTCCATTTCCCCCCGCCTCCATCCCCTCCCCACTGCCACCCACCCTCTCCCAACGTTCCTCTCATTCCATTATTCATTGCCGACGCTAATTTACATCCGATGTTCCCCGCTGTCTCCATTCCAGCTACGCCTACCCTGCTCCCCTCCCCCGCGCGGCTTCCTTTCTTCCAGTTCCTATTTTACTTTTTTCACATTATTCCACCTTTCCCCCTCTAACTCTCCCTCCCTGTCTCTCCCATATTCTACTTCCTTTAGCATATCCGTATCCCTTCCATCATCAGTTCAGTCCAGAGACAGCTCCCGGTCCTTACCCTATCTAACCAAACCCTGAAAAAAACTCATTTTTCTCTTCCTAATACCCCTCGTCCTATTCTCTTCAAAAAGAGACGTAAGTGGATTTTGTTGTAGTACTCTTCCGCTCGTCTTCAAGCTACACTGCACCACCTGGTGGAAAATCTCTTCCCTCCCGCATGCTCATCTCTACTACGAAGACGATCCTTCAAAATGCTGCTCGCTCATTAGATTATTAGGCCATTATCACACGCCGTTATTATGTCAAGTGACACCGTTATTGTGCGTTTTTCGAGGGGTTGCTCACGCGATCCCGTTTTAATGAGGCAAATTACCCGAGCCAAGCGTCGGTTAATGACGGCTAATGCCTTCCCGCGGGGGCAGAGGCGCGATGGAGGATAAAAAATATGGTGTGTCACGGCCGCCTTTCCGTAATATTACTGAGAGATGGCGCCGTTTTCGGAGGATAATCTCTGAAGGCATGATTTATGTGCGAGGCCTAGCTGAAGGTTCAACTTTCCCCTTCACCGGCGCTTTCCTCTGTTCCCTTGGCTCGTCCGAAGCTGGCGATTCGTGTCTAATTTTCAAGCCGGCCTTTTGACACCAGTGCCGCGATCATGATAGCGGCTGGCGTTTAAACCCGCCATTAATGAAATCAGAATCTGTTGAATTTGGCTGAAATAATTTTAATGGATTAACACACGGGTCGTTCGGTCCAAATCCTGGGAGACAGGGTCAGCCCCACCAATCTTCTTTCTTGATATTCCTCGATTAGAGAGTGGATTTCAAAAAGTGATTGTCGGAAATCTCTGACACGACTTTTCTCTAGCTTGCTAATCAAGGGGAACAGATGGCCGAACGTTGCTGCTTTATTTCAGAGGTAGAGATAAATACTCACGTTAATAAGAGGGAAAACTTTAAAGAATGGTTTTTCCACTGTTTATATCGATTAAAACGCTGACAAAGCAAATTTGCTTTTCAAGATTAAAGCGATGTAAAAAGAATAGTGATTCTAAAAGCAGGACTCCCAACTCAGTATTTATGACTGCAGTGTTAAAAACAACGCCTAATTCCGAGGTTAATATTAATTGTACTCGAATATTTTGATAGTCATGGGATACCTTCAGTTTTGGGAATACATTTTTAAGATGGTAAAGGTATTTTATGTGCCTGTTTTTTACTAGGTGGGCAATAACAATGGATTTTCACTTGATTTTACTTGAAGTTTTGGGGAGTAGTGTTTGCATAAAGTTTTGAAAGTTGTTATTAAAATGTTAAGTGCTTCTAAAACCCTGATTAAAATTCTTACTAATTTCATGTAACTGCAGAACTTTTAATTTAAATAGAAATATTAAAAATGTTGTAAATTTAATGTTTTATTGAATATTTTCACGTCGTATTCATATATTTTCTTGGATGTATGTGGAGAAATATTAGGATAAAAATACTGCTGTAGAAAATATTTTTCAGCTGTGACTCTGCAATGATAAATAGAGCTATGAGGGTGAAGACCATTTAGCATGCGTGCATAGAGTGTCAGTACCAATTAGGAAAAGGACCAAAGAATTAAGAAAAAAACCAAAATATATCTATTTCATATGGCTTAATTTGTAAGTTTAATATTTATTTTAACCATGCGGTATGATTCAATGTGTAGGGTAAAGGCATAAAAGGGAGTAATTTGGAACCAAAATATGTATTTAATTGGAAATGCTGCATATTTTACCGGTACTGAAACGTACAAACACTCTTCTTCTCATGCGTTCAATTAGCAAGTTTGTTTTGTTTTAGGTCATAAATAAGATAGTATACACCGACTAAACTAAAGGAAAAGAATTTAACCCTTCGGTAGTTTCAAGAGATTGCACGCTAAGAAAAATAATGAATTTCGAATTCTATGAATATTGAAGGCAAAAAAATCACAAAAGAGACGGAAAAAAGATAACGAAAGCGCAAAGTCTAACAAAGGCAAGTGCAAAATGGAGTAAACTGGCTCAGAGTGGTGAGTAAATCACTCTTACGCATCGATCTAAAACCTTTAAATAAATGACTTTTTTCTGGTGTCAGGAACACGGTTTCATCCTTGAAAAACTCCAACGGTGTATTTGAGTGGGCATGGGAACTTTAATATTGCCAACCCCAAATATTGAACCGAGTTTTCCACCGTCAAGAAAAAAATATGACAAATTTAGCATTGATATTTAATGATCGCGTGGCTTGGCACTACATTTCGCCAACGTTCCCTGATCTTCTTAGTTCTTACAATAAAACCATTCCCCCCATATCATCGGGGGCATATTTGTGCACCACGTGAAACTTTTTCAACAGCCACCCATTCCGGCAGTGTTTGTCGCTCTCCCGCCACCCCGTCAAAAATTCTCCTCATGGCGACCGGACATTCCGTCTCCCACTCCCGGCGCTTCAAAACACGGCGGCGTGACGCATAATCATCGGCAGTGTACATCCCCATGCGGCTCCTCCACGTCCTCCCTCCAATCCTTTCGTCTACTCTTGTTTCTTCTCGCCCCCCCCCCTCTCTCTCTCCACCAACGTCATCTCTCCCTTGTCCTTTTCTGTTTTCGATTCCCACGTTGCATATATCCCATGTCCAATGCGAGTGAGAGAGCTCATTCCACTTGTTCCTCACACCCCCTTTGCCCCCTTCCCCTTTTCCAGCCCCTTCTAATGCTCTCCCCAACCACCTCTCTCCCTCCCCTCGCGCGCTGTTACTTCTCTTACTCCGCTCCGCTTTTCCCTATCTAATCCCCTAGTGTTTTTCTACTCGCGCTCAACTCTTATGTTTTCCACTTTTTTAGACAGCTCATGTGGGCTCTTCGATTTTCCCACGCCTCATACCACTCTCCTCCAAGCTCCTTCCCCCTCTCTCCTTCCCCGTTCTTTTCAGCGGGTTTTTAAAGGGGTCACATATGCCACGAATACGTCCTTTCGCGTCGAACTGCCTCTTTAAACTCTCTATATCTACTGTGTAATGAGGGAATGTTCCTGCCTCGAAAGCTTTACTTCGGTAGAAATAAAAAACCTTGCTTCCTCTCGTGAGTTGGAAAGGTAATAATAGTATCTAACAGATGATATAAAGACAGTCGCCACTCTCAATCCATTTAATTAATAATGTGATTAACGCTTGATAAAATTGGTTACGTGGCATTGAACACACTGCTATCTTTATTAGTAAAACGGCTTATTTTTTTCAGTTTTGTTCAGACCTACTTAAATGTCATAAAATCTGACTTAGCCTCCATTTCAACTGACGGTTAATGGGAGCATCAGATTTTTATATCGAGTTAAATATTTCAATTCTCTCTAGTTGTGTATTTCTTCTTTTTACAAAAGCGGCAAACTACGCTGCTCTCTCTCTAAACGCATTTACCGCCACCGCTAAGACCAGCGAAGATGAGTGCTGCACAATTGCAAAGTTAAACGAACTCCCGCTGGCGTTTCAGAATGGACTGCAAAAAGTGGATGCAAATAGGTGTTAGAAATTAATTGATTGAGATAAGTCATAGCTCTAAATTTATACTCGGAGGGTCTCATCTTCTGAAACAGATGTTACACTTCACATTGCAAAAAGATAAATATGCATAGCGACAGCAAGCGAGTCAAAAATGTTAGCATTTGAATGAAGGGAATGTAGTTTCGTAAAACGCTGAAGTGACTCTATTAAAACTGCACATTTGAAGGCAACAATGGAAAAGAATCTTCAACCTATTTCTAGTCGTAACATTTATTTGCAATAACGATATATTAATAGAAATTCACTCTCATTTGCAAAGTTAATCAGGGATTTGGTTTCTCACGTCTGTTGAGGAAGCATCATTAGCAGTGGCAGGAAAGAATAGAAGAAAAGTAGTTAATGGCGTTCAGTCAGCGTCTAATAGCTTGAGGGTCAAGCTGTATTATTCCATCAACATAATGGCTTGTGTTTGGGAAATAGAAATTGGACACGTAATGGAGTTGTAAGCCATTAAAGCCAGAAGCACTAAAGAATCAATCAGGGTCGTTGTAATGAGAAGTATGGGACGTAACAGAGACTAATGGGAAATTTGAGAACATTAAAAAACTGAAATTTGTTTTAAAGGCATATGTCACAACCGGTAATCGAATATTAAATTATCGAAATGGCTTATCTTAATCATGTGGGTAACAATCATTACTTTTATCTGAGAGAATGAGATACTTGTCGAAGTACTATACTAAGTGCTCTTTCTATCTGACCTTATGACATTACCAATCGTAGTGTCATTAATTTAGGTATCTGAGGCGTGAAGTTCTTCCTTCGGAAACTAAATCGGCTCCATTATTCCAAATGGCCCCTTAGAGTATTATAATGATGACACGAATTGAGTATTATTACGATAAGACGCATATAATGAACAGTAGACCTGAAGATGACATTGAATGTCGAAACCCGGGTCGTTCCAAATAAAGATATGTGGAATCACCAAGTTACGTGTTATCATTAAAATGTTAACAAATTCCACAAGAGGATCGGGTTGGTGTGGTGGCTAGAGTACTGACGGCCATATGGACCTACCTATACGACGCATGTTAACCATGTATGCTAACCATAAGGACGGTCAGGGTTCAGACTCCTGCAGAGGAGGATGTTTTTCAGAGGATACCCGATCCCCACTTGAGTCTTTTTGTGGAGGGCACTTCAAGTGCAGTACTCTGTCTGTCGGATGAGACGTTAAACCGTAGTACCCATGGCGCCTTTCTTTAGGAGCAAGCTAATGCCGACACCGGGTTTCTATCCACCCTTCCTCCCTTACCTGTCCTCTATGACGCAAATGACCTTAGCTGTCGGTCACCTCCCCAAATATCCAATATCTATACAAATTCCACTTAGTGACGCCTGAAACTACCGATTGCCTCTTAGAGAGTTCAGTGTCACGCTGGTGAGCGTTTCATTAATTTTACGGAATTGCATTCAAATAAGTAAGTTTTCTCGTGTCTGTTTGAAAGTGAAGCTTTCACTTCGGGGAAGAACGTGGTTTTACCTTGGCAACTCATTCTTCGTAGCCGTCAGCAGTCATCAAAATTAAGATTGATTCATTATATATCTGCATTTTATTGTATATTTCAGCTAACCACTTGATTACTTCTTACTTTCTTCTTAATCTTAGCACCTCTTATCATTTTCTTCGTTGATTCCATCCTTATTTCTCCTCCGTCAATTCTTGCCATTCGCTCTACTTTCGAAGATATTTTTTAGAGGCTGTTATACCTCAGGGTAAGTTTATTAAGTTTCATTCTTCCTCCCCCTTTGCCAATCCACTAGAGGCTTATTGCTTTTTCTGTGCTACATCATTTTCTTCATATATATATCGAAAGTACTATGTAATTACGTATGTAATTATTTACCAGTAAATTAAAATAAATCCAACTTATGCCTACATTTCTTGTACGAATGAGATATAGTGTACCACTATAATGAATTATTTCATGCAAAATTATGTGCGTTGTATGTATCTAATAGATTTATGCTAAATAGCTTCGAAGTTTCTATATAATTGGAATATATTTTTCGTGATTGGATATCTTATTAAGTGTCAATCATTGGGGCAGTGAATTTAACTCCAATGGCAAAACCTCCGTGACTTCATTACTGTACGTTTTCTGCAAATTATAGTTCAGTACTGACATGAATTTAAGTTTTGATGACTAGCCGTGAGTGGCCAATCTAGACCGATAACTGACTGTTAAAATCACAGTGTATGAAATATCATAAGTGCTGAAGTGTTACTCTGAGACACTTGGCCGAACACGTGTTAAAATTAGAGGTATATTTATGTGGCTTTCAGGTATATACAACTAAAATTTGATGTTGCTTTACAGAAATTTTGATTTATTTCAATTAAAAAGTGCAAAGGAAATAGTTTAATTCCATTTTCTCGTTATTCTGGGATACGTCCAAGAAAATAATTAATATTTTATGGTCCAACGATTGTGCATCAGACAAATGGGAACAAGATGCTGGGAATTCACAAATCCTGAATTTTCGATCATTCCATTTTTAAAATGCATTAGAAAACAATGGTTTTAATTTCCGTAAAGCATTTCTGTTGTCTTTTGCTGAAAATTAAAAAATTGTAAGGTATCATGAACTCTATGACGAAGTTATCTTGTCTTCTCAACTAGTGATCCTGTCGAGTTATGGCACATTATTAAAATAAATGGGTAAACGGGGTATTAGAAAGTGTAATAATTGTTTTAATTCTTTAATATCTTTAAGTATCAAAGTACGTAATTTTGGTGGAAATGGAAATTTATCAAGAAGTATTGATAAGCCTCGTGTTCCAAAATATTCTTCATCAGATTGGAATGTTTCATTAATACGCAATTCCCAACAATAATGAAAACCAGCCAATGAAAGTATTCCCGTCCGATAATTAAATTAATTTTCCTAACCTAATCCTGAGCTCTCACGATAGAGAAAATTGTTTTCCGCTTAATTTCCTGAAAAACATCAATCCATTTTACCAACTGCGGTGATTTAGTATGTAATTTTTCTCAGTCCCATTGTTTTTTTTATGGTTCCCATTATTCATGTAGCTCCTGACGACCATTTTGTGGACACTTCGTGGCGAATAAATGATCTTTTTCCTGTTGGGGACGCGCCGAGTTTTAATTTGCTGAAATTCTCCGGTGTGTCAACATTTTTGTGGCACGGATATTTTGTCCGAATTCTTTCCTCGGCATGCTTCGCTTAATGCCGACTGTTTTGTTCGCTCTTTTTTTTGGATGCGGCGTTGTTGGTAGTAGGGGCGCCGGCAGGACGAGAATTCCCTCTCACCCCTGTGTGTGGCGCCCCCCTCCTCCCCCGGCTTCAAGCAGTGACCTTTATTTCCTTGTGACCTTTCGCGAACAATACCCCCATCCCTCCTCCACCCCCGCTATCCTCTTGTCTCGTTCACCCTTATGATGACAACTTCTTCCTTTTCGTATTCGACTCTCCTGTTACCTTTGTCGCACGTATTTCATGCTAATAAAGCTTGATTTTTCTCTTGTTTCCTTTCATTTGAGGACTCTGCCTTTGGCCGGTGGTTTATTTCACTCACGACTGAGATTGAATGTTGAACTGAAATTCGAGGTTATTTTCTAGATACCCATCTTGCAGTTATTATTTGGCTGATATGATATGACGCATATGCTGGAGTGCATCGTAGCCTATATAGATAAATTGCTGTCGGAAACACCTTTTCATCTCCTTTCGAGAAGAATACTTGCTGTAGTAATTTTATTCGCGTGTAATTATCTTTTCCAGGCTAAGAGAAAGTCACACTATGTTATTCGACAAAATAATTTGCTTGGCTAATAAAATTCTTACCAATAAGAATCATGGTATTTATTGTAGCCGCATGAGGTGACCTATCTCCTGACCACCCTAAAATTTGCTCGCACCGCAGGCATTCTCTATTGCTAGATTTTAAATAATGATGGAAAGGTTATGTATTATGGCAAAATAAATTGTTTAATAGAATTTTTTCAAGCTTTCTTAATTATAGTGCTCACATGATCGAATATTTTTAATTTTATGACAGCCGTTGATCGACATCTTGACTGTTCTTCGAAGAGTTGTCCTTGTCTAAAGGTCTATATGTGCATCTACGGCCATAAAGAAGTATGTAAGCGATTACATTGATTTTTCCATTGGTTTCTTCGTTGTACCCCCTTGATCTTTTTCCTTCGTATACTTTTCAACAATGACAAGAGATGATAGCGGAATACTTTCTAAAAATTAGTCAAGTTTACAAAGATTTGGAATATTTCATGAAAGACCTTGCATCGTATCAGGAATGGAGAGCAAAAGCCTATAATGAAATACATAAATTCAGTATATTTTCTAATGATCCTTCTCTCGTGTTCATGAGGATATCATTGATAAGTTGATGTAGAGAAAAAAATTCTACTCAAAAAAGTACTCGGCATGCATTTCTTGTGGAAGCTGATGCAAATGACCTGCAGTTGAATCTTAGATTTCAGTAACACAAAAAAGGCCTATTATCCTACGAGAGGATACATTTAATTGTGTTTATGTTTGAGAGTTGTTCAACTTCTGGGTTTAAAAGTAACCGAATGTTGCATAAAATGTTGTGTGACAATTTAAAATGAAAGCGTTGAATTTATGGCATTATCTTTATAATTTATTTAGGATAAAATGAGCTTTTGAGATTACGTATTGAAAAAATAGGTAGTAAGTGTATGAAAAGTATCTGCTGAGTAGATCGGAGTTATTGAAAATTAAGTATCACAGTGTCAGAAAATAAACAAAACCAATTATAAGGCAAGCACGAATGACATATTGGGACATATTTATTAGTAGAATAGAAGATGATTCACATAATAGACTAAATATAGCATACAAACTAATGAATCGTCTTCAGAAAGCAGAGGAAGGTATTGCCCAATTAAATTTCATGTCCAAAGGAATAACGGATGAAACTTTGCAAGAGTTAATGGTATGACGCAGCATCAAATGAAACACTTGTTAAAACTGTATCGCCAGGGGAAACAATAGGTGTAGATCCTGTTGAACTGAAAGAACTGGAGCACGCTCTGAATGAAATAAAGAATAGAAAAGCCAACGTCATGGATGGAATTGATTCATACCCGATAAAGTGTAGAGGTGGAGCCCCAAAAAGAAGAATCCTACACTCATAATACATGTGCTGGACGAACAGTGGAATTCCAGATTATTGGAGGGTTACCAGAGTTATTTAGTCGTTTAAAATGGAAGGAAAGAGTAACCCAGTGAAATATAGTGGTATCAGCCTCCTAAATACAGCGTTCAAAATATCTAATAAAATCATCAATACTAGGCTACAAAATCTCTCCTATAACATCTGAACTCCGAGAACAAGCTGGCTACAGGAAAGGGTGATCTTGCATTGACGATGTTTTCACATTTAAACAAATCATACAGAAGCGAAGAGAATACATCCTTGAGACTCATTTAGCCATTGATAGACTAAGAAAAAGCATTCAATCATGTCAAGAGAGAAATATTTATGTCAATTATGAGGAAATGAATATTTCCTAAACACCTGATAAAGATAAACAGAGCCTATTAAGAAACACCAGCATGGTGATTGCAACTGGGGAGCAGTTGACACTAGAAACTGTCATTAACCACGGTGTTGGACAGAGAAGCAGCATATCACTGACTAATTGAGGTACTAAAATGGAAAATTACACGCCGATGGTCAAGTTATTACACGAAATAATGATTACGATTGCTAATTGAGGCTCACAAATTACATAAGTTTAATGACATGTGTAACTTGGAAATATCAAGAGCTAAAACAGAACCTATGGCATTCTTAGGAAGCAATCCAATGACGACAAAAAGTTTCATAGAAAATCAAGATCTGGAACAGGTGTCCCATTTCCGCAACTTAGTGACTCCGCGTACAACTGTGTGACACATATGTCCCACGGTTCTATTTTAGATTTTCAGGCTTTCCTAAATGGTTGAAGTTGAGAATATTTTGGCAGTGTGTTCACAGAAGCTTCTACTATTTGTTGGAAATGCATGCACTAAGGCGGGATAATTCAAATTAAGCAATTTTAGGTTATACGTACCGAGTGATTTTTAGGAAAATATTGAAACTTTGTGTTGGTGAATGAAATATAGAGCAGGTATTTATTTCCAAGTAAATATTATTGGATGCATAATTTATTGTAACACTTCAGTGACGGAAGTGATTTGGTACTAGATTGTGTATAAGTGTAATTCACTGTCACTAAGCCGTCCCATGAAAGCTTTCAATGCTTGTTTTTAGTTTTAGAGCTTAGACCTAGAAAAAATATAAAGAAGTTTGTATAGCTTCAATACTGCGAACTACTTAGCATAGGAATGGTCAAGAAGAACTCTCTTCGGAAGAATCAAACTTCTGATTCTTTATCTGAAAGTGATTCAGATTATATTGTGTAGGGAGAATAAGTGGACAGTTGGTATGCAACAGACTCTGAATCAGAATTCAATGTTTCTCTTGTGATCACAGAGGCAAATTAAAAAAAAATCATCCATGATTTCTTACTTTTGAGGGTAAATATTATCCAGGAATGATATCAAAATTGCTAAAAAGTGCACGTCAGAGAATGTGATGGAGAGATTAGCCAAACACTGAGTATGACCGAAGAGAATCTGAAACCAAGACAAAGAAATAGTGTGTAGGATGAGAAAGAAAGAGTGAGCAGTGTGCTCCTAATCAAAGGGTGAAATGAAACCCAAATTCTACCTTAATTATTCAATATTTGTTTTCATTTGTTCTCTGAGTCCTAAATGACCAAATCGTATTCAACTTTGTGACGCATGTCAAAGAATAGACGATAAAATAGGAAAATTTGACGGCCCGAAAGTTGTACTATTAGCAGGGATAATTAAGTGACAGTTATTGTTATTTAATGAAATATTAAATGTCCAAATAATTATTAGTTGCAAGACTTATGGGTAATTTATAGATGACTGATTATTATGACCAATAACAATATTTTTTGAAATATTTGCATAAGATTGAAGATAAATTAAAAAAGAACTGTAGCAAAGTAGTGCCGATTTACGGTAAGGTGAACAGAGTCATCAGAAACGAAATTTCTTTGAGCTGTGAAAGAGCGTACAAGGATAGACACAAATGAGGAATACACCGATAGGTAAAGAGCTAGGTTTTCAGCCCATACCAGATAGGTTAGTGTGCAAAGATACAAGGAAAGAGCATGTACTGCGAATACCTGAGGAATGATGTTCAAAGCTTGCTGTGGAGTATAAACCGTTGGATAGAAGAAGAGAATGAATTTGACCAAGAATGAGATGGCAAAGTGAAGACTAAAGCCTAAAGAAGAAATAAATTAGGCATTTATGTATACTTGATCCATCATATGCTCTGAATGGGATTACCTTTGATTGACAATGTAAATTAATCGATTGATGCCTCAATAATAAATTCTTGGTAAATAATTATGTACTGTGTAATTGCTCGACGTCTCCACTTCACATAATTAATCCAGGAAAGCGTATTTTAGTAGACAGTGTAATATCTGTTTCAAGTAATGTCAACCAGAGTCGTCATTTTCGTCTGCAGGTGTCATATCTTCGGATCTGTTTTCCCCGATAGTAATGCGTTGTATATTCAATAAATTATTTTGAAAAGTAATCAATAATGAAGTGATGAGCTGATTGCTGATTTTTCTGTGGTTAAAAATGGATATATCAATAACAATTGATACCAAGTTTTATATGAGTTTACTTAAAGTTTTACGAGGGTTTCTAATGAAAACATTGTTAACCGAAGTGAAAAATTGCTAAAATGAATCGCAGTTATAAAATTATTATTTCCTTTAATGTGGGTGGAATTTTTTTTCATTTTCTATTCTTTAGAGTTTACTTTGCAGACTCTGTTTAATGAAATTCAAACTAAACCTATTGCTTGGTCTCAAAATGCTACTTTTGACAATAAATTTGTATAAATTTCCCCATTGACATCGATAAACACAAATACTATTGCTAGAATTAATTTGACATGCACGATAGTATAAATACGAACAAACATTGAGAACAACCCTTAATAGGTGAATTAACTTCCTAATTTCCGCCTAAATAAGTCTTGAGACAATCCTGAAGCCAAGGCTATAAGCTTAATTAATAATGTGGCTTCACATGACGAGGACGGAGATCAGTGTCACATTTCTAAAATGCTTTCGTCATTTATGACAAATCCGAAATTGACTCTCACTTTGTTCCTATTGCTCTGAATCCTACCAAATCCAATGATGTAATGGACTAAATAGTGAAAACTTACGTAACTCTATGGGTTTTAGTTATTATATACTCATTAATACAATTAATCTATCTGTCATTTTCTTTGAGCCAGGAGTTTCTTTCAAGTGATATGTTCACCCAGGAAAGGAAACGTGTATCGCGTTACTGAGTGAGGGAAAGAGTGCGAGAAAAACCAAGTCCAAGTACGTTAAGTCGAAAGACAGAATACGCATAAGACAACATTTGTGACCAAAGAATGAAAATATTTTGAAAATCATACTGTTAACTCTATAATAATTCCAACTGAAGCGTCATCATGGCGTTCAAATCGACCAAGCAAGGATACTCTGTGGGTCTTATTTTTTTTTGCATCTACAGTTACGCTATCCCTTTACCCGATCAACTCTTGTCTACATCATATTTATTTCGATTTGCATCATTTTTAATATCCTTTTAATTTAATTCACAATTTACGTTTCTATCGTTCTAAATAAATTGTATTAGTCCCAAAGCATTTCATTATATTGATTAATGACTCATTATTTCTAAAAATTTCTCCCACGTTTATTAGCATCAAAGCACACTATCGTCTCCAATTATACTTAGACCAAATTGCCATCGATCAGTAGTGCCCCACTTATTCTTAATGAATATTAGGTGTAGAGAGTAGTAATAGCTATCAGCTGAAGAGAACCTTTTTTATTTTTATATAAATGGGCAAAAAAGTGGCAAGCATTATGAAAGTGCGTATGGTAAATTAGTGCCCTTGTTTTTACCAATATTTGAGCATCCTTGTATTAGGAAAAAATACGTAATTATCTAGTTGGCAATAAAATTAAAATTAATCGATTATTACAATGACTCGATTATTACAATGATCGATTATTACAATGAGGATATTAATTTTACCTTAAATTCAACACAATTAAGCTTTCTAATACCATAGAATTTATTAGATGAAAAAAATAAGGGAATCTCTGGCGGTGATCAAACTTGGCTGTTTAAGCACATGAGGCCTGCGTGAATTCGCTCGTCACGTTTGCCCTCCCTCGATCAGCCTCCGGTGATTTTCGTCTCCCTTCCACCCTCTCTCCCGCCCCCGATAGCTTATTTATAAGTGCATGCTCGACGCGCGACACATTTATGTCATAAATATTGCATTTCGGCTGATCCGCCAGCAACCGGGACAGATGGGATTTGGAGGTCGACAGGTGTTCTACTGCTCTAATTATTAATTCACTCCCGTCTGTCCCCGTTCGCTATTTTATCACCCGTTGCTGCACCTTTGGAATTATCTTCTCTCTAGCGAAAAAGCCCGTGACCCGCCCTTCACAATTCGTCTGTTTTCGGTGTCTGTCTAGACGGCGCGCATGACGTTGGGAAGGGAGGCTGCATCGGACGCGTTTAAAAAATTCCACGGTCGTGAAAGCGCCGTTGCGGGCGGTGAGAGAACGAATGTAGAATCCATTCAGGAATTTGGTTGATGAAAACCGCTGGTGTTGGTACGTAATGTTTACAGCTCAACAAGTCCTGAACGTTTTTGTCGTCGACGGCAGGATTATCTATCGGGCAATTTAAAAAAAGGCGTATTTAACACATGTGGTGCTCAGATAAATTTGTCGTAGCTCGAGTTTGAAATAATTGCATCTCATTCATTTTGACATGTCTTTGTTTTCTTCCATTTCATTTAATAATACTGAGCGTTTTCACTAAAACTGAGGTTGAATTTGGAATGAAGCGCTCTCCTTGAATCAAATTTCCTATCCCTATTGTCACCCTGAACCAAATGTCGTAACTTAGTATTTTCTAAAGGTAATAAATAAGAATGCTGCTGAAGAATTTGCAGGTAAAAAAATTACATTCCTTTCTTACAGTTTTAATATGTGTTTCAAAATGGAAATTTCCATTCATAGAATTTCTAGAAATCCCTAGAAATAGTCAACTTCTATGAAGTAGTTAATATTTTATGCCCTTTTTCAGTTCAAATAAAGTTTTTTAGAATGAGGTTTCGAGATATTTAATCTGGGGTAGTGCTACTTTTTGCTCTTTTTAAATGAATGGTTGAAGTTGACTTGATATATTTTTGAAAGATTTTGGCCATGGAAAGAATGGGATTCATGGGATAATACTCATGGATACAATGAGATATTATTTATGCTAATGCATTCGGTATAATCTATGATGTATCTTGTTACTATAAAACTCATATATAATTACGACAGTTGGTTGGTTAGGTATAGAAGACTGAAGTCCATAGTATGTGATTCTCGCATTTGAAAACGATCGGTTCTTAACAAACTATCTGCTAAGGTAGGCAGCCTCCGGCTACGGTAGTCAGTTCTTCACGTTAGAGAATTAATAGCATCGATCTCCTTTGTTAAAATGAAGTATTTTCTTTTAAATTATTGGAAAATATATTTTTTTTGTAATTAACCAATGATCTTTTGCATACTTATGACATATTTGATGGCACAAATAATAGATAATATCTTAAACAATGTCTGTTCTTTATTGAGAAACTTTTATTCTTGTAATAAAAATATTTTGCCTTTCACAATAAAATTCTCTATCAACTAAATATGACATCTTTTCTATTAATGATTATTGTCCAATTATGAACCTAAGTTACTACACGGCATTGGTTCTATTAAACCACAAATTATGCCCATGAGAAACTCGTGTAATCCCTTTCAGAATTGATTGGGATTCTGAAATGATTCCGCTATCTTGTATTTTTTTATTCAGGTCAGCAATGTTTACCCTCTTGCTTCTTCGTTCCGCATCCGTAATTTCGCCGTGGCTTTAGAACTTGCTTTAACCTCTCTCTACTTCACAACTTTTTCCCCTTATTGGAGTAATTCCTCCGTCGACGACGCTCCAATGGAGACTCCATTCACTCGGTACCGGCATGTCAACTGACTCAGTCTTAAAAGATGGGCTGTGAGAAATTAAGATTTTAGTTAAGGACGACGATCTTAAATTATCATTACTAACCGCCGAGGCGTTGATAATCTCTTGGTAAGTTGTAGAGTATTGAATGGTATCTCACTTTTAACAAACCGTACGGTTTCAGGGTGAATGATGTGGAATTTTTCCATGTTGGAAAAGAAAAACTATGCAAATTCCACTTAGATAATTTAATGCACGACCCGGGTTTCAACATATTATGTCATCTTCAGGTGAAGATGACATAATATGTCAACATAATATTATTTCAACATATTATGTCATCTTCTTGGAATGTGAAATTTGCATAGTTTTTCTTTTCCAACAGAATGGTATCTCATATGGCTTTCATCGCGAGATATCGTACTGAATAACATGACTATCTTGTGATTAAAGTTGGAGGACAGAAACTGGAGAAAGTAGAACAATTTAATTACTTAGGTAGCACGCTAGAGGAAAACGGGCATAATAGTAAATGCGTACGGAAGAGAATAGCGCTAGCTAAAGAGGCTAGTTTTACAATAGAAGGGAGCTGATGACGAGGACATTGGGTAGGGATGTGAAAAAGAGGCTGGTGAAGAGCTTGACATGGAGCGTAGTTTTGTATGGGACAGAAATGTGGACCCTCAGAAAGGAGAACGAGAATAGGCTGCAGGCATGTGAGATGTGGGTGTAGAGAAGGATGAAGAAGGTGCGGTGGACGGAGAGGAAGTGCTTGAGATAGTGGGCGAGTAAAGTAAGCTTCTGAATTAAATTCGGGATAGGCAGGGTAGATGGCTGAAGGATGCAATAAAGGGTGATGGGTTGCTGAAGAGTGTGATAGAAGGAAGTATGTTGGGCAAGAAAGTGATAGATGGAAGGATGTTGGGGAAGGGGAAGAAAAGGTTTCATGGACGGGATGAAGAAGGGTAGATATAACAGAGGGAAATAGTGCCCCTTGTATGTAGAAATCCGGGAGGAGATTCTCTGACATTCGAAAAAATCTACCTTTACCGTTAGAATATATTTTTTTAAACATATACTATACAGTAGGTTTTATTTGAGATAATAACGCTTTGGAACGCACTTCGGTGTCGTGTTCCACCCAATGTAATGCAATATTTCCTTTATAACGCATCGCATGAGGTCGTATCCCTTCGCGTATCGTATGGCATTGCAGTATCGCATTATATCTCAATTTTACGCGTCGAATTTTGCGTCGCATTCGATGGTGGACTATCGATATCTCAATGCAATATTTCCAGTGTACTTATCATCGAATGCTGGACCTTGGAAAATCATTCGGCCTCACCTCGGCCCGACTTCCGCAGTGGCGTCGTTTCTCGCCACTTGAGATGTGCAGTGTCCGTGGTCGCCTTCATTCCTTGCCTCACTTTTATTTTCCACCGTAACTCCACTGCGCCAGACACGCTAACGCACACTTACACTTGCGCGGGGCGCGTCCCGAGGCTCGAGAACGCGAATAAATGTGTACTGCTCTGAGATGGGGAGGAATGAATGAATGGCTCTTTGGGCGTTTTCTGGGGTGAAATGAGGGAGGGGGGAGAGAAATAACGCATCCGTGTAAACTGGCACGCGCGTCGGAACGTTTAAAAACCTCCCCATTCTCGTGTCCACACCCCTTTCCCATGCCCGCGCACATCCCTCGTCATAATAATCATCCCCTCGGCCCTCTTCTTCCTCCCCCGCGTTATTATTCCCAGCCCCCACTTCGTCTACCCCCTCTTTTTGAGTCGAAACCCTGTCTCGCATCAGTCTCCCGTGGCAACCAGCCCAACCCGCAACCCAACACAGAACCCTCCCGCCCACTTCTGCATCCCCTCGCGACATCACATCGTCCCATTAACATGCTTCCCTCCCTCTTCCCTCCCTCTTCCCTTGTAAGCCACGGATACGGAGGTACTCTACTGCCCTCTACCGCCCTCCCCCCATCATTTCAACCGCGCCCACTCACCCTAACTACCTCCACCCACTAACCTGCATTTCCTCGCTGATTCTCAAACCCCTCCGCCTACCTCTATTGCCTCTCATATTCTCTTTCCGCAACCCATTTTCCTATCTTTACACAGCCACTCCTACCCTCCCGCTCAAATCCTAACCGAAACTTCCTCCCTATACTCCCGTTACAACACTCCGCCCCACCTCAGCTCAACGAGATCTATCCCTCCCCGCCCCTCTCCCGGGCCATACTCTCCACACACATCTCCTCCACAGTCCCTCAACATGTTACGTCGGGCCAAGCGTGTATACGGCCGCGTTCCCTCATTAGTGTCGCCGACTCTTGATGAATATTTCTGCCGCACAGATGTCGCCCCGGCTGTTATGGCTCGCTCTACGTGTGTGTCAGTGTGTGTGCGCGCTGGTTTGGTCGTGGGACGAGGCGGTCTCGTGTGAGTTTGCCGGCGCCGCATCCCGTGCCATCCCCCTCCGGCCACAGGAGTTCCCCACCCCTTCGCCCACCCTTAAACTTGGTCCCCCATCCCCACTCCAGCCTCTCCGGCCGAAGGCACCCCAAACCCTCATCCAATCTCAGCATCCTCATCCCTTCCCTTCGGACAACTCGTCTACTTTCGAAATAAAAGGTAACAGGCGTCCTCCTCCTTCTCCACAAGTGATTTACGTCCTTAAGAATGTCTGCTCGCCGCATGACTGTCCCTAAAGACGTTTCACGAAAGAAAAAAAAAGCTCTTCTCTCCTCTCTCCCGCCTCATCCGGCTTTTCTTATTTCGCCTGTCACTTTTGCGGTCTCGTCCACTGCGGAGAGAATTACCGTCAGCCCGAACGACGATTCTTCGATGTTACAATACATCAGCCCCGGCTTCCGCAGTCGTAGGCATGCGATGAAAAATAGATGGCTCACGTAATCCCACGTATCCAATTCAATTTCGCGGAGTTATACATCAGCATTAGTGAGCTTTCGAGAAATTCTCGGCGACGTATTTATTTTCTCGGTCGCATTATGCCGTGGTTCTCCGGGACAGTGTAATTCAGGTCATCAGGGGGATCATGGGATACATTCAGGTATCATCGTTTGGTAAGCATCGCGTTTTGTCCTCATGACTTACATTAGTATTATCATCGCAGGATAAGATGAAGTGTAGGGACATCTGGCGCAGAAAATTTATCGGAAACGTTTATTCATCTCACCAGACCAAGGATTATATCACACTGAAGAGATCATGAGGACTTAAATATGACGCATCCGCCAGCTACATCATTATGTGGAGTACTTTGAATTCCATAGTGGCTCATCTCACATTTCTATCCCTTTATTGCCCGTCAATTGTATTCTTATTTATTTCAATGCCTCTGCCCAAATCACCCTCGAAATGAGTTTCATTTTTTTTGGAGAGCTTGTTACTCATAGTTTAAAGAAATGTATGACAATGGTATTGCTTTGACCTGACATTCAATATCCTAAAAATTATTTCAACAATAATTTATTGAATATTTTTTGCAACTGTGATGATATATTTTTTCATGAAAATATTTTATATTTTATTATCAATATTGCCTCTGTAAAAGTATTCGATATTTCCAGGGATTTCCAGTGCAAATTATGATGATAATTAATGCCATCAAATTTTATTTTGTACTACCCTTACTTATTTATTACCCCACATCTCCGATAAGAAATGCTGGCCTAATTGTTGATCATGTTGCGTTAATTTCGCTAGAAACTCCTATGGGCTATGTGATTGAAATACGATGCTGAGGTTTTAAATCAAAACAATAAACACACTCTAAGTCACTGTTACATGGATTAAATTTAACGAGCTTCAGTTAACGAGGGATATGTTGTGGGGGTCATGCTTCATGGAAAAAGTGAAATAGTTTGTTTTTGTCCATGTTTATTGCTTAGTGTGTTAATGTGACAGCAGAAGAAGTATGATATGATAATTTGCGCAATAATTCGTTTTATTTTTGTATTGGTGTTTCTTGTAGTTTTTCTCTTTTTTGGATGATTTCTCTCTCACTATTTACCATTTTTTTATCGTTCCAGTTTTATCTCTTTGCTTGATCTTTTTACCCATAACCGGTTCTAAGCTATTCTTCTTTGGCATAGCATTTCATACCCGGCCAAAAGGAAATCGAACCGAATCATTTTTTCCTTCGATCCAAACCTTAATATAGCTTAAGCCAAGAAGACAGATGAGGGAGAGTGTAAAGGAGGCGTTCACAACGGAGGGACAACATCTCTGTTCGAAGCCGATACGAAAGACTGAAAAGCTAAGCTTCAAAGCACCCATGTGATGAGAGTATCACTCGTAGGTACTAAAGGCACCAACTTTTAGAAACGGTGGCCTAAGAACTACAAAATGTTTTGAAACGTGGTGCCAGAGAAGCATTAAGATGATCAGTCTTGTGAGTATAGATTTTGTTTGGTTACTAAGGCATATGGTCGTTAGAGTAAGGACAAATACACACGGAAGTTTTCCTCTGTGGTTGTCATACGGCTTGGTATATCAAGTATCTACATCGACATAATACCCTGCGAGCTGCCATATGTGCATGTGGCAGTGGGGTGTTAGGTCACCAGCCGTGCAAGGATGTAAGGTTTTGGAGGGTGAAATGGTGACATGTATTATGGGAGTGTATTTAGTGAAGCTCAGTTTTTATTATGCGCGGAAAGAACAAGTTTTTGTACCTATCTGTTCGGCAATGTATCTCTATTATTTTATCGCTTCTGTCAGACCGAGAAATGTAGTATGGCGTCATGATAATATCCTCTGTGTCGCTCAGAAATACATCAGTTATGAATTTATCTAAAAACCTAAGCCTAGCGAGTAGGCTCCGCTAGTATTGTAAAGTTAAGTATGTAAACTATGTAGTAAAGTTTTGTACATAAAGTACAGTTTATATATTGTGAAGGTTATCGCTCAGACCCTGAAGTATTGTGTAGTAAAATTAAAGTAGGGTAAACGAAGAGTTAATGAGGGTAACACATGTGAACAAACTATGATCCAATGAAGAGAGAGGGAAGAAAGAGGATATTAATGGCGATTCAAATACATGGATGGTATATCGGAAAGATCGAAAAGTTGGTCTCAGCAGGATTAGTCAAATTAGTAACTCCCCTGCCGATCTATCCAAAGGTCATGGGCTCGAGTTTTACTTCGGCTGGATATACGGTTTTGCATAATAGTTAAGGCTTTATTACATCAGATGATGCTTAGTGTCGTAGTTTTTAGTCTCTTAAAATCCATTTCCGTGATTCGGATTTGCAGCTGAGCTATCGCGGGTTTCAAACAAGCAGTGATAATATCTCAACTCTTGTCTCAACCTACTCAAGGCGTGGCAGTGTGTCAGTAATAACGCGATCTATGCCGCTCCATAATCTCTCACTCAAATGTTTCTCGTTTCTTCCCTAATCGAGGCATCTTTTTTCCATGAGTGTCTGTGATGTCTACTCCTTGCTTCTCTCTCCTCTCTCTAACTTTCCACCACATTTTGAAGTGCTGTTCCGGGACGGTTATCCACGGGAATTACGAGTAGTTTCGGATGGGGATAGGAGGCGCCTGGGATGGGAAGCGAACAGATGAACGGGTGAGCAGGTTATTGGAATCGAGTGGTTTGGTGAAAGGTGTCGGATATGTAGGTGTGTGCCGGTGGAGGCTGGGTACAGGGCCGCGAGTTTAGAGTGCGGAGGCGCGCGCGGAAGAGTTTTGCCCGAAGAGCTTAAAGATTCAAGTCTCGCCACCTCCCGCTGACTGGTTGAGTAACTGTTCCTTCATTCACCTGACTCGGGCAGTGTTGAGGGAACTCCCACGCTCTTGCTCTCGTCCGGCGTGTCTTTAAGGCCTCTCCATTTTCTCTCCCCGCTTCCTCCTATTCCCACCGTCAATCCTCACACCACTCTTTCTCCTGAAACACGACTCTCCTTCTCTCTCTCTCTCTCTCCCTCACGCTATTCTCTCCACGACCCCGCTTACAACCTTCCCCACGATTACCAGTTCTCATTTTTCTCCTCCCACGCCGAAAATGGTTTTGTCCGCGGTTCGTTTTACTTTTTATGACTTTCCGACCGTTTGTAAGGCTAGTTCGCAATAAAGCATATTTCTCCCCACGCCGCTCCAAAAACGGAGCTTAAGCTTCAAACCTGTCCCCTTCATACCTTCTTGAAAAACAGATCCCCTAGCATCTTTTTCTCCCGGCTTCCTCCTCCTAGTTCTCTCTCTCTTCACGGAAAGGAAACATCGACCATTGTGCTAAAAGGTCCGATTATAATAAAAAAAATATATATATAACCCGACCGCCTCCTCGAAAACCACACCCAAGAAAACGTGTGTATTTATTACGTGAATGGTCGTCTTTTACATAGTCCGTTGGCTACGCTACTCGGTGTATATTTTTCGTGAGGGTGCGCGCGTCGCGGTCTGATTTTCTGTCCTCTGAGGGCAATTTGATGTGGGCTCGTTTCTTTCAACTGGGCCCCCCAACTACCTCCCTTGGCTCTGTTTCGTGTCCTATTCTTCGCGTAAAGAGTGTGGGGGAGGCGAGAGGCATTATTCTCGCCACGGTTTGCGTCGAAGGGGGGAGGGGGAGGTGGGAGGGAAGTGCCGGTAGGAGAATGCGCGCTCTCCGGCGCATAAATCTCTTTATGAGACGGTTACGACTGTTGAATGTCTTCGATGCCGAGCAAATTGTTTCAACCCCGTGCTTTTTACCATTGGGACCGCACGAGTTCAGGGAACTGTTGTCGAAGTACTATTTCATCTCGATATGCCCCTTTGTTGTGATTGTGTCAAACAAAATCCCCGAAGATGGTGGAGGGGGAATAGTTTGTTACTTCGAATGGCCTTTCAACTCAGTGATTGTGAGTCAGAGAAAGTGCTCTCGGTTGTTTCCTGCAATTCATAGTGCGAGGTCAATGTCTTTTGTGAAGCGAGGTCCCATGTACGACTCAACTTAAGCAAATGTGTGGACGAATCAAAGAACATTTGCTGCTATCAACAAAGGATGCCATTTTCTGCTTTAGTAGCTCCTTTTTGTTTGTTTATAAATCAGTAAGACCATTCATGAACAAATGATGGATGGATGTTATAAAATAATTGTAAGTGATGTCGATTTTCCCAAGTGAGATAATATTATGGTAACTCCTAAATGTTTCCACTCACACCGCAAACAATTACTTTTTATCGGGTGAGTTGAATCCTTACATATGACGTTAAGCACATGCCATCCACCCGTGACAACTCTCTGTTTTCATGTTAACGATTCAATTATTATAATCTAAGTGAAAAGTTCATCTATAATTTATCAATGTACCTATTTAAAATACTTCCGTGAGCCATGATGTTATGCATTATTAATGATTTAGTAAAATTTCATGCCTTATTTGTTAACCAAATTCCTTCGACTGAATGGGTTATGGTAATGAATACATAAAATCAAAGTATCCACGTTATTTAGATGAGCGTAGTAACTCATTGCAAAAGTCATTCACATCACTAATGATGATTATTTATAGGACGGAGAGTAACATAATTCGAATTGTTTTGGACAGAAATCCCTCCAATTACGCGCTATATTAGTGATTACATTCAGAGCTTGAATTGAAAGAGCAAAGGTAGCTTAATGATTTATACTTTACTGTTTGTTAATATTTCCTGCTACTTTTGAATTGCAGTCTTCAACACGTGCTGCGATGTACGCCATTGTATTGTAGTGAAGGCCTTATTTTATTAGATTATGCTCAGTATCGCAGCGTTTGCTTTGCCCGCTTTGCCAAGATATTATGGATTATTCATGGCTTGAGAACTTTTATACCGTATTTACAAACCGTAATCCATGGTATGAATGGTCACAGTTAAATTATCGTCATCAATTTTCCTTCTTATTCAAGTGTCTTTCAAGTTGTATGTGCTCACAACTGGTTTCTGAAATATGTTTTTTATTTACTGTCACAATGAGGAACATTTTCCTTGAGTGCCTGGGCGTATTCCTGTTTTTCGTCATGATAAATTGAATTTTAATGCCTAGAATCGTGGGAGATGAATAAGATGATCCGCCTGGTACATTTCAAAGGATAAGTGGTTTTCCCATTGCGGCGAATCCTCCACAAACATTTCAGTGCGATTTTGACCGTTATTTATCATTCTCGAGCGCAAGTCCTCTGGACTGATAAATGAATTGAAATCATAAACTTTAATATTAATCTCATTGCGGATTGATGACTCTTGCGTCTCCCGCGGAACATTGACTGAGAGTGCCATTCAAAAAGGCACCGTGGATCGCCCCTTAACGAGATGTCACGTTAGCGCATGTGTAGCGAGTATTTCGTGAGTGAAGGATCCAAACCGTCATTTAATTCATTAGTGTTCTCTCCATCGCTCTCACTCTAGTTCCACCATGTCCGCCGTCTCGTTCCAACCCCCGGCGGAGGCCGCAGGCTTTCGTTAACCTCCTCCCACGCGCTCGTCTTCTTCCCCATGGGTGAGTTAATGCGGACGAAATTTGTCCTACAGCGGTGGAGATTAATTGAAAGCAGGGCGAAGGGAGTGAGTGCTCTCGGCAAAGGGAAAAAATAAAATAAATTAAATGGAAGGGGAGAGAAAAATATTTTTCAGGAACGAAGCGGAGGTCGTTCCGAGGAGAGAAAAGAACATTGTGTTGACGTCGGTCCACGGACGCATGCGGGGACATTGCACACACGCTGCGATTGCGCGCGGGGAGTGCGTATGTTCCCGAGCCGTGGGACTTACGACCCAGTCACACACACACACACACTCCGTTTAAACCTCCTCCCCTTTCCCTTCCCCCCCCCTCTCTCTCTCTCTTCCGTTCCTCGTCCACCCTAATGTCTCCGCTTTAACTCTCCCAATTCTGCATAATCTTCTCCTTCTCTTCCTTTTCCATCTTTCTCTCTCTTCACTTTCTTTCTCTTGCGGCGGATCCTCGAGAAACATTTCAGTGCGATTTTGACTTATTTATCACTCCATTTTATCTTAGTGGAGTTGGTCAATATACATATTTGTATATTGTGTAATTTCTAATATTCTATCCGTGAGAGATCCTTGAATTTATGCTTTGCTCCCGAGTGACTTAGGTAGTTTAGCTAAAAATTGGATTGCGATTCTATTCACGTTTTTTGATTGTCTTGTATCATATACCTATCCTTGAATTCAATTGTATCACATGTACAGTTATTGTTCATGTGATACAATTGAATACGAAGATGTTAGCCAAGTGTATATATATTTTTGTGTAATATTTTTCGCTCGAAGCAGAATTTGATATGTATTTTCTTTTTTTGCTCTTATATGTAGAAACAGACTATAATAAAACTTATCCTATTATATTCTATTGTTTTTCACTGAGAGTAGTTGTTTCTGTCTTTCTCTTTCTGTGTTTTTAACATCCATTTATTTTCTGATTTGAGCTAAATCATTTGTTAAATACATCGATGCATTGGTTTGCAATTCAATTTTTAGCTAAACTTTTAACCACAAAGTTTAGCTAAAAATTCAGTCAGTTTAACTAAAAAGACGAGCGATACAATCCTGAGGAATCAGGCCTCACCGAAGTGGAGGATTATTCCATAATTTGATACTTAATCTGATATTTTTCCTTCCAAACCTATGGAGGGATTCAATCCATAGTTTGCACGGTCACGGTCATCTTAGGGTCATCAAAGATTCATTTCATACACGTCAATAATAGTCAGTTTAACTAAAAAGTTAAAAGTTTAGCTAAAAAATTAATGTGCGAAAAGTGTAAATAGATATAATTCCAGAGTTACGTTAAGTGTATCTCGGGAATTCTTTTCCAATTGATTTGAGGAAATCTCGTTCGTTGGCAATGTTTCAATCTAAATTATATAGAATTTTATTTAATGACATGTTTTCCAGAATAGTTTAGCCTGTTTAGTATTAAATTCTCATTTACAATTTTTTTTCATCTTTTTCTAGACAAAAAAGTTATTTATCATGATCTATTCATGTTTTTTATTATCTTGCATCATATACCTATCCTAGAATTCAACTGTATCACATGAACTGTTATCGTTTTTCAATGAGAGTAGTTGTTTCTGTCTTTCTCTTTCTGTGATATTAAGCTCAATTTATTTTCTGATTTGAGATAAATCAATTGCTGATTTGTTAATTACTTAGCTGTTATTTTCATTGTATCATATTGTTTCTCTAAGAGACCTGTCCCATAGTATAATAGAAATTTATTCTGTTCTACTCTATTCTATTCTCTTCACATTCACAGTCCTGTGCTTTTTACTCCATGCCTGGTCCTAATTCTATTTTTCTGAACACGTCGATGGGAAAAACTGAGGGTAAAACTATTCCGGTGTAATTCTCCACTTCCGTTTGGCCTGATTTCTCAGGATTGAATCGCTCGTCAAATCAGCCCCACTGATGTGGGTGATGACCGACTGAAAACGGTGGAGGGACGTTTTATGATGTGTGCTATTTTTTTTTAATGTCAGCTCATTGCCGCTCTGAAATGGTACTTTTTGTAAATGTTAAATTTCAGCCATTCTGAATTCAAACACTTCGGAAATTTCTTTTCCCGATTTGATTTTTTCATCATGAAGAAAATTTTAGATAAATTTCCTATTTAAGTACCTACTAAGCAGTAACACGGGGACTGATTATGAAGTTCTTGAAGTGTAAACCTTCCTTGGAAGAGGATATAACCTGTGTGAAGTGTGTGTGTGATTCCTGAATGGAGATAGTTTCACCATAGAAAGTTACTACGCTCAAATATGCTGACTCCAAAGCCTTACAAGTCGATATTTAATGTAGCTTTGGCCTCAGAGTCACTTATTTCAGATTTTATGGAAACTTGAATGTGGCATCTTTGAAAGGCATTTCATAATCTGAGATGAAAATACAATAATAAAAATATCCAGGCTAGTTTTACTGCAATTGGGCCACGGAAGTTGAGATTTTAACTTAGGCTCCAAATGAGATCGCTTTGATAACACAAGAAAAATGTCCATTTGAACGAGACAGCATATTCTAACTTTGAATTAGAACTACTTATACGAAACGGAAGAAAGAAGAGATATTAAGCTTAGACATGTTACCATCTATTTTATAAAGTTATCATCAAATCAATGTCGTAATCAAAGTCAAAATGTCGTCGTTCCATGAAAATGGCGCTGCATTCTGCTCCTATTGTAGAGTCGTTCGTTTCGATATATCTGTAGCTCTATCGATATGGGTCTTTGCAACCATTTCCACCACAGAGCTCTTATCAATGTGCTAACTGGGAATTAACTGCCATAGAAATCCTAAGAAAAGCTGAGCATTTGGGGCCTAAGTTGTCATTTCGAATACGAATGCACAGCTAAAAGAACAAAATCGTTGAACTACCTTTGATATGCCTCTGAATAATATATCAAAATAAGCTCATTAATGGCGGATTTTTGTACGTTGCGAATACCTATATCGAAGGAAGAACACAATCGATATTGAACGACCTTGCTCATATGGTTGGAATGAATGAGGTCGTAAAAAATATTTTGGTGAAATAATCTGTATATATTTTGTACCTTAATTTTGGTTTTCAATAGGTAATCAATTCCATCGGCAAAAGCAGGATATTTTACACTGAATAAATTAAATTGTATAGATTAGTTCACATAATCAAGCCGGAGACACCGGAATATCTTTTTTTATTATGACAAACTTCATGTATTAATTGATCACGATGATTATTGACTTAGCAAAAGAGTAGGATTCGATACATTTTGTTTCACTCATGGACGCTCTGCAAAAGTTTTTAATCTATCGATTGGTCGAATCATTATTTCAGGGAATGCTTTACACTGGATAATCTCGGGGACGCTTTTAGGCTCATCCTCTCATCCGGACACCCTTCTCCGAAATTCATAATCGGAAGCACTCACGTCAGCATTCTCTTCAAGTGGAAATATCGCCTTTTTTGTTCCGTTTGTTTTGCCGAATGAATGAGTATATCGTGGGCGTTAATTAATAGACTCATTTACACCCACGGCGAATGAGATGGCGAAATTTTTTTGGCCTTTCTCCTGCAGCATCATTAAGTGCTAATTTTCGACTGTATTCACCTGGAGAACCATTTAAAGATTATGATTGCTCATATTAATATTGTTGACGGCAGGAAGTGGGTGAATTTCTTGAATTAATCCTCTCACTGTTTTGAACTCATTATTAATGGAACCAAAAGAAGTGGACTCCTATCCTAGACTAATCTGTTTTTGGATGCAGCTTTGTTGATATGGTGGACGGTGATACATTCTCGATTCAAATTAATTACTAAAATCAACGGACTTGGAGTAGCAAAAAATTAAAAGTTTTACATCAGCACGTACGAGAGGAAATGTTTTAGAAGCTCGTCTCGAAAGCGACTTTTTTTCCCTGCGCTCCGATGACGAATCAAATCGTCCATTAGCATACCCATTCATCCCACCCACGCCGATCTCCACGCTCAAACCTCTGTGCACACTTTCCCCAATTTCCACGATGCCGTACCCACACCTCCAGTACTCCTCCCCGTTATGCCCAAGTATACTCCGCTCCGACTTCCTACATCGACTGCGTCCTCTCGTGGGCGAGCTTATGGACGAGGGAATGAAAGGGTTGAAAAAAAAGACGAACGGCCTGCGTACAAGAGGAAAATGTATGTGTGTTTGCGAGGCGGCTCGAGGCCAGGAAGAAGAGAAAGAAAAGGAGGGGGAGACTATATATGAGAGACCGTGTTTAGCAGGGCGTGTCCCTTCCATATGGGATCCCGAGATGCTTGTTGCTCCCTTGTCGTCTTTTGAGGCGTATTCCTTCCCAAGGAGGTTAAGGAGGCGTGGCGACCGGGGCGCCTTGTCCGCGTGAAATCGCCACCGCCAAGGTTTTATTTCGGGTGCGCGAAAGAAAACGGGGTGGGACCGAATGGAGCGGAGGGGAACGGCGGAGACGCGACGGGGGCATTTGACTCCTCTCCATTTGATTTGGGCGGGAACCGCGTCAGGAGGCGTAGATGGCAGCAGTTTGAAGCCGACGGGAAGCTCGAAGCTGACTCCTCCAAGTGGAAGTTGAGGGCGTCTGGGGCGTGAACGAGGTTTGAGAGGGAGATAGTATGAGAGGGTGGGAGCGGATGGGACACGCGCGGAAAAAATGTGGGCGGTGGTTATTTTTTCATTTCACCTGACTGCAATTCCAAGGAAAGTGTTGCTATGGAGGAGGAGGAGAAAAGATTGAGGAGAGGAGACGTCGGAGGAGGTTGGGAAGAGAGGAAGGAAAGAAAAAAAGGATGGGGGATGGTGGTTGATTGATGCAGTTTCTTTTTACACCTCGCCACTGACTATTAAAACGCCCACCGGCTTCCTGTTCGTGCGCGCCCGCGAAACTTATGCGAATCCTTCGCCTCACCCACTCTTTTCCTCTCGTCTCCCTTCCCCATCCGCTCTTTACCAGTACCTCTTTCACTCATGCCTTTGCCTCTCGCTGTCTTATTCCTCTCGGTTCGTAAGTGACTATTCCTCAATGATGATTGATCCTTCAAATTCTACCCACTCCATTCAATCTCTTATGATTGCTTATTGGGTTAGGAATTCGTTCCGGCGCCCTTCATTCTGAAAACCTTTCAAAATCTAACAAAATAAAGTGCATGAAGGGGGCTTCATTCCATTTTTTAAATAAATATTCATCAAGTCCTAACTCAAGCAGGTATATTACGTTTTTGAAGTATTTAAGTATTTTTAAAAAGTATTTTAAGTATTTCTGAGGATACTTTTTTATCTCTACCATGTTTTCGAAAATGTTGTCATGATACAATTCACATATTTATGTTGTAAATATTTGTAAAACATAGAATCTTGCCGTTGAATATGCAAATGTTATGCAAGCAGTTTGACACCCTTTCATTAGCAGGGATTATTTAGCAACATGGATTTTGCACGCGATTCAGAAACTTGTTGGGTTTTTTTTTCAACGTTCACCCAAGTTACGAAGTTCAATTCATACAAGACATTTTCAAATTTAATTTCCGCGGAGAAAAATCACTATTTTACGTGACCTGATAGCTTTTCATCGCCGGTGTGCCGGATTATCCTGTACGCTACTCACCTTTTTCTTTCCTTAATTTGAATACGCAGAAGAATGTTCAGGTACATCCCAATTTTTTCATACTCCTACCTCCGAAACTTCATTTTTAACTCTTCCCTTTCCTTTGTACACACTTCCCTTTCAAAGCACACTTCCTCTTTATCTCTCCTTGTCTCCAATTTCTTCCTCCCCACTACCTCGAGATATCCACACTACCCTTACGAAGAGGCCTCCTCCTCTTTCGCGATACCATCCTCTTGTTCGGCCACGGCTGTCATATTTCTGTTCTTCCCTCTCACCACCGTAGCTCTTTCTCAATTCTCCCTGACCCCCCCTCTCTCTCTCCATTTTCTCGCGCACGTAAAAAAAGAAGGGTGCCGTCGTTATTTATGCGATTGAGCATGGGGTCCGAAAAGTGGAGGTGTGGGTCGGTGACTACAGTCGAAAGCCGAGGCGGAATTCTCTTTATGTTGCAAAACTATCCGTGTTTTCGATCGATGATGTATGGCGATAGCCTGTGCATGTGTGAAATGACGGCGGTGCTTTGAATAACTTTTCGAGAAAGTCGAGAGGGACATTAGTTCACAACCTTCGAAGTGCTTCGTGCCATCTGGAGGAAAGTATCTCCGATTCCAAGAGTGAAATCATGCCATGCCTGCAATCAAACATTGGGTTCTCATGGTCGCATTAATTTCATTTCTTTGACAAAATGGCTTATGCAAATAGCCTATGTATCTTTGTGGAAGATAAAATAGTGTTATTTACCGTTGACGACGGCATTTTAAACGCACCGACTACGCGTGGCCGTTGAGGAAATTTCATTGTTTATAATGAAAATTGCATTCACCTGGACAAGATATCAGTACGCTGCTAAGCCTGTGATCCTGAATTATGCCTTTCAGTCTAGGGAAGTTTACTTCATCAATGATTGGGGCAATATGGAATGGTAAAAGATGCATCGCTTAGTTGTTAAGAACTTATAAAGATAAATACGTACCATCGGTAAAAATATTTTAGTAAATATACTTGTTTTGCCAAATTCACGATTCACCAAATTCACGAAGCTTATGGTTATTTTGTCCTATTCGGAATTATGGCTTTTCGGCGGAAATGATGGTGTGAGCGCTTTTATATACGTCTCTGACTACATTTAGTCAATTTTGAGCCCGAGGAGGGGTAATGTTAACTGTTTTTTTTAAAGGTGTCATTTTCCGTGTAACTGCAGTGGGCATGGTTTTTTTTAATAGTGTTACTTATTTTTGCATTATTTTATATCTATTAAAATATATACTTGAACTGCAGTTGAAATACTTTTAACCTAGAGGACGCTATCATTGTTTCTTTACCGTGATTAGATAAGCGTTATAAGGCCCGAATCCCATCCGCAGACCATGATTTCCTTCTTTTTGCTAGCATCGTATTTAAGGGCGCACTAACGGAAGCCATATATTTATAATAAAACGCTCATGCTGAATATTGTGAGAATCAAACAACGCTATATTTATGGCCAAAAAACACTAAAGACACCGTGTTACTTACTTATTTGGATTATATTAATCTAGTGAGGCAACGCGGTCTTGATGTTTTTCTTCAGCAATTCATGTACAGTTTCTCCAAAATACAAGAATCACGTGTGCTATGCTATTGTAGAATGGTCATTCGGATCTGCCGCAAATTAGTTAGAGAAAGGTTAGTGCTTGGTGGAAAGGACGGTCTAATGTATATTTTTTTTACGGCCGCGCTTCCATTTCGAATCGATTCACGTCTCTCGAGTACTACGGCTCCCCTTCGAATCAAGGTTCTTTTTTTCCTGTCCCATCCGCTTGAACTGTATACCTTCTCCGAGTGTGTCCCCATCTCCCGGCGCAATTGATAAATGACCATTGGTCATGTCCCCTCCGTCTTATTTCTGGTCCCGCGACCCACGCCAGTGATTCTACAGCGCAATGCTCTCTTGATCGTTTTTTTCATCTTCCCCTCCGCCTGTTTGTTCGTTCCTTCCTCCTGTTTGCCCTAATCCGTCTGCGCCTTGCGCCCACTCGTGCTCGCCCCAGAACAACCTCCCAGGCAGAGCCGAGTCCTTTAAGTCGGGCGTCTGCTCCGTTCGTAAAGTCTTCAACGGAGGCACTCCCGTCTGTGCGGAAACGAAGGCAGTTATAGCTCGGGTATTTCATACTTTTCATAAATTGTGTTGGTTCTGTTGGTAACGTTTGCGCCCTCTCGAGTCTATGTGGGTCGGAATCTTAATCGCCCAGCATAGGACCCAGGATTGGAGTATGAGGGGGAGAGAGATGGACAATTTCAGCGGAAAATCGGTGCGGAGCACTGTTAAGTGAATTTACATACATCAATTGGGATCTGTATCACTTACCTCAATAACTTAATGCATGGTTTCTCTTATCGGTGAGATTCACTTTCATGCCCTACAATGAATTAATTTATTCAGTGTAGGGCATGAAAGTATTATCGTTTTGTATAATTATTAAATTTTAATGGTGGTTTTAATAAATATCGAAATATTATTAAAATTAGCTTGTTAGGTGGCGCAAAAATGTAAATATTTTGTGAAGGAATTACTCCTTGATAAAACATCATTTGTGTTATTGATTTACTTTTTCAGCTTACTGATACAAAAAATTGTGACGGTTCGCATTCCATGAATTTTATTTTAGTAGGCCTCCTGAACGTAATGTGAAATGTCCGAAACTGTCACTTTTCCCCTTTTTACATTCCACGCACGAGAGATATTAGTCATTCTTTTAGCTTTTACCTGATTTACAAAACGAGGAAAATTTTTCAAAAATAAGACATAAGCTTCAAGAGGTCCACTTTATTGGTGTCACTATATTTTTCTCGGAGTATACTATAATAAATAATTTTGTAAATTTGGAATGTCATTCAGAGATATTATACATGTATCATGGCATCATCTTTTAATCTCTGATTTACCGGTAAACCTCTTTCAGGACTTCTCCGGCCTTAACATTTGTCATAAAATATTGAGCTATCACGGCATTGGAAACTCTTTTCCTTCTTTTTAGTGCAATTTATCTGCTAAAATACCCCAATCCATCAGCTGAATCACCTCACTTAATTTTTATAGCGTTTTCCAGATCCATGCAGAACATTTCTAATTTAATATCAGTAAAGTTCATGTAATTGGTAGGCTATATTATTTTTAAATAACTTTGTTCACTTTTCATTATTTATTATTTTGTAAACTTATCATCGGAGAATTGCAATTCGTTCAGCGCCATTTGTAAGCCTTTTTTCCCCAATCCCATCAGTTTGGCTCAATTGCTTCCATAAATTTTTAAAGCAATAAAAAATGGAGGAAAGAAGATCTATGCGTACCTATCAGTCAAAATGTGATTCACGCAAGCGTTAATAACAGATCTAAATTTAAATTCCGTGGGAAATTAATTTAAATTCCGTGGGAATTTGTAAGATAGAAAAGGAGCTTCTCGGTAAGGATTGTGTTGTGATTTTGCCATTTTGTGGAGATTCAACTATTAGTTTTTACGATAGGGTAGCCATATTTCATGGCATAGATAATTTATGTGTCAGATAAAATATAAGAATGAAGTAATTTTTAGACAGGCATGGATACTGTATCACTTACTTATTTCCTCGTGAAGCTGTCGAAAGAATGAGAGACTTGAGGAAATCCACGGGAGAAACTTATTTCCTAGCTTTCTTCCGCGAGCGGAGCACTCTGGACAAATTTGGATCCTCCGGCCCTCTGCGTTGTGAATAATTCGTGACTTCCTAGCACGCCTTCCAAAGGTGGATGTCACTAAATCACATTAAACACGTTGCACCAAGCGGAAGTGGGAAGAAGGAATGAAAGGTAAAAAGGGAGAATCGGGTGAATTCTCATCCAGGAAAGAGCTCAGCATGGAAGCGAGCATTGCCGCCTGAGTTGGGGCCTTCGAATGAATAACGGCTGGTCTAGAAAGAGGTAAGGTGGGGATACGAGAAACCTTATGGCTTGCTATTTTGCCTCGCCTCCAATTCTATTTGACCTTCCAAGTGTAAGTGAAAAAATAATGTTTCACGATGGAAGCGCAATCCAGATGAGACGAAAATATCACGCCAGGCTGAGATTAGAGCGTTCAGATTTAATTGTGCCTTATTTTATGTTTTTTGAAGGATTTATGTGCAGAAATGGATATAGAACTCATACTATGAAATTTTTAACCCTGTAGAAATACGAACAGATGAGAAATTCGATAATTTGCCCTTTCGGTCAGTGGATAAATCCCTACAAATCGAGAGTCTACTGCCACACGGAAGAGGCCGACAAATGGGGTCGTCTGTTAAATGCACAACACACGATAGGGAAATTTGCGATGTTTTCATCCGTAGAAGTGAGAAAAAATAAGCATCACTGGTCTTTTTAACTCTTCCTTTGTATTTTTATTAGAAGCTTGTGGAGTTTTTCAGGGAGCACTGATTTGTTGATCCTCAAAAAGATTTCGCATATTTTTTTATGAAAAACTTAAATTTCCTCGTGAAGTATTTCATCTATAGCAAGAGCCACTCCGATGAAGTCTAAGTAAGACTTGTAAATTGTTCTAAAGCTCTTTGTGGTCTTTGCGGAGCTCTTAAAGTCAAGTTTTTGAAGTGAATTACGACGTGAGCGTAGTGGTATAGCCTGAATACGATTTATAGCAAAGGTATGCTGGCATCAGCATTTGTTCAATAGGAATGTAACTTCTAGTAAAGGATATTCTGGTGTACCAGAGCAATGATGAAAAAATTACTCTGGACCATTATTTATTTTAATATCATGGTGAAAATTCCGACAGCCCTCATATGCATATAGTATTGTGGAGGAGGAGAGAGTGAGAGGAAGGAATCGCCGTCTGAGCTATAATACGTATTTGTTGGCGCGAATGTTTTGGATGTTACTTATCCATAAATGCTTCTAATTTAAGAAATTCGATGAAAGTTCCTTAGTGCGCGAGTTCAGGCATCATAGTCATAAGCCTTTGGTACTATTATCCTGACGAAACCATCGTATACATAAATGACATTCTTCATTTCTGATGGCTTTGCTTTATAAACCACTTTAATGTAATTTTGGTTGTAAATGTCTTTTTCAAATTCAAAATAGGCTCAAACGATTGAAACTCTGATCACATTTTGTTTCTCAAAGCACAAGTTAAAATCTTGCTCACATATAACGAAATTAAACGCAGGGGACCCGTTCTCCATCTCGAATTGAGATGATCTTAACTTACATCGAATTATTTTAATCCTCATCGTTAGAGTGGTAAACTGCAAGCTCCTTGGAGTAGGTTGACTTTAATTTTAACGGTAAAAGGTGATAAAATAGAACTGAAGTTATCGATTTTCCAATCAAAACAATTATTTTTCACTAATAATGAGTTATATACATTTGTGATAATCGGGGAGCAAACGATTGAAAAAATGTGAAAAATCATGCATGAAAGCTAAAGTAATGCGTTATTAAACTGCATAAACTCCGTTAAACGTATGAAGAAAGAATTATTGGCGAGGTTGAAAACAAAATCGGAAAATTTTTATTTTTTACCGAGTATAAAATATATTTGACTGGAAATGTATTTTAGTTCTTCTAATGAATAGCCGGCTAGCTTCTATGCATACTAGTTTTCCTTGACACGCTGCATAATTTGATTCTCACTTAAAAAGTTTTACAACCTTCTTCAGACAGCAAGCGAGTGGGAGGCACTCCGAAACACACAACTACTCTCACGGAGTAGGCTTCTACAACCATACAGGAATTTTATTTCCTCTTCCTAGAACTAATATTTACCCGTTCCTCAGATATCCAATTTCCGATACACTGAGAATTTACCCACCACTAACAAGCCTCATTTTGCAGTAGACAGAAACAGATGAATTTTATTATCCACTAGTTAATTTCCTTTTCTATAAAGTTAAAGGGGTTTGGAGAATCAACTTAGGGATAGGTAATGTGTACAGTTACATTTTTCTTAACCAATAACTGATAGAATATTTAGATTTGAAAGTAGAAATGTTCACCTTCGAAAGAAGTCGTGAATTTTCAATTATCCAAGAGGAAAACCGCTTGAAATGTGTTCATTTTTGTTTTCTTGCTAATGAATCTCTAAGGAAATACATGGGAAATCAGGGAAACTCAAGAATAATTTACAAAATAATTTTCCAGCTCTTTATAAAATTTGATTTCGCCCAATTTTGAACTTATAATTGCATAGTGAAGAACTAAAAAAAAACTCAATGAGACCTGGACCATAAGTGACCAGACTGAAGCCAATCAATTAACCAATCGGGAGGTGTAGCCATACAAATTAAATTTCAAATAAATTATTGTAAAAATTTGCCTTTGTAATTACGTTACGCATACTGACCCCTCAGTACATTTACGAATCCAGAGAGGCAGGAAATTTGTCGTGTGAAAAATGTAAGGACAAAGGGATTGCATCTTGCGAAGCAAATAAAGCGCCAAAGACGCTTGATAAAGAGTAAATGAGGAAAGAGAAAACAAGGAAATGGATATTATAAGGAAGGTAGGAGATAGACTCGAGAGTGCTATCACGAGGAGCAGAGGAAAATGGAATGGGTGTAACGGTGTTCAAGTGGGGAGACACGCACGACTGTGAGGTGATAGACGTAGGTGAGGGGAAGGGGTTGGCTTGCTTTAGGAGCGCGACGGGAAGGAACTCGACTCGAGGGAGACACACTAACACCAGCCAAAGATTTACGGGCCGACGAAGATGTTTAAAGGAATCGGCAGAACCCATCCTGGCCTAAGGAGCTGGGCCGGCCGTACTTCTCCCGAAGCCCTCCCACGCTCCTCCCAGCGACCTCTTCACTCCTCCCCTTAACTCTTGCTTACGGCCATCCCCCGCTCCATATATCTAACTCCATACCCTCGGCCCCGCCGGCCAGGGAAACACCTCACCTCCCTCCCGGTCCGAGCCTAATCTCCTTCCTCGGGCCGTCCATCCCTTCTGGTCCGTGCTTACCAACCCTTGTATACGATTCTGTTTCCTATTTCCAGACTAATAAAATAGCAATGGAGAAAATCCTCTTCTCATTTCCCAAATAGAATCCGCGTGAAAAAATAAAGAGATTCGCTTTATAATCACGAAGCACCGTGACCGGATCCTATCTTTTAATAGCCTCAATCAAATCAGATAATCGTGAGGTCGAGCAAAGTTCATGTGTCAAATGGAAATATATGTTTACTCCTGCGCTTAAAAGCTTTGCTATTTTTGGATAGCATGGTACCCGCCCGATAAATCTGAGTTCCCCATGTTCCATTACAGATTCTCTTTCTTCCCGAACATTTAATTTTTCAATTTCTGCTACTTTCTTCCCCTCTCTGTTTTCCTCTTAAAATATTTATTTCGACAGGACACTCAAGCTTTATCCTTCACGACTTGACCCCCATTCCGCATCAAGTCCTGAGCGAATTTTCGTCCCGTGCATACGTTAGATGGCGCTTTTTGAACTCCCTCGCAGCATCTCTCTGCCTCGACCTCCCTCCCGCGTCCCCCGCAGCTAGCCCGGATTTTTCGCCCGTCCCACGCGCCCCAAATCTCTTCTGACCCTTCCTCCCTCTCACACCTTTGCCGACTCCCGCAACATGTCACACCCCCTTCCGTCCAGCCAGACCACTTTAAAGCCCCAATGAGCCGTCCCTCGATCGCTTTCCCTACGTGTCGCATCAGCGCCAGTGACATTTTTCACCCCGCAATCCCTTCGGCCATCGATTGGCAACAAATCATTAATCCTTATCACGCCACTTACCGTTCAAGCAGCAACAGCACCTGGATGCAAGAATGACCATTCTCTCCGCGCTAGGGACACTTATCTAACGCAAGTGTCTCTAAAGCATCACATCTCTCTTCTATCGAGTTTTTTCGGCGAAAAAAAAGAGCTAATCAACTTTAAGGTGAAGAAAATATCTCACGTTCCATGGCTTTAGAGATTGAAAAGGAAGATCTTATGTCAAACCACTAACTGCTACTGTTCCTGTTGTAACACCCGCATGTGTAAGCGAGATGTATGGGAACGGTAAATGGCTCCTGATACGTAGTTCAAAGCCGCTTCCATGAATGAGAAACACTACCGGCTATAGTTCAACTCCTGTCAACACCGGCAGACTGCATCAGATATTGTATTTACTGAAGAGTAGAATGAACAGAATACATTATACATGTTCAGCCATGACACGTCTTATCACTTAAGACCCGATAAATTGCCGTGCAATGAAAATTATGGCCTCCCTTCACTGGTCGAAAGCCAGTAAAGTGGCCCTCTCTATGTGCGTCATGTTGCTCAGATAGTGTTGACACATGAGAGAATCTATCCTCTCCAAAAGCTGCATTTACCCTTAATATCTAGTTTGCCGAAAATTGCGGGAGCTTCAAAATGAAAGAATTATTGAGCTGTACAATCCAATTCCCGAAGGCAGTTCAGCCTAAAATGTTATCTGAAAAAATAGACATATTTTCCATAAAATATGGAAAATGTTTTCGTTTATCACTAAAAACTCAAAATAGATAGTCTCCTGAGTCTTATTAGCAACGGTGCATCAATGTCCTTTTCCGACAAGAAATGTTGTGGCTACTTAAAAAGTATGAGAAAATTACTTAATATTTATTGATTCCATGCTATAAATGGCATAAATCTCTTGGGGAGATAACTGGGAAACCATTCTGGACCATGCAATTGCCTCTAAGGTTTAAGTATCTTCTTTTAGATTTAATTATCTTTTAATATTCCTAATGTCTTCCGGTCGATCTCCATAAATGTTTTGCGTTGAATGTGTATAATATTGTTCCGTCATCTCCTAACTCTACCTAACCCGCAACATAGCTTTTATTATCTTCCAGGGCCCCATTTATTCCTCCTTCAGAGTTGTTCAAAACGCACCGTCACTTTTTTACGTAGCGAGCTTTGGTCTCTTAGCAAGTATTTCGATACTCATCTCCATTCTCTCAGATTTTTTTCTCTTCTATTTCTTCCTTTACTTTTGTATTTCCCCCCGGGTTTAAGGTCCTCCTCAAAGGGTTAAGTAGGTGATCTTTGTATGTGTGTCTGCATGTGCTCTTGAATGTCTTTCCACATCCGGCGGCAGCAGAATCCGCCGTCTCCGCCGGTAAAGGCGTTTCCTTCCCGGCCCGTTTCGCCGCTTTCTGTCAGATTTCGGTTCGGTTTATTACACCGACCTACGCGGTCAAGTCGTTTATCAACTGCAGCCACTCTCTCGCAAAATTCTCCCAAGCCATCGGTTCCTTCAGTCAGTTTCCGTTTTTTTTATACATAGTTTGGCGAATGTCCAGGAGTCCGCCAATGCACTTCGATCGATGTTCCCCTTTCTTCCCCGGCCTCTTTTGCCCTAATGCATTCACGTTGTTAATGTGTTAGTGATCAGTATTTGGTTCACTCGTGTGGTGGAAGACCTCTTTGTGTTTCAGCGGAATTCGAGTCACAAGGGGTTCCTATCGCATATTTTATCTTTCTAGCCGACTGAGGATTTTTATTTAGCTGGTGCATTCGTGAAAGTGGGGAAATTGGAGGAATGATCGAAAGCAGTCTCTTTTTCCTTTCAACTGGTGGGCTTGTTCCATCTTATCTTCTTGAAATGTTCTTTCATCTAATTGGTTTTGGAGTTTGACCCCGCGGATGCATTTATACTTTATTCTAAGGCAAAGGCTATTGAAAAGAGTATTCCCGTGTTGTCATTATTGCTTTTGTCCGTTTCAAATAAAGTTTAATTAAACCTACGAGGCCCCACTTTCAAAGGAACTTCATCGTAGAAAATAACAAAAACAGCCAGTAAGAATTTAAGTTAAACGAATGTCTCTATATAAAAAGCCAAAGGACGGCGACGAGGTCTAAATGAATGAAGGCAATAAACATATTTGGCGTGTAGTGGAGTATTAAGGTCAGTAGTGAAGCGTTTTTCTCGCTCGTTTGCCGTTGATAGTCTCTTATGCCCATGCATTGGTGAGATATGCTCAAGACCTCATTTTAGTTCCACATGCCATTGCAACTTGCGATGTAATTAACCACAAAGCAATTAAGTTTCTGTGTTTTCCTGAGGTTCTGATGTCCTACATTTAAAAGTTATTTTTTATCAAAATTTAATGTGCCAAATTTTCTAACTACCTAATGGTTATGACTGCTGATTAAGAAAACCACTATTGCTAATAATTCTTTTATCGCAGCCGTTTCTAATGCATAGTGTTGGTTTCTCGTTTGCGCCTTCTCTCATATTTATAGTGACCAACATAGGGAAATGCTTTTGAGTTAGCCACTGAAATAAAACATTCGTTCAAATTGTGAGGCTGCTCCTGGAACATTTTAAATGGCATTTGTGGTTAACGTAAGTGCTCTTTGGGATTAATCATGAGTTTTATTAGTCTTACCTAGCCCTTTTCAGGATGTGGAACAATTAAGTACTCAGAGAAGTTAATTATGTGGTCTACTTTTGCTAAAAGCCATTTGCCGGTAAATTTCTTCGCGGGGACTCATCACGTAATAACAAAAATTATTTTTGAATCGCGAGTGGTACCGCTATGGATCACGTTAGGAGTTCTCGTAACCCATTCGTTACATCAGCGGCAATGTGAAGTGAGCCCCACGGGAGAAAATCGTCGGTTTTCATTTTTTTTTCAATGCCCGTAGGCCGGGTGTGGGAAGGAATGGGATACTAATGGCTACATTACGTGAACCGATAGTTCCCACCATTTTAAGGGCGATACGAAAACAAATGAATAAGGCAAATACATTGCATCGCGTGAAAAACTGCGGCAATAATGACTCGATTTCTCCGGGGGTATGGAAACGCTAGGCGATGATTTAACGTTGCGCAATCTCATCGCGTATTCGGTTGCATTCAACCGCCGAATGGAGAGAGAATGGGGGACGGAAAGAAACCGCGGCGGGTCAGAGGGTGGAGGGATTGGTTTTGTGGGGGGGAGAGAGGGTGGTGTTGGGGAGGCGGAGGAGAGGCACCATGTGGACCTATCCCTCCGAGGGGTTCGCTCGGGCAGCCAGGCACGGTCGGAGCCTCCGCAATCGCCGTGTGGACCCTTTAACGCAGCAGCTGCCTCTATGCTTTACTGCCTGCAGAGGAGAAATTCACGGAGTCGTGCCGGAATTTTGGTCCTCTCTGCGGTCGCTTCTAATAGAGTCGTAGGGAATTTGCAGATTCTTGTGGCTTCCATTTTGTGGTCAAATATTGGTCTCATTTAGTGACCTGCCTCAAGCTCGTAACCGCGCGAAGAGACGTAGGGGGCGACACAGTTGTGCTTTTTTCTATCTAAAATAGTTTTATTTTCCCCTTAACACTCTCGTAGTTTTGTTTCACTTCTGACGAAAATGTAATACTTTTGCCATGAACCCTTCGTCATTTCAGTAAGAGAATCCGCCCAGCCTGTTCCAATTCCACGGGATGTTTCATCGAGCTTTATTGCTATCCGTAAAATTAAAATCTCTTGAAAAACACTAGTTTTATTGGTAGTGTAAAACGCCTGCTGTCTCTTTTCCTGAATATAAGGTAATTTGGTCCTAAATATTGTACATGTCTCTCTGTCGTTCTTGCCTCTACATATCGAAGAAGCGCTGGCAAAATTTTTCTTAATTGTGCAAAAATTATTTTCATCTAAAGGCACGTGCTAAAAAGCTGATCCATACGAAGAGAAGCTTATCCATAACTATTTCTGCACTTATCATACATTGTTGTGTAGATTTTGGAATGCCGATATTAATCAAATTTATTTCATTGAAAAAGTCCCAAAATTGGTACAAAGGCTTTTAACATTGGATGACAAACGAACGAATAAATTATAAGCATTAACAAAATACAAAAATAATAACAGAAAATGGAATACATACAGAAGAACGTGGACGGGGACGATAAATTAACACGGTAGATGGGGCCAATTTGCTGACATGGTTTGTAAGGAAGGATTTGAAATTGGAGTGTGGCGAGAAGAGGAAAAGGGTCAAATTAATCAAATAAGAGCCCATAAAAGAAATTTGTGCGAAAAGTATGTCATCTGCGTATAATATGCAGGGTAGTCGTACGAATGTTTTATAGATGCTGCATTGTATTTGTGTAATCAATCATTAATTTATCCCCAGCTAAATTTTGAGTACATTAAATTCATGTCATTGAGCTTCGTCGTAATTCATCACATTCGCTTGAAAGCAAGATGTGGAATATGATGTCATGCCCTTTTAACAGTAATGATAATAGCAGACCATGCTAATAGGTGCGCTAAATGTTAAAGTGAGATCACACTATCCAACGGAAAACAATTATCTTTCGCGCATCCAAGTGCTTATGCCAGACGTGGGGTTCAAACCCTCGCACCTTTGAATTGCTAAGATGATACGTTATCATCCCTGCCGGCATGTATTTTGGATTGTTATTTTGTGCCATTATTTATGAATAGGTAGATAATAAAATGTTGTCGGTGACAGTAATTTCAAGCTTTCACTGCGTGCATTTTCTCTGAAAATGGATAGTAATGGCTCTTCTAGGAAAATATCCTTTCAGTGTATTTTCACACACTGCTCTATCACATATTAGCAGCTATAGCGGATGTGCCCGAGCTTATATGCCATTAATGGCCCATTAAATTTCATTTTAAGTGCTAAGTCATCCTCTTAATATTGCTTCCCAATAAAATATTTGCAATGTAAGTATATGTAGTAGTAATAACTCATGTAGGCAAAAATGATTTTTATGTACTTACACACACAGGTCTACCACATAATAGCAGCTTTTGTGTATGTTCCCGAGCTTATTTGTCATTAAAGGCCCATCTAAATTTCATTAAAGAGTTCAGTCATTCTCTTAATTATCATATTGCTTTCCAATAAACTGTTTACAATGTAAGCATCTATTCTTAACTGAGGGTTTTTAGCATTTGCTCGACGATGAGAAACTGGGACGCTAGGCCTCGACAGCTTTCCATCGATGTGGACTTATTCAAATGAACGTTGACAGTGCACCTGCATTTCTGGCGCCGCATCACTTTTGGGCAGTTGACGGCTCACTTGCATTTTTCCGGCAACATCGAAAAGCTTTCTCGTGCCGTCCGTCCAACTGCCGAAAGGCAGCAACCTGCCATTTTTCAACGGAAAAGTAAGTTCTGGTAAGTGGAATGGAGTGGCTCTCGCCCCCAGAAGCTCTCTCTATCGTCGCAATCGGTCCGAGTGAGGCTTTTCGTACCAGGGGTGGATTTTAAAATATTTCTTATGTGATCCTAAGGGCAGTGTGCAGGGGAGTGGTGCATAACTTGAATAAAAAATTGTCCTTTTTTTCCGGAGAAGGCCGTGAATGGTACTTCCTCAGAAGCTTTCATGGGATGGAATAATACTTTGATGAGGAGAACGCGTATATTTCAAACCGTCGGTAAAACTATGGCCGTAATTAAAACGACTTTATGCATATTGTGATGCAGTATTCTGTGAGTAATATTGACGAAATATCCGGAATATTAAGTAGCAACGGAACGGTGGTTAATGCATTGAAGGAATTCATATTCAATCATTTGAAAAAATAATTTTGAAGAGAGAAAGAAATTTGGAGGGAGATAAAAGAAAGCTAAAATTAATTTGCTGTTTTAATACCTTATGGGGATATATATATGCATCAACACAAAAGAAAAGAATAGGTCAAAAACTAATAGAACCCGCAGTATGCGAGGGTTGTGAAGCCAGGGTGATTAATTAAGACCTTAAAAATGAGGTGATAGCAATTGATCGCCTAAGTAGTAGTGACAATAAGAATTACAAAGAGTTACTAACGAGCAGATTCTGAATTGTATCACACCATCTGCTCGGGTAGTGTTAAAGATTATGAAAAAATAAGAAATTATTATATTTTTTAATTGGTTTGATCAATAGTCAAGAATCACAGAATGTCTGAAAGCGGCAATTGAGTAAATTTGCAGTAGGGAACAAGCTCGGTCGGATCTGAGGCATTCATGAAGTATGGAAGGTTGAGGATAGCGATGAGATCATAGGAATAGGGTTAGAAACAGCCTCGGACAGGATGGAGAGGTTTGGATAAATGCATTGCTCAGGTAGAAACCAACTGTGCAGTGATGTGTGCACTGTATTGCATAGATTCTAAGAGTCATGAAGTACAGATTCATATGTATTGAACACTTTAAGGGAACATTTCCATTGTTTTACAATTGAAAGGTTTCAATCAACACGTAATTTTTTGCTGACTTATCCACATTCGAATAAACGTCAAGGCAATGGGTTGTTATTTCGATCTTACTACTGACATCTACCATAGATAGGTAGTTGTTGAGTTAGGCTTTACGTCCTCCAACTTCCGAAGTCATGTCGCACCAAATTCTGTGCATCGATGTATTTGAATATGTACATATTTAAGTAGTTATTCCAGGATTTCCTGCTCGTATGTTCTCAATGCTGAGATGACAGTTTCGTCGGTGTTTTAGCCAACTTTTTTGCTGAACTGAGGAAGGTGGCCGCAATTTCGACAGAATTGTCGTGCCAGCGTTATGGACCAACGTGGAGGAAAGCCTGGAAGACATATATCTTCAACGCCCCTCCATAATTCTAAAGGCCTCAACTCTCATATCAAGAGGCATATGCTCGAGAAGAGATTCAAATATTTGACCTTTCATTTGATACACTGCTACCCGCCCATCTGGTCAGCATGTTCGGTATCTCCCGATTTTTCGGAAGTTATCACCAACCATGATTAATGCGAAGCGGATATCTAAGGCATTCAATCCATCTCGGATGATATTAACCGAAAATAATTGGTTTTATAATTTCACTCTCCCGTACTCATGATGTATATTTGGCCTGCAGAACCTTGATTCTTTCCAATGAAATAAAATAAGTTGAAATTTTCTTGGCCTCACCGCGTCTTTTCATGGAAAGGAGCACTCCTTTGATAATATTTTTTCAATAAATTAGCCACGAAATATACTTTCTCGGGAGAAAAGCGCTCTCCTCCTCCACTTTATGCAAGGAATCCTTGTCTCGAGGAGGAGGATAATTATCCGCGGTGCCGCCAATTTCCGGCAGCGCCTGAAGAAGAAACCTCTCTCACACTCCGTCTCATTTTTGCTAGAGAGAGCGAGCTGCTACTGCTACCCCTCCCTCATCACCCCCCGCCTTGCTGCCTCCCCCCTCTTGAGGAGGAATCTCCACCCCGTCAAGATTCAAAGCGTCTTCAAAAGCCTTCGGGTGGAGAGGGTGATGGGAGATAGGAACGGGGCGGGGGGGGGGTAAAAGGGGTGTCGGCAAACCCCCTCCCCTACTTCCCGTCTGTCGCTTTGCATTTTTTTCTCCGAGTAACCCCGCGATGCTCATTTTTTCTCAAGAGAGTTTGAAAGAGAGGGGTCCTTCGCGGCGCTTACGGAAGCCCATTCCCCCCCACCCTCCTCCTTCACTTCCCTACCTCTCGCCTCCACCCCTATCCCCGCCAGCCCATCACATCTACCCTCTCGCCCCACGCGAGCCAGTCGTTCCCCTTCATCTGCCGGCGCGGACGCATCTCACGCTCCCTTCGGAATTCTCTCTTTTTTTTCTTCCGCCACACTTCAATTGTTTATTTTTTTATTTCCGTGTCCTGTGAGCGAGACGCAGCGCGTGACTTCTTCCGCCCCCTCACTCCTCCCCCGCCCAGCTCTCCCCTCCTCCCCTTTCCGATTTCCCCCTCCGCCCCCCCGCTTTTCTTGCCTTTCCACCTCCACGAATATCCATCTGCCCCGAGCAGATTTGGGCAGTCGCACGCTGCCAACAGCTGCAGAGTTTCTTTCTTCAGTAGCACTGTCTTTTGAGTGTGGCTTTTTTATGTTTTGAAGGAAGGAGTTAGCATCATTGCTTATTAACGAGACCAACCCTAGATGATTCTTCAAAAACAACTTCTATGATTATTCTGAGACTATCTTGTAACGCCTTGGTGTTTTCTTTTGGTAGCGCTTTATTTTCAGTTTCCCAGTACACCTTCTATCTCCTCTCTCTCTCCTCTGCAAGAATCCCTTCTCCAAACTTCAACAATTCCCTCACAACCAACAAATACCATACAAAATAAACATATTAAACATTAAAACACGAAATAAGAAATAAGAGAAAACACACAAAATAAACAATAAACTATTAAACATAAAAACACACAAAACAAACAACTCAAGGAGCGCGGCGTTACAATTTAATCGCTTCTTTCAAGTTTGCAGAATCCCTGACTTAGCTGCAAATATTTTCTTCATCTGGTATACGACTATGCTTCCTTTGGGTCTCTTCATTTTTTATTCCTTAGTTCAGTTGGATTATTCATTTGTGATTCATGGCCGGATGGCGATGGACGACTCGGCTATAGAAACGTCGACAGCAATGGAGATTTTGACCCGGTAGGAAAGCCGAATAACCTTCAATATTATTTTGATTATGCTTGCATCAGAACATCTTAGCCTCTTTGCTCGGTCTCATTCATTCGCGGAGTTGATGATTCAGCAGCAAGTATGTTATAATATGCCACAACTATACGGATTGTTTTTAGGTGCTAGGTTTCACTCTTAGGGTAATGTAAATTTGCTTTGAATTTCATAAATGTGAGGCATGCACAGTTTTTCATTCATGTCGTTAAATTTTTTCTAAACTTTATAATTTGAATTGGAATAAACTTAATGATCACGAAAATTCAGGGAGCAGATAAACAAACACCAGTTCATTATCAAATTATGATAGTGAATCGTCACAATTCATGTTCCTTTCGACTCACAAATCGAAAGTCTTTTCATCATGAAGAAGTTAATATCGCGACTTTAGGTCAGTGACGGCAGCGAGAACATGGAAATTGCAATATGGCTAATTTTCGTTCAGTTCCCTCAACGAATCCCAAATCATGATTGCGAGTCACCTTTCAACTTCATTGCAAATTTTAATTTTCTTAGAAAATAGACTGGCTCCGTGGTATCCCCTGGTTTTATCAGTCGAGTGATTTTTCTCATGATCTCGTTTTGTAGACTCTTCGGTGGAAAAGATGATTTCAGCTAATTAAACCTTATTTTCTTCAGCTTCACATTTGCGACACCCGATCACAGCCTGGTTAATCATAGTTTAATTATGCCTCGTTACCGTTGACCTCAAGGTGACGTAGCTTTCTCGTTAACTTTAAGATAACTGAGAGTTTGGTGTTTGTAAATTACTTCAGACTCCCGGTACGTTGAAATGCATTATTCAAAGCATAATGTAATACATAGAGGTTGAACTGCGAGAAAATATTTAAAGGAATATTTTGAAACCCGGACTAAGGGAAGGACGCGAGAAAATGATGTTGAAGATGAAACAATACCGATATAAGCTGATAGGAATAAAAGGATCTACGAATTGTTGTCTTGGGGCAGCGAGAAAGTACCAAATAATCATTCATAAGAGTACTTAACTCTCCTGACCATGGAAATCAGCTTGGCAGCCCGCCGGCCGGATAATCTTAAGATTTAACCCTCGTGCCAAAATACTAATATTTCTTACAATTATGTCCAATTTTTAAACATGAGATAGGTCCTTAATAGTTGGGAGCATCTAAAAATCTTTTCCTACTAATGGTTACCACCTATAATGTCCTACTACTTAACATTTGTCAATGCTTATTGTATTTTATGTTTCTATGCATACTATATCTATCTTTACCGAATTCTCAAATGATAACATTCTATTCTACAGCTACTATATGTGTCGCTGTATTTTTGACGGAGCAGATTTTAAGATTATTTGCCACTTTAGCATTCAACTTTTGTGTTAGAGGTGACAAATTTTGTGAATACTTGAACCTCTGCCGCAATTCCGTCAGCGTCTGGCTCTTCCTCGTGCGTCTGCCACCTGGAGAACATTTTCGACCCCTGCTTCGAATCCATTTGTCTGGCTGGCGACGCACTCAACCCACTTTCGGTATGAATGATGACTCGACAAAAACATGTATCTGCGAAAATATTTCAACCCTCGCGGAGTCGGGCGACGCGAGAGTTAACCACATACATTGAGGTCACCAAAATGTCGCTGCAGACGACAGACTTCTTCTTCGACGACTTGCTTCTTATGCTCTCCATCAAGTGCCTTTTTTTTAAACAAACGTATCTTAAATAGAAAAATAAGGTTAGTCCGTCCTTAAGGAGGCATTTCTCTTGTATGCCAATCAGAATGTTTGGACAGAAATTTTTACTCCTTTGGTGCATTCGGATTGTCGTTTAGAGTACCTACGTAAATGCAAGACGGAGAAAAAGGAGTGTTTATAATTCAAGATGTAGCATTTTCTTTGATAATCAGTGCGTACAGTGGAATAGATTTACATAGATCATTGGCGTGTGTACTGAAAAAGCCCTGGTGTTTATTTTTTCAATCATCATTGTTGCCATAATGCATTAAGGCACTTACGCCAAATGTGTGAATATTTTTTTCAGGAGCGATTGCTTGGAGTATTAATAAATGGAGACTTAATTTTCTTTCGATTATTTTTTCCTCTTCCATTGTTACTCCATCCATCAGCAAACTATTTAACAATAATCTACAAACTTCGTTCTTTTTAGTTCTTAATTTGTATGAAAATTTATATGGCTTTTAATCGAGAGCTGTTACTTTACCCATGGATTTAATCACGGTAGTTTATATTTAAGTTATTAATTTATATCTATTGCAATCAAATATGCCTACAGCACAGATGAGGATTAGCAATGTAAACGTTCAAATAGGGTTTTGAATAAGTTTTAATAAAAAAAGGCCCGGAAACTTTTTATATTTCGGCCTCATTTATAATTTATGGAATAACTTATCACAGTTTTGACTATTTCTTGTTCATTATTAAACGTTTGAATATTAGGTTGGTCTTTTTTGCTTTTTATTTAAATGGAAATCTTTAGTTTGCCTGACTCTAGGACCTCTCCCTTAAATGAAAGATGGCAGTAAACATTTACGGGCGCGTCAAAGTAGTTCAGAGTTTAATGGCAAATAAAACCGTTGGATATTACAAAAATTTAATTACTGCCACATTTATGAGGGATCCTTAGATTCTTTCCCCTGTATAATTTAGGAAATTATGATCGCCTTCAATTCTCGGTTATTAGATTTGTGCTTCGACGATGGGTCCTGAAGAATATCACCGTAGAACCATTCCACCTTAACAGCCAACCAGCCCATCCGATTTAGTCTTTCTCTTGGATGAAAGGAAGCGGGCAATATAAATTTTTACACCCCATTTACATACTGATCGTTTCAAATTTCAGAATGATAGCTGCCCTATCCCCGGAACAGCTACTGATTCCGGTTTATTGAACCTCGCGTATGACTGATATATCCATCAAGTTTTTTTTTAACAAATAATTTTTTATTACTCTTGCGCGAAACTTCCCGATTTACAAATGGTAGGGATTCCAATCGTGTGATTTATTGAGATTTTTTTGCGCTCGTGATGTGGCATCAGTTGCTTCATTTCTCTGGGGTATCAATGTTGTGTGACTCTGTATTCCGTTCCAGTGAAATTTTCCGCTCTGCTGGTTGTATCAACGACCTTTCGCTAACTAGATTCCAACGGTCTCGTTAGTGAAGGTACTTTGTTCCGCGAACAGTTTAGAAAAAAGTTACCGGTTCGTTGATCACGGCGGATGTTACTAGTCCAATAATTCATTCGTTTTATATCACCCAATTACGGCTTATGTATTGCATAGCGTTAGCAGAAGAGGGAAGGTTTCATAAAAACGTTATTAATTATTACGGTTCTTTATACTCTTCGAAATCGCCGCTATTCATTTCCTGTGGAATAACCCTACGCTCAGTCGCCTACATTACCAGTTGTGGCAGAGAATGTAGAAAAACTTTTTGTTGCATGTGCGTTTCGTAATGCATTTTTCTTTCTTTCCGATGTATGATCCATTAACTTTCCTGTCCTTTCTTTATATATTATATTTTCTTCTGATCTCAGAAGTTTTTGTATTTTAATGGTACTTGTGTCCGAAAAATCATTACTTAAGTCGTCGATTACGAAACAAGTATCCAAAAGGCGATACAATGAAGCGTTTGAATACCAAGAGATCGGATAGTGGAAAATTATATAGTGAAACGATATTTTCAACGAAACATTTTTATAAAGATGTTTTGTGTCTACTGGAGGTTAAACTATGACTCAAAATTTCTGTCTTTCCTGCTTTGATATTCTCATTTTGCAGTTTTGTAATCAAACAAAAGTAAATTTGATGGTGTTTATTTTTCGGGCATATTTTCAAGATGATATGTTCAGCATATTGCCTGGTTATGTCCACCCTCCAAATCTAATACAATCCTTTTCTTTCATTATTTTCTAGTCCCACACCCTGTCTGATCTGGGCAGATCCGATTTCATCCCTCATCCTCGTGGTAAAAATCCCCTAGCGGCCCGACGCGGCAAGGATTTTCAACAACGTCGGTCCGTCACTCCGCGGGAGAGAGCGGGAGGCTGGCTGCTGCCGCTCGGCGTTGACGTCATCCCCAGCTGCCCACGTGACACAAATCGTCCCGAGGCGATCGCAATTGGCGGTGGCGGCGGCAGGCGCTGTCGAGGCGGTGCGTGAAGAGGCGCGGCAGTTCACCACCACGCCGTCCGTGACACGGCTCCCGTACCCCCATAATGCGGTGGTGCGGTGCTCGGGGAGTGGGCAAGTGAGTGAGTGCTCCAGTGTTTACGCGCCTTCCCCTCCCTCTCGTTCCCGCACTCGACCATTTTCCCCGCCATTTGGGTAGACGACGCCACCTACTCGGCAACCGTGGGTACCTACCTAACTTCCCGCCGTTGAATTTTGTGCTCCAATATCTGGCGAACTAGCGCGAACCCCATTGTTGTCGTCAACCTGTGCGCCTGCCGCTTGGTAATTGTTTCGAATTTGGTTCATTTCTCTCGCGCGTCGAATGCAGTGGAATGGCGCTTCATCACCGTATTCTGTGATCTATTCTAGTATCAGAGCTTCAGAAATCTTCTCCTCCTCTGTGATTAATCCTCGCTACCCATTTCCCTCCCCTTTTTCAAAAGCGTGTTTATGAATGCATTATGATCGGTGGCTGATTATGTCAAAGCCGTGACACATACTCGCATTTAGACCTTTAGAATAAACCTCCACCAATATTTAGACTTATGTCAGGGTTTCATTCAAATCATACAAGTCTTCCACATTTACTACATATCTTAGGGCTTAAGAAATGAACGAACCAATGCATGTCGAAGGTAGGGATGGAGAGGGTTAGGGTATGTTTTGCTTCACCTTTATCCTTCTCGATATATCGGACGTTATTCTCCTTATAGGGTGTATTACTCCAGTAATATATTAACTCGCTTCCAGAAGAGGATTAGTAATATAGATACATGAAGAGTGGATTTTTCAAAGCCAAGTACGATGAAAAATAAGAAAAAGCAAGATTGACGGGCTAAACCCGCACTCGGGAGAGAAGATGTGAATTTAAGTGTGTGCTTCATTGTGTTTGTGTTAGTGCTTTTTATATGTGATCTCCCATTGCTGGAGATATATGTGTTTAGTTTGAAACAAAATAAATCGAATTCGTCTGCGAAAGGCTGTCGGTTGGTTGTCTAACGACTCGCTGCTCAAGTGACCGTATCAAGTGCATTCTCGTTCTCTCGTGTGTGCTGTGTTGCGTGTGTGGTTTTGTTATGCCCCCTTCTGTCGGAGCTTGTTAGTAGGAAAAAATATGGCTGCCGGGGATACTCACCGCTTCCTTGCGGCTCTGTTCGCCGTGGTGACGGTGGCGCTGATTCTGCAAGGAAGCTGCAGAGCGCTGGAGCTAGGTGAGTCACATATACCTCTTTATATCTTCTTTCCTTGCCTGCCGAGTGATGGTGTTTTTAAAATGGTTAATTTTGATCACGTTGATGATTGGTTTAAAAATACAGTTACTTTTATGTTATTTGGTGACGCCTTTTTTTATATATTTAACTGTTGAATGGTTTTATGGTGAGGATTACCACCCGCGTCAGTAGCTACTGTAGTATTTCGTATTCAGTGTGTCCGGTGACTATGCAAAATACCTTTATTTTCGATTCTCTTAGGCGCAAAAATGTTATCTTGCTCTTCACACGTAATATAAGAAAGCCATGACTGTCTAATAGTCATGTTAGGAGCAGTGTTTTCGTCCTTTGCGCATCTGAATTCCTATAAAAAGCCGTCACAATTTAGACGTTATGCCTGAATTCTCAGTAACACCTTATTCATGAATTATAACTCCTAAACTTAAAAATAGCATGATTGGTGGACGTCGGCACATGGCCCCATCTATTATGTACTACTCTAACAAGGGTGCCCTTTAAATGTTAGCCTTTATCGACATTTACAATTTTTAAATTTTCGTCACATTACCGGGAATTTAGTATTTTAGAACGTTTCAACATCTCGATTTTCACGTTTTTGTGCAATGTTACTTCACTGCTCACATAAATAAACTGCAATTTCTGATATGATTCAACGCTTAATTGTAAAGTCATTTAATGAGCGCGCTCATGTATTACCTCATCCATGGTTAGAGTCACATCCGCTGTTCCACAAAGAAGTGTGATCGGCCCTCTTTTCTTCATTATTTCTATAAATTTGACCTAAATTCTCAGTTAGCAGTAAACTAAGATTGTTTGGAGACGATACGGTCATCAACCACGATGTTAGGAGTATACGAACTCAGAAAGTCTATGGACCTAAACAACATTCATTCGTGTTGCCAGGAAAGGGGGCTAGAACTGAATCTTAGTAAATACACCACAGTACACTTTTGCGGAAGTTGTCACACCAACGCCAAATCTATGCTGTGGGTGGTGTACACTGGGCTGAACACAATGTATTCAGATTAAGCCAAATACATCGGAATTACTTTAACTTCAAATACATCGCGACATATTCACGTACGAAACATATGCGAGACAGCATTGAAGAAACTAGCATTTATCAAGCGTAAAATAGGAAGGTCCTAGGATGAAAATATAAAAGAGATGTGCTACTTTGCTCTGGTTAGGCCAAATTTCCAATACTCCTTGAACTGTTGGGACGCGGACAAAGAAAGATTATATCAAAATATAAACCGAATACAAAGGAAAGCTGCGCGCTTCGACAAAAACTGCTACCACCGAACGTATAGTGTTTCATTGTTTGTCGAGAGATTAGTTTGTGAGCCGCTAGAGGCTCAGAGGCTACACGCTAGGCTTAGTTTGCTTGGTAATTTCAGAACGGTATTTTTTGTCGAACAGATAAGTATAAAAATTTGTTAGTTTCCCGCAAAATAAGTGACCATGGTGAAAACTGAGCCCCACTTAAAACACTCCTCTCGCAGCGAAGTGTGTAGGTTTAGACCTTAATTTAATGATGAAGAATTTTGGATTGAAATCGATAGGATTTATCCGATAGATGTTTCATCATCAGCATACCAACCTAACTGCTGATCTTTTATTGGCTTGTCAACTGTAGTTCAATATGTCATCGCTCGTTTTGTGATTTTTTTATTGTGTTCACCTATCATAAATTTGAAAAAAAATGTCGCATATTTTCTTAATAATTATATCTGTCGTAGTTTGGTTTATTCATTATGTGACTCTCATTTTAACCATTGTTGTAACTCTCAAATTGATAATGGTTTCATTATGAACGTCTTAATATAAATTTTACTAATTTGTTACGGAAATGCATAAAATGGATATTAAATAAAAAGTAAAATTAGTTTTTAGTCTTTTTTATTTTTCAACTTTTAACGGCTAACCGCTAAATCTTTGTAAGGTCAAAAGCTCGTATTATGATAGATATTTAGTGAGAAGCGATATATTCCTATGATTTCCTTTGAGTTCTATGAAGTTAAAAATTGCTAAAGGCGTAGAAAAAGTCTATATGATTGTAGTTTTGACTAAGGCTTGCACTCCCAGCCACTAATATAATTACAAATACCTAATATGTGGCATCAATTTTGACCCTGGAAATTTCGCGAGTTAAAATTCCCGAGCGTCGCGCTAGGAGACATTTTCAGGTGCTATTTTGAATATAAATATACATAATATATAATATATAATAAATACATAATACATAATATATAATAAATATACATACATAATAAATATACATAAGCATCATAAATTGATTTATTAGGCATATATCATAGTTACAAGTTCGAATTGATTTATAAACTTGAATTATCTATTTTATATTGTATTGGGGTAAAGGTATCAATTACAAGTGAGGATACCTTTTGCACGCTTTACTTCCCAAGCAGCTATTTACGTGTCATTGAATTTGATGAAGAATTTCACAAATATAATGAGAGAGATGTAATATTATATTATTTTACCAATCGCTCCAGACATCATGAACCATAATACTTAGTATCTGCTTACTATTTCCTAACATTCAAAAGAAAAAGAAAAATTATGATGAAAAAATTTAAATCGTCCTGTTCCACTATGTTTAATTTTATCTCTAGATGGATGCAATGCCTATGAGAAACGCCGTTGGAATGAGATTTATACTTTTGATGGCGTCATAGCGAAATAAAACAATAAACAGCGTATATTTTTCATTAGATTCTACAATTGTCTTGTGTCACAATTTCAACGCTCAAATAAGCTCGCTGTTCATTCATTCCATTTCAAGCAAATTACTTTTTTGTTTCCCAGAACCTATTCGACCTCATAGTAGTGGCATTTTTAAAAATAAAAATTGTGACTTGTTATGTTAAATTTGAAATTGCCCGGTATGAGAATTGGGAACCCCTGAACACGTTAGCCACAGAGGTTCTTAAAAATTATATTATGATACTTAGAAATTATGTTACATTATAATAATAAATTGTTCTAACTATAATTGTCTACCTACCCGTCCCATGAATTTGCCTAATTGAATAATAATTCATATACAGAGTGATTCAAAAGTCTTGTTATGACTACGGAAAATCAGAACTTTTTTATTATTCAACATAGATACATGAAACAAAGATGAAAATGTTACTGAATACATCAAGTTTTATTTGTTATCCCTACAAATGTTCATTGTGACCTCCATTTGAAGCACGGCCTACATCTGAACTGCATATGATGTATTCAGTAACATTGTCATATTTGTTTCATGTATATATGTTAAAAAATAAAAAAAATTCTGATTTTCTGTAATCATAACAAGACTTATGAATCATTCTGTAAATTTAGGAAATGGTCCTTGAAGGGAAAAAGATCAATCACTAGTGGGAGAACATTCTTCAAGCGGAGCATAGGATAAGTAGGTAACAATAGATTCCTCGGAATGAATGCTGCGGAGAATGGAGAGAGCTTAGGGTTTCTAAGTGGGTGGGGGGTAGATCACCAATTTCTACGAGATCTGTTTGTGGTGGGTAATTCTGAGTTCTGTTTCAGAGCCCTGAGATTCTCGGTTTTGATGTTCCCGATTCAAATTAGACACAGTAGGAAGGGTATCTAGGATGCGGTACGATTGAGACACACGCGCGGTAAATTTTTGAACACGGGAAAGGGGCTCATACAGCAACTCAAGTTTAATCGCGCCTCATATTGAGCGAGGGATGGTGCGAACGGTCCCGACCCACAATCTGGGAGTCACATCGAGAAATTGTGTGAGGCTCTCACGGGTAAGAAACGATGAAAGCATTCCGTGAAGGTTAAATAACACACTATGAAGTAATCATGATTAATAACTTGTACTCACCACATTATTTTAAATTTCAATATGAAAGATGATGATGGAGTATGGTGCTTTATTTTTCTTGCTACAAGATTTGGACATATTGCAGCTGGCTATAAATAAGTGCCTGCATGATTCCAAGATACTTTTTTAACGTTTAAAAATCCGCAAAAATGGTTGGGGATATCGCTAGGTGGAAAAATTCCTACAGCCATTCATTAGGTTTCCGGCAGAAGGTGTGTGAACCTAATCGTCGTCTCTACATCAGTGCATTTTGGGTACAATTCAGATCCCAATTTATCAACTGTCACTAATCATCGATAAAATTTTGCTTAGTTAGTACTCTTAAAATCGGTTTAAACGAATCGCTAAAGGCTGAGTCCTACTCCATGACTGTACACGGTTTGGGTAACGAAACTTAAATGCTATGTAATGATGACCATTTAGGACAATTGGTGTTCAGTTTAGCGTTGTAATTGTGTTGGATTTTCTTCATAGAGCTATTCGAAACCTTTCCACTTGACGGGGTAGAGCCTCGAGATTGTTTATATTTTGGTAGCTACAATTTGCATTAAAACCTTTAACATTTAAAAATATTCAATAAATATCTTTTCATTCCAAGATATGAATTGATGTTTTATAATATAATTATTAAGTCGATTTATATTTGAAATGGGCCTTAGGTGGGTCAAAATTTGTGCCTACCCTCTTCGCTGCACGCTGAATGAATATTAAGAACAAAATCAATTGAAACACTCAAAAGATTGCTCGGTTCATCTAAAATATATGTAATAAAAGTACCTACATAGAATAGAATTTTTATTGTCATGCGTGATTCACCTTTTCAACTTTCCTATCGTTATCACAGTAAATCTATATTTCAAAAATCTTACGATAGTATGTGGAAGAATATAGCATTCAGATGTGGCTGGATGAAATGACTCATTGGGCACGTCTGTGCGTGCTTTCGGTTGATTATTCACATTTGCGTCCTTCGGTGTCAATGGCGTGAGGTCAATCAGAGATTGGGTGACGTTCGGTCGAAAATGGCGGAAGTCATTAAGTGACTCGGTGCTGGGGTGCACATTTTTTCGAACGAACGCGACCCTTACCAGCCCAGACAAAGAAATGTTTACCTATTCGGGCTCTCCCGGGAAATTGAGTACTGAAGTTCTCCTATTGAGGTGTCTGTCCCTATTAAACTAGAGCTGAATATTGATTAATCTTGCTTCACAATATCCAGTTTAATTGAAAATATCTGACAAGTTTCATATGTCTAGTTGAAGCATTTTTGGCATGCAATACTATGTGTTGTATCTGGACTGCATTTTACCTATTCCTGGAATTATGTTGGGTGGATTCCATTCATATATTATTCTATTGCTCTGCTCCCTTCCTTCAAGTATTGCATTTACAAATATTGAAGTGAGAAAGAAATTTTTGGAGTGTTCAATTTTGAATTTGCTTTTCTGATAAGAGTTGGAAATTAAAAGTGGCATATTCATTGCGAGTCACACTTTCAACTTTAAGCATCTATTTAACAAAACCAGATTAATTCGGCAGAGATTTTCTTTTCTCTGAAGACAAATGATTGATTAGGCACGGCGCACTTTTGTTGCTATGTAGCTAATTACAGCGTATGCTCTTAATAAAAATAAATTTGTATCTTTATGATGCAGCTAGTGCAAATATAAATAGTTAGGTAACAATGTGTATATAAAAATAATGTGTGGGATTTTAGGAATGGCTCGGTGTAGTCTTTGATTCCTCCGAAGACAGTGAAGATGCAGACGCTGGAAGCGGAGTCCAGGTTAAGAGCCCGCATAAACAACAAATTAACGGCGCACAACAGCAGCGGCAACATGCGCTTTCTAGTGGAAAGAAGGTTCTCTTTATCTCTTCTCCCCCCAACCCCCAGCCTCCCTCCGAATATTCCCGAATTCAACGAAATTTTAACCGGCTCCTAAAACGTCCGAAGAACTACTTTAAGTATTCATAATCAAAGCTATGAAATCGCAAAACCCCATCCCCGATGCTTCTTGCATGCGCAGATGACGGTGTGCCAAATACACGATTTGGCACTAACCGTTGAGGCGGACGTGCTTTGAGCAGACTTTTCGCCCGCCCGACGATTCAAGTCCCGGACGGCCATTAAGGGTCATGAAATAAATAGAAACTACCGCCGCTTCCCCCAGATCCTCGGCGGCCACTTCCAAAGCTCAGGTTTTACTTCGGGAATTATTAAAGCGGACTGTGAAACCCTATTTCGCCCTTGATGGGGTAGCTTCGTTGTGTAGCTAGGCATTCATGAGAGAGAGGGCATTTAAATACTGAGCGGATTGTAGCGAAAATGAACGTGGACATCGAACGGTCCAAATTTATCGTTCCTTTTTCCAAAAAAGCTGGTTTTTTTATGCCCCTAAACCTTTCCTCCATTCCCTATGTTTTTTCTTCGCTTAAAAAATATTTAAAGCGCAACACAATTTAAAAACTCAACTCTGCGTGAAGATGTGAATAGTAACGGTACCGAAGTCGTGTCTTTTGGGTTTGTTTATATGTGTGCCAGAACTAACCATATTATATTGTACTAAATTCTAATAAAAACACTGATTTAGTTTGGTACACTGTGTAACGAGCGACTGACTCAATTCAACAAATCTTCACGTCATGGCCTTTCTGCCATAGCAATTCACTACTTTCATTTCTTATCGATCCCAGCCAAAAAAACAATACTTACAGATAAAAATTATTTGAAAAGACGGAATGTTTAAAAATGAGTTAATAATATGTTCTCTCCGCGCTGATACCGAATTATCCAAGTATTAGCTCTCTGGTTTATCGCTGTAGCCTCCCATTGCAGAGCCACAACTCCTTGTTTTTTATCACTTAATTTCACGTATGATGTGGAATATGATAGGCTTAAGTAAATAGATTAATGAGATTCATAATGATTATGGTTCATATAAAAATTCAAAGCAAATAATGTCTTGCTTCCTGTGGTCAATTTTTTTTCCATATTTAAATGGAAAACGTTGCATGAAAATGCGAGAAATTTCAAAACAAAATCGCTAAGTGCAACCGAAAATTTTATGTATTTCATTCATTGCCCGGAAGTATTTCCACCTTTATCTACCGAAAAGTAGTTTTACGTTGCTAATAATTAAATGCATGTACTAAAAGTAGAGGATATTTATAAATGGAAAAATGATAAGTAGTAAGCAGTACGTTGGTAGTGTTTCTTATCGTTATTTATCTCTTTGAGGTTACTTGTTCTTCGCTTAAGTAATATTGATTTCGATAGGGAAGTTTTACTCTCATTTTTTTAGAATATTTACATTGCATTTAACTGACATCGCGTAATTTTGAATTTACGAAGAAAAACAAATCATTTTGTTAAGGTATCTTACATTAAGAATAATGGTCAACTGAAAGGTATTTCAGCTGTATAAGAAAGTCTAAAAGATTGAAATAATTAAAATACTTGCACCATGGAATCTACTTTTCTGCTTTTGTGCTTTGAGTTAATTGCAATTACAATTAATCGCAGATCACATGTAAATTATCAATTCGTCATGTTGAAACCGAGGTAAAATATATCCTGATTGTTTTATACTTTTTCAGACTTCCTAGAAATATGTGGCATCCATAACTGGGATCAATATCACTTTTACATACTTATCTAGAATTTTCAGAAAAGAACTAGCATTTCCGGATATAGGTTAATCCTGATTGGTTTATTAACCAGTCCCATCTTTAATGCAAACATAGAGCTTTTGCTTTCCATTAATGTGTCTCTATATTCACCTCAATCAATCCTTTAACACACATGATATTTCTTATAAATTTTCCGTGAAGGTAGTGCATGATTTTATGACATGACGATGTACTCTTCGAGTATAATTTCTAATATATATATTTATATATCGTAAATGTCGCTGACCATGGAAAGTTTGACTTTCTTCTTGTTAAAATAATTATAATCATGATAATGAAATGATATTAGAAATGTTCCTTTACGTTGCTTGTGGCCACTTCTCTCTGACTACATTATTCATGCATAATGTTTGGTGAGTTTGTGCATGTTGAGTTCATATCACACCCTTGACCAGGATGAGACTTGATCCCGAAGCCTTCTGCTTTGTAGATAGCCACGTTACGTACTCTAAAGCTAATCCAACCGGTTAATGATTGATGAATATAGAGTATACATTTCGTTGAAAATCAAATATTTTAGGTAACTCTAATTAATGATTTGTATCACTATCTCTATATTTGCTATCCTGCTGGTCCATTGGTTCTAGACCCTACATTAAAAGAATCTATGCTCATGAAGTTTTTTCGCGGTGAATGTGTTGCCTAGTTTTAGTAATGTGATTTTTATCACTTTTTTGGATTTCGAAATCCATCGACCTGTATTTAATTAAAAAATAAACATTATGAGATAAAAGCATCAGTTATACTCTTCTTTGCTTAAAAAAGCAAACGCTTTTAATGGCATTTCATATGTTTGAACGCACAGGGGATAACCTGGCGATATGATTACTAGATCTCCGTTCGAGCGGAAGCCCCGCTGATTTGCCTTATTTCCCACAAATATTTGCTTTATCTGACTGGCCTTTAAATTTCCTGGTCTTCGTTGTTTTAACTCATTGGTTAAAATAATATTGGGTGGATAACTCTTTCCTTTGGTATTGGATTGGTCGGATGGGGCAAGGGAAGTATGAAAATTAGGTATATCATCAAATGATTATAAGTTTAACACCAGGAGTTATGTTCTTAAAAGCCTTCGCTAAGCAAGCAGCACTCGGAAATCCACCATCGTCCATTTGAATTCATATATGGCCAACATAAATGAGAACTTCTTCGAAAAAGTCCTTGTTATAAAAGTCAATTTTTTAATGTTCTATAGATATTTTGAATGTATTTATTTAAACGTAATTCGATGCGACTTCATTTCATTTCAAGATATTTACATTCCAATCTTATTTTTTCTCTCCTTATTTCTATTCTTATTTTATTTTCTCTTCTATTACTTCCACTCACATGGAAAACCTTGCTTCATTGCAATTACGTAGTATAACTCCCCTGAAATGAGGATTAAGATATCCTAGTTTAGATTCTTGTTGCAAGTTAAAATTATTTACAATAATCCACTTTCGCTTTTTGCATTGTCATTTCCAGTATATTCGGTCACTATTTTTTTCTAATTCACGGCGTTCGTCGGTTTAGTTAGACTACATTTCAGTTCACTTATATGACAGCCGAGGCTTTTAAGAAGTATTGTAGTAATGGATGCCACCTGTGGTATAAGTATTTAGTGACTTAGCTTTTACGCATATCCATCCTATCTGATTAATGTGCTTGAAGTATAAATTAGCGAATTTCAACTGTTTTGCTCATTATACCTATTCAATACCATGGCGCCGTCAGCACTTAATATCATCTGGGAGGAGACTATTTGTCGTGAGAGAATATTTACATAGGCTAAATTGATATCAATTGTAAGCTGTAATACTTGTTTACAAATGCTATTTTGCTTATCCAATCCATCTATGAGTGATTGATTGACACTAGACTCGTAGAAAAATATATATATTTTTTAAATTTTCGACGAACTTTTTATCATTCATCTCCAAAGAACGTTTCTCATTTCTCATCCAACAAATTGCCACTTGGTGATGACCATTTTCTCTGTGATCTGTTTTCTTTATTCCATTCGTAATGGAAATCATTTTAATGTTTAAGGAAAACGCTTTTTGCTCGGAACGGGAATTTTATCAATTAATATTGCATTCTTAAGGTGCTGTTTCTCAAAATTTTGCATTTAGCCGATAGTTTAGAAATATTGCTTCCGTAGATGTGACTTCTACGCTTTTTATAATTTTACATCGTCACCGTATGCAATCTGGGCCCCTAGACTTTCTTATTTTGACTCACTCAACCGTCAAATTCCCCATGCCCACTCCACGAGCGGTGGAATGTCATTGTGTGTCCCTGCGACCGTTAACTGCTTCATTAGCGAGACTGGAAGTTGAACAAAAAAAATTACATCGACTTAAAAAAAACTCCTTCGCGAGTCTCATCCATTTCCTCCGTCCTCACATAAGCGCTGCACGTGTGCATGTCGGGGCACGTATGACTGCCCTCGAGAGTCGTGACCCTTATTGTTCCGGCATCGGGTTCGACTGTCACACCGGAACGGTTCACGAATTCTAAAATCCGACCGGACGACCGAAGAACGAGCGGAATGGGATGGAATGAGACGGGAGTTCGGGTGGAATGAGGGGCTGAGGGGGTCGCGGGCGGGCGGAGGGGGAGGGGTGTTGGTGGAATGAGGAAGTATGTAGTGGAATGGGCAAAGGTGGGTCACAGGATAGAGGAATGGGGTGGTCGTAGGCAAAAAGGCAGGCGAGAATGCTGACAAAATGCCCTTCTTCCCTGCCTCCCCAAACCCGTCTCCCCTCAACCCCAATATCTTCCCACTGACCTCTCCTTCCTCCTCTCCTCTCCTCCCCTTCCCCCTCAACGACCAGCGGTCGATATGTGATGGCGGGGAATGCTTTGTGTGTGGCTCAACGGTAGGAGGAGTGGCGTTGGTAGAGGGTAGTCTTCGTCGATGAGAACTGGTCAATCCTCCGCTTCGCCTCGAATTCCTTTCCACGTCTATATACATTTTAAACGTCTGATTTGTCTCTATCGTGCGTGGGTGGGTGTGACTTGATCTTGTGCTGCATTTTGTCTAATTTGAAGGGCTAATATGGTGACTGGTGCCCTTGCCTCCCATCCGAGGATTGAATCCCGGCCGTGGTGATATTTTTGCTGTTGATTCCCGATCATTTCTTAGTTTCAATGTGAAGAACACTTCATGCGATGCATGACGTGTGTTTGACGAAACTTTAATCTTTCGCCTCTCCGGTGCCTTTCGTTAAGTTCGACTATGGATTTCTTTGTTATTTATATTCATTTCCGGAACAATCCGTACACTTCTGCCCATTCAACCCATCGATCATCATGCTAATGACCTACTTTGTCGACCTCCTAAACCAGCCAAACAATCTTTGATTTTGTTGCGCTGTGTCGATTAATATTTGGAAATAATTGATTTTTATGACCTGATCTTTATGTTGAATACCTATAATGATTCTCAAAACTATAGCGTTTGTTAGTTTTTGGTATAAATCAGTCTCATTTTTTTCTCCTATGATATGTGAGCATCGCAGGTGCAAAATATCTACAGGGATAGTATCCTTTCTGCTTCTTAATCTAGTAAAATAAGTCACCGTCTCTGGCTTTGCTTGGTGGAAGTCCTTCATAATAAATGAAAAACAAGTTCTTGGTTATTATTCCACTCTTTACTAAAAGCAATGCGACCTAGGCTTCGGCATATGATGCCATTATCAGGCCGGGCACCTGATGCTTTAAATAAAATCTGGAATCATAACCAAGTACTTGTTTAACATTCATTAGTAAAATAAGCGTTAGATGTTCTGATGAAGCAACCAAAATTCAATTACAGTGCATCAATAGCCAGCGTAATAATTTGGTGGTCTAACTACATATCTTCCGATGTTTTAACTCGCTTCTGACAACGCGTAGCCTTGGTAAATTTGGAACTTTTTGAATCGAGACTCTGCTGTACACACATTTTCTTCCTGTCTCCCATAATTTTCCATCCAATCTCCACGCCCGCCATTCCTCACTTTTGACTCGCTTCAGAGTCCTACACATCATCATTTTCTTTCCCGACTTCCTCCTCTCGTTCACTCGGTGTCTCGCAACCGATTTCCACGATTGAAGCCTCTCTCCACGTCAACTCTCCCCTCACGTCCTTCCTCTTATCCTCTTCCATCCTCTTCTCTTCCTTCTCTTTATTCCTCTCACCCTCTTATTCTCCTCTCTCTCTCAAGTCCACTCTTTTCCATCGCCTCTTTCCTCTCGTCGAGGTTCCCTCTTCGCTCTCTCTCCCTCTCTCGTCCACTCCTCTTTCCCTCCCTCCTTCGCTCCCAATTTGCGACCAATTGGAAGTCCTCCCCCCCCTTTCCATCCCCCAACCCCGACTAAACCAGAGCCCATAAAAACCTCAGACCGCCCTTTCGCTCTCTGCCTGCTCTTCACTCTTCATCAATATCGGCTCTCTCCTCCATCTCCCTCCCTCTCTCTCAATCCCTTCGCCCTTCAAGGTGTATCTGCTTTCCCTTTCCTCCCCCGCGCCTTCCCATCTTGTCCAATTGTTCTCACTCGCCTTCCAGAATCCTTCGATCGCGCTGCCAACTCTTCGCCAATGACAATCACAAACCAAGTTCTCTCGATCCTTGTTATTATTTTCACTTTTGCATCTTATCGATCTATTTCTTTTTGGATTGTTAAACTTATGCAGGCATATTAGTGGGAGGATTCGAAATATGACAGCGTGATTTACTTGTCCTGTTTCTTCCTGTAGATTATTTTGTATCCATCCATCTTTTTTGGTTCCTGTTCTCCTTTGTGGAGGTTGTTAACTATGCATTCTTTTTACATGCAAATGGTTTCTCCATTTTTTCCATCAGTTCATTTATCCGCTTGTATATATTCGTATGTACAGTAGAGTTTCGATTAAACAAGTTCCAAATTTACCAAGGTTTCATGTTGTCAGAAGTGAGTTAGTACATCATCGGAAGTTATATATATATATATATTTATATGTAAGCTAGCAACAAGGCGTTGAGGTTGGGGAGGGATAGATAGTTATATTAGTGGACACTCACGTTGTGATTTTCTCCCGCTGAGGAAGGGTCCTCACCCGAAAGCTTCCGAGAGCAGTGGACACCGGTGTCGCCATGGATCGCCTTTCTGTGAGTGTCCACTGATATACCTATCTATCCATCCCCAACCTCAACGCCTTGTTGCTAGCTTATATTATTATTAGGCTAGTTATCGATGTAGTAGTAGTAGGTATTATTAGGCTAGTTATCGATGCATTGTAATTGAATTTTGGTCGCTTCATCAGAATACCTAATGCTTACTTTACTAGATTAAGCAGCAGAAAGGATCCTATCCCTGTGGATATTTTGCAGATGTAACGCTTAGACATAATAGGAGAATAGAAGTGTAACCGATTTATGCCAAAGGCTATAGATTCGAGAATCGCCATAGGCATTCAACATAAAAATCAAGTCATAAGATCCCCTTTACTCGCTTCCTATGAGGGTATATCTCTCTTCTGTAAGTCTCATTTCACTGCATCAGTCCAACGCAAGGGAGGTTTTCCCCCTTTATCGCTTACATGGATTTCTCTTCTTTCCTTATCCTGGGCATTATACTACCTTTAATTTTGTAAAGGTGCACGCAGTATATTTTAGTCATTATACTGTGATGCGGCAGAGGTCTGGGCGCGCAGTGGTTTGGGATCATTCTTAAGCATCTATCCTCGTGCATGAAAAGCGCCTGATTTTATACGCCAATTTTTAATTCGGAGAAATATATGGATCATGAACAAGATAATTCGTGTTTCAGTTAAAAAACAAGGCGTTTTAACTTTCTGTGTTTCAATTACAAACAAGGCATTTTTTCTGAAGTCACCAGGTGAGTGGATACATGTGCGAGCAGCTTTGACGGTAATAAACTAATTTGCCTAAATTGGGAGATAAGTGAGTTTCGCGACTATTTTGCCTTTGACGGTAAAAGTTTTTGTCTACATCAAAAACCTTTACTTGACCCATTCTGACGTACCATTAATGATTATAAATTCTCATATTCAATGTACTAAACAACTTCAGTCAAATTTTGAAATTAAAAAATATATAATAAAATGTTCGTTGAACGTATTAAGCCATATATTTTCTCCGATGATATTTCGAAATTAGAGTGAATCGACCGAAAGCGATCGATAAATTTACCCTTGTTGGTGTAACGCAAGCCGCAATGAAAAATATGGAGGAATATATGAAAGTAGTCCTTGTGGGAGACATGAGAAATAGATGGTATATCTTAATGAAGTTACTATCTTTAGCACAATACTAGATCATTGTTTTTTTAAATTAAATATTTATTTACGTTAAAATGTTCCTAGTTTTATTTTGTAACATATTTTACAAGAATATGAACGAATCCAGAAAGCCATCATACCAGTTAACCTCCTATTTCTACCGCGAATGCGGTTTTATAGGAGGAGGCACAGCTTAAAGTTAATCACTCTTCACCGAGTGAAACTTCCCCTTAAGCGTTAGAGGAAGAGGAGCAATTCCCTTACTTGTGCATTCTAGTTTCCCAGAAAGACCTATACATCAGACAATTGCTTCTAAGGTGCTGTGTCGCTGCGAGAATTGCTTTAGTTGCGTTAAAGGATTAACTGGATGCGAGCTCTGGGAACCACCATAATTTGTTGAACATTCCTTCTTTAAATCACACCGTCATTACACTTATCGCTCTACTATTATTATCTTTACATATATGCTCTCGTTGCTCTAGCATTAAAAATATATTAAAACTACTGGAACGATCGCATTGATCGTTTTCTGCTTATCAAGGAAGTTCTCCTCCAAAACAAAGTGAAGCATTAAACGTTTGATATTCAGTTACAGCGGCAAATGGTGAGTTTTTTATTTGCATGATGATCGACCGTACTGAAGGTGTACTATATATAAAATAGTATGGGTGCAAGTCACTGATGAAGTCGTTTCAGCTAATATCTCATCATTTCAATTTCTTAGATCGCGTACGGAATTCTATTTACTGTACTCGACTTAACAAAACGTGGAAATCCCCTAAAGAAGGAGCGGATGAAATGTTGGGGCAGGAGAGCTTTCCATTACGCGGCACTTGAAAGCGGTGTAATAAAAACTTTTTTTAGTCCTATTCTAATATAAAAACCCTCCAAATTCTGAATCATCCATAAATTTTATTATTTTTCCTTGTGAATATCGTGTTTAAATGTGTTTTCGTGATTTTTTTATTGTATCATGTAATGTATATTATCAATGATATAGGATTGGTAAATCCATGGCGGTATTGGCAGCGTTCTAATGACAGTAGGATCGCATTTCATATGCCAAAATGAATTTCCTGAAAATGTCTACGCCAACTTTTGAAGAATTTAATGATTTCCGTGACAAATTGCGTTGCTACTTTTAAAATATCGACCGCAAGGACACATACTTGGAATAATTCCATTGAGGATAACTGATACGGCTTGATCAGAACTCAAACCCGGATCCCTCGATATCGCGGGCAGTGTTGTACCCAGTCCCCTTCTAAAAACACTTGGTCTAACGTCATCGAGATCCTCTCTACTTGCTGCGGTTTCAAATCACAGGTACCTGATTTGAGATCGCCGCCTATTGAAACAAAGGTCGTGGCTTCAAAGCCCACGGTATATGCGGCATCGCCGTTGCTATGCGACATATTTTGAGCGGATGAAAGCGAGGGCGACGAGTGTCCTGTTCTCAGAAAACGAAGGAAACCCTTCAGCTTACTTCGAGGAAACTCTCTCTCTCTAATGCTTGATCCCGCATTTCCTCCTTTTCCTCCTCTTATAAATCTCCCTCTTGTGGACTCCTCATGCACCACACTCGCATGCCGCGCCCGCACCTCCACTCCGGAACCAAACAGAAGAGAAGGCAGCAAACTTCTTTTTTCCCCTTTTCCCCTTTTCCCTTCACGCACAAGTCCTGAGGAAAAAAAACCTTCACTTGCCTCACGCGTCCTTACCACTGCCGCCACCCCGTCCTCCCTCCTACCCTTCGGTCCCCTTTTTACCTCACGTCACAGCCACTTCTTCAACCCCCGCTCTCTCCCCCCCCTCACCCACTGTTATGCCTCCTTTTTCTCTGATCGATACACGTGCGTGCCAGCCGCGTGTTGTTGCTCCCTTGTGCTCTTTCTACTCCCCTCTCCCTCACTCTCTCTCTCTATACTTCCCCATCCTCGGTCACCCTTGCCCCAATATACACCTCTCTTCCCACCAAAAGCCCCCCCCCCCCGCCTCCAGAGACCAGCCCCCCCCCCTCCCCCGCTTCCTTGCTCTCCTATCTCCACCAAAACCGCCTCTTCCTCCCCTTCCTCAAGGCTTCCTCAATCCCCCACCTAGCACCGCCTCTAAACTCCCGCCACCGTCGCCTTTCATATCTCTTTCATCCCAATCCTACGTCTCCCGCCTCACCCCCGATCCCTGCCCTCCGACCCGCAGCTCAGACCAAAAAACCCTCCCGCAGCAACTCACCTTTCCACTTCCTCCCTCTCTCTCTCCTCCCAACTCACCCCTTCTCCTGGGCCTTTCCCCTTGCCACTCTCTCTCCTCTCCCGTTCCTCCCGTCTCGATCCCCCATCCCCATATAAAAACTCCCTTAGCGCCCCGCCCCCAGACACACTGGCGCCACCTTATGGCCAATATTTAACTTTCCAAAGGGGAATTGCCTGAAAGCCTTCTGTCAAGGCGGTGCACTCCCTCACTCTCTTCCCTGTTGTCAGGAGTTACCTGTTTCCTCATCGACTGTCTGTTTTTGTGCTTACGTGAGGCATCGTATCCTTCGACAGGAGGTCCCGTCGTGGGAGGGCGAGTGTGGGTTGGTGCCTAATCTTGCTCTCGGAGTTGGCCGTGGATATTACGCACGTCTGGCTCGAGGAGTCGGGTATCGAGTTATGGGGAAGGTGGTGGAGAAAGGGCGGTGAGATTTGACTCCGGGGGAACTCGTGAAATTATCGATTCCACGGTCGATGCTTTGTGGGAATCCAGTTTCGTCGAGTTACTCCATTTCCTTTTCCGTTTATTAGCAGACTTTTAACTCCCTCGGACGCGATTTTTACGGGTCTCATGTAGTAGAACATTTTTTTTGCTATTTTGTAACTTTTATTTTTTAAAATGTATTTTTTAGGATCGAAAGAGGGAATAATATGCGGAGTTTTTCATCAAAACATAATTTTTAAACTGCCGTCGCTTTTCCTGGAGCTAAGGTCAATTATGTTCCCCTTGAACTATCACATAGGTTTTCGCAGCTTCGAATATGTACCATGGCTAATTTACTTTAATGCATTCATATGTTTGACCCGTGTGGGCCTTCACAGCGATTTTGAAGCCTTTACTGCCAATTCTTGGACTTAAAAACCACTTCTTGGGGCAATGAACTCCTTTGTGATTCTGAGCACTAATTCATTTACAGTTTGCAAATTAAAAAATTAATAATTACTCATCTACTTCTTCCTGGAGCTGTAATGTTTATTTTTACTTCAACATATAAAAAGGGTATTTCACCAAGAGTGACCTTTACGTTACCGAGTGTTAACAAATCTCTGTTCCCAGAATTATTCATGAGAGTGTTTACCTGTAAAGTGTTTATCATGATATTTTTAAGGAGAATTACGTACCATAGGTTCGAAAATTGTGAATATGACACCTAGAGATTTTCCATACCGGTGGATTATGAATCATTGAATTCATTCTGCTTTCAGGCGATAAAAATTGTTACTGTACTCACACCCAAGTGTCATCATTGGCGACCTTTTCCGTTGCTGTCTGCGTCATATTTGATATTCTATTGGATGGGAGACTTTTTTTAAGTCTTGGTCCGGATTTTGCGGGTGGAACTGGGTTAATCGCTACAGTGCAAAGTTCTCCCCCTTTTATGTTTAGCTGTCCTCGCGTCCAGCCGTTGTCTGCATGGTGACCAAACCAGACCTCTTAATCCGTCGGTAGGGTCGCCGTCACCCTGGAGGTCTCATCCCTCCCTACTATCTCCTTCCCTTCACCCCCTCCCCTCCCGACCCTCCTCTTTCGTATTTCCTTCTTTTTTATTCGAGTGGTAACGTCGCCCCCCCATCACAACCCGTGTCTCCCCGAACGCGTGTGCACGTCTCGTCGTCTGGGTGAATGTGAGTGCTGCTCAAAGATAAACAAATCCATTGAGATTCTCTTGAAGGATGTATAAACATCCCTGCGCGCTCCAAAAGGGTTGTTTCTCTCTTTCTATGCTCTGCCCCCCCCCCCCGGCCGCTCTTCAACATCTTTCACCCCTTCCCTCAATCTCACCCCGTACCCTCTGTCGGTAGAGCCCCGGGCATTCTTTACGAAGTAGATTTGAAATGGCATAAAAAAGTAGTACCGAGCGTACGGCTTCCTTCGTTCTCCTCCGTGATTTCTTTTATTTTCCTTTCTTGTTCCCAAAACAGTGCTCCGCATCCAATTCCGATATCGTCGCCTCATGCATAGGAGTCCGTTCTATTGATGCAGCGTAGTTGTGCCGGCGCGTGTGTGAGTTATACTGGGTCGCATCTTTTGCGTATCTCGGTAAAAATTCCACTCCCTCCTCCCCCCGCCCCATTTCCAATCTAAACCTTTCGTTCTACGTCCGCTCGGTGCGTTTTGCTTTTTTCTCTCTCTCTCTGAACCTTCTCTCTCTCCTACTTGTCTCCGAATTGTCTCTCCCAAACCATTAAAAGTCCCTCGCGGGAAACATAATGACCAGTTTCCTCATCGCTCCGTGCGCGTCGACGGCTCCGGCCGAATGATGAGTGGCAGCCATCGTTCGTCGCCAATCTACGCCGTTGGCCATCGCGCGCCGCCGCGTCCGGACCCCCTGTTTTGTCTTTGTCTCCGTCCATCTCGCCTCCCTGCTTAACATATGTCGCTTTTTTACGTCGGGTCGTCGACATATTCAGGCTCACCCGTCGACGAAAGGGCGGCGGCGTCGCGTCGAGGGGAGAGGACGGATGTGGTAGCAGCCGCGATGCGAGACAGCGATTTCGATCGCGGTGTTTTTCGGCAGTCGGCCGATTTTTTCGTAAAGGCGGGGAAAAAAATGAGGTGACGTGAGGTCGATCAAATGGAAAGCTGCATAGTTCAAAATGGCCTTAAAAGTTTTGAAGAATTTACGGAAACATTAAATTAAACTTAAGCGAACCTTTTTTTGAACATACTACTTGTAACATCATTTCGCTAGACTGCAGCAGGGTAATGTAGGTATGCACCAAGGTATGGTAAACGAATTGGAAATAAGTTTTTTTATTCTGACATTTTACTTCAAAAGTTGATTTACACTCCACTTTCTGGTAATTTCTCATGGTATCGTCCTCATCTATCAGCGACCAAAGAAAATTAATGACCGTTTAATTCACCCCTATAATGAATTTGTTATTTAATAAAGTAGCCTCAATTCAATTTGAGCGATAAGTATATTTACGGATATTTTTGAAATACTATAGCGTTAATTTGTAATTAAAAACGGCGTAGACTATGAAGATTGTACCGTTTGTAGAAACATATTACCGTCATTCCATGTGCATAGTTCCGTGATAACTACGCCGCTGTAAGCCAGTCTCAAACACAAGTCAAATTTTTTTTTAAGCCAACCAGATAACTCCGTATTACATTCCAGATGGTATTTTGTTGTTGAACAACAAACTCATATCACATGTTTCGTAGATTTAGAATGTTTCTTTCAAATTATCTCTTGTTGAGGGAGTAATGAAACATTCTGCTACATAAGGTATCAACTTGGTGATTACTTCATCGCTGATAATTGGTTGATTCTCATAATGTAAAGCTAAGAGGCAAAGAAATGGTTATCTATTTCTCGTGGCATGTAAATTTGCGAGATCATTTGACAAACGTTAACTTTACTGTAAAAAGTCGCATTCTTCTTCGGAAAGGATCATTCCTTGAAAGAAGGTGATGCTCGATCCTCATCTTGCCGAGGTGTGCTAGACAGTTAAACTGTTAAGTTAATCCATTTATTTAGGACCCAAAAAGTCGGATAAATCGTATACGGCTGCATTCAGCCATGCGCACCACTGTAAGTTGAACTGGATTGTAATTTGAGCTGGTTGCAACTTCGGTATCCAAATATTTTTCATACAATTCTCTCCCTCAGCCAACCTGACGACTCATTTTTCTGATAAGGATCGGATGAAAAACTTATTCAACTATCTCTTCTGACATATATAAACAAGTATGAGAGGGTTTTATTGCATTCATAGGTCAAAAAATAAATATTTCTAAGAAAAAAATCGAAAAATACGATATAAGTATCTGTTACAAGCTGTAATCTCAGTGGACAGAGTAGCGATCAAACCAAAGGTATGTTTAAGTAACACGACCTATATCTGTCCTATACTTATGCATTTGCCATTGTTTCCTTTTGTGAAGAGGAAATCGCAAATTGCTATACAATTACTTCGCTATTAAAATATCATATTGATTAAGCTATGAGTAATTATTTTGATCGTGGTGAATTAAAAGTCCTATAGTGGTCAATTTTGTATGAATAGCAGGTAGTAAAAATAACTGCAGTGAATTGTCATTTACTAATTCCTGATGTTATATCTTATTATGTTTCTACAATCAGATAACGAAATCTTTGCGAACACTGTCGAAGCAAAATCATGGTTTATTAATGGCGCCGTTTATTCTTTTCAGGTGGTAATTAAATCGGCATATCATGATAATATAGTTGGCACTTAAGGAAGGGGAATCGGTTCAGAACCTTTCCCATTTACCTGACTAAAGAAAGGATGGCTATCAAGTCTCTTGCATAGAAAGGTGGAATAAATACAGGCTCGTTGAATTGTTGCCATTACGGAAGAATGCAATCATCATTCATCACATCTAAGAAGCTTTCAAGGGTGAGAAATGTCTTTATCGAGAAATGTGCGTGGGAATCACCACTTCCCTCGAGTGCACATTATATCGACTTCACCAACTTTCCATCCGCGTGGCGTAGAAGTAATAATAAGATGCGGAATTACTCTGGAAAACGTCCAATTTCGTCCGAATCCTGATGTGAATACATTATCGCCCATTCTTCTCTCCTCAAACAATGGGAAAAATGAGAACCTAGCATTTCTTTTTTTGTTTGTATCTGCTTAGATGTTCCCTCGAAGCTAAAAATGGGAAATAATGATATTCAAGAAGAGGTGGGAGCTGTAATGGCTTACGAGGGTGGGAGGGGGGGCGCTGGAGTTTGTTTGGAAGTCTGGAGGAGGGAGGGGAAGGGCCTTTATTGTTCTCAGTTCACATGCACGCAGACAAAGATGCAACAAAGACGCGAGAAATTTTTATCACGGCTCACGCGGGACTTACCGCCCCGAGTTGTTTCAGTAGGGTTAGAGGAGGATGCATGGGCGGTTGAGGGAGAGGGGGGGGGAGGGGAGTGGACTCGTGAGGTAAGTGGGGAAAGGAACATTGGAGGAGGACCGGTATTGAGAAATAAAGTGGTTAGTGTAGTGAAAGAAATAAATCCCTTGCTGAAAGCGTTGTTCATTTTTTAAACAATTTATTTTAGCCCTTATGAATTCTCAGCCCACGTCAATTCTTTACACAATAATGTCATGACATGAAAATGACTGTTCCTGGAACTTTTAAATAGGTTCTCGTACATAATTGAGCCAAAAAACCAATTGTCATAAAGCATAGTCTATCCACAACTTTATATTGAAAATACGAGGCTAGTTGACAATGTATTCTCAAAACGTGAACAAATGACAGATTCAACAAATTGAGACTTCATTCATTTAATTTCTGGTAATCCTGTCACGCGGAGTAAGGGCGTGATTTTTAAGGAAAATACCTGAGATAGAGGGAGCATAGAAAAAAATAAGTTACCTGAAGATATTATCATGAAAGTAAATATATTGAAAAATTAGTACACATTGATTTCAATCTATAGCCTAATTGTAACGAAATAATCTTCAATAAATGAGATTGTATAAGTTTAGGCCTGTAGAGTATAAGCATTTAGGAATCTTGATTTAAATAAATAGCAGCTGAAACTATTTCATTAACTATACATTTGTCATGAGACATTTTTTGGGACTATTAATTTTCAAGTAACTTTTTATGTGCACAAATATAATAAATAGAAGAGGAAAATGAAATTAAACCCAATCGGGAAAATTTGGTATTATATAAGATTATGTTAAATCCACTTCAAGTGGGCTGCTTTGATTTGAAGATAATTTTTTGAGATTTTCGATAGTTCGCGATGGTTCTCATTACAGGAACCGGCGAAAGTGGAAGGTTAGATAGCGGCCGCCCCATTTCGATGTCGATGCCGGGACTGACGGTTGGAATAAAATGTGGGGTCGAGTGCAGTTGTCGAAAATCGATGATTGCGATAATTAAATGAATAAATCACTAGCTACAGTTCCAGGATCACGAATGCCCTTCCGGATCACTTGTCGCATGAGCGATCGCGTTTAATCTGTTTTTCCGAATAAGAAGTGCTCATTCAAATCTGTATTCATTATGTCATGGGTTTGGTTTCGCCTATTTTTTGCTGCTGTGCACATTCATGCATAGCCAATACTTTTACCAGCATTGAATAGTTTTACAATCGGTACGCTTCGCTCCCATAAATTAGTGATTATTCAACAATTTATCGCTTACACATAGCCGAATGTGCCATGTGTGATTTTAAAGTGGTGACCGGTTTGGGCCGAGATAAAATATTGCGCGTTTGGAGGCGGAGATGCCTTGATTTTTATCAGAGAATATTAGATTCAGAGCTGTTATTGACGATTTGATAAATTCATTGAAACTGGGTCGAAAGGCCATTGATAAAATTTTCATCATTAATTCACATTTAAAATTCACTTTTTAAAATCCTTTCACGGAATACGTGATGTAACCCATAGTCACGCAAATAGTCAAATTGCTGAAATTCTAATTCAATGCATCTATTAACCCACACACTGATCCATTAGTAGCAGTAATGCTCTCTTTTGACTGTTGCCGTGTTTAGGTTCTCTCGTTTTACGATTGACTTTTCATGTACAATTAAATAAATCCTAATTATCCAGCATCGATGATTTGATGTTTGCAATAACCGCTACCTTAGGTGGTTCATGATCGTATGAAATGTAAATTTTAGTGTTTCGATTTACGCTGCACTCGTAGCTATTAGCGAGATTTATTTATTCAGGTTTAGCATTAATTCAAGGTCAAAATTTTGACTGGCACAAAACGGTGTGTTAAGTATTTGCATTCATGAAACCAAATTGCTTAATGACTAACCTGATACTTTATGAACTTCGAAATTGTAGCCTCTACCTTATCAAAGAATTTGGAATTCAGCATTTAAAAAAAATTACTTCTTGCCATTCCTGTTTTTTATAACGGTATACGGTACAGATTCGACTTATTTTTATTTTTGGACCAACACAACATTTGTTACAGATTGGTCGTAGCGATTCATTTAAGATGTATTTGATGGTTTGTATCCAGATGTCGAATGAGGGATTCTGAAAGGCAGGTTGGTATAGCTAGGTCATGGATTAAGTTATGGGATTATTAATTGATGTAAATCCTCCCTTGAGGCGCGAGATTAACTGCTCTCATGCACATCAGCTTACTCTAAAAGAGCCTTGAGATCATTTAGCTGCCCGATAGATCCCAGCGGAACACCAGTGCTAGGAACCTTTGTGTTTGACGAGCTGAATTACACTGTTTTCGGTGAGTGGTCGATTTCCGTGGGACGGATTGAGAGAAGATCTTCATCGGACGCCACTTGGACGTGAGATGAAATGTGGACGCCATTCCGGTTAGATAGATGGATGGCAAGAGAGCCCCACGCGGCGGTTTTAAGACTAAACGAAAATAAATCCCGAGGCTTTCGTCCCCTTTCGCCGTCACTCGATTCATTATCCTCCTCCTCTCGGAGCAGTGGCAGGGCCCGTCTCTACGTGCCCGTCTTCCAAATCCGGACGCTGCCCGCTGGGGAACGACTGATTATCCGAGCCAGTCAATTTGCTGCGGACGTCCGCGAGTTCGCCCCATAAATTTCGGAATCTGCCGTCGTCTCCTCGAATAGCGGCTGTACCCCGGGCTTGAGGCCTCCGGAGGCGGAGGCGGAAGGGAGTAGGGCGGATGGATGGGTTCCGAAACAGTGGATGCACCTCTTGGAGGTGGCGACCTCAGGGGTGGGGGAGAACCGTGGGCGAGGTGTGGAGGCGAACGGATAGGGTGGTGCCCGGAGTCATCAATCCTAGCATTCATTACCCCGATCCGTTTTTTTTTCTCAATACGGAATTTGGCAGTGCTTGGAATATAATTGTGGATTGTAAATAGCTTTCAATGCCAGTGACCTGAATTCAAATACAAGTAATAACGGATGTTTTTCTGGGGAATCTTATATGTCTCTCACATAAGTTCTTGGCGCCGATCTGCACGGCAAGGTGGGAAGGTAGAAATGGTGGCTATGAAAGGAAAGCACGATAGGGGAGAGAGGGAGGCTATAGTGGAGAGTGAGGCGGGGGATTCCAACTATTTTGCGAATGGGGCAAAAGGTACACGCAAGCATGGCTAAGTGGGAAGTCATAAGAGTTTGCCAATATCATTGTCGGGGCCTTATCTTGAGGTCTACTAGTGAGACGAGCCGAAACGGGACGGGAGGTAATGATGGGTCATCTTATTGCATGGAGCGCTCGTATTTGGGGAAATGAAAAAGGTTTCTGACAGGTCATTAACTCTTATCAAAATTCTTCCTCAGTGTTCTAGTATTTTTAAGCTCCGTAGCTGGTCCCATAATCGTTCACTGTTAAAGGGCTAGGAGTTTTTGCGAGAGCTATATGAGAGGACACTTCGAAGGAAGCACTCCTGCAGTCGTCTGGGACTTGTAACGGAGAACTTCTTACCTGGGTATTTTTTCTCCGTTTCTTCACTCTCCAAATATTATTTCCCTTCGCCATCACATCAACTTACCATTAGTGAAGCAAATTAACTTTGTTTCCGATCACATCGATAAACAACCAGCATGCCAGTCTCATGAAGTCTAGCTTCATTCACCTTTTATTTTTCCCATTCAATTCTACTTTTCACCCTAGTGTAGTGGTAATATCCTAAATATCTCTCCAATCGGTCCATTGCCCTGCCCCCTAATATTCCCTTGTCCCTGTTTCTTGATATTTCTCTGAAGCACATTTTTTCACTTTTACCCGTTATTACATTGCGTATGATATCTTTACACCATATGAAATACCCTATCCATCTTGTTCTTTTCCTTGTCGCGATAAGGTCCTCTCTTATTCTACTCTTCTGCTTGCTCATTCACTTCATCATTTCCATCATCATATTCTACTCCTCTGCTTGCTCCTCATTTATATCGTTTGCCTTCGGCAATGGCATTCGAATGACTTATTTTCTCAACTACCCTCAATTTTCCAGTAGTCTATGCTCCTGATTCCTATAGAGAACCGCTCTTCAAACGAATATAATTTCAGAAGGATTTAAAAGATGCTCAGGGAGGAGGTGGGGAGCATGAATCTAATTTTCCCGTCGGCCAGCAGGGGGAGGGAGAGAAATTTTCGAGAGACAGACAGACGCGGTAGTCATGTGGGAGGGCTGAGCAGGGGAGGGAGGGAGAGGTCCTCGTGAATCAAAGATTATTATAAAAAAAAGGTATTAATGGGTGGAGCGGAACTCCCGCCTACAACAAAGGCGTCACGATAATCGAGTCCGCGGTTCTGTTAAACCCACAAAAGATCCTTTTTGCCGTCACTCAGGATTCTCTTTTCTTTCTCCCGGTGGAGGTCGATCCCGCGTGCGCTTCGGCATAAAATAAAAGGCTCACGAGGCGTGATGGAGGTGCGGTCACGCCCCCTATACACGCGCCGTAATTCATCAGAGTCGCGCCGCGGGAGATCCCTCCGCCGAGAGATAGGGGAAGGGGAAGGAAGAGCGGGAGCGGCCGGGAGTGGGGAAGGCGGCGATGTCGGGCGACCAGCGGAAGACGACTCCGCGCAAGAGAGTCCGGGACGGCACCAACACCACCACCTAATCACCAAACCTATTAGCGGAGCGATCTGTTATCCCATTGTCTGGTGGTGCTTTAAGACACATTTTCCCGCTCCGATTGCGTGATTCATTAGGAGAGGGAAACTGCGCGGCGCGAGGACGCCTGCTGACGATCCCTGTGTTCCAAGGGAGGCGTTTGTTATTGCTTGGAAACAATGCGAAGTCAGTGAACTGTGCGGCTTATGAAATTTTCATTTCAGAAATGATTTGAATACTCATATACCGGTGTGGCTCATCGGTTGCGTTCTCGTAATTTGCGTTAAAGATGCAGCAAAAAAAGTTTTTAATTCGTGCTAGTAAGTTTTAATCTATTACGACTCAGATGCAGTGCAATCATGGTTTACTGATGGGTGGTTGATTTTTCCAATACTTTGGTATTTTTTTCTATTTGCAGATGGTCGGAAATTCATGGCCGGCTAAATTATGTCGTTCATTATATTCGAACTAAGTTGGGAAATAAGCCATTCTGGTACTTGGGACAGCTCTATACGATATTTCCCTAAAAGACCAGAATTTTAATGGTAAAGTACGGCCAATATAATTCATTACTCTGATTACCCGCAGAACGGTAGTTTTGTGATAGTTTCCCTATGAATGAATAACGTGAAACTTATGAGGTTATTAATTGGCGATATGATGTTTCAATAGTTTTTTAAATTTTGCTACAGGGGTTTTTTTTTCAAATTTCTATAATTTATAACAGACCACTGAAACCCCTGGAAAATCCCAGAATAAAAATTATCTTTGAGTTGTCTTAGTATATTCCATAGTCGTATCTTAATGGAAGAACTTTGGAAGTATGAAAATAATTGTCTTTTTAGGCCTAAAATCTATGTGGAAATATCAATTTTACTTTTAAGGACTACTGATGAATTACAATTTAATTCTTGATAACATTCAATTTTTACTGTCCATGTTTTCTTATAATCTAATAAAAAGAAAGTAGTATTACTAAACCGCATATCATGGAGATAACAGAAATATGCACATGAATTGTCTCCTAGTCAATTGCTGTTCTCAACCAATCCTAAGGTGAGAACTTTTTTCCTAATATTCTGATTATCAGCAGCCGAAATTAGTGAATTCTAAAACACTGTCAGTAATAAAGTTATAACTATCACATAAAATATCTGTATAAACAATGCCATGCCATGCTTATTTTTTAACCAATAAAATGTTTAAATCACAATTAAATCATAACAACAGATAAACTGATAAATTGGTTTCTTATAAAATTCTGAGCTTTATGGCCGGCTAGCAGATTACTACTAACACATCACCAATGGGAGCGTTCTGTTGAGTTCCACCTCGCTCTCCCAACTTGTAGCAAGAACATACACGTTTGAGCATTCATTGCCAATTCCTCAGTATGCTCAACGTGAAGCTCAATTTCCCAGAGGTTTCCGAAGCAGCCCTCAACTTGCAACCGGTTTCTTGCAGCAGGGGGTGGCGGAGATGGAGAGGGATGGCCGCTATTAACCAGTCGCCGTCATCTTATAGTGAGACAGCAGTGCTTTGGTGCGGGACCCATTGGAACGGAACGATTCAGGGCCGGAAGGTAGGGACGGAGTCGGTTGGCGCAGAAGCGTTTGAGATTCGTCGATCGAGAGAGGGATATTGGGAGATGCATCGGCGCGTGCGTCTGCTCGTCTGGGATGGATGGGCCAGTTGTGGGAGGAAGTGAAGTGCACCGCCTATCAGAGTCGGTCGGAAGAAAAACGTGGGGTTATCTGGAGGGTGGAGGGGGTTATTTAATTCAGCATCAACATCATGATTCAACAAAATGATTACTTGAAGTTCAACGAGGCTGGATTTTCTTCGTTTGGAGGTGCTAAATAAAATGTTTTTCGTGAAATATTTTTAGTGATTATTATAGTAATATATTATAGTAATTATTATAATATTATATAGTAATTAAAATAGTAATAATTATTGAGCCTTTTAATGGTTTTAATGGTATTGGCAGTAACTTGATGGAATTCCTTCATAATGTAAATGTGGTTCATGAAATGATTCTTTAGTGGAAAACTAAGTAATTCATCATTTCATTGCCTTTGAATGGCTGTTAAAAGTTCCCACCAAACGCAACACATCTGCAATTGGCCTCTCACGATTTGCACCCAAGAGCAAAACTATGAGTGGTAAATAGATACCACGCAAAGTCAGTTCCAATTAGTCATTAGATGATGGAGTTTGTGTGAATCCTTAGCCAATGGCATCCTATTCCGATGGCCTCGGTCTGGATCCTGCTAGTGGCAGAGAATGTCTCAAAGAATCTTCATCCCGTCTTGGGGACTGTATTGGAGGCTCTACGAGGTGTCGTGCACCTTCTGATAATATGGCATTAACTTATGAACCCCTTGGAATATAACCCTGATTCCAACCTCTGGTATCTTTTCGTCCTTCCTCGACTTCCCAAATCATACTATACTGATGATTTGAGGAGGATGATTTGGGAAGTAAAGAAAGGGTAAAAAGAAACCTGAAACCTGGGGTTGGAATTGTCGGACTCTAAAATTAATGTTCCTCATATCCAAGGCGCAAATAACCTCAGTTGCCGGACGAGTCGTCTTTCCACGGGACCATCTGATCGAACCCTGTACGTTATGACGGATTTTCATTGTAATTCCTCTCCTTACCGTAGTACTAAGTTGAGAGCAATTCTACCGTAGGAACATATCTGTTCAATGGGACATTTTGCCTATTCTGGACCAAAAGCTTTTATAGTGATATTGGATCTTTTTCTAGTTTTAAAATATGGAGGCGGTAGAAAAATATCAAACACGTTTGAAGTATTTTTGAATTTTTATCATAATTTTAGGGAGTAATAAACTCGACACATTGGTCTTTGGTAAATGAAATACGAATAGTCCTGAATTATGAGCAAAATTAGGGGCAATTTACACGAAAAGGTTTTCAGCACTATGTACCTTCCGTTATCTCGACGGCGAGTTTTTCTTCATTCTTCCTCCATTCTCGAACCCATCCTACATTGCACAAGTGCCTTCAGTTGTCGGGTTGCTTCCCCAAAAAGCGTGCTAAGCGGGGAAGCACGAGTCAGCTCCCTCCACGGTCTTCACGAGTGCCCCCATCCGCTCCCACCGGTGACTGTATACCCACCGCTGCCGTCGCCGATTGCCATGCGGCCCGCGTGCGGCAGGCGGCGCATTCTCTTAGAAAGCTCCCGAGGCTCATAATTATGCCATGGAATTAGTATCCTTCGTCGTATTCCTTTGAGAGGGATGGTGTTGGAGGCGGGGACGCCCTTTCGCGAAGCGGTCGAGGGGGGGAGGGCATGGAAAACAGAGGGGTTCTCGCCTCAAAGGAATTGCCGTCGTCTGCGGGTGGAGTGGAGGTTGTTATGGGGGGTAGAGGGGGAGGAGGTATTGCGGTGCGTGAGGCGGTTTCGGATGGGGAGCAGGAAGTCTGGAAGACGTTTCGTTGGATTCCGACTGAGAGTGAGGGGATACGGGGAGATGGAGAGTGAAGGGGGACGTCAAAGAAAGATTCGTACTTCTGTCTTCTGGGGGTTGCAGTTAACGGGGGACTTAAATGTAGGGGAATCATGTGTCTTTCCCAGTAGCGGATTGATATAGCTTATAAACGCGGCAGAGTGAATTTCGATATCAAAGAGATTTGGTATAAATAAGAGTATCTTCATGAGGCCATGACTGATATCTTTTTGAACACATAGTAGCTCTCTCTATTGAAAAGAAATTGATTTACGGTGGAGACCAAAGTTTAAAATTCCATAGAATTAATGAATTGGCAACAAACTGTCGTTCTTGGAATTTTTTATTGATGATTTATCTTATTCTCGTGTGACTCTGCCTTTATTATTTTTTCATCAAGGCAGTGTCTGAAAGTAGACTCATTAAATTATTTTAAAATTAAATATATCTTTTTACAATTAAATGAAACATATTTTAATCTGTTTTCCGAGGAAAACATTTTCATTTATACCACAACTAAATATGGCAATAATCAGAAGGAAAATTAATTTTGCCAAGTATGAGTGAAATAGCTCAGTTTAGATGAAAAGATTGTACTCGAGATTAGGGTGCAGTTTCTTTCACCGAATTATAATATCAACGAAGACCCTTTACACTGGGTTTTTGGTGGATCAGAGGGTAAGGAAATATACGTATGCCCTTGTTATTTCCTTGAATTTGCCTTCCTTTTGCTAGTATTATTTTATGGCAGAAACGGTATATGTTCAGTCATTGTCTTGGAGGTTAATATACACATTTTTTACGACGCTCTAATTTTAGAGGAAAAAGGCCTTGAGGGATATGTTTAACGCTCTGAAGGAAAGTAATGTCCTCTACGAATAGGTAATTTGGTTCTTACGTTGCGAGGGTAAAGTTAATTTATGGTGTGAAGGTGGTGACAGTTTGCTCCATATCGAGCTTTCTTTATGCATACTGTGATGCTCACTGGGAGACAATTTTGCAGATGCCTTGGATGAACTAGCTATATTTATCCCAATATACCTTGCAATAAATATATAAGCGAGTCATGAGGAAAAAAATATCTTGGTATATTCCACACTTAAAAGTTTATTGCCAACCCAGGTTTCGACTGCACAGTGAATGCTGCTACCAACAAAAATGTTAAACTTCTCAATGAATGAGTTTTTCCTTCCTATTCCTCTCTATTATCTATACCATCCCACCTCACCACCTCCCATTGACCGAACCTGACCGTGACGCACGTCTGGCGTCAATTAACCACCTTCACTTCTCCCTCCCAGTGACTTCTATATATATTGACTCGCTTATGATGTAAATGTATGTATACATACCTTGATAGTGATTGCTATGCAGTCGAAACCTGGGCCAGGCGTTTAATTTTAAGTGTGGAATATACTAAGATATTTTTTCGTCATGACTGTGTCAAATTTCCACAAATTTACGCCTTCAACCATTAGTTTTATATAAATGAGGTTTCAACTCGAGGGAATGTCTCTGATTGCTTATTCTTTAAGGCTTCGCTATATTTAATCTTATTCCATATGTGTGACTCCCTCTTGCTTTTATGCGAATACATAACCTAAGCTAAGGGTTTAATGGCAAAACCTCCGCAATCTATTGCACCCTATAATCTGAGAGTAGACTCACCATTCAGATAGATCTACTTCGTTTTCCATTCTCTCCGTCCTCTTCCCTGAGTAAGGCCTCCTCTCGACATGAGTGGAGGGAGAAGGCCAAGAGCTCCCGTCAAGTGCTTTGGGATGGGAAAGAAGAACCTCCCCCACCCTTCCTCAACAAGCGAGTGAGCTTTCAATGTCTTTTGTTTGTAATTCTCGCCAACTGGCAAAGACTCCCCCTCCCCTCCCTCTATACAACTGCTTCTTGGTTCTCCTACTTCGTCTTTTCGTCCCTTTTCTTTTCCCTATAAAGCCTTTGTTTTAAGTCGCATTTCACGCTATCTGCACATTCGTAATGGGATGGCGTCTCGCAGCGTCGCGAAATGCATGGTTTGCGAGGCTGGCTCCGCTGCTTTTCCCGTTCCCCGTGCTCCGCTCGCTCTCCCACCCACATATCTTCACGCCCTTGCTCTTTCCCGCGCGCACGGCTTCTCCCCCCCGTCTCCCCCCTACGGCCCAACCCTTTCGATCGTGTCCCGTTCGGATCTGGGGCACAAAAACCCCATCCCACACTCCCTGCACCCTGCCGCTACACCCGTGCCACTAAAGATACCTTCTTCCCTTAAAAGTCACCCACACATCCCTCCCTCTCCGGCCTCATCCCTTGGCCACGACGGGCGGGTGATCCCTGAGCCGTAGAGAGTACGTGGAGAGGCTGAAGACCGTGTGGGTGTTGGGGGAGAGGGGGGGGGGGGGAGGAGGAGGACGAAAACCCCTTCTACGGCCTCATGGGTTTCAAGAGGGGGTGGAATACGGGAGGGGAGGAAGAAAACCACCTCCACCACCGGATATTCCCCCGCCGCCTTTCGCTTGTCTCTCTCCTCCTAAAGCCTTCCTTCTCTCTGTCTCCTCGTGTGTACACCCATCCCGTCTCGCTTCTAGAACCCCGTCTTCCCCGACTTACAATCCTTTTCCTTTTCCCCGCCACGATCCGTGCTCCCCGGAGAGGTCGCTACATTCGCGAATGTGATACGGCGCGCCGCACCGGAGAACGTTTTGCGTCCGTAGGACATCCGGGGTCTACTCTGATGTTTGATTTGTGTTTTGTGTGTCGCCGGTATTTTCCTTGCAAGGCTGCGTCGCAAGAATGCCTCGAGAGGCATTTCATCATTCGTGTGTGCCACTTCGGCATCCTTGTGCGAACGGTGAAGCCTAAGCTAAGGATCTCTGCCCTTGTTTACATATTTATTTTATGTATAGACATGGGAAATGAGTCTGAAATCCAGCACAATTATATGCTTCATGGTTGTAAATAATGTCAATTTGGATTCTTTGGATTGATAAAATTATGTTGATATTTTTGAAACGATTTGTGGAACTTGCGAATTGCCGTTCAGCGTTACCCACTGACATATATAATTTTGTTGTGATTGGAATTGTACGTAGAAGTTGCCACGTATGTTTTTGCTGCGTCATATATACGATGCAAATGAAAATAAGCTCCTGTTTATTTGATTAATGCTGTAACTTTGACGCGATGATTCATATGATAATATTAAGGTAATTATAGTCAAGGTCATTTCACAAATTTCAAGCTATCCGGGACTAGCCACATGATTTTTTTCTCTGTGGAAATTCGCACAAAGGTCATTTCAATCTTTTTCTAGGGTTAAAATATAAATGCTTGCATTTCAGAATAAGCGATACTTTTATAATTCGTACTAATAACATTCCATACTGTGAAATACACATCAGGCAATTAAATGTGAATCCCCGTAACTCTGATGCTGCCATAATTCTGTTACAACATGACTAAACAACACTTTTTAATTTCTTAATTCGCTGTTCTATAAACCAAATTGTAAAATTTCCGCATTGGATTTATTTTACTGAATCAAAAAGAAAAATTAGTCACTAAACGTTTAAAAAACGTTGAAAGGGGGAACATGAGATGTGCAAACACTCATGTTTACTCATAAATAATTAATTATTAAGTATTGATTAAAGAGAAGTAAGAAAAATGTGAATTTAATAAAAAGAAATGAATATGTCACTACAAATATTTGTTTGATTATTTATGTGAACAATATAGTCCATCAACATTGCGTGATAATTTAAAGAATCGCTTGCGTAATTAGGAGATATGATATTGCCAAGCTTCGAAGTTAACATCCACCTTATGTTATGCGGGGATTGGTAAATTAGAATCAAGTTTTAAGATTTGCATCACAATTGCATTTATTGACTGAATAAGTTTCTTCGTTTTTCCCATTGAGTTTTTCAGGAGAATGTATGAAAGTGGAAAACTTTTGCTTATTCACTCCGTTTTAAGCAGAGTGTAGGCGAAAGGATTGGACAAACATCCACGCGCTCTCGACGAAGTGCCTACACATTTCAATCGTCTGCTTAATCTAAAATAAACTCCTGAGACAGGAATATGACTCTAGTATCTACAAGGAGTGTAAACAATTTCCACGAGAGCGGAGTCAGGGAGCGAGGAGAGAGATTCGGAGCACGCGAGTCCTTGCCTTCTTTATTGGCGCACTCCAACTCCCGCGGAGGAGCGATGCGTCTTTGTTATTGCCATGGCGATTCATTTCACCTTGCCAAGTGACTGGAAGTCGTTCGTCTTTTTCACCTTTTATTTCACCTTGCATCTCGTTCACTTGGTCTTTGTTTTCCCTCGCTGCTTTCTGATTCATGCCTCGAGGGGCCTCGGCTCAATCCAGTAAGGAGGCTTTAGCAGAGAGCGGGACGGAGCGAAGTGCGTTTCCAGGTCACAGGGATTTTGTCTCGGTGCATAATTTCCATCATTGTCAACGCTGTCCTCCCATGAAATGTTCCTGTTTAATTTTTTTCATCCCGGATTGATTAATTCCTTAGAATATCACGCTTGTATTGACGTTTATAACAATAGAACGAGTGGATTTAATTTGGTGCTGGCGAATGCTAATTGTGGAAGTAATATTGTATGTACTCTCATAGCCCGCATTTAGCGGGAACTCTTCATGAGTCAGCGTCTGCTGGCAATTGAGATTTTTATAAATTACTATATTTTATTTGTTATTTCTATAAATTGCCTCCACATCTGTTTATCCATGATATTTAAATTCAAGATATTTACACAATGGTGCAGAAATGTGCGAGAATACAGAGTTTTCAATTGATAATGAGATTTTTGAGCTTATTCTTACGCATTCTCATGTTTTCTCCTTGGGTTTAATGGTCTTTAAAATTTTTGACGTGTGAACATAACTGTTAACAAATTAATTTATTTTGACAATGCAAACCTATGCGTTGAGCCCTTCGTTTGTGTATGTCACCTATGTAGATGTAAAAAAGGGGATGATTTTTCATTAAATATTCTTCAATTTTAACATCTTGGAGTGTCGGTAGTACGATTTTCCAATGGAACTCAGTCTAAAAAGTGAATACACGATCGGTTTTATCCTATTGGATGACCGATGTTGGTGTTGAAAGCAGTGAATGGCGCGGTCGCTAACGCGTTTTATTGCTTCACAAACAATACCGCGGACGGCTGGCCCTTCTGATCAACATTAGAGCGCACGACCGACGGTGTGGAAATCTCCCGTCTCGCAGCCTATTGGCTAGTCCGCAATCGTTTTGTTTCAACTCTTAGCCGCAATGACGAGTGTGCTGGTATTCCATTCCGGAAACGGCTAACCGCTGTGGTCGACAAACGAAATAAATGTAAACGCGACCCGCGCATTCCTTCCAGTGGAGCGAATGTTGGAAAATTTCGGCTGGATTGGATGGATGTGCTTCCAAATTGAAAACAGCGTGTGTTGGAGTTGCTCATCCGTATGATTGTTTTAATAATTTGAGTGCTCGTTGATTGGATATTAAAGCGGTGGCTTTAAATATATTAGCATTTATTTAACGAGTCTTACAATCGTGAATAAAATAACGCTCGAGGGTTTTTTTACTTTTTTACTTGTATCGTGATTTGAAGGAAATTATTAGTGTGCTGCTACGTTTTACCAGCGATTAGAAGCAGTCAATCTCTTTTGTCCCTCAATTTGGTGGTATTTCTTCTTTTCATTTGTCATTTATCCAGAATCTGTTTTTTGCTTTTATTTCACAAATAACTGTAAGCTCGTTTACGTAGGTATGATGACGGATGACGCTATAAATCGCCGGAGATGGCACGTAGCACGCAGCGTTCCCAGCCATGGTTTAATTTTTTTCGACAAACGTAGCAATCGTCGCCTTCCACATGGCCATGAATGACTTTTTTTAACATCCACCAGAATACAATAAATCAGTTCGACGACATCGTCGACTTAATGCGTCTGAATTCGTTCCATGTATCTACCATTCCACTTCCAACTCGACAATCAAGCCTGGTCTCTTTTTTATTCCTCTTTCCCAACACCTCAAATGGAAAGGGAGCTTGAATAGGTGTTTTGCTTCCCCCGGCCCCGAGTTTGCTTCCTCGTCCCTCCGCCTCTCTGTATTTCTGCTCTCCCTCGTTTCTGCGCTCCGGACTCCGCTGCCGTCGAAGTGGGCCGAGAGAGCGTATGTGGGCATGCGGGATGGAGAGAGGGAAGCATCGCACGCCCTTCGAAAACGGAGCAATCTTGTCCACCGGTGGTTGGGCACCAGCGAACCCTAAAGGCACACGGCGTAGCACGTATCGGTGGGGATGGGTGAGCTGTGGCGGCGGAAGCTGGGACATGTGGAGGAAGCGACGGGGAGGGGAAGGAGGGGTGATGGTCCAGCGGGACGGTCAAAGCGTCCCGTCTCAGTTAGCGCCTCTGCGTTCCACCCCTTCTCCCGCATTTTCCACCCCATGGCTCTCTCCCCACTCTCAGTGATATCTTTTGCCCCGGCGGTCCGGCGGGCGGTTTTGGCTATTCCTCGTGGCGCTGGAGATGGGGAAAGTGGGCGGGTTGAACGTAGCCAGGTGGGTTTTTGGGGATGGTGTGGAAGGGAGAAGAGTGAGGACGGCGCGAGTCGGTTAGTCAGTCGGTCGCCTCCCTCCGTGTCCTCCCACCCACACCACCGCTCGCCCGTCGTCCCTCCATTAAAACCTCTCCGCCCCTCGCTGCCCTGCTTCCCAGCTCTGTCGTCTCCTCGCTCGCCACCACCCACCCCTTCCCACACACATACAAGCCTCCTCCGCACCCTCCCTCCCTCACACCCACCGCAGCAGCCTGTCCATCCCCTATCTCACCCCGGGCGTGCCAAATTGGATGGGAGCCAGTTTCTCCCGATAGCAGTATGAGACCCGAGGTCGCCCCGAGATGTGCGTTGAAGTGGATTGGGAAGGCTTTTGCCGGTTAGTTTGTGAAAGGATGTTGATGGTGATGAATATATAGGGCAGGGAAGGAGATGGATCGGGAGAGGAAGGGGTGAGCGTTGTGAGCTTGCGAGACGGAGGGGGAGGGTGGGTGAGCGAGGAAGGAATCTGATTCAAGGGGGAAGACCACGCGGAAGAAGAGGATATATTGTGGGAGAGTGGACGTTGGTTCGTTTTGCGAGAGTTTCGGCGTGTTTGTGGAAGCTGTTGTCATGAAAGTTTTGGGACCGAGGCGTTCTAATGGAGTGGGCCGCCTCCCGTCGTCGTGAGTGTGGGTGGGTCATTTCGCACCACCTGGGCTTGTTTGAGGATACATCCCGATAAGATCTAGAGGGGAGCGAGATACCAGTTTGATACAGAACATCCGACAGGTGCTAAACAAGCTGTAAAAAATCATTTTTATCCCACAATACTTGTAACTAAATTTTTATTATCTTCTCTCTTCTTTCAGTTGGTGGGGACGAGAAATACAGTTATTCTCAATGGATAATGTACTTCTAGTGATAGAACGAAAAGTTTGTGAAGAATAAAGCGATGGAAATGGGAGATAATCCATGATCAACAAAATTGTAGAATTTATCTAAATTTTTTAATACGGCCTAGAGCTTTTGATTCATTTTTAGGGGTAGAATATGTAATGCCTCGCTCTATTTACCTGAGGATGAAGTTATGCATGGAAACTTAAGGTCGTGATAAATTTTAGTTTTATATTGAAATTTTTTTGTTTCCTTCATTGCATCAAAATCTTACTCATCTAGCAAGCTGGTAATACTCTTGAAAGAACATCTGTGCGTTACGTAAAATGTTTGAATAAGACCATCGAAGCAGGTGTTTAATTGCGTTTAGTATTTTTATTGTAGAAGAAGAGTTTATTGCTACATTATCCATTTCTGTTGGGTGAAAGCTTGAGATGGCAATGACTGAGTGCTCAAAAAACCTTTGGATTATGAAACATGTTGCATAATACCTGACTATGAAGTGTCTATCCATTTAATTGATGCGCTAATATTTCACTTAAGAATGCGAATACCATGAAGCACAATGGTATGAATGATGAGACATGATTCATAGAAATTCTTCATGGCTTGACATGATCTGCCTTTGCTTGGATCTCTTCCCCTTGTTCACCGTTGTCACCTGTTCCCTTCTCCCCAGGAATCCATTGCAAGGATGCGGGAACACGTGCGCGCCGTAGATCGCTTCGAATCCCACGCCTCCATCTCCATACGTCCATTTCACTCCACTCCGGCTCCTCCTCCTCCTCCTCCAAGATAATAAGGAATAATTTTCGCTCCCACGCTCTATCCCCGCCACTCGTGGTTGCCAACCTTATGTGATTTACATCTACAATGGTGAACATGCATCGGTTATGTCACACCACAGGTGACAATATTGGACCCTGATAAATTTTTTTGCCTTGTTAAAAAAGGACTGTATACTCATATCCACTCCTGAAGAGGAGGAAAGAGACTTTTCCGAGGGTGAAAATTTGTGTTTCTGACTATCGGTAATTTAGGTCAGATAGTTGTAAATGTAATTTGAGTTCATTAGCTGAGGAAGTTCATAAAGGATAGAATGCTATTGCAAAAAATACTGCCAAAACTCTCCGGAGATAAGTTTAACTGCTATCTCTACAACATTACAATTAATTATCTCTACAACCTCCTCGAGTAACTGCAGAAAATACCAAATCGGTTGGAAGTAAATCAAAATTGCAGTTTGTATTTTAATGAAGCACTCGTAATTTTTCATTGCCTGGATTCATTAAATGAGCCATAAGCAAAAACTCAAAAATACCGTAATGGGTAAAACACTCCACCACCATAATAGCTAACAGATCTTCTCTGACTGAAGTATTGTATGCGAGTAAAATAGCATATCAATGTGACGGTTTACTCTTTATAGTGCCGCAGTGTTTTAAAAGACCAAGGCATTGACCTACTTATTATGCATGGGCTCATAAAATACTTTATCTCATAGTTCATTTTCCTTTACCCGTTGTTTATTAATCATCCTGCTGTCCTCATCTGTTGTGTAACTTCTAGCTTTTTTCTTTCCCCAATTTCCATATTTCATGTCTTCCATTTTATCTGCTTGGATTCGACCCCCAGTGATGAAATGACGGCTTTGTGAATGGTAGATGCATTCAAATGTTTTACGTCAGAAGTAACGTTCTCGATCCTCTGAATATGCATATTTTTTCCGGATCAAGGACAGTAAAGTGAAGTTTCTCATAAATTTGTTGTTCCTGAATCACTCGCACGTGGCCGAAGTAGTGGCGTCATTTACCGCTGGAATGTCTCATTTAGGTTGCATCTCGTACGCGCATGAAACATCTGTACATATACCTGGCTTAAATTTTGGACTGAGTGCAATTCAAACCAAGTGTGCGGTCCCGTAACTTCAGACAGTGATGTAATCTTCTTTTTTTTCAGGATACATGTTTTAATACTTCTGCCACTACACTTTTTTGTTTCCTATGAATTATCCTCAAATGAGATTGCATAATAAGCTCTCGAGCACATAGTAGCTTATGGCATTGCGAGGACGTAAAAAATAGACTTGAGAACCGAGTTTATTTCTTCTCGTTTATTTTCGGAGGAAAAAAGTTACTTCCGAGGGACCACTCATATTGTTACGAGTGAGCATGGGGTCTAGTTTGAGGGGTTCGTTAAGGAATTAGTGTGTAATTGGTCGAGTGTTGGAGACCTCCCATGGGGGAGGAAACTGATGTGGACGAGGCAAGGAAAGAAGGGGAAATTTTAGATTCGGATAACGCAGGGAGCGGTATTTTTGAACAAAAGACTAGGCGAGGACGATGCCCTTAGGGAGAGGTAGCTGGAAGAGGGAAAAAGAGTGGGTTTGTGTGTGTGTGTGCGTGGATGGAGATGAAGAGGATCGCAACACTCATTAGTTGGCACGAGCGCTACTTTAAAATCCGATCCCTGGGCCTGGTATTATTTTTTTTTCGCCTAAGCGGGTTATTAAATATCGCCGCTCTAATTTCCCCCTTTTCTTTCCCCGAGCTTCCACAACACAAAACATACACCCGGGAAGTTCTCTTCTTCTGCCTCCTTCCCCGCCTGCTGCGTATCTTCTACCCCACCACCGCTCCCCCTCTCCTCCTCCACTAGCGCTTCCCCCCCCCCCGCTCACTTTCCCTGTATCTAATATCCCTTTAATCCCTTTTCAAAGAGATGATTGAAACGAGTGGCAAACGGGGAAGAATTTTTTTTTCATTCTGTTTTCCTTTTTTTCTTAACTCCGCTTTTGGCGGATACGCTCTCCGGCGAGGCGAAGAGGTTCGCGGAGAATGTTTGAAGGTTGCGAGGATGAAGGTTTTAATTAGTTTTTTGTGTGTACCGTGTGAGAGGTGGATTTTAATTAGGTGTGTCGGTTTTCCCTCACTCCACGGCTCCACGTCTTCGGTACCCACACCATTTCCCCACTCGCAGATCCCCAATACAAGTATCTCCCTCCCCCACCCGCCCCCGCTCCTTCTTCTGTTCCCTTTCTGAGCTCCTCTTAAAAAGAAGGAAACTTCTTTTTCCATCGACTATTCACGTCGGCGTCCGTGTGTAGCGCGTAGAAAGTTGCTCACTTTTTACGGAGGTGGGAAGTCATTCACAAAGAGATTTTGGTGCGGTGGTTTCCTGCCTCGGGTGTCTACTCCCCCCTACCCCCCCACCAGAGTACTCCATATCTTCCAGCAGTTCGGAAATCGATATTTTTCCTCCCCACCCACCAGAGTTTTAAAAGAACTTCACCCAATATCTTGGAAGCCATAAGTTATCTTTTTTTATAACTTTATCCAACAGGACGGATCACCAGAGTTTCTTGGATGTACTTAACTCGTTGGAACACTCAGAGCGTTCGTAAAGAGGCTTAAATCGTAAAAATCCTCGCTAAAATCTGACTGAAATCATTTATAAATGCCTTGGATATTATAAAATTAATGCTAAAATCGCTCTACCACCCCTCTATATTTACCCTTGACTTGTGACGTAAGCCTGTTTCTTCTGCTATGATTGCTGAGTGCTTGCAATATGTGTGTGTGCCCTTGGAGTCAGCTAGCGGGTTTAACCTGTGAGCCACTTAGTGCAGCGGAGTGTACGTGCTGTAAATCGGTCACTACCGCGAGAGTAATCTCCGTAAACAACATACTTGTGTGTTTCCAACTAGTGCTTCTCATGAACGGGGTTTCCTCTTCTCGTCAGAAAAATACTAGTCGGTTGAGCGGGTGAGAACTGTTTCGGTTTGTGTAATTGTGTGCTCTTGTCTGTTTAGCAGGGTGTCCAGCACTCTGGAAAACCGGGAAATCTCAGGGAATTTTATTTTCACTGGAAATACCAGGGAAATCTTAGGGAAATATCGAATTGACTCTGGAATTTTCTGTGGTGTCAATATATAAAACAGCAACGGAAGCAATGTGACTTTTTCGGCAAGTTGATAAGTCAAATTTCCCTTGCGTTTTCGCATTTTGCAAAATAAGGAAAAATGTCAATTCCTTCAGTTTTTTAAGTTGTTGATCATTTTATATCAATGCTATTCATAGATAAGTCTGGCTGTAATTGTTCCTGTTCCTGAGAACCAGCGTGACAATGTTTAAATATAATTGTAAGAAATTATGGGTGGTGGAAGGGCGGTGATGTGATTTTCCCTCAAATTATTTTCAAGTTTTGTGTTTATTTTCCTCCAAATATGCAAGTTTAAAAATAATCCTTACGTTTAATCACCCAAAAAACATACCAAAAACACCTTCTATTATAATTAACGAGAAAAAAATCAATATATCCTCTGGAAAAATAAAAATTATGTCTGGAAAACCTGGAAATCTCAGGGAATTTTCAAATGCCCGACTGCTGGACACCCTGGTTTAGTGAATTTCTGGCGCAGGTTGATCCGCTGTAAGTCACTCAACGACCCAACCACCCTTTGTGTCCTCGTAAGGTAATTTTTACGGTTCTTGGAGCCACTACCTTAATATATGAATGCTTATGTGCTTCTTATTTCGTCAAATTAGTTGAATTACGTACCTTCAAGACGTACCTCCATGAGTTATGGCAAGATTTTGTATTTAGTTTGCCCCAGTAAATATTTTATTTTTGTCACCGAATATTATCCGTGAAGAACCTACATTATATTCTATATCACGCAGAAATCAATGCCATAATATTGGCATGTAATGCACTTGTTAGCCATGAGCACTTGTGAAACTTGAGGGCCAATTGAGACATCTCTTTCCGATATTGGTGCAGTTTCCCCATTAATATGACTGCTTTACACGGTTGTCAAATTTATTTTTTTATATGATCTTATATTCTTGCCATACGGCTTACTCAGTTTCTGTTCATGAAATCTTCCGTAACTTGAAAGATGAATCATCCCCAGATATCATCCATCGTTCTCATAAAATTAATGGCTTTGAAGCTTTCATTCGCCCCGATTGTTCGAATTCCTGACCGTCATCCGTTCAAGTCGATGTGCTTGGAATGTTTTCATCAGTATCGTCTCTTTGTAGTGATGGAGATTCAATGCATCCGCCTTTTTTATAAGATCTCAGCCGTCAATGGGCCCAGTTTGACGCTCATTTATTTTTATCCTGCTGAGACGGTATATCATCTTTGCGGGATCTACTTATTTCATTACCTTTCTTGTGTCCTGATGTCATCTTGGGTTTAAAATACGGCGGGTTCTCCGTGTGCTCCATTAGCGAAGGTGTGGTCTCGGGCTTTATACAGCTCCCACCCTCTTTTCCTCCCCTCCCCGTTGCACATCTGTTTCGCCTTCCCAACCCCTTCTCGTGCCTCCCGCCCTCCCTGCCCCGGGTTCGCTGTCTGCGTCCATTAATTTTCTTTCCACCAGCATCCGCCCATCAACTCACCTCCCCCTCGCTTCCTTTCCCTTCCTCTCCCGGCCCACGGCTGGAAAGTCCTTTGCGGCCTTCAAGACGGGCAAACTTTTATCGCGTCGGGGATATGAACAGGTGCACGGATAGTTCCTTCTTCTCAGTGTGCGCGTCAAAACTCCCTCTCAACTCCCTCTCTCTCTCTCTCTTTTTCCTTCCATCCTTAGAAGGCCTCCCTCTCGCATGAGTAAACTGCTAGAATTACTTTGATCGATCGATTATTTCTGTCTCGGATCTTCGTGGCGCTGGGAACGCGAAACACGACGCCAGTGATTCGGATTTGTTTCGACATAAGGGATTTGTTTACCTTCTGCTTGAAACTAAATTTATTGATCTGAAGGATAGAATTTGATCATATCTGAGGTACATGGTAAATTAGTCTTATGCGAAAGCGTGAAATGTTTTTATGATCGATTACCTTCAACAGTATTTTTTTTATCTAGTAAGGTGTTTAGTAAACTAATGATTTGGTATTTAACTTTAAAACATTTATTAACATTGCTCTATCGCCGTAATTAGAAGTAATATAAGTATAACTCAATACTAGTGAAGAATTTGAAACTTATAACTTAATTGGAACAAGGGAAAGTCAAAATAAAGCAGTTTATATCTAGAATTTATGTGAAGAGTAATGTAAAATCATTCCTCTGATCAACACCATATGTATTTGAAAGACGATTTTGTTGGAAAGGGCGTTATTTTCACGACACTTTTCGAAAGGAAACTCAACAGACTCCAGTGATGAAACCGTAGACTCTTATTAGTTCATGTATTCATAAATTTTATAAAATTTAATAAAAATTGCGTCCTTCCAAATTATCGTCGATGTTTATTGTTTTTTTCCTTCTCACTCTCGCTTTTGTGGAAATACTCTCTCCTTTCCGTCCAGTTTCTCAATAAAACGCCTAAACCAGATATTTATGCCGTCGTGCTATTTCCGTGGACGGAAATCCGCCTCCTTTGTCGTATCTAATACTTCCCCATTTGTTTTCAATATTCTCCCATTGATTTTGTCTTCGCTGGAATGAATGTGATGGAGGATTGTTATATGGGCTTGAGGAAGCTCATACATATCTCAAGATGGCTCTCTGTTTTCAAGGCTAAACCTTCCTCTAAGAGAGATGTTTTACTGCCTATGTACATGTATCTTATTGTCCCATGATACCCTCTCCTACTTATTAATATCACCCATTTAAAAAATATTTATGGTGCTCATTTTGCTTATCTTGTTTTACTCAAAGAATTTTATGGTATTTATTTTCTTTTTTAGACAGTACCGCCAAAATGGCATTTTCCTTTTAATTCTTAGTTTTTTGGGTTTATGAATCTCAATATATTTACGTACTTCTAATTTACCAGGCATATTATTTCTTATACCGGAGGGTGAAGATGATTGCAAATCAATATGTCAAATTAATAAGTAAAGTTAACGGAAGTCGGGAACACTTCCTGCAAGAATACAAACCCCACAAAAATCCACCCGTTTATGCTCAAATCATTCCATAGTTGATGCGCAATTGTTAAAATATTTCTTCCATTTTTGTATCAGAGCAATACATTACCTCCTGTTTATTCTTGACGTTTTTGATTCAAGGGAAGTTTTCAGAAGATGTGCTGTAGATCGTTTCGCTTGAGGAACTACGACACTCAGTTGTTCGTTGTGGTTGAAGTGAATCGCAAGTATTAAATCGCTAGGTGAATCAAATGCGGAACGACAATACGATAAGTGATAGAGAGAATGGATTTCTCCTCCTCGCGTACAAACATCTGAACTCGGATAAGAAGAGAATAAAGATGGAAATTTTCTTTCACATTTCGAGGGAAAAAATTAGACGCCTCATAATTAAAAAAGAAGATGAGAAATGAAAGTCATAATTTTGGGTATCATCTTTCATCTTTTTTGCCTCTTCCCGAGGAGAAATCCGTTTTAGGTCGAAATGATTGCCTTTTTCTTTCGTTTGGGGGCGGGAATCCCTTCCAGTTTCCTCTCCTGACCAATGACCGATGAGTTTTCATGATCGACACATCTTCCTCATTTACGTCACTTCCCACAGGGCAAGATATATACAAAAAAATAAGTACCCGTGGGAATCATTCGAAGTAACGGCCCTGTAAGAAAAAAAAGTAATCGCGAGCACTTTTACTTGTAGGCTGGAGGATTTGGGGAGAAGAATGGTCCAACGCTTCCTCCTCACCAACGGCCGACGATTTCACTGCCCGCTGTACCGGTCCGAGGAGCGGGCGCGTCTTTGCGGAAAGCGGCTCCCTTCGCGAAGGGAGTGACTGTCGCGTCCCCTTCCCCCGCTTTAAGTTTTTTGTCATCAGACGACGTCAGTGTGCTTATTTTTCATCCAGCTTAGTCCACTCTCTCTCTCTCTCTCTCTTCGCCGCGTCCATTCGTCCGCACGCCTAATAGCCGAGAGTGCGGCGGAAAAAAAATATTTCCGATGAGAAATTGAGGAAGAGGAATGGGTGGCGGAGGAAGGAAAAAAGCGGGCAGGGGAGTAAGAGGATAGAGTGGGCACTGCGGACCTCATTTGCCACCGTGGGCGAGGCCTTGGTCGAGTACCTTGAGGGGTTGGGGGGGCAAGGGGGAGGGGTGGAGCGGAGGGAGACGAGGTGGACAAAGGGAGCGAGCAGTGAGAGAGAGCGGTCGTCCACTCGCCGGACAACAAAACCTTCGCCTCTCGCCATTCTTCCGAAGCTGGGCAACCGGCCGGTCGGACGTGGGAAAAAATCCTCACCACACACACACACACACATAACGCGTAACTCTCGTTCTCTTTTGTGCTCCTTTCTTCGCTCGCTTTCGCCTCTCTCTTTCTCTCTGTATCTCTTCCGCAGCCTCCGCTCGTTCTTCACGCGGCCTCCTCCTCACAGCCTCTGTTCCTCACCCTTCCCCATTCCCCTCGGTTGGTGACATGCTAGCGTATCAATGTCAAGATCCATATTCAGCGAGTGTGGAGGCAGCGATATCGCATTTGTGTCGACGTGGAAGTGTCTACACCCGGCGACATTCATAGATATGCTTCAACATGACGACTTCGGAGTGGCGAAGATCCCTTGAATTGGCCTGGGCGGAGCAATAAAAAATTATCCTCTTAATTTTAACTTATGTAATCTGCCAAACCTAAAGGTATAATATCAAGAAAGTGGGAGTATTCCAATGCAAGTGTAAGAAATTCATTAAGGTTGAATTGTTTTGGAAAAGACAATTCAGGCATACTAATATTAGCAATAATAATATCTTCTTCCAAAGCCATATTTACCATTTGCATTACTTTACTGTTTGGACAAACGTTTTCTGTTTTTTGCCGGAAGGTATTAGTTTTACATTTTTTAAGTCCATTCTGCAAACATTTTTTAAAAACTTTTTTACAAGTATTTTTTTCTGGCCAAGTTGCAATTCGCTTTATGACAGCGGAGTTTATCAACAATTTTTTATAGTGCTCATTCAAAGTAGAGAACAACCGAAAATGCCATGTCAATTGACATTATAATCCTCTGGTATCTTTGCGTTCAAACTGAGTAAATCTTCTCCATTTGATTACTACAATCCGCAGCACCACGTAAATAACAGAATTTTGCAACAGAAAAAATATAAGTGAATCTTTATATCCACATTTCCTACCCAGTCCCCTTCGTAGAGTAACATGGATTAGAACTTTCATAATAATGGAAACTTGAACCACATGCCTGACTCCTGTTCATATGGCCGGGGCTCCCAATTCATCCCAGCGTGGTTCGTTCATTCATGGCCGTTCGCTGCCGTATCTGGAGGTCTTGATGCACCGCCGCGGCCGAACTTGTTTGGACTGCAAATGCGGGGGAAAGACTGCCTCCTCACCGCCAACTGCGACGACTTGCCAAAGCCCACACGTATGAGAGTAAAAAAAGTATCCCGCCCACTCTCGCCCTTTATACAGGGCTCCCATATCTCCATTCATCAGCTCCTCCTTTTATCTCCGTCCCTGTGGGAGGCAAGCGGGGGGAGGGGGAGGAGGAAGGAATGAGTAAAGCCTCCACCCCATTCGGTTCTTCATCACGGGGCCATCAACCAATCACCCGAATTCTCCTTGTTGCGGTCCATCCTGAAGAACATCACCTGCCGCTGCGTCCGCTTACCGCGCACCTTACAACACGCTGATTTTCGCCACTTTCTATATCCTTAATCGCTTCCACTCTTCGCTCAAACGCCCCTCCTCAAACGCCGCTCCTTCACGCGGCCCACTCTTTTAGCCATTATCTCTGCAATCTCTGCGATCGTTTCCTTACTTATCGGTTACCACATGCTCTCTTAATTTCTCAGCCCTCTGTTCAACTTTTACGCTGCATTGCGCTAAATGTCAATGCTGTGAAAAAATAAAGGACGATAGTATGATTGTTGAGTGGGAAATTCAACACTGCGGAACATATCATAATTTTCTCATCGTAATAACAACAGTTTTGGAATGTTTCCTCCAAGATAACGAAATTAACAAATTATATTGCGTTACCTTATGGAGGAAATATGTATTTATTTTTCCGACAATTGCTGATGACATTTTTGTGAAGAGGTCTTGTGTTTTTTGTCGTTGGTCACGTTTTTCACTGGATAATCGAATTCTTTGCTACTTTTGAGCGAAATTATACGTCCAAATTTTTTTCAGGAAAAAGAAAATATGATTTAATATTTAATTTTGTAATTATTTAAAAAAGAAACCTTTCCTTTAATCTCAGGTTTTAGGCTCTCTAACTCTCTGAATCACGCTACTCTCAACTCTCAATCTCTGAATGACTGTTTCTGCTCCGGGTTCTATCTCAATGCTCATTAACTTTTCATAATTTAAGGAACTTCATATTATTGGGTCAAACAGTTCCGGAAAAAGTTTTCCTTGTTATCTGTTTTTTTTCGACTCCGTGGATTAGTTCCTTGGTGAAACATATTTTATGAACTTCATGAGGTAACTGTCTTAATATTCTAATGGCACAAATAACAACGTAATGAAATTTTATCAGCATTAAAATTCACAAATGAGTTCATTGCCTCCATTTCTGAAATCACTGAGCATCATCATGTTTATTGTTCATGAAAGTAGTTTGTTCTTAAGATAAGTATTTTAAAAAAATGTTTAATGATTGTAAACGGATATTGTGGCACATTTTAAAGTGTGTGTTGCTGGCTTAAACCATGTTAAATATTTATAATTTCAGTATGATTATCTTAGCCAAATTATATTGATTTGAGTTTTAGAAGACTTTTGCCATAAAATGTGTAGGAATTTCTTATGCATCTCAACTTTGATCACTTGCGTAAAATTGCTCTCCAGAAGTTTCAGAGAAAAGGTTTATTCCTTTCCTAGTCGTTTAACCTGAGTGAATCCGTTTTTATACAGAATTCTTCCTTTTGGAGGACTATACCCTCTTTTATTCTAATGGTTTTAATGTGAGATAAAACCAGCACTGTGATTGCATCACCTTTGTGTACAAAAATGACACTGAAATTAGTCCCGGGGTAGTAACGAACACTTTTAACTAAACACAGGATAAATTTTGAAGTCTCAAAGTTATTTTACATATTATAATATTATAAAAACTTCGATGACTCATTGTTAAGACTCGAAGAATATAATTCAACGGTTGTTTTTTGTATTCTTTATACAACTAAAAATCCCCATAATATCTGTTTGACTTATTTGTTACCTAGCTATACACCAATAAAATGTGTACCAGATGTGATTCAGATTTTTTAATTTTTTCCAAGTCATAAGTTTCAAAATTATTTTGTCGTAACAGCGTATCATCTTTGGAATAATCTACCTAAACATATAAAAAATAGTCCCTCGCTCTCAACTTTCAAAATGAATTATTATTATGCACTACTTTCTGATTCTTAATGTTGTAGTTGTATCCTCATATCATGAACTTGTTTGCTAAATTTCGAATTCATTATATGTAAAACTTCGCAGTTTACCTCGCATACTTTTTAACGGTTTCTTATTTGCATTGTATAATTTCTGTGTAAAAATGTAATGTATTATACATCCATTCGTCTTTGCTACTTTATACTCTTTGTTTACTGTCTCGCATATCTATGTATGTATATTTATTTGTTCTTAAGGGGCACGACCCCAGAAAAATCAATAAATATTCAATTCAAAGTCAAATACATTATTTAAGATATCTTTTCGCGCTCAAAGTCATACTCATTCACACTAACGACGAAATAATCAAAATTAATTACCTTTGAGTAAGTTAGATCGGCGGGTCACTTCCCATCATTGTATTTCCAACGATTAACTCCGAATTTATAATGCCCATAGACAGAGTTTCTTGGATACTGAGTAGTTGGAGCAGAGGACAAAATCAAATCTAAATTTTGAGTACTCCTATTCAAAGTCGGTTATTACTATTATTACCTTCCTCGGTGATTTTATTGATCACAAAGCTTTATATTACCTCCGGCATATTTCCTTAGATATTTGCTTCTTACTTATTATTCATCACTTCACTATATTTAATTAAGAATACTTGACTTTTATCAGCGCTCCTATACTTTAACCAGTAAAGTAGTAAAAGCAGTAGTCCTTTTATCAGTGCTGTGTTAATTATTATTTCATTCTCTTTGCTTTGATAAATGCCGAAATTAAGACTTTTCCATTTTTAATTTGAGCTAAAATTGAAGGTCATTGAAGAAACCCATTAAAACGCTTTGATATTTATTTTATTCATCTTAGCATATAATGATTTCGTTTCATTTAATGAAAGGCCTCTTCTTTCTCTTTTTAAAAAACTGTTTCTTCTCAAAAATGCCCTTTTCCGTCATAATTATCTTTTCCAAATCATATATCCTTCAATTTTCATTGTTTTATTTTTTATACTATGTCAAATCAATAAAGGTCATAAAAATCACGCTTTTTATTTTTGTATAATTTTATGCGTTAAAAGTCTAATTTTCAGAATAACCTGGTCATTACTTTTACTGAAATCATTGTCTTATTTGGAACACTTTGCAGTCAATCAAACATAACAGCAAGAGAAAAATACTGCGCTCATTCGTCGAGTGGCAAAACATTCATTTTAACTATTCATGCTCAAAAAACTTTACGAGTTTTACTTGAAATCTTTATAAAATACTCCCTTTTTCATTTTTAACTTTTTCCTAGCAAGAATTCCTAGTTTTCATCACAGTCCACATCGCTTTATTGAAAAATACGTGTTTAAAATTCGCGAAAGGAGTTATGAACTTCTTAGTAATCGGGGAGAAACTGATTTTCTCACTCGTAATCAATCCTCCCAAATCAATTTACAGATCTATTTCCCTCCTAATGTTATCTCTGCTTGCTTTGGTTTTATCGCCTTCATGAACGGCTCCAGCCCTTTCCCTTTGGTCCCCACGCACTTCTTTCCTCCGCCATTAAAATCCATCCTTATTACCTTTTCTCTCTCCCTCTCTCTCTCTCTCTCTGGCACACGGTCCGCTCCGCTTCCCTTATCTTTACATCTGTTCGTGCGGTTCGCTCCAAGTCTTCTCTCCCCAATCCACGGGGGCTGTCTCCTCCACTCGCCACCACACTACGAGTCCTTCCTCCCTCTCGCCTCCCTCCCTCTCTCATACATGGTTGGTCGGCACCACCCAACTCCCTCTTTCTCTCCGGCTTTTCCCCCTGGCTTCCTTCCTCGCAGGGGCGTGCACCCGATAGTGAATTCCATGATTAATGTCCGGTCTCGTTTGAGCGTCTTCAGATCAGTACCAATGGAGGAGAGAGGGGAGAGAAGGAGGAGGAGAGAGTAACGGGAGAAGGGGAGTGATCGGGGGTTCGGGAGTGAGGAGGCAGCCCAGGACTCGTTTCTTCCTCAGAAGGCAGTGGGGTAGGGGTTTGGTTTGCACGTAGCAGCCTTTAAAAGGGAGGAGTGTATCGATTTGTCTCCTTTCGGGGTTTTGTTTTTTCTGTTTAGGTACGCCTTCTGGAGATTGAAGCGTTCGTCCTCCTCTCCGGCCAGATAAACTCGGCGGGACCCGGTCTCTTTCTTCGCTCTCCGCCAAAAGGCGTGTGGGCGCTGCCGAGTCGTGCATTACAGGGTTGATTACTTTAAAGGGAGGCCTTAATTAATGGATTCAGTCCCGCCGCTCTTTAAGCTCGGTCGGCTTCGAAGACGGAGCGGGCAATTAGTTTGCAGATAGCAATAGATGTGGTCACGCATGTGCTCACGAACCGGATACCGCCCGATTATCACGCGTGCTGTCGATGAACCTCCGAGGTCAATTTATTGATTACCGGATCGTTAGCTTGTAATCCGATGGTGCTGAGCTAAGAAATATCGCTTTCTGTGATTCTATTAATGTTCTTTCTTCGTTAAGCGAAAGTAAGGGTTTGTCACTCATGTTGCTTGGGCATTTGTTAGGCCAAGGTACCTCTCAAGTCTGAAATTTATCGGTAATAATGGGCACTTTCGACCGTACCTCGCGTCAATCTCTTTCAAGTCAAAGTTTTGTAGATAATTTTACTGATGATCTTACATTCTACTGAGTTGGCAAGTTGCTGTCCATTTCAAGGGAATTAATTTTGTTTATGTATCTACATGAAAAGGAGCTGATTTTAATTGATTTGCGAGTTGGTTTTTAGTTATTTAAGTAGCAATATTTTCTTGAAGTCGGAGGAAAATTTTTCGTCGTGGTGAATGCAGGAATAAGCATCGAACAGTAGTCTTCATGCTTGTTTAACTAGGACGTGACGTAACGATAGTTGAAATAGTTCTTATTTGACTTATGTGAACCTCCATCCTCTACTTAATCCTGGCAGTTACCTAATATTTCATTTCATTCAGACATTGCTACAAAACTATTTTATGGACCACTCAGCTATATCTTGTGCTGTAGTCGTCTGATTTGACTCTCCTCAATTTTATGTTATTTCCCCATTTCAGCGTGCCCTTCAAATCATTGGATTCAAAATGCGTTATGTTGTGTTCATTTATTTGTGCATCAAAACAATAGTAATGCGTAATCTCACTTGATAAAGTGCCCAAAATAATTACTTGGCTGACGAACAAAGCCACCTATTGTCACGACTGGAATTCGTGCACTTCTTTGGCGTTCTGTAATCATTTTAATCTCCTGATATGTTCTCCGTTCTCAGACGGGCATAAACGATTTCGATCAGCACCAGTGTTTCGAAAGTTGTTCCCTTTGTCAAGTCAGGAACTTATTTTCCAACCCAACTCACCGTCGTCCAAAGCTTCTTTCCTTTCGTCCAGGGAACCGTGTGGCGTCACCTTATTTAATCTCTCCATTCCAACCATGTTCGGGAGCTCTCCTACGGAGGGAAGGAGTAAAAAATATCGACTGCCAACCCTAGGAACTGAAATAGATAAGCTCCTTCGTCTTTTTTTCCGCTCCTTCCATTTTCCTCCCTTCAAACATGTTCCTTTTACCCCTCCTCGACTCAGAGCTCCTCTTGGTCTCTTTACACTCCCGCTACCGCCGCAACGCTGTATATTCCCTTCACTCGCACCTTTCCCCTTTGAGTTCTCAAAGAAGTTTTTCTTTTTTCGCCTTTCTCTTCATTGCGTACCAAACCCCCAGGGCACCGCTTTATTCTCCTGACTCAGTCGATTTAAGTCCTTTTTCCTTTCGGAGAATTCGAATCTAATACGTAATTTCTTGATAGTAATGAAGTTGGTCCGAATATCTTCCATTGCCTTGGAAACTTAAAGAAAAAATGACCTTATTGTAATAATGTAGAAGGGAGCAATATTCATTATTGAAGGCACCTTTTTGAAATTTTTTTGAGTTGTTACCGAATTTTTTTTCGGTTAATGCTGATGATCTGTGTCAGAGGGCTTCGTTATAGCTATGGCGCTGTAATTTGTACCGAAGACCCAGGAATTTTTGACAGGAGGGAATTTTGAAGAGGGAAGATAGACACTGCATTTGACATACCTACATTGTTGCGAGCCAACATCTGTGTCTCTTAAATGCTATTTTAAGTTGTCCCCTCTTTTTAAATAAACATTGTTCCTGCGACCACTGTAATGCTTGAGACTATTACGGGTCTTTCAGTAAACTAAATAAAAAATGTTATTTAATGGGGACTCAATTACGTTAAATATCATATTCTAGAATTCAACAGTATGTTACTCAATTATATTTATTTCAGAGTCACTGATTACGTCATTGGCTTGACTGAGTGACACCTCCCAAAACAGCTGTAATTGTCCCTGGTATTAATTTAGTGGTAATCTTCAGACACCCAAGCTAAGACAGCTAGTAATGATTAATCTTAGAATAGGAAAATACGCTAAGGTTATGTACTACCCACAGGGTCTGATTTTCAAAATATCAATTTGTAAGGATCTTTAAATTCTAAAAAAAAGGATCTTAACGGATAAAAGAAGTACGTGTAATTTTCATAACTTATAAAATTTTTTATTGCATGCTCGAGTGTTGCATCTGTTGGTGTTAATCTAAATGAACTTATTATTACAGCATGTATTAACCTAAATTTTATCATTTTATTTCGTGGAGGTGGAGAGCACAACCCTATTGGACATTTTTATTCTAAATTTAGCAACGTGACGTGAGTAAAACAAGATCACTGGTGAATTGGTGGTATGACATTTTATCAATAAAAAATATATAACTTTTACATTACTGAAATATAAAGAGAACTGGCACGATCCTGGTTTTAATGCATGAGCACCATCTATAGGTGAAGAGTCATGGTCGGATTCTCCTTTTTATACCAAATCATAGAAGGGGGAGGGGAGAAAGGAGGAGAGAGAGGAGGTGGGGGGTAAAAAGAGAGAAATATATTTGGGCGTAATTGGTCAGTGTAATGATAAGAGGAAATGGTGCTCTATTCGGTATCTTGACCCTATCTCTAATTATATAGTTAACCTTTTTCCTACGTGACGTAAATTTGACCGTTCTAAAGAAAAACGCCGTACTCTCCTCTTTCCTGCCGCATATGCTTCCATTTGCCAACAGGCTTTCTCGAGCTCACTTCTCTCCAGCTTTTTCTCTTTCTCTCTCCGCATTCTTCCACGAGAAATAACAAACACAATGGCCTCCCAGTTCCCTCACTCTTTTCTCATCTCCCTCTTCATCCCCTCGCCTCGGGAGGGCGTTGCATCTGGCGTGCGTGAGTTTAAGCGCGCGAGTTCGAAAATACGCGATTTTGCGTCTTTCTGTCTCTCTGTTTCTCGAGTGACAACTGCGTGTGTTTTTATGCGAGGCCGTGACGGCCTCCGCCTTCTTTGCTCCGCGCCCTCTCCCTCCTTCTCACCCCACTTCCCCCTCCCTCCCGTCGAAGGGCGGGGTTGCAGGTTGTGGAAGATGGGGGACTGGGAGAATGAGACGGTATCCTGGAATAGGGAATGGCAAACTGGGAAAGGGAAGTTTGAAGGATAAGTTTAGGAATCACTTTGAATTTCAATGACAGTGGATTAGAATTGTTAGACCCTTTGCAAATAATGGAGATCATTGGCAATAAATATGTTGGACCGTTTTCTAAAATGAAGTACAATAGGTAAACTGAAGTATTCTTTGGAATGGCAAATGAATAAAAATGGAGTTTTTTTAAAAAGTCAAACTTATGCTACTTTGTTACTTCTGGGCCTCTTTAAGTCGCAGGAAATTTTTAGCTGTGCAAAAATTTATACTGTATTTTGTAACCAGCTATCAATACAGGTTTGAGGTAAAATAGATGGAAAAGTCCCTATAGGAAGACTCAAGAATAAGTTCATGGACCAAAGAAAGATGAAATTACATAGGAAGAGCTACCAGGAGAAAATGGAGCTACCATTAGATAGGGAAATTGGGAGGGCTGCAGTCAACCAATCTTAGGATTGAATGACCAATGATAATATAAATGCAGATGATGGAATATGGTCTCGTTTTGTGAAAATGTTGTTTATCTTCAAGAACAAAAGAGTAGAACAAAAATTTGCCGTTTACTACTTATATCCGAATTCTTGTGGATCTTTCTTTATTTAAGTTCAGTTTGGACACTGATTGGGAATGAGATTGAATACTCGCTGGATTTCTGTGTTCTTTACTATAATCTTCAGATTGTGTCATTGCATTCTTTTTTCCTATCAATTCAGGATTTATTGAGAGATATTTTTCTTCCCTACCAGCATTGTAATTCCGTTTACTAATCATGCCAGACCGATTTTTATCTTTGTACTTGTACGCTCTATTTTAATATATCTATGATTTAATGTTTGAGATCATAAAAGTGGTAAGAGCTCTCATCCCGTTCCGCATTCTTTGCTGTCGATTCCTGGGTAGTACCGTCGAATTTAATACGCGTAGCTGTAAATAAATCGTCTGCGTGGGCGTTGTTGTCTATTTCTGTTGTGTCTATTGATTTGCGTGGTACAGAATGGTATTGTTCTTAATAATGGGTACACTAATGAAAAATAAATAAATCGTCTCCGTGGACGTTGTTGTCTATTTCTGTTGTGTGTATTGATTTACGTGGTACAGAATGGTATTGTTCTCAACTAATGGGTACACTAATGATACATACCGATAGCCATTTTCATGTCATTACATCAAGATTTATAACCTTTTTTTCGGAATGATGAATTACGCTCTCTATTTTAAACTTTGTACATCCTTCAGCATGTGTTAGTGACTAAAAATTTTGAGTGTATGTATACTTGGCAATGCATATTTAACCCTCTATAGACGAATTATGAAACATCAGCATGTCAAAAATACTGCTACTTATTTCATTTTCAAAAGTGCTATTAAAGCATTTTTCCAAAGTAATTGCAATATAATTGATAATAACATTTATTTAGAAATGTTACGTGTTTGTATTGTATATATCTAATTGAAATTAATTCTTTACATTATAATATTTACACAACGTATACTTCAACATTATCTTCATAGCGTACCTTTTTTAAACTTTCCCATTTTTTTCTTCATATGACACCTGAAACTATTTATTTCAAATCTTCAAAGGCACGCCATCGTCAGTAGATAGCGTCACACATTCATCTATTCAGGTTGTTTGACAATGCGCAACTTTCCACATACTTCATCCGAAGCGTTACAATTCTGTCTGGCGCAACAACTAAATAAAAAAGCCTTTTAGAAAGCTGAAGTTCAAATGATTTTGAAAGGTAATACATTTGACTCGCTCGTCCATAGTGGTTTAAAGCATGTATTAATGTTCGATTATCGCAGGCGCGGAAGGGTTTCCAGCCCTGCGTCTCCATCCGATCCGAGGAAAGGGAAAGCAGTCAGGAGGAGAGGAAGAGCCTCTTGACTCCTCCAGCCTCCCTCGTCGCGCCCCTCAGGTGATCTCGCGTCGACTCCCGTGCACTCGCGCTCCCTAGTGCGCCGAACCGCCCGAAGGCGAAGTAGGCGGCGCGCCGCGCGAGGCGATGCCGTTCGGGGGGAGGCGTGGGAGAAATTCGGGGGGCAGAGAGGCAGTGTGAGGAGGAGGGCGTGGGGAGACATCTCTTTCAAAAACTCTCGTTAGCAGTTTTGTTCGTCAGCGAGTGAGAGAGAGAGAGAGTGAGAGAGAGAGAGAGATAAACAGAATACGAGCGGGGAACTGCCTCGACAAGGCATCATCCAATGGGGTGGGATGCGCGGAAAAAAATTAAATGACGGCGGAATGAAATGGAGGGAAGAGAGGCCAAGCGATTGTTCGAGGAGGGACCACGAGGGGGAGAAAGAGGGATGGAAAAGGGAGGGTGAGAGGGTTGTGGATCGTATGGTGAGCGAAGAAGAAAGAATTTTTTTTCTTTTAAAGGGGGTCGAGGACGTGAGAAAGTCTGGCAAAGCACTTGAAAAAGCAAAGCGGGCGTGTTGAGTTGGAGGAGGCGAGGAGATGTTTTTAAGCTGGCGAAATGAGTCGGGTCGCTGCTCGGGATGGCGCCGAGGCGGTGGAAGTGAGTGGTGCTGGCGTTTAGGGAGAGAGGGGGGTCACAAGATGACGTCGACCACGGGGCACAAGGAGAGGAAGGCGGAATCAGCTGGGAGGGTTTGGAGTGGGTAAAATCGGCCGATTTTGCTCTCTCGTCTCTCCTTACCCTGGCAGCGCCCGAGGAGAAACAAGTTTTCTGGAGTCCTGTTCTTTAACTCCCTCCCATCGTCCATGCTCGTGCACTTTCCCTGGCTTTTACTTAATTCTTCCGCTTCCATGGGCCTACAAACGCCCCCTGGAGCAATCCTTGCCCTCTGCGTGGAAGCTAAATATATTCTCTTGGTATATTAATATGGTGAAAAGATAACTGTAAAGATTTCACAAAATGGTATAAGGCAACAAAAATCTTAGTTATGTAATCTTTAACATGTTGAAAATACCATACGTTTCAAACCTTTATTGCCATTATCAGGTTCAAACCCGGGAGGAAAAATTCACCGCGTTAAACAAACAAATTGTGATGAATTAATGGGATAGTCAATTAATAAGTTAGTGAAACTAGAAGAAATTAATTCCAAGTTTTTCTTGTAATTATGTATTGACTCGCTGCTACACAATTTTTTAACCGCCAAAGCTGAATTTACAAAAATTATTTTAAAAAGTTCATAAATAATTCCCAATGAATATACACTGCCTTCAAACCATCCAGCCAGTGTCGGTCGAAAGCTTTAATCCAGAAGGATGATCCATAAAACTACGAGAGAGTGCTAAGTGTGCTTCGCCTGAGTATACTGCGCCGGAGCACCGCTCTGTCGTAGATTATGCCGAGGCAAGTGGGATAAGTGTCTCACTCCGCTTTACTTTGCGCACCTGTTCCTCGAGGCAGTCCATTGGACTTGAAGCCTTAAAGCAATTTGGACTGAACGAGGTGCGGTTTGTCCTGTTACGAAACCCTGTTATTTTAGATCTAGTTTTATAATGTCTGGTTATCGTTTACCGCAAGATAACGTGGCCTTTCCGTAAACTTTATGTTACACAATAGTTTGAGCTTTGTATCTTACATCATACTGTGGGCTCGTTGTCGAATGCGCTATGGATGGGAGAACGTATTAACATCGGTTCTCATATCGTGCAAATATTTAATCTGATTTAAATACCAACACATCCGTCGTGACTTCAAGTTGTGCGCTGACGCTACATTTAGGCATCATAAACTCCATTTTTTTCCTGTTATTTTTTCTTTCACTCCTCAACTTTTGTACCAGCATTCATTCACTGACGAGGAAGTTCCCCTACCTACCCAGCTTTTTCCTTCTGATATATAATGTAACTACTCATTTTCAGTAAATGTCCGCTCAATTTGCCTACCTTGTTTCCTTTTGATTTACCCTCGCTCTTTCCTCCTTCCGCCATCCTAATTTTTGTATTTTTCATTTTCCTTTCGTGTAATGGTTTCTGAGATTCACTTCACAACCCGTTTAAGTAACGCCTCATTTTGTAACTAAAGGTGTCGGTTCCTGTGAGGCATATTCACAGTTTATCTGGCCACGCCATAAACTTCCTAGAAAGGCAAAGGCCACAGTTGATTTCTGTGGGAGGAAGCCGGGAAGTAAATAGGACTGCATTGGACGGGAAATGGACGGAAAACTTCATCTTTCATGGTCTAAAGCGGAACTATGAACTTACCTTAACTCAATCCAGATTTGTTCGCTGCGAGAATCCTAGCGAGAAACAGTAAAACCTAAGAAAACCAAGAACTGACCTTAAAAGCTTAAGTGCATTGAGTTTCAATCTATTGTAATATGTGCTTCAACTAATGGTGACTTTTTCATTCCAAATTAAATACAAATACCTTATTAGATTGCTATTACACTTTTCCTATTATTATGTAACGTAATTATTACGCGGACTAATAAGAACTTAGTCCGTAGGCCACTAGTCGTGATCCGTCTTCTACCGCATTAATTAGGGAATCGGCTGAGTGAGATAGATAATTGTAATCAAAATTCAGCGTTGTTTCTCACGTAAAATATATCTAATAACAACGAATGAGGTATAGCTATACACATTTTCTTGATGATCATAATTATTTGTAATCATTTAAATGTAGGAAGATAGGTTTACAGTGCGAGAGATTTCTTATTTTGATGTGAAATTATTAGCGGCGACTGCGACGCATTTATGTCTCAAAACTGGCTCATCTTCTCGTGAAACATAACCATCTAAATATCCTTTCAAATGGATTAAATAATAAATGGAATGAAATGAATGAATGAATTCCCGTTCAAACCCGGAATTCCTGGTTTAATGGAGAGGGAAATACATAACTTAGCATATCCTCTTAAGTTCTCGTTCAGAAGATTTGTGGATCATGGTTGACATTGGCAGCAAATGACCTTTTCGTTTCCCTTTAATGATATCACGATTTGTCACGCTGTCACTATTTAGTCCAATCCTAATTATCTAACCTCGAGCCTTTTGTTTCTAGAATATGGTTATTATCGAGCCTATGTCCGGTACGAAAGAGAAGTTTTGCAGGACGACAGGCATTGGCGAAGTCTCAGGATAAGCACCATATCTTCTTACTAGTTGGAGATTTGAAATTTTTGAAATTTATGTAATTCACATTGTAATGCTTATATAACTATTCCGTGTTTGTCGATTGATATTGTAAACAATGGTTTGTGTGATATATCAATGGAATTGAGTATACTATCTTGATGTCTCGTAATTTTGTCAAATTTATAAAAAAACAACATGAATTTTCCCGTATAGCTATTTATATTTATGCTCACAGATAGCCTATGAGTTAGGTTTCCTCCTCTGCATTTGCATAAAACCCATGCAGATTCTCACGCAAATATGGTGGTATTTTAAGTCTTAATTTTCTAGGACAATTCTATAGAAGCCAGGCAGCATTTTTTGTGGGGATTTTCTCCGCGTTGTTGTTGTTAGTGACAACAGTTTCGCCTACGTTCCACCAGGCGTCTTCAGATCGAAGTGAAGATGCCGAAGATTAGGAGTTACAGGTTTTAACGACTGACGGGTTCTTGCATCGTGTGCCAATGATTTGAGAACTCAGAATAGAGTGAATTCTGAAAATGCAGAGGTTCATGCCCTATTTTACGTCTTCTGCAAAAGAATTAAATCCCAATGGAGCTTTACCTTGTCATTTGAGTGGGAATTGGATCCAGGTCTCCCATAAACGGATCTATTGTCACCTCATTGGGCCCTCACCTGTGGAGAACTCGATGTGAATTCCATCCGCATGAAAGGACTTTTCGCTGTGAGGCAATTGGCGCTTTGTTACCGAGTTGACTATATCGTATGCTTTCTGTCCATCCCTTCTCTTTCGACTAGAATCGTTTCATACGCCACGGTCTTGCGAAACTTGACTTGAATGACACCTCCGCTGATATCCACATTATATCCCCTTCATAGAGCAGCCACCGTAGCCGATGACGTCGACGGAAAAAAATATTGACCACTACCTTGTTCATATGATCCATAGGCCTGTTGTATTGGATTTGTATGGTTGGAATTTCGAATTAATGAGCGTGGGTGGATTGAATCCATGAGAGGCTGAGTGAAGGTAAGAGAAGGCAAAATTGAATGTTGAATATGTAAAAATAAATGGATTAGTCGAGACGAGAGAGTTGACAAATATAGATGAAAGAATATTAATTTAGACAGCAGAAGTATGATGTGAAATCAAGCGTCGCAATCAACAAATATTTTTGGTGACATATTTATGTGGTAACCAACTTGCATAAAATTGCAGAGTTATATTGATTTGCTCATATAGTTTCACCAAAAATAATTAATATTAATTACGGTCTGACGGAACATAAATATAAGTTCAAATAAAATAAATTAAATTTATTCAAATTTCTAAAACACCATTTTTCAACCATAGAAAAGACAATGTTTCTAAATATATTCAACCATATCTATGTAATGATTTCAAAAATGCGCTCAAGCCCAATGATATAACCTCCGCATTTTAAGTGGTAAGCAAGACTTGTTTTCGTAGAGGTTTCTCTTTATCGATGATCATTTTTTTCTACAGTACATTTTAGTTGTTTAGAGTTTAATTGATGAAAATCTGGGTAACAATGCTCGTTTTAAGTGAAATTAACTTGTTTTAATTATATTTCAACTAAATTCTCCTAGCATTGCCAGAGGATGACCTGAAGAACCGTTGTACCTTTGCTTAGCATACATTGCGACAGTGTAATCACTTCAATGAAAATAGTAGTAATTTCATTGGAGTAGTTAATAGCTACTCACGACGCTCCATCTGCGGCAATCGTTATCACCGCCTGGCGTCTCTGGTTATGAGCTATGAATCCGTCCTTAGACGTCCGACAACAGTTCTAGATTCAAGTCAACAATCCCTTTTTTCTCATTGTTAAAATTAAAGTTCCGTAGTTTGCTAACCTTCGAAAATTCTTTTGGGATCCATGGGAGCGGAACTACCCTACTCTGCCGTGAATGTGGGACTATATACGAGCTTAGTGTAAGATAAATAGCGCTCTTTAATTGGTCCGTTGAGTACGAATGACGATGTGCAAAGAAAGGCCGTATAAAGTTTATGAATGGCTTTGTTGGCTTCAGCACGAGACATATCAACAGAGAACAACACGCATGGCTGGAAGAACTCAAAGTTGAAAGAGGTGAGAGTGTGAAGGAGAGGAGCGTCGAGAATGTAGTCGAATGGGTCATTAGAGGCACAATAAACACACTGTCGCACATGCGCATGCAGGAGTGGAGCGTTGAATGGGGCAGACATGTGCGCGCCGGCAGTGTTCGCGCGGACGCTCAGCTTCAGCACCACGCCGCCGCCGCTGTTCAGCCTTCCTCGCGACGAGTGAGTCAAGGGCAATCCGTTTCCTCGGAAAACCGAGGGAGCAGTAAACCGTCGAGCTGGCCGTAAACAGTTTATTCATTGAGAAGCTTATGCTCGCTCGCTCGCCTGCTCGACTTCGCTCCGCGGGAGGAGGAAGAGGCGAGAACTTTCAGTGCCCACCCCTCAACCCACTCCCACAAAATCTCTTTCAAAGTTCCTCACACTCCTTCGTTCGCCCCTTTCCACATCTTGCAGAGCGAGATGCCATTTGTTTACGGTTCGAAGAAGACCCTCGGCTCTGGCCGAGAGCACTGGAGATCATGCTTATCTTCGCGCATGTCGCGATGTTTTTTTTTCTACTTCGCGTCTGGTGGAATGGGAAGAGCGATGGGATGTAGGTTGCTCGCGCCCTCCTCCCCCCCGCCCGCAGAAAATGGCTCATAACGTCAAGTGTTGAATGGCTAGAGTATGCGTTCCTTCACCTTTAAATGTCCTATCTCTTTCCTCACCTACATTTATTGCGGGTGATTAGAAATTTTGTAATGTTTTAGGTAAAAATCTAATTATTCAGTCTTTCACATTATTTTCTTTTCATAACTTTGTTACAAAATTTTCCATTCGTTTTCCATTCATTGAAACTATGGCTTAAAATTACTCGTCATGACTTCGATCTTTTGCTTTTTTCGTCTTTGAATCATTTTGACGTTGGTACATTGTGCAATGAAATGATTATCCAAATATTTTGCTGATACCTTGAGAAAAGCAGGTGCACTATTATCCGACATATTACCGATTTATTGGATTTTCTTAAATTGTGCATTACTATTATTTTGAGTGGAATTTTGGAAGAAACAAGCAAATCGAAGCTCTAATTTTTCACTATCAGATTTTCGCGATAACATCTAAGGGACGGCTGTCAGCTCCCTTTTTGGAGAGCGTATGCTTTTCTCAGTGGGTGTGAACATAATAATTAATGTATGTCCATTTGGTTAAAGAGAAACACCAAATATAGATAGTTTATCGCACGACGTCAAAAATGTTTTCACCCAGGCTCGGTCACCTTTCAGCCCCACCTTCCCAATACATTGTAGCCTGTCTTTCCGGAAAAAATTGAAGGGGACTTGCTAATCTAAAAAGTATTTACTACATTGTTTTGTGGTTCCAAAACAAGGGGTGATGCTACTCCCTGGGGGACATTGCGTTAAGGGGCCGGTCAAGTATCACGTAAGACGATTTATGTTATTTTTGACTTCCCCCTCTCCTATATAAGACGATGTAAAATTTTCCCAACCCCCCCTCTTCTCAGGCATACGTAAGACGTTAGATATTTATATCTACTCTTCGTTAAATACTGTCTGAAATTTCATCTTTCCATGGGAGCGATCGTACAGCTCTGAGCACTAGATATCGTATAATTATGCATTCTTGGAGTACCACATTCATTAACTTTAAGAGCAAAATATTACCACAGCTGATGAAGTGGTGAACAATCGCAGGATATTAAGAAAACACAGGATATTTGGAAACTATATAATGTTTCAAGACGGACAAAAACACACGTAAATTAGTTGCAAACCCCCTGCCCCCCTCTCTTCATGAGACAAAGTAAGATGATCCCAACTTCTTCACCCTAAAAAACGTCTTACCTAATACTCGAATGGCCCCTAATCTACGGGGCAGAACAAAACAATGGGGCAGCTTGAGGGCGATGGAAGCAGGGTCTCAACGGGACCGAACCGTACTTGGAATGACAGAGCTATCAATCTATTGTATTTGAAGTAAAAATTAATTCAAACGCAATAGTTTGAGACCTAACTGTATCTGCATCCTAATTTGGTCTGGTAATCTATGATTTTAAAGTTTACTCCATTTTAGAGTCGGGTATAGGTATGTGAAACAAATGGTTGGTGGTTCGTAAAACATGAGAAATGCTGATTCAGAACCTTAAAAAGTGTGTAAACATCTTTCATGAAAATTCTGCCAAAATACATTTTAAAGTATACTTATTTCAGTTTTTAATTCGGCACCTTCGACTCTCCGAGTGGTCGCTAAGTAAGGAAGAGTTTAATTATGAGCAATTCTAGGGATGATTTAGTTAAGCAGTCATGCTAAAAATTGAGAGGTGAATTTGAAAAGTTAGCAGATGATTCACTCTTGAAATCATGGAGGAAAATTCACTTGAACGAGACCACGATTGTAACCATCTGGTTTCAGAAGTAACAGAATAATTCTTGAAAGTTTATAATGAAACTAGCAATGGAAACTATAAAGGAAAAGACATAAATGCCGTCAAGCAAATCAGGCATTACCAGAGACCGAGTAGGATAGAACATTACATTTACCCTAGGTTTCTCGAGTGTAGATGAGAATCCGTCATAGTTTAATCCAGACCATATCACCATGGCTTCAACCTCTCTTAATAGAATTTGTAAAGTGCATGTTTTGTGGTCTCCACCTCATTACAATTTTTGGTAACATACTACCCCATTTCCCTCTTAATAGCATGGGAAGGCGCGTCAGCTAAATGATCCAAAAATATGTCGTGTTTTCAAAAGCTGAAAAGCTAATTTATGCTGCTAAATGATAAAATACTGCCGATTTCTTCCCAAACCAATATAATATAAAGCTAATTATATATAAATAAAATAAAACTGAATGAATCTAATTTAGACCATGTTGATTCGACCAATAATTCTGTTTCAAATGACATTTATGAGTTTTTATCTCCTTTGGTCACCAGTATCTTATCTGGAGGGACACTTCCTCATCCTGTTTATACCGTCTCTCAATATCCAAGTCCATATAAATCGCCTTCCTTACTCCATGTTGGCTCAGGACCGGGCGATCCGAAATTTCTCTATTGTACATAATTCTCCCTGGGCGGCGTATCTAGTTTCCAATCGGCGACGATACGCATCGTTAGCATCCTTGCTGTCTAGGTCCCGCAGACTGGTTACATACCACCTAGTGCCTTCATTAATCTGGCACCTCCGCCTTTCCAAACATTCATCCTCAGTGCCTGAGGGTCCTTCCCGCTCCCCACTCCATTGTGTTACCTAGAACACCCCGCCTTCAGCGGACTTCTCTTCTTCGTCGTTGCCTTTTCCAATCACCTGCTCCCCGCGCAGCAGTCTCTCCATCGAACGCAGACGCTTTCGTCATATATCATGTTTCGTAACAGTCTCGCTCTAATAAAAATCACCTCTCCTGATACCGATAGCCATTTTTCTATCATTTCAATCTTTAATTTTATTTTCAAACCCACTGCCGACTACATCACGAACGGTAGCCCGAGGAAAGGTCTATTATAATATGATACAGCAGCCATGAATTGTACTGTCATTGCTGCACGTTATCACGGTCAGAAAAATATAGCTCTAGGACTCAAGGTTGAGAAAAATATGTAGGATTTTAAAAAAATGGAATAAAGAGCTCATAAGTCAAGAACGAGCTGTGTATTAGGTAGAGGGAAGTTAAATACTATTTTTCAGTGGACGAAGAAACTGTAAATAAGTTAAAATTTAAGCAAGAATTGCTAAAATGATTCGTCGTAATATGATGGATGTAAACCGATTATCCACCATAATGGATTTTTATGCAGTTGTTTATTTAGTTCAAAATATTCTGACCATATCTTTGTAAATGTGATTGTTTTTTTAGTTTTAATAAAACATAAAATTTACGACTTACGTGGTTAATATCCCGCGATTGTCTTATTTTATGAACTGTACTACATCAATGTTTTCGTGAAAAAGTGAGAATTGAACTAAGGATATCCAAAGATATCGCCTTGCCCTTTAGTGCCTTTTGAGGGTCCTATCATAATTTTTCATAATACCTAAGTAGCCTCCTACGCTCGGTACGATGCAATTATAATAAAATCTTAAGATTTTGTGCATATTTTTAGTTTGTTCATATCATTTTGTAGGGTCGAAAGGCGTCAGAAATTGGTGATATACGTAATCATTATCATTACACTTTTTGTCCCTTAGCAAGAAGTTAATATTGAATAAACCTAGTTTATCTCTATTTTTAACCTCTTTAATTTATCAAATAAAATATTAATGAAACCTGATTTATCTGTGTAAATTTTATATCCAAACAGGTTATTTCTGGCAGATGTTTAATTAAATTTTGAGCATTATTAATTAAATGCACTCATTTTTCTACTGCGAACCTTTTACAGTGATTATTGAACGGTATGCATGTTTCAGGTTATTTGGTGAATATTTATGACATATTGCGGCGACACCAAAAATTCTCGGGAATAAATTTGTGCATAATGGAAAAGATTATGTTGCGCAAGCAAAAAATTTCGCAGTAGATATCCAGGAAACATATTATGCTATGATTTTAATATTTTGTGCTGAAAATGGAGAAAACCTACATGGTGTACGATTGAGCCCGATCATTTCGTGTACGCGATGTATGTGAGAATGTACGCTATCGAGAAGTTTGTAAGGGACCTGAATCATTTGAATTACTCTTAAGCGTAACCCTTTACTCATCCTGGCTCTCATTTCCACAGTCCGTTGTCTCTCCTCTATTTATTCCCTTCTTAACTCACCTACCTTAATCTGTCCTGAAGAATATTAATGCAACGATGATTTCTACTTCAGTTACTATGTAATTTTAATGTTCAATTTCTAATACATATGCAACTAATGGTGACGAGAATGCCTCTCGTATTATTTTTCAGGAAAGCTTATAACTAATAAAGTTATTATCATTATAAAGTTATAAGTAGCGGATATCATTAGCGATTCTTATTAACGACGATCATTTTGACTTATCTCTGACGGCACTTCAATGCTATCGATGCACTGCAACCGAACTTTAATTATTTCATTGTCTGCAGGCATTATACTTCACGTCACTTATTCTCCCTTCTCCCAATCCATTCTGTCTATTTTCTCCTATCCCATCGTCGTCTATTCTCCTCTCCGCTGCCATTTCTCTGAACCCTTTGCCTCTCTACCATGCCTTTTACAACCACCCGCGCGCCAGTATACCAGCGAGCGCACAATACACACACAGCCTGCACCTTGCCGCAAAACCCCATCGTTTATGTCCCTACAAATTCCTGCACCCTTCGCGCTGCCGGCGTCGGCTAGCCCTCTGCTCCGATACCTACTCTCCTCCTCCTCCTCCTCCTCCTCCCCCGCCCTCCCACTCCACCCTCCATCTCAACCTACCCCTTTCCCCCTCGGTTCGCCTTTCAACCCCCTCTGCGGCGCAACACTCGCGCTCCACCCGTCGCCCTTTCGAAAAATTTCGAGTTTTTACGAAGCGCCTCTTCCCGCCCTCCCTCTCTTGCCGCCAGCACCAACACCGCGCGCCTTTTCCACTCGCCCCGCACACACCTCCATTTCCCGTATAGTTCCAGCCGCGCGCCCCAGGAACCCTAGACCACGGGGCCCCACGTCGAAACGGAACACTTTATTTCAAACGAGAGAGGAGGGGATGATCGATACGTTGGGAACAAAGCAAGGATATTGGGTTTTGCGCCGGGGCTTAACGGCATGACCTCGTGAAAGGCTGATCCTTACGAAATAATTCGACGCGCCGCGTATATCCGGCGTGCTCTGTGCCTTCCCTTGACGTCGTCAAGGGTAGGCTTTTTGAAAATGTTTCCCGCACGCCCCTCCCTCCCCCTCGCCCCCACCCCTCCCTCGCCCCTATCACCCACCTTATGACCCTCTCATCTCCCTTTCTCTCCCTTTTTCGCCGCCCCGAACAAAGATTGGTTTTGTAAATTTTCGTCTCTGAGAAAAGTGGGTTGCTCGCTCGGCTCTGATCTTCCTGATATTACAATCCGCAACCATGGCTGGCGGGGTATTATCGATGGACTACTTAACATATTGGCTTACAGGATGAGGCCGTAGTTACCCACTCCTCTGCAATTTGTATTAATTCCCCGATGAGCCGTTTTTGAACTGTCCTTAGAAAGATATATAGTATATGAGAACCAATATTGCAACATTAAACCGAAAAATTATGAGAAGATAAAAAATTAATTTCTTGAACTTTCATGTCTCAAATTTTAGTCTATATTTGGCTACATATTCGGGATGATATTATCAAATTGCGTGGCATGTCTGTATACAAAAGTCCTATACAGGAGTATAATTTGACGGCAAACAATCCAAATCGCTATCAAAAAATGTGTACTAATTTTACTGGTGCCCCGAAACTTATTTCTTGTTTTTAGGCTCATTAAATCGGAAAATTACATTTTGTGAATGTTAGTTTGGATTATTGTTAATTACTTATTTCCGTCATGTGGTGCTTGATTTCTATTATTTTCAATATATTGAGATTTATTTTGTAAGTACGAAAGACAAAGGCAGACTTGACGTTTTTAAGATTCTCTTCACGTATTTATACATGCCTATGCAAAATACCTTTAGATACCATGGTGACAGTGTAAGATATATTTTGAACAGATATTGAAACGAAACGTTTATTGTCAATAGTGAATTTTATGCGTCCATTTCATTGGATACCTATACATGTCTTGCCTGTATAAACTTATTTTAAATTCATGATGATGCTGTAGACAGACACACATCCAGATCGACTATTTCATTATGATATGATTTAATACCATATATGATAAGTACTGATAAAAAAATTAATTATTTTTTGCTTATTGTATTATATAATTAAGTGTGGTTTAATTTTTTTGAAAAATTGATTTCTTCCGTATTATCATGGTTTTTATATACATTTTATTAATCCTAGATACAATGTGAATGCTTGGAAAATGTTCAATTCCAGTTGAAACCCTTATTCATGCTCAAAGCTAAGGTACATTGTGATACATGACGAGAGTTATTGCATACCATTACGTACTTTAGCTGCAGTTGATAGTCATTTATTAATTACGTCCAGTACAATGGAATCATGCACTCGAAACTACCTGAACCGCATTCATACACAATGCAATTCAACGCATATAATGTTCAAATTCGCTATATTCAAGATGAAGCTATTGCGAATATACTTTATAGCTTCCAGAAGTTTTCGATGAGAATAAGAATGGAGAGAATGGAAAAAAACTAATTGTTTTTCTCGTTACATCTACGTGCACGTTACACCTTTTCATTTTGCTAAAGCTGTAGTTTAAATATCGAAGGCGGTCCTGGTGGTCCTTTTAACGTGGTTACCGTTGGATATTTTGCAATTTAGACCTACCTGGATTGGAATTTACCGTTAATTGCCGTTTCCCTGTCAGAGCCGCTTCAATGCAATTGAAGCCTTTGTGCAGCCACCGAGTCGAATCATTCCCATTCTGTGCGTTTCCCAGGGCTACACCCTCTAGTCCGCCCCGCATGGTTTGTACCCTCGCTTTTGCTTCTGGACCTAAGTTTATCGATCAGGGTCTGTCAGAAGTTTTCATCACCAAGGCTATCTCAATCTTGAAGTGAAAATAAAGCAGACCTTCGGGCTAACGTCCCATGCTAATCTATCTAGTTGTCATGACTGTTCCTTTTTTCGGGATTCATTCCGCGATGTATATTTTCTTAAAACATACATCGCGGAATGAATCCCGAATATAGGAACAGTCAACACTGCATCCGCGGAAACCTACGAGCTATCTATTTGTCATACTATTTTCCACTTGTGTCCTTCGGCATTTCAATATTTATTGCCGTCTACCATCACAATTATTACTTTCGTAATACTATGGTTTAATAAATTCGAAGAACAGGAGCATCTCCGCTGAATTGTCTTGTACTTGGTGTTGTACGTTGGTATTCCTATTTACCCAAATGAAATACTCAGGTTGTCGTTGGATACTTTTCGTTCTTCTCTTTTCTCTACAGCTTCTCCTTTTATGTACTTTGTTTCATTAGATTTTACATATAAATGCTTCAATTGTTTTCACTTGTTAAAACTGTAACATATTTTGTTCTCTTTTGGTCATCAATCCACTATTTATTTGGTCTACTACTTCAATCGGGAGGAATAAGTTAGGAAAGCATTGAAGATGAAATCGTAGCGTGTATATTTTCGCAATAGTTACTATTGATTGCTTATATTCAATGACTAATTGTCAACATATTTGAATGTAATCCAGATATTCGTTAATATATGCGTTAGCGCATTATTTCCGGTCCATTCTCGCATATGTCATTGCTTCTGAATCATGGATATTGTCATGTGAAAACTTCGCGTACATCTCTTTCCGCATTCATAACGTCTCTGAAACCTTTAAAATATTTCTTATTTGAAAAATGTTTTTCAAAAGCTGCTTTAGATATGATCTTAGATTTGATGTTTTTATGTTTGAAAAGCCCTACTATTGAATGGTCAAGTTTGTTTTCGTCATCTGCACACACCCTTACTGGATTAACTATGCTAATTTATTCAAGGAAGTAGGAACGGAACGACATCGAGTCGGAGTAACGAAAAATGATTTATTGTATACTGTTTCTACCGTCCTCCATTGCCTCTGGGCATTTATATTAAGCTAAGATATACTAAAGAAATAAATAAATGCATAGAATTAATCAGAGCAGGCATGTTTACAGATATATATCTAATAATGAAAATCGGAGATATTTCTGAATATTTATAGCTCAATTAATTTTTTTTTCTTATTCGTGAAATCTTTATGCGTTCTCCAGTGATAAATTCTCTGCGTTATATTAATACTCGGTTTTAAGGTAACCGAATTTTGGAGGCCTCCCATTCATTTTTAATCAAAATTAAAGGAGTCTGAAGTCTGACCATTACTTACTACCCACTCGGCTCGGCGGGCCTTCTGGGACCAAACAATGGTAACTTCCCCATACCTTGACCAATAATCTAAAAGGGAATATGCGCGGGGGGCTCATTATAGCCAAACTTCGCGGAATTTCTCTCGAACTGCTATAAATCTCTCACAAAAATGTCGGGGGACCTTGGGTTTATTTTATCCCGCGAGTTAACGATTGGTCTACCCAACCTTATAAAAATAAATCTTTTTCAATTTCTTCGCGGGGGAATAAAGGACGCTTTTTTTTCGAGCACGGTCGTAATTCTCGAGAGCAGAAGAGAGAGAGTGAGAAAGAGTAGGAGAGGCGTTAAATTTATTAATTCGTCGCTATCTTCGGTTTTTTTTACTTGTCTCCCTCCCTCGAATAAAAAAAACTGGAACGAAACCTCGATCTTATTTTCTTTTCCTTAAAAGCGGTCATTCTTCAAGTCACGATGGGCCGCGTCGTCTTTATCTCTGCTTCTTCAACCCCGTCATCCCGGGATTCGACTCCAGCCCCTTCTTCTCTACGTTCTGTTACTCCTCTTCTCTTATCCTTCCTCTTATTCTCTTCCTCCCCTCATTCTTCCCTTCCCCACGTCCCACTCGCCGCATATCTCTCAGAAGTCTGTCCCCTCACAGCTTCTTCGCACTCTCGCCTCACTTTCCTAGCATTTTTTTCCCTCCCGCGGCGAGTTGTCCATCGAAGTGCCGTGAGGGAGAAGAAGAATGAATGAGATGGTCGAGAGGTTGGAGACAGCGGGATGTGATGAAGACCAGGCGACGGACGATCTGTCTCGACTCTTCAATCGTCCCAGTCCTCGTCGACCAGGGGTCCAACAGTCTTAAAATGCATCGCTGGAGGAGTCCACCGAGCCCTAAAAGAACTGCGCCCTTGTCCCCTTGCGCTCACTTAGCTAATAATCTTGCCAAATCACGCCACCGTTGCTACAAATATGAGCCATAGAAGTCTGCGTCACCCATAGTAGAGGATTTAAACTAAGCATAGTTTCTTTTGCTAACTTCTAATGTTTTGCACTTTTCCACAAAATTGTTTTAATGCGTACAACGCGTTTTGACTCACAGAGCCATCATCAGGTCTTGTACCTGATGATGATTCTGCGAGCCGAAACGCGTTGTACGCATTAAAACAATTTTGTGGAAAAGTGCAATTGTTTCTCTTACATTATGAAAAACTTCCACGGTATCTCGCCTGAATCTGTTGAATTTATTCAAATGTTTTTCCTTTCGTCGTTCATGGAAAGTGAAATTTTTGCCCACATTTAATATTGGCTCCACGCTAAGTTTGGCGAGTGTTATTTCTTTCAGAATCATAACCGCAAACAAATGAAGAGCTTCAGAGCTACTAGAAGACATCTCAGTCTCCCAGCAACATCCACGATGTATCTAGGCAGTTAAGGTTTCTACTTAAAGGATGGCCATCAGCCAAGTATTTAATTACCTTAAAAATGCTATATAAATTTTATTCCAAAAATAAATGTTTTAATCGCTTTCAAAAATGTAAAATGTTTAATTATGGTGAACTGTTGGATTTATGTACTGTCTGAAACAGTCTTTTAGGATTTATGCTAGTATTTTAGTCATGGGACGTGTTTTCTTTCTGGAAAACAAATAACTTTTGTTTATTTGTTATTAAATTATAGGAATTACCTCCAAAATCAGCGTTCGAATATAATTTAAGCAAACATTGAGGTAGTTTCGCCTTTTCTCCGAGTCAAATAAATCTTAATGAAATAATTTTTTCTGCCATTCCCTTTTTAATACTATGTCTATGATTTAAATAAAAATTCTTTTTTGTTGAAGCTACTATTTTGTGAATGGCACCTCGAGAAACGGTGAAGGACTGGTAAATCATGATTCATTCATTGTTCTAAATCAAACTTAATCGCTCAAGTCACGTGAAATTAGTTGTTAGAAGGCAATGTGTCACAGCTGTTGTTGGTCTTTTTATATTCATTTTTTTAACTCGAAAGTAATCGTTCTGAGAATTAGCATCATGTAAAATATTAACTTTTTTCCTCGAAAAGCACGTTAGATCAGTTCATCATAAAAGCCCTTAATATTGAATATTAAGTTGTTATTTAAAGAAAAATATATTCATCCTTAATTTTCGGATAAAATAATTGGAAAAGGTATAATTAATTGCATTACAGACCTTACTGGTAATAGAAATGTACCTACAATGGCATTCAATGACTCAGTGTACGCTGGAATTTATAAAATGTAATTAATTTTTAATTAACGAATTTCTGACTTTAATGACATTGCATTTTAGCAGGTAGCCTAAACATACATATATGTTATGCCCTTCACAATATTTCCTCGTACTCATCGATCTATCAAACGAAGCTGCGGCCTGCGGTATCTTTTTCGCCGCATAATAATAATTGGAATTCCTATTTATATTCAGAATGAAACGGATAATGTATGTTAGGTAATTGAGATTTGGAGCCTTGGATCTGTTACCCGTCCAATTTTTTTGGCTCATAATTTATCGCCGAGTTCCTAATTTTTAAATCGGTCGCCGCCTTCGGCTCCCAATTATTTCCCGCCCACGCACTTTATTCTGTTTGTTGTTCCACGCTCCCCGATTCCCATTTTTCAAACAGCTTATTAATCACTCCATTTCACTCGCGCTTCTGTCCCGAAAATAGCTTACTTCTCCATTTCAACGGGGAGCGTCTTGTGTGTCGGGAGGAAGGGAAAGGGAGGGAGGGAGGGTGGAGAAGTTTAAAAGGTGGGCGGAGGAGGGGGGGGGGGAGGATGATGGGGGGAGGAAGCTGTCAGAGAACGTTGAGAGGAAACCGCTCCGCCTCGACTACATCAATCACTCTCTCTTCTCCCTTCACTGTCTCCCCTCGCGATTTTATACAGGGCTTTGCAAGAAAGAGCGGTAAAAAGGAGCCCCTCGCGACCCGCCTGCTTGCAACGGCCTTCCTCTTCTTTTCCCCGTTCATTGTCGATGGAGAGGTAAACATCTTCCCTTTTATGCTGGGGGATTTGTTCATCCGTCACCGGCTCTTTATCCGTCTTCTCGCTCGCGAAACTGTTCTCCCTTTCTCCCGCACCTCCCTTGCACTCTTCGCGAATTTTCGCGGAATTCCCCCCAATCCTCCCTCCCCGCCGCCTTGGCTCTGCCGGGTGCCGCCAACAGAATCTATTCCCGCACCCCCATCTCCGCTCCTCACGCCGCTTCCAATTCCTCGTTTCTTTGTTCAGCCGTGGGAAGTGCACGCGGCAAAGCGAATGTTCCCAACTCAGCACCCTCCGGTAAGCTCACAGTATCCCTCGCGGGGGAAATGGCTCTGATAATTGCAATACTTACCTTGCGAACCCATGCCGAGTCTACATTTTCCTGGCGCAGCCATCTTTGCAGTTAGTTTACTATCAGTCTGCTCTTTCCTATTTTGTCACATTGTGCTCCGGAGCTTTCTCATCTCATTTCCTCCTCTGAAAACTTGGCTCAGTACTTCGCTGACGTATTTAAATTTCCTTTACCGGCAAATGGAAACAATTAGAACTCTATCCGGTACACTTTTGGTAGGTTGCATTTTCTTGAGTTTTTGGCTGATATTCTGGCAATTCATCTTCTATTATTTAAAGTTGAATGTATTTATCGAGTGAGACAGTTTTATTCTGCTCCTTAGATTAATGTAAAATGCACTTATGATTTAGGTTTGGATAAAAATGGTTGGATTGAAAAATATAACAGAAAACTGAGCGAAGTGATAGAGTATTACCTCTTGAACAAATAGGGAAGATGTTGACTGATAATAATTGTGTTTAAATGGATGAAACGCGGAAGAAAGTTATGTGTAATTCTAGACGGATTATCTAACAGAAATGTAGGAGTTCCTGATAAATATTTACCTTATCGTAGCTGTAACTCTAGTTGTTGAAGTAAATGGTAAATATAAGGGGTACTTTCGAAGATGATGACTAAATCAGAGCTGTAAGTGATATTAATTATTAACTGATCTTAATCAAATTGGAACTTAATGTTACTTCTTGGCATTTCGTTTAATAGCAATTTTCTGCTGCTCCTCCACGAACTATTTTCGTCGTATTTTACTTTTCTTATGGAATCTGCTTTTTAATTATCTTGAGTGAAATAGTGTGGGTATAGCAGTGGATAAAGTATTTGTGCGCACTCTTTTTTCCCTCCTAATTAATAAGCTTCTGTAGAGGTATTTCCCGTATTTTATAAAAGTCCGAGGAGCAATTTACTCAAGTGCATTTGAAACAAGTTCAGCAGCAAACAAGACCATTGTAAATGAAGAAGTGCAGACATTGCTAAATGCCTCATTAACATAGGAATAGTAATGTTGCCGTAGATCCGAATTAAGGACTTCAAAAATAAGCTAGTAACTACACATCGGTGTTCAATCTTCGTACCCTTACCTTCGAGATGAGTGAATGAGATGAGAGAAAACCTTCGAGATGAGAGCGATACCTTGCATTGTTTATGTAGAAGTAACGAGGAGGATTAAACATCTGCAGAGAGGAAGATGATTGAAGGGAAATATATTTTGCGAAATTATCGAAAAAAATGGGGAGGATAGTAGTTTTGCTTGAAGTAATGAATGGAATCCGTTGGATTCTGAATGCTGTAGTGAAAGGAAAATGAAACAAATCGGCAAGAGTAAAAGAATTAAAGACTTTTTATTTAAACGGTAGGGTTATGGCGAGCCGATATGGATGATTCCCAACCCTCACAACCATATGGATTATAAAATATAACCATTTTAGTTATCGTCCGTACGGGCAGAAATTCCCCTTTACCCATAACGCGTGGTACCCGAGTACCCGCCATGTGCTTTTGAGTATAAATAACTTTTCTACCCTTATTTATTTTATTTTATGTAACGCTTTGTAAAATTTGGGTCTTATAATTTTATATATGAGGTTTATATTTTATAATTTAGTTTTATAACTGTTTAAAATTTGTATGGGGCAGTTCTTTATCATTTAAAAATTTGAAGGCATCAGTTGTAAAAATGTTAGCAATGCAATAAAAATATATTTGAATTATCACATTGTAAAGATATTTAAGGTTGCTCAATTATCTTTGAAATAGATTTTATAATGGATTAACTAACGAACATGCTTAGTATTCAAGATAGTGTTCAGTGTGACATTGACCATTGTTTAAAGGGGGTTCAATATGTTTCTGACCAGTTTTGCTGTCTTGTTATTTGTAACCCTGATTATATCCTTATAAATTATTCCATAGTCGTTTATGTTATCCGACTTTTTAAAATGTTATTTCTTTTTAAAGTGAATGAGTTTTTACAGTCATTGTTTTTCTAAATTGATTGTAGGAGTGAACAGTTTGGTTAGATTTCTTGATGTCTAATGTCTGTGCAAATAGTGTAGCGGCAACACTTAAAATTGTTTGTACTCCTGCCGAAACCTCGGCTTTGCCAGATGAGAGTAATTTGATGATCAATATAAATAACAGAGGAAACCTATCAGTTTTTTTTAACCAATTCGAGAATATCATCATCACCGGTCATTGGTTCGGTCCTAAAATTGTTTGACTGCTACCCTCAACCCTTCTTGCTCTAATGCTAGAAAATTTCCTCCCTGTTAGCTCATCCTATGTACTTTCCTCTTTATTTGGCCTATGAAATTATTCTTGAGTCTTCCTCTGGGGACTTTTCCCTCTATTTACCCTCAGTTATGTTCATCATAAACCATTATGCCCCGGCGGTGTCCAATCCACCTGGTTCTACTATTCTGTATGGTGTTCCATATGGTACTTTCCTCTTCTACTCTTTTGGAAACTTTCTCGTTTCTTCTTTTGTCCGTCCATTTTACCTTCAACATCCTCCTCCAGTACCATTTTCTTAAGGCTTCTTGTCTGTTCTGGTCGGCTTTTCCAATGGTCCATGCCCCCGATCCCATAAATGCCATGCTCCACACGAATGTTTTCACATACTGTTTCATAGTTTTTGGTCCAATCTTCTTTGAACACAGCAGTACATAGTGTTTTTACCATGAACATCTTATTAGCCTGGTCTGTTCTTTGCTTGAGGGGAGAACGATAGACTAAATTATTGTGTCAAAATGTTTTAAAAGAATACTTGTTATCCACCGCGAACTATTCAATTGGATGAAGGTGTTTCACTGTGGGATGTGAAAACATAGGAATTGTACGATATTAGTGGTGTGCTGCCTATGATGAATGTAAACCTCATTTGATACTTGCATTGTAAATTTGCTTGAGAAATCCTCAAAATTGTATCTAATTTTCTTTGTGGTACTCTGACTATTCATGGTTGCAGTCATCTGTACTTTGTAATCTACCACCAACTTTTTTATCCTCATGAATGAGCTACTTTGCAGCAAACACTCTTCAAAGTCCACATAATGTAATTTTGGTGACATTTTTATGGCGTCATTTATGCTTCAGTTCTGAGAAAAACCATATGCAGCTTGGTGCATATTCTTGGGTTTCATACAGGCTGATTTTACACCCTTGGAATCTACTCGTGGTTTCTTCTGCGAGTTGCATGCGGAACCATTTTTATTTTTTTGCCGCCTTCAACTTACTGATTACAAATAATAATACTATTTACAATACAAATAATAATACTATTTACAATACAAATAATACTATTTAATAATAATTACTATTTACAAAGGATGTTAAAAAGTTATTTTAATATAAGTATTTAGTATTAACTTTTCTATAAACTCACACCGAAACACTGGGACTCGAGAAAATTGAAAGCAGACACAGTCTTGCCCATATATGACTTTCGACTATAATTCAACTGGAACTTGCTCTCAAACGGTTGGCCATGAGGAAGTCTTACAGCTGGTGAGTAATTATTTCGGTTTAGATGAAGAACCAGTAATTAAGTCGCGTTCACGATACTCAAGGACTACCTAACAATTCAGGACCAAGTCCGGCTTTGAGTGTATGCTTGGGGCTCTAATCAAATTATATACCCCCAAGAGGGGAAAATCCGAGAAAGAGAATCCTCTGGGAGGTATACTATTTTACCTCCGGAATATTTTAATGGGATGAGTGTCATCACTTCATGTATAGTTATGATGCAGGGCTGCAACTTCTAGGGAGACAAATGTGGTGGCTTCCCCGTTGCCTTCCACATTGCAGCACCCCGACCGATTACACTCTCACACAAAGCTGTGGCTGTTTATACCGGTCCGATCTCCTTGATCTGCTCCATCAATACCTTCTTCCGAGACTGCTGCCTCTCAGTAGGTAAAATTCGGGTAGCGTGCAAAGGTTGGTTGGCAAGCCAGGAGAATGTTTTCCACCGCTTGATCTCGAACCTGCGACTCTCGGAACGGAAGTCGAACACACTACCACTGCCATTTTACGACGAAAAAATTTTGGCCTACAAGGAAATTTGAGTATGTGATCAGATCAATTCGTTATTAGCACACTGAGAAAACAGTATGGTGTAATAATTGGGCTTAGTTTGTTTGCATTAAATGTTTAGGAAATGACAGTAAATTTTAGAATAGCTAATCTCAACAGTGCATTTAAATTAAACTTGAAGTAACATGGTTAAATAGATGGTTTATTAATGGAAAATGAAATATTAAATCCATAGTGGTACCCGGGTATCTCTCTATAAGGCTTCAGCATGTAAACTTTTAACTTTCAATTTCTCAAATATTACTAATAGAAACAGTAAATAACCTCTGAAAATTTTTTAAGCAAATCTAAGATATGAAAAACTTCTGACCAAAACGAGTCAAGTGAGAAAATAAATCAAGAGGTTAATGAAAATGGTGCCCGGGTATCACGTCGTATGCTTAAGGGTAAAGGTACTTAAATCACGGGTGTTTTGTATTTATTGTTTAAACCGGTGTTAAAATTTGTTCATGCGAAATGCTTGCCAACTCATTAAACGTTGCCGGACAAATTGACTGTCGGAATGAAGAATCGTTATAAATTCATAATATAATAGAATTTTGTATATTTCATGGCAGGGCAAATGTTAGCAATAATAGCAATGGGTCTACCTTCGATAATTATACCATAACGATCATGTCATATCTTGCTAAGTTTCAATAATATGGCCGTAAATATAAGACTGGAAAAGAAGAATGAATGTTCCTACTCCCAACCATTTTCATTCCGCTTTTCTTACTAAGGTACACTTACCCACCCTCTACCTCACCTCTACGAACTCTGCCGCCCTTTTCCGCCCCCCCCCACGTCCCAACCTCCCTCCCCGATGTCGCGCTGAAGACATAAAAATTGAATCTTGACTCTTCCTCCTCTTTTCTTTATTTTCCTGGAATAGACCTCCCTATAAAATTATGACCGGCGAATGGGGGAAGGGCTTCCTTCCACGACGCCATCGCACCCTCGCGCTGGAGGAGAGTATCATTTTTGTCATTTATAAGGCCTATCCTCCGGAGGGAGAAGGTAAGAATCCCCCACCCACGAGCGCGCTCCCGTCCTCTCTCTGGCCTTCACCCGCCGCTCCGAGCCCTCCGCAGATTTTTCTCCAAAATCTTTTATGGGGTACACAACTGGGAAGGAGGCGCAAAGGTGAGAATATATGGGGTCAAGCGAGGGGGTCCTTGGAGACACCATGGGGATTGTCGTGAGAGGGAGGGTAGGGCGCAGCGGGAGGCATGGGTGGGGGGGGTCGAGAACAAGTTGGGGTGCGGGAAGATGGGAAGGGGAGTGCGTTGGGAGTGGCGGACAAACCGTGATTTCTCTCCTCAACACTCTTTCCTCCGACCCCCTATTTTCCCTCACCTCGCTCTAGACCCTCCCCAACCCCTCAGTCTCTTCTCCTCGTATTCTGTCCTCTTCCTTTTGTTCCTGGTGTGAACGATATTTCAAATTTCAATTTCGCAATGCCATAAGGTTTGAGGATTGCGTCACATATTGCATGGTTCCGCAACATGTGATACCGCTTCACCTGGCGTATCGTATTACATGCCATTAATCTATCCCATCGTATCATATTCATCAATTCCAGCACTGCATCGCATAATATATTACCTCCCGTACCGCATTTCAGCGCTCGTGCTAATTTGTCACATTTCATCTCATTGTATCATATTACCCACTTTGACATATAACCGAACTACTTGCGCTATAAGGACAGATGTAATGGCGGTTTTGTGCCTCATTTCCTATTGTTCTAGTTCCCACTCTCTTACGACACAAAAAGTTGCGAATTATCTAATGCCAACTGCTCCGCCCGAGCCATAGTCGGCATTAAATCGACGCAAATATGGTTCAAAAAATTTACACTTGCGAGAGCTACAAGGATCATTGGAGTCACCCCGCTCCAGAACATCAGGGTGGGCAGCTCCTGAGGCACGGAGTGAAGAGAGACAGAACGATGCTGTTCGTGGAGATGTAATTGCAGAGTGCGAGTGAACTTCAGGGAAATATTCTGTTTATAGCCGAAACGTTATAATGTCGAAGCTGGTTGCCTCACGCGTTCACAATCTGCTAGAAAACATAGCAAGGTATTTAGAATCCTTTGCGTCATCACCATCTCACGCTTGCCGTCCATGCATCCTCCGTCAAGGAGGCTGGGAGGTACGGCTACGCTAGATTCTCGTTTCCCATATGTTCTAGTCGTCAATGGTGCTCAGTACGAATTAATCATAGAGCCTTTTCATTCGAATGTATATTGCATGTATAAAAAATGTGTAAATGTAATATAAAATTAATGCTATCGGCCCCGGTGGCGGCGGGGTTAAGTCCTCGCCTACTAACCCGAGGGTCGCGGGTTCGAGTCCCGCCTGGTTAGAATATTATCTGCCCAGGACATGGATGTCTGTCTCTCGTCCGTTGTTACTGTTGTTTACCCGACGTAAAATGGCCTAATGTGCTGTATTCGGGGCAGTGAAAATAAAGAAATAAAAATAAAAAATATTGTAATGTATAACGTAAATGTAAAAAGATGTTATGCACAAAAACAAAAGAAATAATTATTGCGTATTTTTTCGTTAAAAATAATTATTGCGTATTTTTTCGTTCTTTTTTTGCCCACAAATATGTTGTGAGCAAAAAGTCATTATCCATCGTGTCGAGTCGAGCTATAACTCGAGAGACCTTACGCTGCGTTATATTTCCAATCGTATTGCATTAGAATATAACACATCTCATAGCCCGAACGAGCAATAGCAATGGAGCAATCTTTGGCTTATCGCACATTGCAGTCAATGCATTGAAACATGACAGATCTCCTGTATCTTGTGTGCTTTCCATACAACTGACTGGATGGCAACCGTCGCCTTACCGTACGCTCTCGACGCATTCTTCCGAAGGGAAAGTTATCCTGCTTTCTTAGTTCTACACACCCTTTCACCGCCCGAATCTTCTGCACCTATCCTTCCAATCCATCAAAAGCCTGTATTATTTCTCTGGCCACATCTAAATTTTTTCCAATACGACTTTTCCCGCCATTTCTTGCCTTGGCCTACAGTGAAATTTTGCGTCAATGGTGATGTAAGTGCTTCCGAATCCACGGAGGGTGAGGTAATATCGACGCGCGAGTAGTAGGTTCTGGTGCATTCTTGAAGTATTTATTGCTTGAAGAGGTCTCCCATTGTATCAAGGGCTGCATTTTATCTACCAATGTTTCATCAATCGACCGAAGCATCACCCTCGGAGTTTATGAAGATAGGTGATAACTTGGAAGATGTTTCAACCCAGGAAAGTGACCTCTACTTCACAGTTACTGTTTAACATTTCAATCAGACGACAAAATAGAGCTCAAGGCCATGTGCAACCAGTCAGTTGTGTCTGTTATCAAAGGGTTAAACATAATGCAATGCTTCTGTCAGCAGAAGAAGGCATTCTATCTTATATTTACAACAGATCTGATTTCTGCAAAACGTAATTCTTTTTCTAATTGTGGTTGAACGGCGAAAAGATTTATTTCGAGTGATTTCTCCGTTAAATTGAAATTCAAATCCCTTATTAGATATGTTCAGTAACACCTTGCCGCACCCGTTTTGGAATTTTTGAAATTTGAAATTTCTCTGGATATAAAAGGATAACCTCTGAATATTAAACATTCTGGTCTGACCACAAAGAGGTTTTACGTTATATATTAAATTCATAAATTTTTAGGCCTACTTTTCCATCAGCAGTCTCTCATAATCATTTTATCGTCACCATGAGCCATGTCAATACATCATTTTTATTATTACAACCCCTCATTTTAGTCATTCATTAAACAATTTTAGGGTAGTATCGACCCTCTATGTTTCGGGTATAATTTTACGCGTTCCTCATAATTTTAAAATCCTATTTAGCACGTTCTTTATCTCGGATATTAACTTATATCTTAGTTGTAAAAATTTCTACTCCGGCGCTTGCCGGTAAGGTTTTCCTTTGTCGGTGAATTTCTTTTCTATTCCGTCCAACAACTTTTTTTTAAATCCTACATCGGCATAAAATTAGTTACCGCAATATTCCACAACAAACTGTCGCCTCTTTCATGAAGTTCACCCTCGCAGAGTTCTTTTCACCGCTCTCTCCTCTTTTTATTGCCCTCAGGCTTCGGCTTCGGGGAACTTTTTTTTCTACATCTTTCCCCGCTCTCTCCTTTCACACGTTCGGAGACCATCATTTTCCCATTATCCCTTCCACGGTGTCTCCTTTTGTTCCCCTCCCTTTCCTCTCTTTCCTCTCCTTTCTCCTCGTCGCACGTCATATTCCTACTCTCTGAACGTCCCTCCTCTCCTTAATTCCATATTCCTACTACGTAGTATCGCGTCTGGGGGGACATTTTTGCTCGTCTTATCGTTTGACAGAGGGACGCATACGGCAGTTTTGGCAGCATGCTATCATCCGCGTTATGATCACTCTGGTTATGACTCGGCACTTGACAAATTTATATATATTCCCGACGCCCAAAACCAATATCATCCGCGAAATTTATTTTTTTTTCTAAGCGCGGGTTTACGGCGGAAAGATTTATTCCGACAGGTTTATCCCTTGAATTTAAATTCAAAGCACTTTCTCTACTCTCCTCTTGAATATCGACAAAAAATTACTATACTCAGGATGAGAGAAAACATATTTGCCTGCCTTATTTTTTATCGAATGACGGAAAAGGAGCCACATTCTATCTACAAATAATAATTCTACAGTTTTAGTTTAATATAATCCAAGAAATATCTTTAGTCAGTAGAAATCACAATTATTACGAGACTATTGCCATTTTTAGATCATTCATCTACAAGTTGTAATCGAAATACTTTCCCACGACTGCAGTTACGTCCACGTCAGCCAGGTAGGAGAACGTCATTTTATTCCTCCGTCCACTACGTAGGCGGAGGAGGCCATAGAGACTCGAGAGTTAGACGTTGGGTGAAGACTTTGAAAAATAACTACAGTTTCAGTATATCCTGGAGGATATTATTTTATACACATTTTAGTTCCACAAGTCAGTCCAAAGTGACAGAATAAGATCGAATACAGTTTGGAAGACATCTTAAAGAAGAAAGAAGGGCTTCATTGCTATTATCCATAGAATCATTTTTTTAAATTGTTTTTTCGGAGTTATAAACCCATGTGCGAATTTCCACAGAAAAAATCATCCGCCTTAAACCCATATTCCGCACTCATGGTCGGTGGACGTCACAGAGCGAGTACTCAATGGTAGGAACTTCCCCTCCCACCTCAGTTTCTGGCTCCCGGCGGCCGAAAGATGGTGTAAGTTATTACTAATAAGTGCATGACAGCACTAACGCAAGGCATTTCTCACGCAGTAAATTTGGAAACACAGATGATCCAAGACTGAACTGAACTTGACGGCATTCAGAGAGAGACTAAGTTCCTTCCCCAATGGATGGCATGATGCTCCACTGTGATTGGCTGGAAAAGTGAGAGGATCTCCAGAGCAGTCAAATTCAGCCGCCATCAGTTGGGAATAAGGGTAAAGTGCTCTACTATGAGGGCAGTGGCATGCATTTCACATAATATTGTAGTATATCCGTGGCCTACTTTTCAAAGAGGAATTCAGAAATTATATTGTCTCATTGGTCGTTCATTCCTAAGATTGGTTGACTGCAGCCCTCTACCCTTCCCTATCAAATTCAAGTTCCCTTACCTACTGGAGTCTCTTCCTATGTACTTTCCTCTTTATTTGATTCATGAACTTATTCCTAGGTCTTCCTCTGTGGACTTTTCCCTCTATTTTGCCTTCAATTATGTTCTTCACAAATCCATCGTGTCTCAGGGTGTGTCCAATCCATCGTGTTCTTCTTTTCTGTATGGTGTTCTATATGCTAATTTCCTCTCATTGTAGAGTAGGAATATTGAATTCAATTTGGACCTATGGATGACCATGGATATAGCGTTTTCCGAGTTTACAGGATGAAAAATCCTCTCTTACCGCGCAGTATTTTCGGCTTCCAAAAAGCAGATCGAGATAATAATAAGATAGAACACACCTCTCTACTCTTCGACAACTTCCTCCAATTTTTTTCTTCCCTATATTTTTTCATCATATGCTTGATCCCACATTTTATAAATATATATATATGCACTTAGCACCCGTGACTTAACCGCTTCAGCGCATCCTAGGGGCGGCTCGTGGGATTGAGCGTAGGTGTAGGTACCCACCGATCACCAGCGCCTTGCACCGCGCAGTATTGCTGCCATCCTTTTCTTTCCTCTTTTCGTTCCTCCTCGCCAACCTCGCACGGCACCCCCGTTCTTACACCCTGTGCCACGCCGTATCTCAGCTCCCATCCCACTTCTCCCGCTTCATCTCCTCGAACCGCCGTCTTTTTCTTTAACAACTGCCCAGAGGGGGATGGGATGGGGAAGATGGATAAGGCGAGGGATGGAGAGAGGAAAGTGGAAGGGATCGCAAGCAAGGACTCCGACGGCGAAGTCGATGGTAAATGGCCGTGAGATGGAGCTGATAGTAATTGAAGATGGGCGAATCTGCCCTCCGTGGGGGAGTTGGTCAGGGAGCGATGGGTCGGTCGGAGAGGCGGTCGGATTGGCTCGAAAGGGGAGACTGCCGGGAGATTGTGTTTTGGGGCTTTTTGGTTTTCTCCTTTTATTTAGTTAGTGGGTAAGTTTATCGTGGCAGGAGGGTGTATATATATATATATATATACATAGGAGGAAGGGTCTGGAAGGTGATAGAAAAGTGCGAGGTTGTTCGGGTGATAGCGGTGGTTTTTCTTATCGGGTCAGTCGATTTAAGCGGTGGATATTACGGTAAGCCGTTGGTTTTATGTGAGTCAGCGATTGAAAATGAAAATATATGCCTTTATAATGCATGTAAAAGGCACAGGGTCATTGTAAACCACCATAAGTAAGGTATTTTGTTATCTTGGAAACGTTGGAGAAAATTTTCTGCTTAAATTTTAGGGAAAACAAACGTACAATTATATGTCTGCCACTATTCACTGAAAATTGATCTAAAAAGTATTAATTCACTTTGTAAATATTTAGAACTATGCCATTTTGGGGCAAACTATTTTGAAATATTTTTGTGGTTGTGCCGCCGGAAGCTTCATTCGATTTTCCTCTTTCAATGACCTCGATATGAAGCTACTTAAAAGCTTATGGGCTACTTAAAAGCTTATGAGCTGCTGCTCCAATATGTCTCTTTTTGAGGTATAGAAGTTTTATTCCACGACGTGACCTAATACAGTCACGTGACACTTCCAAATACGTCGACGTTGGGGCGGAAGTAGGTCGCTCAGTAGATTCCAGTGCACGTCTGATTGTATAGCTTCCGCTATAACGGGTCTGAGTTATAGACATTTACAACTCTGTTATTCTTCAGAACGGACAAATGTGCTCTTAAAACTGTGTCGCACAAAGCTTAGCATCGCGAGCAGGAAGCATATTATTTGAGATGAATGCACCCTTGGGGAAATGGTGGAATAAGCTTTGTTATGTACGATAAAAAGGCACCTGAATGAGACCAAAAATCTGGCTACACGGATATAGCCAATAAATTTAGTTGAAAAATTAAAAAAGAGTGGAAATATTTTTGCAATTTTTATTTATTTTTTATGACTGCGTAGGAAGACCAAGTTAAATGCATCGCACGTGAATGTACTGAGTTTATCAGCGTTTATAATTGGGTGAGTATAAAGTCAACCGTTGACATTCTATTAGAAAAACGGTAAGGAAGATGAAATAATGTCTCGCCTACTTGAATTTGTAATATTCCTACTGGAAATGGAAGTTAGAGAAGGAAAACTAAATGTTATTAAACAAGAATTAGGCGAATAATTTTTTTATTCACTCGCGGAAAACGTAATTACAGAATAAGTATTCTAGGCTCATAATATTTCTACAGTAACACTTGATAGTATTTTTCCTAGAAGATGATGCAAGATGAATAATATCATTTCGGTATTTTTGACTTTGAATTATTTTTTATTATAACTCTGTGTTTAATATTACATCTTACATTTTAAAACTTTTTCAAATTACCCTTGGCACAATAGTGAGAGTAGTTCTAAGCAATGGCCTACAACGATGAAAACACCGGTTTCCAATCAGTCTCCGAGGTTAATCATCTCTTGGTTTGGCTCGAATATGGAGAGATAATCCTTCTATCCGTCCGACTTCTTTTGCTCCTGTCTGCAAGTGGCAGGTAGTATGTGGGAAATGGCCTTAGCCGTCGAAGTACTAAACTGAATTACTAATACAATTCTGCGGGTATCAGTTATTCAAGAATGAATGGACAATTCTTCGTTTCCTCTTTGGCTACCGCATATTTTAACGTAGTTTGTGCTTGATTCACCATAAATTTACTAAAACCCTGAGATAGATGACTAATGGAATTACTAATGTTATCATTCAAGTATTGCTAACATCTTTTTTCTTTAATGATAGAGATAATTCATGAAATTTATGTAAATAATGTCACTTCTAAAATGAGTTTCGGTGGACTAAATTTATGGTTAATCATTACTTTCAAATATTAATGAGGAAATTGGGCTATAATTAATTATGATCATTTTTAGCGTTATCAACTTATTGATTCAAAATTTGAAGCATCTCCTAAACCGTGTTTTAAACCAAGGACAAAAGGTAATTTGTCAATGGTATGTGTAAAATGTAAAATGTAAATTTGTAATAAAATGTAAATTAAAGTAATGACTGAGAATATTCCAATCCTAAAAAATGTCGCAATTGTTCGACTTAGCTGGTATTTGTCTTGAGCTAGTTTGGTTCACTAATAGCATAACTACACTGTGAATGATTATCAATTTATCTGCATTTAGCATTATTAATCATAATCACCTTTATTAACATTTCATTTAAGAATAAATGTTGAAAAATAGTAATAGCCATCCCTTAAGTTGAGTAATAAAGGAAATTTAGCAATTAGAATATTTAATGATAAGATAAATTAGAAAATCGGTGAATATCTCTGCAGAGTAACTTGAAACTACACGTCCAAAGGTTGATGATGAATGATAGATTTTTTTTTATTTTTGAGGACAAGAAATTCGGGGATATTGGAAATTGAAAAATTATTTATAGAGGAATCCTCAGGAAAAGTCTCTACACCTAATACCATTCCCCCTTCCCCAGCAACAGATAGCTATTCTAAAGGCAAAACATTCGATAAATTTTCAATTCCCATCCTCCGTTAAGCAATCTATGTGAATTTACGCAGGGAAAAGGTCATGAATATTGGGCACATAGTGTGTCGATGTTGATAGCACACGGTACGTTGGGAGAATGACTGTCATGTCGGAACGAGGGAGGATGGCTAAAAGGGATCTTTTGGGCTAAAGCACGATGGGGAAGATCCCTGTAACGTGCCATATACGCACACTCCTTCCTTCCTCTTTACATTACCATCGCCTTACGTTACCCCACTCGGCTCATCTCGTCGTCGCAAAGGCGATTTTAACTTTGCGTCTCCGATGACAGCGTCGATGCTCTTTGCGAAATTAGGCGCGTTTTATCTCACCGCGGTTGGTACGCGTGGACCGAGCCCTGTTAGAGGGAGGCTTTATAAAGTGTCGAGTGTCCCGGTGTGGGATGCGGCGGGAGGGGGCGTTTATGCGGAGCGGAAGGTGGCGGCAAAGATCCCGCTCACTCCGTCTCTGTGCGTGTTTATGGTTTGCGTGGTGTTGTTATGATATCGGGCGCCGGGACTCGCACGAAAGGGTTAACACGTCCTGGACGAACAGTCAGATGGAATGGCAATGTAATGGATGCCTGAGGGAAGAAAGAGAGGTTGGTCGATTGTTCGGGCAGGCGACTGACGGGAGAAGTCATTTTCGCCATTCAGAAATTGTCGGGAGGTCGGTAAGGGAAATTACATACTAAGGTCGGACGGTAGAGAGAATTTAATCCATCAATCACTTTATAGGCTTATTATCGATTCTTGTAATCACATGTCTGTCTTGGTGATATCTAGGAACATAACTGGCTTTGAGATTTATATCGCCGTTCTCTGCTCTGTGATAAATGGTTACCTTCATTTTCTCTCCTAGGAAAGATTCAAGAGAGCATTATAAACTTATAGGTATGAAATTACATACTAAGGTCGGAGGGTAGAGAGAATTTAATCAATCAATCACTTTATAGGCTTATTATTGATTCTTGTAATCATTTGTCTGTCTCGGTGATATCTAGGGACCCTTTCCTACCTTAGGAACAGGAACTATCGTATATAGGACCCTTACCATAAATAAGTAGGTTGGTTGAGGACGGACTGCAGGGAGAATGGAGGAGGACATTGACGCCAGCTTAGGCACCCTTAATGAGTGGCACAGAGGGTTGCTAGACTTTACGGCCTCTTGGACAGACTTCATATTTTGATAGAAGTGCTCTCACAATGGTATCACGATTGGAGTCAACATTTTATCAAAAATTACCGGCATTTCCCTGAAGAAATCGCCGCGAATCGAACCCGGGCCCACTGATAGCGAAGTTTACATCCTAGCCTCAGAGTTTACCTGATGGGAGGAGGAGGGCACATGATAGTTTAAGGAGTGAAGCAAAGGGTTTCATAAATGGGGCGTGGGCGACACCTTTCCCCATTCCCCCCTCGATCCCCGCAACGCGTGACAGATCGGCCCGCCCTCCGGCGAGAACGTCCTCTATCTCCCTTTAAGGGTCCTAATTTATTTCCTTTGCAGCTCCGCTCCTCGTCCTTCTTCTGTTCTATTTTTTGCGCGCGACGACCTCCGCCTCTTCGCCCTTCCTTCCTCAAAAGCAGCCTCCTCTCTCCCCGCTCCTCACCTCCCAACCCAGTCCACCACTCCTTTCCCAAAACGTTTTATGAACATAAATCTTTGTTCCAACTCTCCGCCTGTTCTCTTCAACTCTTCGTTTTTTATTCCACCACCCCTCTCCCCCTCTCTCTCTCTTTCTCCCTCCCTCTCTCTCTCTCGCTTCCGCACACAACGTAATACTTCCCACCTCACTACCTACCATTCCCTCTCTCTCTCACGTTGTCCCTCTTTTTGGTCCTTTACTTTCGCACCACTCTTCCCCATCCATCCAGCCATTCATTCATCTCCCTTTGCTCGTTTTCGCTATTTCTGTTTTTGCGACCTTGCAAACTCTTGGCGAGCAATGGGAATTCCGCTTCACCCCGCCAGCGGGCTGCAAAAAAAATGAACGAGAAGGATTGCCGGATTATTTAACGCTTAGGATGTAGCCCGGGTCGTTTTTTTTCTCCCTTCCACCTCCTCCTCTTCTCCTTTCATTGCCTTTTTCGTTGGGTGAGAGCGATATTTCCCGCATAATTCAAAAGGGGGTCGAATGTTTGACCGCTAAGCGGTGGCGGGTCGGTCTAATGCCCGGGCGGAATGAATGGGAAATGTTGTTATTCAAGTTTGAGGAGGGAGGGATGAACTGGGTTTCCTTTTCTCATTTCACTCGAAACGTTTCCATTCGAACGAGTCTGGGCTTGCCGACTTGGTTTTGTTTCCACTTCGATTTTTTTTTTAGTTTTCGCTCGGGTAATTGTGGGATTGATCTGTCAAAGGGAATGCATTTTGCCGGGGATAAAAGGATTCCATATGCATGCTCCCGTTGAAATGGTGCAGTCCGGCATAAATCGCTGTGTTTTCCTTTCCATGTTGAGCGTTTGGAAATTTGTTTTTTAGTTTTGGCTCCAGACTTTAATTCCCCTACGAATTTATTATAATGTAGCCATTTTCCTCTGAGGCTTAAGTTATAGTGCTTCATAGGTCAAAGCATTTTGTATTTAAGGTGGTAAAAATGGTGCTTAGCGTATTAAAAATAAACATTTTCCCCGAAATTTAAAGAATGAAACCGAATTTTCTGAACTCGGGAAACCATACCCATTTTTGAGGTGTATTCAATTACTCAAATCAAATCGTAACCCCTACAGTCATTCTAGTTGACTTCTTTTGCATGGTTGTCAAAACAGTGGTGCTATAATAACGTATTTTTAAAAATATTTATTTAATATGAACTTCTGCATTTCCTTACTAGTGAAAATTATTTCTCACTTCCCTATAATCAATGCCACTACTCAGGATTGAGTGGAAGGATTGAAATGGAATTACAGCGAGCGCATTATCGTACACCATTGCTGCATATCTATCATTAATTGGAGTTAATGACCCTCTAGCATTACCTTTGTTTTTCGGCGTGAAAATATTGATGCTCAACTTCAGTGTGTGCTTCATCTGGATTCAGTTTGTACTCTTGCGTCATTCTTATAAAAAATATACTCCAAAAAGCTCCAAAAAGGGTGCCCTCACGGAAGAATTCCTATAACCTTTGACAACAGCCTAAAACTCACAAAACAGGAAACATTCCTAGCCTTGGCCATTCGATTCCCTTGCTGGTCCATCCCCAGAACTCTTGTAGGTACGAAGTTGGCGGAAGGATAAAAGTTCGGCGAGGGAGGCAATTGGAATTCTTCTGAACGGGGTCGAGGCAGTCGCCGGAGAGAAGAGGGTTTAGTGCGGCGGCGATGGACATGAACGACGGACCGTGTGGTCCGTGGCGGTCTCCCACCGTCGTGTGGTTTCGTGTGCGCCGAATGTCAAGGCTGGCAAGGGACGCACACGCGAAGAGCCCACGACGGGGCACCGTACGTGGGTGGGCACGAGGAGAGTGACGGGGAAGAGGGAAGGAGGCCAACACCGGGGACATAAGGGATTCAATTTGCTGCGCTATGGGGCTGCCTCCATCTCTTCCTCTCCCTCCCCCTCCGTCCCCCCCCCATACACCCATTTCACAGCCCGCGGCCGTCTCTGCCACATCCCCGCCCGTCTATATCCAATCCACCCAACGCCACCCCATTCTCTAAACGTCGCTCCTCCCGAAGTGCCGCGTTCTCTCACACAAACGCACGGTCCCGTGTGTTTTGTACGCGACCAGTCCTCCTCCTCCATCCCCGCCGACTGACTCCAACCCCTTTACGGATGTGACGTTCAATCCCGCACGATGATGTCGCCCCCCACTCTCTCCCATTTGCCGACCGTCTCCCGCTTCGTCCGAAAGTGTCGCGCGCGCCTCAATCGCTTCCTGTTTGGGGCTGAAAACCACGGCACCGAGAGGATCTCTCGCGAGTTGACAGAGTCGTTTTGCATGTTGGGAGAGCGGAAAAATTTTACTTACTGAAACATTCAACTGGATTGGATTTTTGGGGAGGCGACCGACAGTTAAGGTCATTTACGCCATAGGGGATAGGTAAGGGAAGAAGGGTGGACAGAAACCCGGCGTCGGCATTAGCCTGCTCTAAACGAAAGGCTCCAAGGGAACTACGGTTTAACGTCTCATCCGACAGACGGAGCACTGTACTTGAAGTGCCCTCCAGAAGACACTCAAGTAGGGATCGGGTTTCCGCTGAAAATCATCGTCCTCTGCAGGGATTTGAACCCTGGCCGTGGTATGGTTAGTCAGTAGGTGCTCTAACCACCACACCACTCCTCCGGGACATGTTATCACTTCTTACGCTACCTATACGCCATTTTCTCTTGGACTTATAATTGAAAAATTATTTTTCTCCGTGCTCCAAATGATGAAACGAGGATATGGGGAGGTTGTTTGTTTCCTTGCCAATTTTAGAATCAAAATTTCTTTCGGGTGGCGATGTAACACTGAAGTTTTGCTCCATAATCTCAATTTTTTGCTAGCGGATAATCTACAATTGTACGTAGTAAAAATTGTTAAGGGTTATAAAACCAAGAAAATTGAAATCTAGATATTGTTCGTATAATTCATTCTTGACTATATACTAATCAATGATTTAACTGTAATCCATGATATCCCCTGAAAGAAGTGTTTGGCAGTCAAATATACAGAAACCTGAGGCAAATGCTTGCTTGAAATATAAAAAATGTGATTCTTCAAAGTCACCCTAAAAAAGATCGGTAAACCATCTAGTAGGAAAATTTAAAACAAATCAAGTACAGTTAAAAGTAACAGGAAGAACTATATCGGGATGAACAAAGTGAGACACGCATTCAAAAAATAAATATCATTGTATACAAACTCCGTTCAATCGGCATACAATTATCTAAGCATACTTATTTATACCTTGCGCAAAAGCAGCCGAAAAAAATTGCTACGTTCTATTAATGAGAGTTCATTCATTAAATGACTTCCTTATTGTAGTTTTATTAACATTCAGATTGACTCCTGAGATAAGAAGGTATCTAAAGTAAACGCTGTATCCAATGCTTAGAAAACATGCATCGAATGAAGCGAAACAAAAACTATTAATTCTTCCAACTAGTCTGAATGGGAGGTTTCATCATGCTTGGAAAATATTTACTTTCTGTTCAGCCTCGTCTACGGAAATGTACATTTTTCCGGTTAAACGTTAACAAAAATTGCTCTGGGATATGGGACTCAACTTAATTATTTGGATTGTGAATTTACTTACTACTAATTTTCTTCTACATTGTTACCACTCCGACTCATTGTATTATTATGACACATTATTTTGCAAAACATGGAATACAGTGATACCTGTAAGAATTCTGATTGTTACAAATACAAATTACGGGTGAAAATTTGTCCGTTTGATAGTTCATCCGGTAATTTTTGGAGGTAAGAGAGTATGTATTTAGAAGATGGTAATTTTGGAGAGTACCAAATTTTGAGTCATAAGAAAATGGTGCACAGCATCAACTCACTATGATTAACAATCTTTCAAGAATTTTATATGCATAAATGTAGTAATGTACGTGAGAAGGCTTTAGCGGCGTGAAAAAATGCGTGGGCAGTTTTTTGGTTTTTCAGGTGCTAATTTTTTCCGTGATTATCAACATAACACGGTGAAAAATCTTAGATTGCTGCTTTCACATACCGAAAATTACGTTTTTTATCTCATCTAATAAGCTTTGATTGTAATATCTCCTATGTGTAATTAATCTCTCTGCATAAAAATAACGCTCATTCTAACCATCCCATATCATGCATCTAGTTCTTCTTTCTATTTAAAGGATTACATTTATGCTGACAGCAGCAGTAATTTGACATCAACCAGCATTTTATCGCAGAATTCTCGGCTGTAGTTCCTTGAAGTAATATTTTGACCTCCTTTGGTGAAAGTATATCAGAAAAAAATGAGGAAACTAAAGGCAATTTTAATGTTTTGGTGAAAGAAAGTACTTCGTAAGGTGTATTCTTAAGTATAAGTTACAGTTTCAGGCTTAACTTTGTGAAAACGCGACACATGAAATAATTTCTCGCTTTGTACATTCCACATTTTTTTTATTTTCACCAACAAACGCAATCCCCAAAAGCATAGAATGACCCCTCCCCCCTTTTTCCCTCCAGACGACGGTAAAGTAAAATGGTTAAAAAGTACTATCCTGGTGATAAAGTATCAAATTTAGAGTCATAAGAAAATGGCGCAAAGTATAATGATTAAGAACCTTTCAAGATTTTCATATAGATAAATATAGTAATGCACTGATATCCCCCTTCCCTCCTAGCCAAACCCCCTCTTTCCCCTTTCCCCCTATTTCACTTCTACCCACCCACCTCCCGGTTTGAATATATAAGGATACTGAAATTAGAGATATGCACCGTGAAAATGGCATCGCATGTCGAAGCCATGCTCGGTGAAAATAAAAAGGTGTAGAATGTACAAAGTGAGGAATTATTATATATTTTTTAGGTTTGCCTTTATATAGGCATGCCATAATGAGACGCACTATTGACTAGTGATTCTGTTGCTAATTTTTTACCGTTCGCGACATTTTGTCCCCTGTTGGAGTAACAATAATACTTTCTCCCCAAATTCGATTAATACTCCGCGTCACGCGCGATGATGAGAGACATGTTGTGGGGGATGGAGAGGGAGAGAAAGGCGGTCGAAAAAGAGAGAGGCGATGGGAGACGTGTTCACTTGAGGGATTTCATCTTTGCTGCGCGGAATTGGGTCCATTCTGTCGCACCTTTCTTTCCTCACCCGTCGGCCTCAACCCCCTCGCGCCACCTTTCCACCAATTGTGCCGAAATTGGAGCCATGGAGTGAGTGAGTGATGAAGAGGAGGAAAAGCGGGAATGGAGGAGTCTTTGGGGGAGGATTGGCTAATTTTGACGGCTGGAATTTGAACCTGTTCGTGCAGGGGGGGGGAGGGTTGGAGGTTACAGGTTCGTGGTATTTGAGTGGATGAGATGAGACACGGGAGGCAGTGTGAGCGAGCTAAGCTTGGGAGATGATTGTGAGGAGTGCGATGGGAACGTCATGGCGAAGAAAGGGAAGAGGCAGAGGAAATTTTATTAAGCGTTCTTTTTTTTATTGTTCGGTCGGCGTGCGATATAATGGCGGTGAAATATTTACTCATCTAAATCAGGTTGAAAAATATTTTGTGAACTCCAATTACATTGGTTTCTGGACTATTTTGACCTTTAAGAGTGCTGGAACTGAATATTCATTTCCAAATTGAATCAACAAAATTTCATCAATGTTACTCGTAGTTGTTCTCACTCCAGCAAGTACTATGGATTCCAACTCTAATTACGTTGTCTGGTTTTTAAAAATTACATTCACTCAATCGCTGTACATTGGGCGAATTTATTTCACCTCAGCTTGCCCTCAAAAGGCATTTTCGTATAACGGCCATATCGCATATTAAAACATATTAAAATAAAAGGGTGATATTTTATTGTCTTTCTATTTTGAATTCATATTTATTTAAGAATAAAAACTTTTCATTGATTTAAATAGTGCAGCCGATGATCGATAAACATGAAAAACTTTATGCTAGTGAAATCACTTTTGTGTAACTAGTAGTAAACGGATATATATTGGATCCTTTTGAATTCGTACGTGAGGGAGGTGGTGTGGCCAACACATTCGGGCTTGTTGATTAAAAATTTTTGGAAGCCTTACAGCTGAGCTAGGGTTTGCTCAAAATCTGTTTTATTTACAGTGTGAATCCTTATTTTGGTCTCTCCATGCGTTCATATACACCTTTATAATACCCCACGAGCTTCCACGTAGGCATGTGGCAATGGGTGTTAGGACACCAGCGGGGTAAAGGAGGAGGTTATGGGGAGGTGAAATCGTGACGTGTGTGGTGGGAGAGTAAAGTGTTTGGAGAGGAGTTTAGTTCATATTCTGGTTACGTATTTTGCATCGGAAGAAGGAATTTTCTTACCAATCTGTTCGGATATTATCTCTCTTATTTTAATCACTTCAATCGGACCTGGGTATGCAGATTGACGTCAAATTGATACTCTCAGTGTCATACTGAAACATATTGAATTTCTCATGCAATCAAAGGCAAGCGTGCAAACTCAGAGTCTCTATCGGCTCCCAACCCAATCCCTCAAATTGCTGTGGAGTTCTCGCTCGATGTAGTTTTTAACGAAGCGTGAAGCTTTCCTTTGTTTTCGGTCAATATGTTTCCTCAACTCTTTCTGTGCTGTTCCCAAATGATGGCGCCGTATTCGAGATGTGGCTTAACGAGAGTCTTCAGACGCTAAAAGTTAATTTTTGTATTAAAGCCGCGTATAGGAACCGAAAAAATGGTGGGAATAATCTGAAATCTCAGTTTCAATCCCAATTCTTATCCATTACTTAGTCACAACTTAAGCAACCCCACATAAACCGCAGTTTTCTTTTTCATCCGAAAATGATCTAACGTCTTATTCTACAGACTCGAGATATTGTTGTAATAACTATGTAGCTACAGCATGACACTACAGCAAATTGTCACATTTTATCCAACGAGTCACACTCAATCGTCGGCATGCTATTCATGCGAGAGAGTGATATGGGCAGAGTTATCGGTGCCATTATCACCAGAACGAGCCGGCGAAGTGCAGGAGACGTTGCGGTGATGAGGGCTGAATAGAAGATAGGAGAGACTGCCGGGAGTGAATTATTCTGCTCCCGCAGTTGCGAATGATGTGTGCGGCGTTTTGACTGGTGTGGAAGCTTGAAACTGCCTAACTGCTTAGGAGCCTACCAAGATGTCGCCTTCGGGTAGCCTAGAAGCCTAGCAGATCGATAAGCATTAATTAGTGATCACACCTCTAACGGCGTGTGCCTGATGGATCTTGAGGACCAATTTAAATATATAGCGTTCAATAGCGCTTTTGAAGGCAACAGTGTTATCGCTAATAGCATTCGTCATTGTAAAAAAATACCCTTGTGAAAAATTTCGCTCAACGTTCAGACGCTTGTAATTATAAGTCAGATGAGCGTTATGTAACATTTATGGCTAAGGTTAAAATGAAGCGACGTTTTCGGGATATGTTCTGGGAGCACACTGTTGTTTGATAATTAGATTGAATTAGGTGTTCTGTATTAACTACATCTCGAGCTCTGCCCAGAATACAATTCGTTCCAATTCTGTTCTCGCTTCCATTAACCTGGAATATTTTATGTGCCATGTTGTAAATGACAGGTAATAATGGTGTAAGATAACGTCTAATATTCAGTGGAGTTAAAAAAAACCCTGAAATTATTTAAACTACAGCTGATTTATGACACGGTAGGCCATCTCGCGAATTTGTCCATAGTTATTCCTCAAGGTAATTGTAATGGGACAAGTGTATAGCGTGGCTGCTTTGTTTTAAAGCTTAAGAAATGCCGATTCGTCAATGGTTCCAATATCACAGGAAAATTATGTTTCGAATAAAGAGACTGAGAAATTTAATTTACATGAGTATAATTTGTGAAAACCAAGCTAGAATTTGACACTGAAAACATGTAGTAAAACGCGCCGAATCTGTTTCAAATGTTAACGAAGAGGACACGTAAGGAGATAGGCTAAATGAGTTGGATGTGGTGTAATGGGTGAAAAAAAAACTTTCATTTTTTTATGTGGAAGCTAATCGTAAAGAGAGAATTTTTTGTGGCACATTGTAATTTTATAAAGAAAAATTGAGTCATGGTGGCAATGGATTGGTCTGAAACGCGCATTTCTATCTCGTAACATTATGAACTATGAAACTCAGGTGTTGTCTCGCGCTGGTCTGATATTTGACGTACCGGTTGTGTCAAATTACTTTTTGAATGGTTTCTTCCCCTCATTGACTCGTTGCTGCGGCTCAGTCAACTCGGTCAACTGCAGCTCAGTGTAACCAACAAGTTGATCACCTGAACTAATGTTCAGGGTTTTTTCCATCAGAATTTTTATTATGTTGAATATAACAAAATAATTAGGTAACCGAAAATGGTCCGGTATCTCACTGAATCGATCATTTGGAAGAAATGTAAGTATTTTGACATTCGCCTTTAGTTGATGTATCATTGGTACTTTAAAAACTGAGCTATATTATTCATAAGTAAAAGAATATACATCGATAATAACGATTAGAATAATGTTTTCAGCGACTTGCGATATCAAAGACTGATTTCAATCGATGTCAATTTTATAATCGAGACATGACAATACTTCCTTCTTAAAGGTCAACAGATGGCTGACAAAATGGCATAACTAAAGTGATCGCCACCATTGTCAGTCTGTCCTTGAGAACGTCAGTGTCTTTAAAGATACAAATCTAAGTATCATCATAGCTCCAGTGGATAAAACGTCCCGACACAAATTAACAAAACGTGTCGAGAGGTTAAAAGGGTGAAGGCGCCTGAAAGCTCTCTCTCTCATCGCAAACACCGTTCGTTCATCAGTATCCGACGTCGAGGAATTAATTTGGCGTAATCGCATAGAGAGGGAGAGAGAGAACGGAGCGAAAAAAGTGGTGTTTGGAGGGACACAAGCGGGGACGTGAAATCCAACCAATGAAACTGCCAACGGAAGCTTTCAAGACACGAGGAGGACGAGAGATGGTCGGGAGAGTGAAATGAGTGGAGGCAGAGCCCAAGGCGAGGCCGGGAGATGCGGTGTGCGGGACATGGTCGTGGAGAGGCAGGGAGAGCCGAGGTGGGTCCGGAACCAGAAGGGTTAACGGGATTCGCACGGCCGTGCAAAGAAGAGGACGAGAGTGCGAAGAGGAGCGATAAATAAAAGAGTGTGGGAGCGAAAGGGTTGCAAGAATAAGAGGAGAGCAGTTGGGTGGAAACTGGGGAGCGAGGCCGTGTGGGATAGGAGCATGAGGGGTAGGAAAATGGCCGAAGGGATTGAAAGGGTGAGAGTGGCGAGGGAAGAGAAAGATATATATCGAAGGGAAGATAGGTTCTGGGTGATAAAAGGGGAGGTAGAGGCGAGGAAAGGCTCCGAGAGGGGGTCCTGTGGCTGAGAGGGGGTGCAAAGAGTGTGTAAGGGAAAGAGCGACAGGGTGGAAGGAAATAGGATGGGGGTAGGAGTGAATGGAGGAGGAGGAGGAATCGGCCTGGGCAATGGAGAGAATGGTTTGTTCGGTCGGAGGGAAGGCATTGGGATGAGAAGGGAAGCTGACGGAGTGGATGGAGAGGGGTGAGGACGGAGGGAACTGCTGAGTCAGATGAGAAAACGAGGTTTATTAGATTTGACATCAGCCGTCCAATTAGATAATTGTCCTTTGGGAAATCATCGACGTGGTTATCCACCTCGTCTCGTCGTCACCCTACCGGCTTCTTCCCGCCCCACCACTTCACCGCCCCTCGTCCACCAACCCTCACTACACGCCCCTTCCGCTGTACGGGCACTCACATCTCCCCCTTTATCCCCGCATGTGTTTTCCCCTCATTCTCAACATGTCCTCACTTTCCCCGCTCCCAATATTATCTCGTCCATCGCGTGTCTCCTCGAAGCTCCTTCTCTGCCTGTTTTTACTCCCCCTCTCATCCGGAGAATTGACTGATGCCACCCGTACTTACTCGGCATACAATCCGTTTCCCTTTCTCCGAACCCTTGTTTCCATTTAATGTATTCTCCCACGGTTAACTGCGCTAACTAGCCCCTGCCGGTACCCTTCCCAGAAGATGATTTCGGTCACCCGGCTAAGTTGGTGGTGAGGGTCCGTTTACCTCCCATGTCCCATGATAATCTTATACCTTCCGGGCTACCTGGCCGGAATTCCGTCGAAGTTGACTGTGTGTAGAGACGAAGGGAATTAAAGTAGGTGTTCACATAAGAACGTTGGTGCGCGGGAAAATTTAATATCTGAGTTTTATATCAAATTCTCTGACTTTCTATGACTATGGAACAATGCTTGCATACAAATTAATCGTCTTCCCTCATCTTGTTCGTAAGAATGCAAAATATTCGCCGAATATTTAAAGGTCACATAATTGTTTTCATATTCTCATATTATTTATTTCACCCCTTTTTGTAGTTCATTGCTTCCATTTTATATTTTTTCTGGCATTCTAGTCAAAATTTCTTCATCAAAGGATAATTTTACTCAAGAATGGAAAACCTAAACTCGTTGAGCTGATAATTTTATATCGTTTACATTGAATACAAAGGGATTAAGACAATTTAAACAGGCTTAGCAATCGAATAGATAATGTTTTCTCATGTTAAAATAAAGTACATGTTAATCTTACTTTGCGTAGCTGTAACCTCGTAACCATTTTTCATGGACTTTATCTCTCTATTGAGATAAGTGGTTGAATGACTGGTAATAAGCTTGCTCTTGTAAATTTACCCTGGTCCACCTAGATATTAACTTACCAAAGAATGCTAAAATTATTACTAAGATCATTGTTTGATAGATATGTACAAAAATTTTTAAATTCATTGTGTGCGTATCTTTCAGTCATTGCTGATATGATTAGCATCATTGAAAATTCATGGGTAAACATTTTTTGTTATTGTATGGAAACACATACGGCCATTATTAGCTTGCAGATATCAGAAATATTATCTCCATGTGTGAAGATCACGAACAGTGTCAAGGAATCACTTGTGTGATAAATATACAATAGCTCTACAAAGTTAGCGAATAAAGAAACGTAAACATTAAAGTGGAGCCACTCACTAGGTAATAGAGATTTATTTTGGTGAGTTGGTTGACCCATCTTTTATTCACTTTCTCAAAATTGAGAAATATGGGTATGCCTGTTCTGATTCTGATAGAATTTTTTCTTTGGGACTTTTAACATTTTAAACATTGGCCCTTTAATGCATACTAATTTACTTTTCCATAGGGATCGTATTAGGTTACCCCGCAAATTTTGAGAATGCAGGTGTCGCAAAAGTGTAAATATAATTTATCTTTTTGATAGTTTTATTCACGTGCATTTTGCACCAATCATTTTACATGGATTGCAAAAATATTCGTTTGTTCAAAATACACTCTGTCGTGGGAACTAACAGGACATGGGGACATTCTCTTCGTGAGCGGAATACATTGTATATTCAGCGGAGTGGGTTGCAAAATTCAAATTCTGTCGAGTACTTCTCGTCTGGAATAAAAGTTGTTGGTTTTTTTAATTTTTTCATGGACGACTTTGCTTGAATATTTAAGTTAGAAGTTCGAATACCATTCGGAATCGAGGGTACTGAGGCGAGGAAAACTCATGGGAAAGTTTTTTTTTAAATAAAACGACTTGGAAAAAGGTTAATTATTTTCCGTTCGTACTTTCACGATGTCATATTCTTTTTCACGTTGCACCTCATTTTAAAAACGCTGTAAGGAGGACAAACACAGAGCGAGTTGCTCCAAAGTGTGATGCAACTATGCCAGCACGATCCCGCGGGATAAAAAAATTTTAATCGTCAGATTGTATGGACATTTTTCTGTAGATCAAAATGTTTATTCGCATGAGGGATTTAGGGCACACTTCATCACACGTTTTCGAGGAAAATCTACTATTGTACGATAAATGTACTACTGGCCAATATCAAAGTGGATGATGCCCTACTATGTTATTATAAATTTTAATATTAGTCAATCAAATACTTATTCGGGAAAACAGTCATCAATATAGCAGTTAAATGTTAAATATATTGTTGAGTCTTAGAAGAATCAAGTCCAGTCCATCAGCAACTAATGACAAAATTTCATGATGAAGCTCTAAAAAAATGTAAGTAAAGTATGCATTATTTGGTGAAGTAAACATGGAGTATTTAATCTCCAGGAGTAACAGCTCCAGCTATTCATTCATTACAGCTTTGCTGAAGAGTATTTTTTAAAAATGTTTTTTATTTGAAGCTAGTTGTGTTCATTTTGCTGAGAACACAATTAAAATCAAATAACAAAATCATCATTTAAGCTTTGTTTAGTTTTCAGCTTGTTATCAATAAATTATTTTCTAAGGTTACTATTTACTTTGCTTCAGGGAGTGTGAAGTATATAATTTTTCTCAGTTAGAGGCAATTTTTATTGATGTGGGATTTGAATGAAATTTAAACCCATTTGAAAAGTTAGCGTACTCATTTTGGGATAACGATTTTTGTAGGCATCGAAGATGTAACCCGGTTGTAATTATCTGTTTCTGCTTCCAATAATATATTGAGTCTTTATGTTGAAAGGTGTTTTGAGTAACAACTAGGCAGTGCTTAATCGTGTCAGCTTTTTCATCTACTTAATAGATAGAATAGATATATTTCTTTCGAAGCTTTTATGGCCAAATCCCATTTAATGTTACTTTTGTATTCTGTTCTGGGCTTGTACATAAGTTCTTGTGTAAGTGTCGGTAATGGATATTTTTTTTTAAATTGATGATATATCATCATCCACGCTTGAGACCAATAGTGCTACAATATGCTGGATTGAGAAATTATAAAAGTTTCTTCATTTCTGGGGCATAAAATTAACTTATATAGGATCAAATATGTATGTAAATCATTTACACGCTAAAATAAATTTCACACCTACCGCATTCATCAACTTTAGGGGGAAAGATGTTTTACAGGTATTTCTCCAATACAATAAGTCCTCGGTATGCGTAGTTTCGACTTACGTCTGATTCGATATTACGTCCACGCTGACAAGGGTACAAGGAAACATTTTTCCCTGTTAAATGATAATAAAGTACACCGTATGTGCATATTCTTGCATTTTGTGATAACTGAAACGTATCACCCTATCCGAAATAGCTAATTTTTCCTGGAAAATGGAATAAAACGAATTTTGAAATTAACGCCTCGATGTATCGCGGGATTGAAGTGTCAAAAATATCTGGATCCGTTTTACTTTGTTTCGACTCACGTTGCTCTTCTTTAACACGCATCTTCGACGTAAACCGAGGACTTACTCTACTCATATTTACGCATACCCAAAACGACTTTCCTAATACCTGCTTATATTTAATGATTTGCTGTTTTTTCGCAGTGTTAGCAAATTTGAGATGAATCAAATCACTATATGCTCGAATATACATATATGACATTCTTCGTACTTATGAGACATTACTCAATATTATAGTCACCTTATTACTTCATCGTTCATATTTTTTGCTTTAGTGGGCACTTTTTTGCGTTTAAAATAGTCTGTATCGACGTGGACGTTAGGTCAAATTATTATATACTTACTATTTTATGAACATGGAGATATAAACCTTAAAGAAAAGTTATCGAAGTTCCTTAGGAAACAATTAAGAGCTAGGAACTGACGATGAGTTATGCGAATGTCCTTTGATTTTTCGTAATTTAGAACAGAGAATGGGATAAGGCTTTTACGTTGTTTCAACTGATTTTACTTCCTTAGGTTCCATTATAAATTTAAAACTTAGATTATATTAAATTTTTTTAATTATTCTGAAATATAGGCTATGTATCATCTATCATCAGAAACATCTTTCCAAAACATATTAAATTTTTACTGAATTCCAGACTGTTCAGTATTAGAACTTGATAAAATGTACCTTGTCCATCCGGATCCAATTCTTTGCATTAAGTGACTCTGTGAATGAGTTTTGATACTTTGAACTGCAGTGAATGACTAACATTTGAAATAAATTTTCGAAATTATGGTGCATTGAGCAATCGTGCCGAAGAACAATCAACCGCATATATTTTGCAACGATTATAATCCTTCTAGCGCTAATTGAATTACTATGAATAAGTATGAAGCATTTTCAATTTGGAATTTGTGTGGTTGCTGTTGTAGGGAGAACACTGAGATCATTCCAGACGTAGCAAGAGGCAATGAGGGATATGACGGGAGACTGGAGGAATTTTGTTTGGCAAGAACGCTTTATATTTTTTAAGGGGAGGTTGGTTCCTTGAAATGGCTATGAAATAATATTTCCGAGGTGGGGCATGGGTTTGGCGTGTGTGGGAAGCAAAGAAGGGGGAAATACGCTAAACGAAACGAGATCGAATGGACGAAGAGGTTAAGGAAAGTATTCATCGCAGATGGGAATTTGGATGAGCCGAAGTCCTGGTATGTTGGCTCTTGCCGCAGCATTGGGCTGCGCGCGTAATTGAGTTTGATAACGAGATCTCGAAAGGGATCTCCTATTCTCTCAAACGCTTTAGTGTCAACCTCTCCCTCTCTCTCTCTCTTCTCTCATCCCCGTCTTTCCTGATTTTCAAATTCTGCATTCCCTCAGGACGTTCAAAATGTCTGTATTTCCCTTAAATGAAAAATTATGCTTTTAAAAAGTTCAATATTGAATCTAAAAACTTGACTAAATTACTGTGCAGCTTATATTACTAATCCAACGTTGTTTTCCATTCGGCTGATTTTCGTTTTATAGCATTGAGGGAGTGTACATAATTTTCTAAAACCGTTGCTACATCATATTTTTCAGCAAGTGCGCCAGAGGACCTCCGTATTGCATGTAAAAAATATAAGATGAGATATTTTTTGGATGTATTTATTTATGAATGGTAAATTGAACATGGTTCCAAGAATAAAATAGCTCAACATTTCAGTTTTAGGAATGAGCTACCCAAAATTGTATGGTGGAATAGGAGCATTGAGCGTCTCCCTGAGAACATGATGAATATTTCAAAAAAGTCATGAACAGAGGAAATATTGAAACTGATTTTCATTTATTCTTCCATTGTATTTCCTCTTTTTTATGTTTCAAATTTTAATGTTAATTAAGGAAGACTTGTACGTAAATCTGTGCAAAATTTAAGACGTGAAATTTTCACTGGTTGCATTAAACTACAGGTGAGTGAAATAATAATTCCAATGGAGAAAAAATACACGTATTATTACATGTCTATTCTTGTTGTGATTTAAGAGGTAGAATTTTTTTATTTTAAGTAACGTCATGTGATTATAACAGCTCAATGCGTTAATGCTACACCGAAATGACTCTCAACAAGTATCATTCCTTGCTGTTTAATTCGTATATGACATTTTTAAATATTTTGAAAGAATTTTGTCAAAACTTCTTCCACGTCGATCTTAGTTAATCATGAGATAAAATTCAGGTGGAATAGTAAATTTATGATTCGTAATTGATGCTGTGTTCACTTCAGTGATTATTTTGGAATTCGGCGTGAAATTTCATTCAAGGTAGGTGTCGGGAACCACTAAGTGCAGTGTAACATGAGGATTTGCGACTCCTCAATGCTTTTGTGCTACTTTCATTTATTTACGTATTTGATTAAAATGTTGAATAAAATATGTTCAATTATATATTAATACCTCTTCATGCCAGCGGAATTATTACATATATTGAATTGTAGGATGAATTTAACAGTATATGTTGTTTTACGTCCCTCTCTGTGGCTTAGGACTAAAGCTGATATCGATAATGCTCTCACGGCGAGGTGGATTTAGGATGTCACTCAAAGACAGTGGTAGGAGTTAACAAACATACAGTTATCACTTTCGATCACTTTCCGTGGTATTATATCGGAAACAAACATCGTGAGGTCATCGAGACCCTCGTCAAACTTTTAATCTCTGACGAAGCGATAAGCACGACGACGGAAGTGACTCATTACTCGACGGTAATGGATAGGAGGAACGCTAGCATCCGGTGCTCATATCGACTCGTCGGTGAGTGTGTGCTTTTTACGTTATCCCCGAGATAGTCATTTCCGCTTCGAAGCTCTCATTTCGAGAAAGTGGAAGATTAGGATGTCGAGATATTGATAGAATTTCGGAGCGGCAGAGGAGATTGTGGAAGAGTGAGTTTTGAGTGTGCGACAGAGGGAGGGTTTGGGGCCAAGGCAGTGTAAGGCAGGGAATATGTGAAAGACATGGCACTGTGGTGAATTCACGGCCCTCTGGGTTTATCTGCGGATTGCAGCGCGCCCGTCATGAGTTCCCGGGCGCAGTTTGCCGCACCCGGACCGATTCGAGCTCATGGTCAGAGCGGTGGCAACACCCACTGCAATCAGTCGTTGAACCCCTTTGTATGTGCCGCGTGCCTCTCACTCTCTATTTGCCTCTTTTCTGTCACGCGCATGCACACGCTACGGCCGCTCACTCATTGTTTACACATTTCGTGGAATTGAGCTTTTTTCTACCGCTCCCTCAGTACTTTTCCTGCCAACTCCACCTCTTGCCTCCCGGCCGTCAAAAAATATACCCCACCCCATACTCCCGCTTTCTCCTCTCGCCAATCTGTCCTTCCCTCTCCCAACCCCCCCCCCTCCCCGCCTATCTCCCAGATCCCTCTCCCCATTCCTCTCCCCATTTCAGTCCCCACCGATCCCTTCATCAAACGTCAATTTTTTTCATAATTCCCGAGAGCCGGTCACATTCGATTGTGTTTGCTCACTTGTGCGCGAGGCTTCGTAACCAGCTTTTGAAATCTCTCTTGCCCTCTCCCTTAATTTCTACCCTTCCGTCTGTCATTCCGTTGCTCACTCTTTCCCTCTCCATCCTTTCCCATCCGTTCTCATTCCCTCCCCTTTAAACCCACCCTCCACCGTCAGTGCCCACTGCCGCGTCCCGTCGCATCCTCTCCCCGTTTATATTGCGTGACCTTGCTAGGAATGCTGCGAGCACGCGTCGATTCGGTCGCGCGACTCTGGTCGTTGATGTCCGAGGACAAACCGCCTTCGATGGCTCGCGTGCGGTCAGGTACGGCTGGGAACAAAAGGGTTGAAGAGATGAAGCGAGTCGTGCGCACGGGTGCGGAGTTAATTACCGCTGCACCGGCTTTGGCAATTGCCTGTAGTTTAGTTCTCGAGCGGAGAGATGTAGTGTGGCAATCAGGGAGACCGCAGGACGTGCTGCGGGGTGAGCAACTGGGTTCTACTCCGAGTTTCGATTGTTGAACTGTTCTGAATGCTAGAAAAAATACAACTGACTTTCCTATGAAGAGGTTGCAGATAAATAGCGCTGGAAAATTCCACCTATGTTCATGACGATTTCATATGCAATGTTGTAAAAATGGGTTGTAACTTTTCTACACTTATTTTGAGCTACAACAGCGTATGTCTTACCAGTAAAAATATGCTTGAAAATTGTTTATTTTTAGGCTTACGTCAATTTTTCACAATCATATTCTCCTCGTAACATTCATTTCGGATACGCCGTGAGTCTGAAAATCACATGAACGGTGGTCGGCCGTGGCATTGATACTCTTACTCTTCCTTCCCATTCAATGTAATCCTTGTCATATATCTCTTTGGAGTGAGTCGATTCCCATTCCTTAAATTGATTCAATTAACATTTCCTGTCTTTACAAAACTTATCATTGGCCGTGATGGAACCAAGAATACATTTCGTACCCTTGGTTTTGCACTTTGAGTCTTTTACTTTGGATTTCATTTCTAAATTTTTGAGCTTCAATTCATTTTTAAAATTTTCTAACGAATTGAAAATAGAATGTAAACGAGTTTATAGAAAAACTAGTACTGATATAGTAATCGTTTCCGATGCTAATAAATTAAATAGATATACCCATGTGTACCTGCCAACTTTTATCAAATTTTCTCTCCTTTACAGCGAGTTATCATATTCATTGTACCCTTCTGAAACAAGTTATTGGTAAATAACTATTTTCAGTTGATGCTAATAGAGTACAAAAACATAAGTAATAAAAGTTATTGGACATAGAATTTGAAATCAGAGTATAATTGTTCCTACACCTGGGTTGAGTATGGATATGCCTTTTCTCCCTGTGTGTTTTCACCTCACCCTTCGTTTACAAAGAAAAATTTCTTCGTTATCAATAGTTAAGTCTGTCCCGCGTCATGGAAAAACTTATGGGACTGGTAGAATGCCATAATAATCATGATAAAACTGATGCACCGAAAATAAATTACATGCATTGGATAAAAGTACTTCAGTAAATAGTTTTCAGGCTGAGCATGAAGCATTTACAATTGAATGTGGTCACTTCAATACGTCCTTTATCAGCGTATGGAGATATCGCAGTCATTTTCAAGATTATGGAGGAATGATTTACGGAAGATCTTATGTTGTGAGGAAGTTACGTAAAAGTTCGAATTCCCTCTTTCGTCCGCTGGAATTGGAGTATCAATTGTCAACTAAAAGGACATTTGAAATAATTTCCGTCCCAGAATTGGTTAGGTATATTTTTGTTAATGTATATTTTTCGCCGCTTAAATTGGTTTAGTTTAAGTTACATTTTTTTCTAATGTGTCTCCGTTTGAATTTAAAATTGAAAAAATATTACTATACGCTATCTGGGGTGGATGGGTTTTCGCTGTGCATCTCTGTAAAGGTGTATTTTATATCGAATTTTCCGAGAATAAGCTAAGACTTTTAGATAACAGCAATAAAAATTTGGAGCAATTATATGTTCAACTCGGTCCCTGTCTCAGTATACATTAAAACCCTTCGCCTTGATGACAGGCATTATCATTTCGGATATGGAAACTGAAAATGTTGTAGCGCCGTGAAAAGGAACAGAAACGCTTAATATCCGGGTTTTCGAATTTTTGAAGCCGAGTTCATCATCGATTACCTGATGGCGTGGCGCGGACGAGGACTTGAATAATAAAAAGGGAAAAACTACCAGTTGGTTTGCATATTTCATTTAACTGCCGCATTTCGAAATCATATGTGATGAAGGGATAACCGTCTTTGATGATTTAAACATTTTTACCATTTGCTCGTTCATTATCTCAATGGATTGGCTCAGAGTTGACAGATCGGATTAAATTAGTCCTTTGAGTATACTATTAGGTGTCGTTAAGTCACTCATATTTAGTAGTACTACACCGTAATATAAGTGAAATTAATGCTCAGTTTCCGACTCTACGAGTACATAAGTCATTTTGTAGTTGAATATAGAGAGGATCTTGTATCAATAGTTTTAGTTAAATGGATTTACCAATTAAAACTAATGGATTTTGAGAACGTAAAATGGTAGGAAAACTCCAAAAAAACCTGGCTATGGATCATGAGGAGCAAATTTTTTCAAATAAACCTTTGATGTAACATCCTAAAAATGTATAAGAAAAATCATTAGCCTTAATGTAATTAACGTTAATTGGTATCAATGAACTGCCGTGTAGATTTAAAAGCATACCATAATTTTAGATAACGCGCATTTTTTTACATTGATTATAATAAAGCACAGTAAATACTCAGTCATTTTATATCTAATCAAATCAATTGATTGTGGCGTCACGTTGTGGTACCACTAAGTATTATTATGATTTACTTCTGATTGTCTTGAAAATGACGCTAAAGGCGTCGAAACCGGTAGGCAGCATTATAAACTTAGTGGATCTGTACATCGTTTTAATTATGAGTTTTTCATTATATATCTATCTTCAAATCGACATGTAAGTCTTTAGATTTGGTCATTATATGCAAAAGAAAATGAAATCTGCACGCATATCTTAATGGATTTATATTTAAACATTTGATACGCACGATTATAATGCAGTCTATGCACTTTTAGAGGAAATCACGACGAATATTTCGAGAACAACTTGCACCGAGAAGATAAGTGGAATTGAGGGCATGCGAGCGCCTAGGATAAAGGCTGTCCGAAAAAAATGACGGTTGGAAGGAGAGAGGGGTTGAGTGGTGCGATCGGAGGCCGAAATGAATCACTTTAATTCCAAACGCTTCGGGGCCACGGAACTTTTTTTTCGACTCTCGTGGCCGTCTGTAAAGTCGTCTGGTCTGTCAAGAGAGGAGAAATTGGGTTAGCATCGCTTATGTAGGCGGCCGGCCCTTCCCATCCCACGGCCCCTCACATTACTTTTCCCTTGTTGGCGGCAGCATTGGATGGATAACCCTTGTTCCTGGCTCCGCCTCTCTGCTTACTCCTTTTATGCTCATCCTTTAAACCCCCACCTCACGGGATTCATTGTGATTGTCCTCTCCTGACCTCTTTTTTCCGAATCCATTTCTTTGGAATTGATTTGGTTATGAAAGTTCGAATATTGGAAAGACCAAGAGATTTTATTCTTGTATTTGTGGTTTTATCATAAAAATTCCGCGGTTATTTTAAATTTTTTTGGCCCGCACATAATTTATTGATCATTTACCGGCGAAATTGACAGATACCTCGTCCCCAGTTGGAAATACATCAGAGATGATAGAGCGACCTGAAAGTTATATATTTTCTTCTAAACTGTGGATTGAATTTTCCGTGTATGATTTATATAATTTATAATTTTTGATCGAAGTGCTTTGATTGAGTGATTTTTTATTTATTATGAGTAAAGTTCCGTCATATATCTCATAATTGTTAGTGCTGATAACTGTGCCTTTCAGCTAATTTAACCGTGTAGTACGATATCATTCCATGTTTAATATGGTTTTTGAATCTGGAGAGTTGAAATTATTCACCCAAGTGCATATTCATTAAACAATTCAAGTTTAGCATTTGTTTAAATTTTGTATTATTTTAATCTTCATTATGATAAACATGCAAATACGAAACCCACTCGGAAAATAACTACAAAACAGGCCAAAATGTGATTTCGGTCTGGTTAGAATTTCGTAATGACCACATTTTATTATACACTGCACATACATTGAAGTTCAATGCTATTTGGATACATGGTTTTTTTCGTTGAAAGTGGTCTGACGCTTGGATCAACTGATAATTTCGACTCCTCATGTTTATAGTGTTTTCACGGAAGGTGGCAGCAACTATCAAAGATACTTCGGCAACACGCAGTACTCATGAGTCGCTCATTGTGCCCACATCCACGGCGTCGATATCGTGTATGTATATTTTGAAAGCAAATTGGGATTGGTTGCTACCTGTAATGTGAAATCATACTTTTTGCCTCCAAGGAGAGATTTTTACGAAGAATACGAAAGACGTCACAAATATTTATCTGAATTTAATTAACAAACCAAATGCAGAGTTTTCACATTCTCTCTTACGCTATAGTGTGCAAAAGTTTTTTGTTCAGATAATTTTTAAGTATTTAATTGTTGGTACATTTTTTCAACCACTTAATTATGCTAGTACTAAGAATATAATAAAATTTAATTATTTTCAAGCCTAACGATCAAGGTTTAATTGGTTGCCTTTCTGTGTCTGTGCACATTTTTCGCTGAAGTACAATTCAACATGAACGTTAACCTCAGTCTCCTTATCTGACCTCACATATCAAATTGACCATATTTGCAGTAAAAGTGTTCTAAAGTATTATAATTTGTAACGATTGGAAGCTTCTATTGGAAGAAGTTTTTTAAAAATATGGCACTCTTTAGGTAATCGTCCCCAAATACGATGACATCTTTATTGATCGCTTGAATTGATTGAATTATGTGTATTTTAAAGTGCCTCCTTTGCGAATGATAATAGTGAATAATATTTAAATTTGAATATTAGAGTAAAATTTTACTTATAATCCGGAGAGGATAGGCAATAGAATAAAATATTATTCTTACTTATCGGCTTTAGTTTAATGATCAGCTTTGGCCCTGAAATTTCATTCTTCAACTGAGAAAGCCAACCACAAAAAACGAAGGAGACACGGTATGTATATATTTTACCGCTGCGAGTAGCGTTACCCAAAAAGCGAATTACCCCACCTTTGTCGGCCGGCCACGCTTGCCCTTGGATTACGTTGTCCGACGCCTAAATTAATGAATTCCACGTACAGTTTGCACGTGCTCCCTCGTAGGCTATTCCGCATGGATCAACCTCCGGTCCACCTTTCTCTTTCCGTAATTTCTCGCTCCCCCTTGTCTTTTCTTACCGTGGCCGCTAACGCAAGTGAAACTCTCTTCCTCTCTTTCTTTATTTTCAGTTTCAATTATGGATCTCACGTAAAAAAGTTCGGAGCCTTGCGGTCAGCGAGAAGAATTACCCATTCCTTTGGATCATACGCTAATGGCTGCAAAGTTTCTTACTACTCAGCCAGTTCAGTAGAATAATATGCTCATTTCTCTTTGCGTATTTTAAAAAAATTGAACAGTTAGACGTTCCTGTAGTGGTGTATGAAATGAATTTGCATCCAATCAATATTTTCAACAAGTTCTGTTTTCGGATATCTTATTATTAAGCCACCATTAATTGCGGTCATTCAATCAATGGAATGCGTTCTGCACTTCAAGAAACACGATTGCATACAATCTTTCGTATTTTTTATGTTATAGTGAAATGAATACTTTCACCTGATTAACTACTTATTTTTTATTCATATTTAATCTTCATAAGTATCTATTGCTAGATTATTGCAGGTCAACGAACAAGTTGATATGATAAGATTGAAACTTGCAGTGTGTGAAGAGATAATCATCAAATGAAGTAACAGAGAACTTATTCAATACCAAATGATAGAAGTTGAAAATGACATTGATTACTCAATATTACAGGGTTTATCGTTCATTAAGTCAGACAAGTATCGTTCATTCAGTCAGATAATCATTTAGTACAGAAACAGAGTACTTATTAAATGCCACCTGGTGGAAATTGACATATCCATTGTTAATTCTATGTGGCGAGGTTTTTTCTCTTCAAATAGTAATCCTGAATCTGATTCTTTAAGCCATTATGATTTTCTCGTTTTTTTTGTAATATTTGCTCCTGTAAATTATATAAATATGAATATAAGTTTGAATGCAATGTACCCTATCTCCTCTCTTTTTTACCAGATACCTATATTTTGGTAGGTATTACACTTTGTTGAATGCTATTTATACTTTTGAATATTAATTTATATTGAATAAGTGAATATTATCTACAATAATTTGGTGTGATAAACATTAAAATATACGAAATTGAAATGAATTGATATCTCTTTCCTAGAAAAATTTCATTCATCATTTGTGCATTCAATCCATGTCAATTTGATTCTATTTTGTATTCTTCGAAAATGCGATTGCGCAACCGGAGCAATTAACTGGGTTCCCATTCTTTTATACTCCTCATCAAACCTTGCTCTTTAGACTACGCATTTTTTCGGACACGCCAACTTGGGTGCGTCCACTGACCCTCCCTTTCCCGTCTTGTGGCCTCTGAAACTCGGCCCACGGCCGAAGAACGAATCGATTCTGTTATTCACCTGACCATTGTTAAACTCCACTTCCTATCACGATTGGGCAAATTTGTGAATTTGACCAGTGTTAACTATTTATCTGTCCCACCCAGTGTCAAGAGGTCATTGGTCATTTTTTGCTCAGTACCCTTTCCTATCCTCCCTTTCGCTCAGTACATATTAAAAGGAATGAGAAATGTTTTAATCAGCCAACTGATTCTGATTCGTTGTTTTTCTTTTCCTAGCAATCTGATTCGTTTGTTTTCTTTTCCTAGCTTTGCCTGGTTAAATTATTTTATTTTCAAATTAAAAGTTGTTCATTTACAGAATACATTTTACATGGAAAGTTGTGAAATGAGTACATGTAAATTTTATTTTTAAATATATTCCCCTTATCATGGTCATTTTTAATGAAAATACAGAGTCTTTGAAAACGCTATTAATCTCTTACAGGTTACATAAATAAACCTTACATTTTCTTATTCTTGGGAACCCAAAATCCATTTACATGTAATCATACTTTTTAAACTGTAGAAACATTTTATATGTTAACAAGATATTTACTAATTTATTGTTTATTATAAAGATAAAGATAAGGTCATATGTATTAACTATTTTTACCACAAGGTAAATGCATCGGTATCTTGGAATAGATATAATGGCAATAAAAACTTCCCACTTCCAACAAAGTCTTGAAAGGACTATATCTTTGATTTTAGATTAAACAGAGTATGTTACAACCAGTTATACGTAGTACTTTTGCCAATTGTCATTTAACCACATTTTTATACAAGAGTAAAATGTTATAATTTTTCCTTCAGTCTCATTTCTTCCGAAGAAGTTCAAATAATTTGACACTCTTAGTAAACGGAAGATCAATTAAAGCAAAATTTGGTAGAAGATATTACGCGTGGTAGCATTCACATAAAATATCTTGTTGACGTCAATGAAGATGATTCATACTACCATGAAGGACTACAGTTCAAAAGACACATTTGGAACTAATTTTATATCCGTCTGGCGTCCAGCGGAGTGTAAGAATATCTTTGAGATGAGGAAACTCAGACTAAGTGGATCATAAAATATTTTGTTTGCCAGCAATATGTGCAGAGAAGGCCAATAAAAAGGAAGTATTTCGTTGAATTAACGATATAGGAGATATATTTCTTTTTACAACGGACGTTTAGTTGTACAGCATTCAGTCTGAGCAGTGGCGGTTGTGATTTTTCATGTGTCTATATTTCCATAAAGTGATTATGCACAGCATATTTGGAAGTAATCACAAATTTTTAACAAAATATGCACTTTCTCATCTTAACCATAAAATTACTTACTTATAAATTTAACGTAAGTCATCATCATTGGTCGTTCAATCCTCAGGTTGGTCGACTGCAACCCTCCACCCTTCCATATCTAATGCTATTTCCCTTGCCTTCTGGTAACCCTTCTCCCTTTATGTGGTCCATGAACTTATTCTTGGGTCTTCCTCTGGGGGATTTTCCCTCTATTTTGCCTTCAATTATGTTCTTCACAATACCATTGTGTCTCAGAGTGTGTCCAATCCATCTTGTTCGTCTTTTCTATATGGTGTTTCATATGGTCCTTTCCTCTTCAACTCCTCTGTACACTTCATAATTTCTTAATTCGACAGTCCATTTTATCTTCAGCATCCTCCTCCAGCACCAGGTTTTGAAGGCTTCTATTCTTTTCTGGTGTCAAAAGTAAATTAATTTATGGAGCTAATAATGAGGAAAATTTGAAATATTCCACACTTAAATTAAAAAAAGCACAAAACTGTGTTATTTTAGTGGAAATTAGTCACAAAGGCCACGAAGTGTCAGGAGAGACCATAAAATGTATAAAATGAATTTTGACTTCCTATGGTGAATTTCGCTCCTTAGCTGTAATATTTAGGGAATTGCCTGGGTCCAGATTTGGTCGCTCTGTATGCCAAATAAATGAAACCCTCCAAACTTAATTGTTGAAGAGTTATGAGTTTACATTATCGAAATGATCAGACAGAATGCTTACAATACGCAGAGAGAAAATTTATGTTGCTCGCAGATTTGTAATGGGGATGTGAAGTTGCATCTCAGACCTTGCCTATGGTGAGTTTTCATGTCATTTCAAAATTGCAATATGCGTGATAAAAATATTCTATTCTGTTTGGTGACTAAACAGTTATCAAGGCTTGAGGAAATATCTCTGCTGCATTCTGAATTGTTTTTTTTTCTTCACACTCGGTTGGGATGGATTCGGGTACATTTCATGATGAATGTTCCAGCATCATTTTATTTTAATATTTTCTGTATTTGCTTTGAGGAGCTTCTAGTGAATGCTCTCATTTCATAGCGTCACCGGCTTCGACCTGGTTACAGTCACAGAATTTTTCTTCGGGGCTTAGTTAAATTTTTAATCAAGCCCTATCACTGTGGAGCAACTAAAGTCCAATTTAGGAAAAACAGAGTTATTTATCTTCCTAAGATGTAGAGAAATTGCTTGTGCTTGCGATATGGTTTTCATATTAAATTCACTTAATTAGACAGGGGCTGGCTACCCTCGATGATTTTCGTTTCCCCTACGGGGACGTAAATTGAGGGATATATCTCCCACGACCCTCCAGCGTATTCTGAATTCAAAAGGTGGGTCCCTCCCTGACTAATGCGTGTGAGTGTGTGTGTTTCGTAAAGGACGCTTTCGGGAATTAGGCCTTCCGATGGAGACCGGGGGTGAGGGCGAATGGAGGGAGGGAGGCTTAATTATATGCGCTTTGAAGCCAGCGGTCTCACTTCCTGACTCATTTATTTTTCCCCCTCTTTAATTCGCTTATTTCGCAAGATTCTTTCAGTTCCATTATTTCGCAACCCCTTTTCTTTGCACTCATCCTGATTTTAGACTAGTATCGCCCGACCTCATTACCGCTCTAACAACTACCCCTCGGACTTACGTTGACTTTTGCGTCTAAAATGCAAATAATCAATTTTCTGAAGTAATCCTTGTGAAAGGAAACATTTATGCATATGTGTGCGCTCTAATTAGCATAGGTCTAAATGTTTCTCCCTTTTGCAAGGAATTCAGCACTCATTTTTAAGCTTTTGATTTGTGTGAAGCACACACATTTAACTACCTTTGATTTTACTTATTGAGCGTCAGAAAATCACTTTTATAACGAGGCTCACGTTATTATTATTCCTAGAATTGTATTCTTACTATTTTCAAATGTATATCATCAGTAGGTTAAACCGAACTCCATTATCTCTATATACAGAAGACATTACTCCGTGGTTTTCTTAAGACAAAATCATCTCAGTAAGCTGTGAACATACTACAGTGCCAGTGAAATAATGGTCATTTAAAATAATGAAATCTCCAGAATAAAAAGCGGTATTTAGTCCTAATACACCACCTGGGCGTATCGCTTGGCAGACAGATGGTGATTGAAAACATTGAAAAATGACTATTTTCTTTGGAACGTTCACAAAATCCATAACGTTTCTATTCGTTTTTCAATTGCTGTTGGTTCCCACGAGATAAAATTGAGTATATTTTGTGTTGATTTATTGTATTGTTGGAGTTTGTTTCAAGTGTGGAGCCATAATTAGAGTCCAATTTCACAGTTATCGACTAGTATGCTTTTAAGGAGTGTGTCCCAACCTCTTATTTATGATAACAGATATATCAGATTGTTTTCTCTTTGAATAACTTTGACACGACATGGGTAGGATATAGTAATGTATCATTTTTTAGCTCCATTATATAAAAATCTTCCACGCAATATCTCGGCTGTGGCCACATAATCCTCAAGGAGTACTCTCGAAAGCGGTATCAACGTGTGCTTTGCGAGTCTTTCCCTCTCTCCGGAACCTCTATATATTATCCACCTATTTCCTAGGACCCTATTAATATTTCATCCTCAGACTTTACTCTGCCCCTCCTCCTCCTCTCTCTCTCTTTACCCCATCCCCTTTTTCTCCTCTATTCCTCTTACCTTTGCGAGGCCGCCACGCCGCTTTCAGGATCAAAATTTCTCTTTGTTCCGTCGTCCCCCCGGTGTGCCCACGTTATATCCTTTATATTCTCCCCGCCGAGCATTTACTCCCCCCCCCATCTCTCTCATTTTACCCCCCCCCCCAAACAGAGTCCCAGTAAAATCCTCCCCGTCCTTCTCCCTGATCCGAACCTTCTTTTCCTCCTCCACGCACCTTCCCCTCCTCTCACTTCTTTTCCTCTAGTCCCAAAAACTCTCCACTTGGGCTTATTTTCTCTTTCCCCCATCCCCTCAGCCCGCCCTTTCCTCATCCGCCTCCTCTTCCTCCGGTTCTTCCTCGCAAACTGCGCCCGGGCAGTAATCCTCGCTAATGGACTTCCAGCTAACGAACGCACATCCCCCCCGCAAACACAGACGCGAGCAAAACCACCGGCACTCACCATCTCAGTCTTACTCGCGTGTGCGAGCGCTCGCACGCCGCTGGGTACTCGAGTTCCGTCTCTCCTCCACGCATCCTTCCTTCCCATCCGCCGTGTCTCTCGACTCTAAAACCGCCCATCACGTCCGACCCGTGCGTTTCTTAATCCGCCCCACGCGTGTCTTGTTGGTCTCTCCACGTGATCGGCACGCGCCGCAGTCCTACTCGAAAGCGTTTCACGCGAGCGAGCCGTTAGTTTCGAAGCGGGGAGCCGAAGAGGTGCCGCATCGCTCGTGAGGCTTGAGTTGGTGCAGTCACTACTTAACTCACATGCGCACGGATCAGGCTGAACGGCTACAGCTGCGCATGATGTGGCGTGGGAATAATAATGATGATGATTTAGTTGCTTCGTGCGCTTTTAGGATCGTACGGTCTTGCGATTCACATCTATACTACACACATCAACGTAAATAGTGACTGAACTAACACGTAGGCAATATCAAACAAACCAAAGTGAGACGTCTACCCGCAATTTTAAGGTTGTTAGCAAAGGGCATACTCATTCTCCATGAATGGCGAAATTTATATTTCAGAAACGGGAGGGTCAGAGAGCATCGAAAAGAGTTGTGGATGTCCAGCGGGATATAGTTATTGAGATTTGGTAAAGCAAACTTGTTCTATATATTACCTAAGTCGTGCTTAAGTAATTTAAAGAGAAAATCAGATATCTCTCTCTGCCAAACAATACGCCGTGATAGCATAAAAGGGCTTCAATACCGCTTATTATTCAGGATTGTTCATTTTTAATGACCATTCTTTCACTGGTAATGTAGTATATTCACTTCGTATCAAGATGATTATTTCTTAGGAAAACTATAGCAAAACGTCTTCAGTGTTTTAAGACCTGCGGATAATGGATTGCGGAGAGTGATCCGCTGATGATACATTTGAAAAGAATTTAATTAGTTTTAAGAATACAATTCCAGGATTAATAATAACGAAAGGCGCATTAAAAGTGATTTTCTGATGCTCAATTAAAAAAAAACTTGTTTGCTTTTCCAAATCTCATCAACCAGCCAAAACTCATATGCTTTGTAATCTTAAACCTGTTTGATTTTAGTAATAATGGCCGCACAACACACGCGAGTACATCTATTTCCTTGTAGGCGTAGGGTTAGGTGGTCTGTGTTGTCCTATGTTTCGACGTCCTACTCCGATGTCGACTTTGTGTTCGAACGGTGCGTTGCAACGTCGGCTACTCTGGAGTGTATAGCCCAGAGGGGAATGTGAGAACATTACCCACATCAAACTCGCCGCGAAAGTAACAGATTTCTCCGTTAAATCCTTTGCGTGGGTAGCATAGTTTGATCGTGTATCGGCATGGTAAGGGTCAGTGTTTCGATCTTCGGTCCAAGCTGATTTTTTTTTGTGGCAGTTTCTACGCATCACTTTGCCGAATTCGCGGCAGGGAAGTATATCCTCATTTACTTGACCAACAAGATTTGCTTTATCCACGCAATGTGGAATCGCACCGCCCTTGATTCATGAATATTAAAATATGGGCGTGAGAATAATGTTATTTTTGCGTTTTAATGCCAATAGATGTGTGAACTTGATCCCGGCTTTAGGTCTGCGGGCCGCCATGAGTTTGTGTGTTGGTGAGTGCGAGGGGGGAGGGAGGGATTTGGTTGGTCAACGGCGTCCCGACAGGCGTAGCTGTAGCGGGGCGCACGTCCAAAAGGACGCTTTCTCTTCAGTTGCCGCACGCGGTCCTGAGCATGCGCGCGATTATGGGGCCAAGGGAAAAGAAACAATGCAGAGAGAGGGAGAGAAAGGACGTGCAGACGCGTCTGAAAATAAGTAAAAAAGATATTTAAAGAGGATAAAATCCCTTTGTTACTCCCGTTTCTCAGTTCCCTTGTCATCGGGAATTTCGCTTGGACGTCCTTGTGAAGCAAAGTGGGGTGGAGGGGCTCCGAGTCTCCTGGCTTACTCTTTTTTGTTTAGCGGAACGGACGTGGGCGTGTCTTGCGAGTTCTCATTGCTTGAATTTCCGTAATCGAATCGCGCATCCTCCCTGTCATGGGGGTTTGAAATTAAGGGAACGCGTGACTTGATGAGATGCGACTTTTCCGCGGTGTCTTGATTCCGAGTTATTCCAAGGCCGCAGCCCGCTTTCATGTGGTGAATAATTAAAAAAAGAAAATGCGGGAGAATGTATAATAGTGGATGCAGTATGCCCTGCAGTAATTCTCTTCTCTCATTTTTATGGCATTAAATATGGTAATACGTTGTTGGGCGACGAAAAGGTTTAACAAAGTCTAATTATGCATGACTCATTGAGTTGGGCATTGTGGTGTTTGCTTAAAATTGTTGTTTGTCCACATTTTGTGTATTATATATAGTAGAGGATAGTAAAATAAGAAAAAAAACTCTGAGCATGTTTGTTTATGACTCTTCTTCTTTGAGTGTATCACCACCGTTCATTTATTCATTTAATCACATACTTATTGGGCCACAATGCAAATGAAATATTGATTAACCTCTTGTTCCTCTTTTTCTATCCTTCCCTGGCAAGCGTACGTCATGTATATTAATCCTATATGAACTTCCTTTAATGTTTCAACTCACCAAAAACCTTGGAGAGAAATTAAATTATCATGTAATGGAAAATTCAAACTCTCTCTCCTTAAGAACTGTGTTCAAAATTAAAAAAAACTAGGCTCATAGCTAGGATAACCACCAGGATGACAATTCTGAAGTGGATTACATTTTATTTTAAATATATGATCGTATCGAAATATTAAGATCACATTTTTATTTTTTCCTTTTCCGGTTGCGATTTTTTTCCTCACCGATATTGACATCATATACTCAAATGTCTCTGTTCATAGTCGGTCATCTACAAGTGAATAGCTATTTGTTATCAACTTAGGTTTTATGGGTGTATATTTTACTGTAATTTTAAAATTTTCCTTTTTGACGCGGAAATTCGTGGTATTTTAATTGGTTTAAACTAAAATCAAGAGCAAAGAAATAGTATATTATTATTGAAAATAAATGAAAGTTATCACAGAATATGTTCGAATTGATTTTAGAAATTACTTTTATTTCATTGTTATTAATATTTTTATACTCTGTGAGAGCTAATTTACCTCCCAGGTAGAAAAATCGAAGCAAGAATTTTATGTCTTGTCGCAAAGTCACTGCCCTCTTTTTACATCTTCCTCATATTATTTTCATAATCCCCGCAAATATTCATTTACACATATTGGAGGACTTTCCAATATGAGATACTTCCTTCGGTACCATATAATCATGATATTGCAAAGAATGCTATGTTGAATTTTGTATAAAGGAAGTATTGTTTCTGTGACAGTAATAAGTATTCTCAAGTGCATTCCAAGAAATTCTATTCCATATCAATCATATAGTTCAAGGCCGTAATCATGCAGTAGTAATCATGTAGTAGTAGGTGTATAATTAAAATTTGATAAGCTGGAAAATGAGACTGAAATAGAAAAATTCTTAGCAACTTCGACCTAAACTATAGAAAAAATATAGTTTAATAAACAAGTAAGTGCTTTTCATTGAAAGAAGGGAACTATTAAAAAAAATTTAGTATGATTAAATTCCAATAACCGTAGCTTTACCGTTTTATGTCTGACATATAACGGTAAAGCACATTTTCTAATAATATTTATATAAGGAACGAAAACAATTTATTCCTCATACATAATGCTCAGAGGAAACTCGTGATTTTCCTGTTGAGAAATTTTTAGATTAGCTACCCACCTACTGAATATACCGTGGGATAATCAAGGTAATAATGGGTCAGATGATAAAGCCGGTAATCGGAAAAACGTGTTTCGTATTTCTTTTTTTTTACCCTACCTAACCTATATGGCTACTCAAGCCAAAGAAGTTTTTTGGCCTCGCCAACAACTTTCCGCCATCTCTCCATCCGCCGGGAGGTCATGCACCATCTCCATCGAAATTTCATCCGTACCATGTCTTTCCGAATTTAGTCTCTCCAGCATGAACACATAGGTGTGGTGATCGTGCTCCTCTTGGAACACCTTTTGCGACCGTCTTATGAATGGTGTCCTTTTAGCTTGCATAAGCTGCACATCAGCCTTCTATTCTTGATTTAGGCAATAATATCAGGGTCTTGAAACCAATTCCTCTGTTTGATGGTTTTTTTCTTACTTACCCGATATTTTGATCATGTATTAGTCCAAAAATTGTCCGCATGACTTTATTTTCAAACATCATTAATTTTATTTCGGAATGCTTGATCATTCCCCACGTTTCACTTTCATTTAATACTATGGGCTATATTTTGATCTTCTATGTTCTAATGTTTTAATTTCTTCATAAAATTATGTATTTCGATAGTTTTTGTCCTCAATAGATTTTGTCTTTAATAGATTATGTCCTTGATCACTTGTAGGCCTAGTTTGCTTTCTTTCTCAACTATAATTAGCTAGGTTCTTCAAACCACATACTTCCTCTGCCACTAACACAATATCAACTTGTAAAGAAATTGTCTTCGGCCTTGCCGAATCTGAAATACCCTACACCACTTGAAATTAAAAAAACGTGCTTTTGGTCCCATCCAACCCATTTTAAAACTGTGCCGTCTGTGGACTACTAGAGGCTTATGACCCAAATTACTGCTCGATATCTCAATTTTTACGGCAGTTATCGTGCGAAGAGACAGACAGACGGACATAGCTAGATGGACTCATAAGGTGGTGCTCATCATTTCTACATATACTTTTCCATATCTGCCACGCCTCCTTCAATGCGTTAAATTTCTGCTGTGACAAAATCATTATACCCTACCCACATAGTGGAGCAGGGTATATATAGGTTGATTCCTTTCTTCGGGTTTTCCGCCGCGTTTCCGTCGGCGTCGGTCGTTTTCAGCCGGCTAAATATTGTCCTCAACATCAACATGAACCAACGCGGCGCAAAACCTGAAAAATGGAATCAACCTCTATCCAAGCCCCGCGGAAGCCTTCATCAGAACAGGGTATATATATCATATGCAAAGGCCAGAATAAACTTTATCCCGGATTTCTACTCCTTCATTTATTTGGATTACCTTCTGTAAAGTTTCCACTGAGGCCAAATTAAATAATAGTGGCGGAAGCCCGGCAACTTGTCCGACTCCTGTAGTTATGTCGAAGTGCATGCAGTGGTCATTATCTACCCTTACTTTTCCTTTCGAAATGATCATATTCTTGCTTCTCGGTTTGGTCATTTGCTATTAATTTGCCCAGAATTCCAAAATGCTATATTTTCTGCCATATTTTATTTCTATTTTTTCAGTCATATTTTTTTTGAATTCTGTTAACAGGAGTTGTGTGCTCTTTTTGTGCTACCTATATGTGAACAATATTTGTCTTTACGTAAAAACTTGGTATGTAGTTGACTTCTAGCTTTTGAAGACTCTTCGGTGCTTACCCAACATTTCTTCAGAGTTTATGACATATGTAATATTTAATAGTTTAAAGAGGATTTTGTGTGCAGTATTTGTTAAGAAAATTCCTGAAAGTTAATACGGTCAAATTTATCACCTTATTTGTGTACTGGTATTGTAACTGAAATATTTAATATTCAGGTATTTTTTCCTTTCCATACTTTTTGGTTTAAAGCATGTTATCATCTGAGTTGTGTTTGACCGTATGCCTTGTGCACTTCTAATAGTAAGCCTTATTAGTTTGGCTTAGTTGAAAAGCTCAGTCGTTTCTTTAAGAATTGCTAGCTTTTTCTACTTCCTCTATAAAGGGATATTGTACCCAGCCCTAAATATGACGGTGCTATAGAACTCTCTGCAATTGTTAACTCCATTCTTCCAATTTTCTTATTTGGTCTTTAAGGAATAATCTATTCGACAGTCTCAATTTATTGCTAACATTTCGGTTGATTTTGATATAAATGTCCTTGTTTTCAGAAGACTTCTCAATAACTACCCTTTGTTTTGTCTCTTTTCTTTTGCTAATTAGCCTTTGACATTTATCTGTGTTCCAGAGAGTTTTGTTATATCCAATCACTTCTTCAGTCTCATTGTGAGTTACTTTCTCCCTTTCTTTTCATTCCTACTTGACCCTTCTCCTTCCCTTTCATGAATAGCTAGTAAGCCTAATTTATTTTAATGTTCGATTTATAATGCTATATTTGTTAACTTAAACTTGTTGTCCATCACTGATGTTGATTCTCTCCTATTTCGTTTTTCTTTATGATCTCTTTGCCTTTCTTTAACTACAATTAATTAGTTGATACTACACTTTTCCCCTCTTTTGCTTGTCACATCTAATTTTCTATTTTTGTACCTGAATTCTATAACTAGATGATTAATTTGATTTTGTGCCAGTCCATTTGGTGAAGTCCCTTTTACTTGCCTAATTTTTTGTTTGGAAATCTGTTGGTATTATCTTTAAATACTTTTCACTAACAAAGCATATTATTTCTCAAAATATTACGTCTCAATACTTCATTATTTATGTTTTCATGTAGATTATGGCTGCCTGTGAACTCTTTATAGATGGGTTCATTTCAAACATTTGCATTGGCGTCGTCTAATATAATTTCAGCATCATAAACTTTAAGCACTCATTATACTAAATTATTTAAGATTATATGGGAGACAACAGTTTTTTAAAGCCTTAAGAAGATTCGGTGAAACCCAGGAGAGTGGCGCAGGAGAGCTACCTAAAAAGCCTGTGGCCACAGCTTTGATCCCTTATGTCTCCACTATATCGGGAAAGATTCACCGCATTCTGCACCGTTTTAACATCAAAACGATCCATCAGCCACCATCTAAATTAAGGGACCAGTTGGTTAAGGCAAAAGATCCCACCGGCTTGAAGACACCAGGGGTATATCAAATTCCGTGTGAATGTGGCAAAATATATGTGGGGGAGACTGGTCGAACAATTAAAACAAGGCTTAAAGAGCATCATAGGCACTTTAGATTGGCGCAACCAGAGAAGTCGGAAGTGGCGGAACACAGCATCAACGAAGACCATGCCATTAAATGGACCGATGCAAAAATCCTTTGCCGAGCACACCGTTACTGGGACCGCATTATCAAAGAGGCCATCGAGATACGATTGCACCCGCATAATTTTAAGAGAGACACCGGATTCCAACTGAGTAATACCTGGTGGCCAGTGATCAAGGCAAGGCATGTGTTATTTCCGCCGTGACGGTGGAAATAACACGTGCCTTGAAAATGGAAAACAAGTCATTTTCCGAAATGTCGGCGGATTACGAAAACATTACCCAGTGAGAAGCCCGAGAAAGATATTTAAATACTCATTATACTCATTCTTGGCTGTCATTGATTATGTCTTAGATTTCATTGTCTGCGTACTCAAAGGAAGAATAGATGTTAATCAGGGAGAGATTGTTTAACCTCCCTTTCATTCTCACATAGCATAATATGTCGTCTATTGGGTCGAAAGATACGATATCCTCCAAATGGTTTTTTTAAATGTTAATAGCAACTCCTGCATTCTACTAAAGAATATTTTCGTTCACTATTTTCCTCTTCCATTGAAAACAGCCTTTTATGTCAGGGTATTTAACATTACACAATGGATGAACGCGCACAGTCATAACATGAATGGAGAAAAATCCTCACCGACAAGACTCGAACCCCCTAAATTAGGGCGAGGAAGCGAGGACCCCGCCGCCATTGAGACCGGCAAACCAGATTGAAGTATTCTAATGAGTTGAACATCTTAATCATCCTAAACTTTTTTCGGGTGCCGTTCTTTTCGTTGTTGTCTTGTATGTATGTTTAATTCTCAGACTAGAGTCATGATTTATATTTTCGATAATTATTACCATAAATAAACTCTATCTTCAATAATGCCCATATTTTTACATGGGGGTTGTTTTTTTATTTGGGATATTTTCCTTAATTTTCCATAATCGACTTTATAACAGTAAAATGAAGCGCTTGATATTATAAGCAGTTTGCTCAAACTTTTGCCACCATTTAAAGTACTACCCATCAGTCTGAAAGAAATTACGTAACCCAACAAGTAGGAACTTTTTAATGCTACGGATTTCATAATATCTCTCTTTTCGGATTTGTGTTCCATGATGCTCGTAATATTCACTCATCGTAAATGCATATCATAAATGTGCAACATTTAATCACGGAACATCCGCATGTTAAAATTTTCAATTTAAATCCTACGGATTCACAAAATCTATGCCAAAAGGTGGCATCTATTTCCTCCTAGATTGTGTGGGCGTAACCGCCCACAATTTCCCTCTCCTCCTCCGTATTATAGTCATTTTCACACACCGTGGTTCCGTCTCCGAGGGTAAGTAGGTTAGGTCGCGTGTTTCGGGAAGGTACCCTAAATTGCATCTCTGGTCTCCGTCGTAGTCAATCCGGGCGGTTCGTGTTTCGCATTCCTCTGTCGGTGGCGCCTTAATTGCATGTAAAATTTCCAGTATTGAACGCCGATGAAACGGCCCTGCTTGCAACCAGTATTTCTCCGTCGTGACTCCGACCTGCTTATCCTACACTAAAGAGACACCCCCTTAAGGTGGTTGGAGCGATTTTCGGCTTGTACAGATTTGTGTGAAACTTTTCTAAGCCGTACTCATTATAGATATGTAAAGATTAAAGCGAAAAAAATTTCATGTTACTGATTTGGTTTCTTATCAATTTAATGCTATTTCTCTCGCGGTCTCAAGGCACTTGAAATTTATTTCGAAATTATTCGATAATATATGTAAAGATTTGATCCTAAACGCGAAAACTTACCATTCATTTTATTCTTGCTTCAATTTCAATTAAGAATATGTATTTTCTTAAACTAGATATATCTTATTCATTTATTATCATTTTTAAATATACTTTTAATGTTGCTTAAACTTTCTTTTGTTAATTGTATGTAATTATTTTTATTTCATTTTTTCTCACTTTCTTGACCCTTTCTTATTAATTATTTATATATTTATTTTCTTATTAATTATATATTTATTTTTAATTTGGCACTTATTTGTAATAATACTTTTATTATTATTTATTCATATGTTATCATGCATTGTTTTTTGTCGGTGTTACATTAGCTTTATCTGCCTCTTGGTTTTCGCAGGTTTTTTACACTTCCCTTCATGAGTGGGTGTTTTGGAGCAGTGGGTTTTTTTCGTCAAGGATATCACCTACTTATCTCCACACGTTTTTCCCACAAGTGTTTATATATATATATATTTATTTTCACTTATTTTATGTATTTTTCTGACGGTTGCCTCAGTCTCGATCTCGCCCCAATTAAGACGCAGTATCATTATTATTATTATTCATTGTATTATTTTATTGTTAATATTTAATATCAAGGTAGCATGCCTAATGAAAAGACGGCTTTACCTACATTTTTCGCCCAAACTTCGAATTCCGCAACGTAAACCCAACTCATAACAATTCTTTCATCTAGACGAAGATTTTATAATATAGTTTGTAACACTCATTTAATTTGTCACAGAATATTTCGTAATATATCACAACAGTCGTTTAATTTTTCACAGAATACTTAGTAATACATAATAACACTCTTTTCTCTTCACAGAACATTTTGCTACTCCCACTCACAAAGAAAAACTTAATGTAATACTCGTTTAAAACACCGTCTCTCGTCTCCTCACTCGCGGCCGTCTTTCTCTCTTTCATTATTCAATATTTATTTTTCTTCCACATCTCTGGTTACGCATTCTTGGGCCATGTGTACGCCATGAATATATATTATGGATTGTTATCTCGTCGCCAAAAACTGTTGTCTAGAATTCCATAAACAAACAACTTCTTGGAATATGGTGCCGCCTAGTGATGAAAGACGGAAGTTCAAATGTAAATACAGTCGATAGCGTCGACAGTTTGTAAATAAACACGTCTTACTGGTTTTACTTACGAGTAACCATAATGCAGTGGATAAAAAATGTAGAACTACACGCGGGACGTAATTGTACACTTTTTTATATCGTCCGGTCTACAGGTATATTTAATTCCTCTCCAAAATGTAATTAAATAAATACCCCATTAACCTATTAGTACTTCGTGAATATCGCTTTACGGAAATTTTATAATAATGCGAGGTGAGAAAGGTGGAATGAATTAGAAGACGGATACAAGATTTCAAAACCAAGAACCGAAAATATCATCTATGGATAAGGGATTGCGCCAATAGCTATCAATTTAGCCTTCGTCGTAAGTCACTTTAAAGACTGGGAACATCGTCGTCGGCACACGACGGACGTTTCATAAACCTCTTACACATTTCCTGTTGTAGTTATTTCCTATCTAGCATATACAAATTAACTTTTAGGTCACAAAAATTGCAAGATTTTATTCAAAGAATCACATAATTCATATCTCATCGATCGTTATTGAATATTCACCACAGTCTCACGTTAACAACAATTAACTACATCTATTTACGATTCAACTGAAAAGACTTTTTTCGAAGTGGCGCCAAGGACTGGGTGAACTAAAAGTGGACATTTAGGCAACATGTAGCCTAGGTAACAATTCCAAACATTTGAATCCATAGTAAATATTCATGGTTTACACTATCAATTTACAAATAGATAACTAATAAATTACTTTACAACATAGCTGTTTTGTTACAAGTTTGTGTATTTTATAGTTAATACATTACAACATAATTGGTTATATCGACATACAAATTGATGTACTTAAGTGAAGTGCAGTCCTAAATATTTTTCTATCCGCTTGAAAAAATATTAAAATGTGCACTCAACGGCACAAATTCGAGCGACAACCACCTTCTCAGGCCATTCAAATCCACAAGTATGAGCTACTATAGAAAACCTGTATGAACATGTTTCACTTGTTGTCGTGGATCTGGTTCATTCCCTACTCTCACAGCAGCCAAAATTCAAAGTTAGTCTTTTATTCTTTACCCTTCTGTATTAATAAAAAAACGCTTAACTCGTACATATGTTTATACAATGAGACAAGCCTCCACGACCATTTCTCTCAAGCGGTCACTTCTCTAAGCTTTTTTCGGGAACGTAATGAATTTTCAAAACGTATTAGCATTGCAAATTCACTCTCCCTTCAGCGGGCAACTCCTTAGCGGCGATTATCCCATGGCTCCGGTGGTAACCGCTTAGTACAGGTTTCACTGTACTTCATTTTTATTTCCATCATAACTTGCATCATATTTTGCATCGTGAATATCCCTAGATAATTCCTTCCTTTTGTGTTTTTAAGAGGCTCTTGCATCACAAATTGTGCTCAGTAGATTAGTCTCTTCTTAATACTTTTCTATCCTGAATATTTTTTCCCCAGCGTTTTGTAGATCCTCTTCATCGGTGGTTCTCTCTGGCAATTTGATGCTAATCATCGTTTGAATAAATCGTATTTTGAATTCCTTTCATCTTCTGTCCTCTGAGGATGTTAAGGCTCTGTCTTCTGTATCATATAAGAACTCGCTTGGATATACATATGTTAAAGATTTTTCTCCATACGACTGGGAAAAATAGCGAAAAAGACTCATGCATGCGTATAGCATGGATAAAATGTATATTCTGTCGTATATTTTCGTGAAATTGGTACAAAGATAGTAGGATTTTAGTTTTCTCACCTCGGATATAAGATGCTACCTTGAAAATGGCGTAACCTGCCGAAATCTGGGTCGATAGGAGAAAATGAAGTGTAAAATGAGGCTTAGTTACCTTTTTCTCTTTCATATTCTCACTGTCAATAGAAACAACGAATGGTGAGAAACCCCAAAATGAATGACCTTTACAGAACAATAGTTGAAAATTCTGCTCTTTGATACGGCTTCACACTTCACGATTTTGCTAATTGCTAGGTTCTGTGGCTTTCCGAGCGTGGACTACGTCGGAGGAAATTTTCCCTAACCAAAGAGCACGAGCGAGCTTCATTACGTCTGCACTGTTCGATTCAGTTCTTGTAGCTCTATACAATGGGCTTCTGAAGATAAACTTCAGTCGAAGTAGTGTAGCCACTAGAATCCATATTCTTGATGGGTCGATTGAAACTTCATCCCAGTATAGGTCAATATACGCCATCTATAATGTGAAATCAAAAAGAATAACCATTTCTGATCGGGTCATTCTTCTCTAGATGCTAAAAAAAAAACCATTTAAGTGTTTACTTCTGAAAAAGAACAATATTCCTAGCGATGAAACTATCAGCTGATCTTGAGGTATCGCGTCAGCCGCAAAGCAGTAAGAAACGCATAGGGAGATTGTCCCGCATGTCGCCTGTTTTATTTTTCCATTCTTTACAGCCTGAATACGCTGCCGCCTTCGAATCGTCCCTTCGCCTTTTCCCGAACCCTCACGCAGCTCGGCCCTCTCTACACAATCGCTCCCCCCGCCTCCTGGGCGTCACCTACCCACCTATTTCCCCATTGTATCCCTCCTACCTTCTCTCGAGCACTTTACTCTCTTTTTTCCCGTCTCCCGCCGCCATCTCTCCCGTTTATACGCCCTCACCCTCCCAACATCTCCCTGTACCATCTTCCTGCTCTCTCTTTCTCTCTTCCATCTAAGATCGAACCTTTTCCTCCGACACAGTAATTCTCTCTCAAAAATCTCCCCCACTTCCATTCATCTCCTTCATTCTTCTTTGTTCCTCCTCTCTTTGCCTTACGCACCTATTTTTAACAATGGTCTAGATAGCTTTTTCTTCCTTTTCCTTTGTTGTGTCTCTCTTTTTTTCTTTATTCTGTCCTCCTTCTGTCTCTCTTTTTTCTGGTTCTCCTCCCAATCTGATTGTGGTTTAGAGTATATACATGTGAGTGTGTACCTATCCCAATTTTTCCTTCCCTACTTTTCTCCCATCGTTGTAACTCTCCTTGACTGTTCTCCATGTTCGCTTTGCAGAACACAGAGCCTTTTTTTATGTCTTTCTTCCATTCTTTACGAGCCGCTCAATAGTTCATGCAAACCAAACCCAACATGACTCTACGGCGCGATTGTTTAATGTTTGTTTATGATGTGCGTAAACATTGTAGAGATAGTTGTAGCGGCAGCAGTGATGGATGTCATAAATTGGGAGAAAATATGTGTAGGTTTACAATAGACAAAAATCGTAGACGTCTATATGTTTCTGTGATTAAATGTCGATAGGTTGAAAAATTGCTGCGTAAAAGGTACTTAGTATTTTATTAAATCATTAATTGGTAGCATGTGATTTCTCATGACTGCAATTGCAATATGAATATAATCGTGAATGACATATGGTTCGCCTTAATTTCTTTTACTTATCAAATCGATTCGGCGTAAAACAAATATCCATCAAAGAAAGAAAATTTACATAATCTTTATAACAAGTTCGTGGATATGCTGAGCTAACTCATTTGAAAGATATTTGTAATCAATTTCATTCTGAATAGTCATTTTTAAAATCACAAAGAGTATATTTGGATTTCGATGAGGAGTGAATTCAATGCCCACAAAGTGCTAACTTTGTTTTAGCGAGTTTTATTTGATATGTGCTTATACACCGTGTATTTATGTCCTTCGATGCATTTCCCGATCTCGCCTGCTCTTTTTTCCTTTCCCTCGTCCCGAAGTAAAGTCAATTTGACTTTCTCCTCGATCTGATTTCGAACGGTCACCCTACACTTTCCCCCTCTTCCTTCATCCCTCAGCCTCATTCGGCCCTGTTTATCTTCACCGTCCACTTCCCTCCGTCTTTCTCTCGTCCTCTCTCTCTCTCGCTTCATTCCAACCGAATTCATCGTCCATCTCTCCCCATCTCCCCCTCGAGTGGTCCCGCCGTCCCCGGCCGTCGCCTCCGTGGGATGGGGTTGGTTGGGGGGGGGGGGAGGCGGGTAGGAGGGGGCAGGGGTGGATCGGGGGCGGCGATCCCCTTGATGGAGAACTAGGGACGGCTGCCCCTGACAATCTCCCCCGGCGTCAGATGCGATACGCTCAATCTACGCCCGCTTAAAGACGATGACGCATGGCGAGGGTTTTGATTTAAACCGTGGCCTGGGACGGACCTTTTCAAGGGAGGGGGGTGCGGGTGGATGTCGGGCGATGGGGCCTCGAGGGAATGTTTGTAGGGGTAGGGGGTCGCGGTGTAAAGGGAAGGCCGAGTGGGCGGTGGAGTGGGGCGGCGGGGTTTAATAGATTGGCCTCCGCTCTACGTGCATCGAGATCTGGCCGCGGCCACTCGGAAAATCTCCCGAACGGTGTCCGAAAATGGTGGTCTCATTACTCCAGTGTCAACTCCCTCATGACTAGGTGCCTTTAAATCTGGATGATGCTCTTGCGATCATAACTCGGTTCACTGTGGACATATTCAGGCATCCTATTAACCCTTCCTTTTTCGCTCTGGATTTTACTTTTAATTTTTGACTATTCCCTCCGTTCGGAAATAATAAACGCAGTAAAATATCAATATTGTAAAAATCGGAATTTTAAGTCACTGATCCAAATCTTAATCTAGTGGATACAAGTCTTATCAATTAATAAAAGTATTAGCTCAGTATTTTCCGCCTGCCCTTGATGATGGACATGAATGGCTTAAACCGTGTTCCGTAATAAATTCGGAAAATTCTTAGGTATCCTTTTTATTGTTATAAGAACTGTATTGGTGTACTGAATACAGGAAACATTCTATGTCTCAGTTATTGATGGTTCACTTTAAGCAAAATTAATCCATCAGACTATGACAGCTTTTTCCCTCACTAGGAATCAATTATTTGGAAGTAATAGTTTTAATAAGTTGTACTTACTGTAAAAAAATAAATGTATACATTATATAATTTAAAAAGTCGTATGTAAAAATGTATTTTGAAGCAATGTTTTCCTATCCGGATTCTATTTTGTGTTGTACTTGCTGTTATAATTCTCATTTACTTTGGACAATTTTTATCGCTACCTTAATACTGCTGCCTGCCTTGAGAGCAAAAAGAAGCGGTATAAAACGTATCGTATTCTGGGAACACAATTTCGAAACTGAGCTACGCTCTTGTGCAGCTCTCTCTAGATATCTCAAATGCAACCATTCGAGCGCAATTGTAACTTCCCCATGGCCCGCGCTGGGAAGACTCCCAACTCGAAGTGACAATGTAGTACTGACGCACTTTCGGCGCATACCCACCATGCATGGCTGAACGCTTCGTGGCAAGAAGTAGGTTAAGTGATACTAGAATGGGTTATGGAGTCATGCCTCATTAGGAGGCTTGAAAAGCTGATATGAATCTGATAAGCTCGTATGGGAATGTAGGGTGCCGGAGCGAATTGTGCTATGTTCATCGAGAAATGTTATTTTCCAACCTTCAGAGGCGTTCTTCACAGATAAGGAACTTTAAGGATTTTGACTCCATACCATGAGAACTGTATGCGAACGATTGAAACGATGAGTGGGAGAATAACTACTCGGAGTGACGGTATTCCGAAAATACGGCCGAGTGATATGATGGAAAGAAGATGGCTCTATGCAGATTTGCATCAAGGTTATTAGCGCTATATTTTCGTTATTTATTTTTTAACCGTATTTCTATAAGTGTCTCAACCAGCGCGTAGTTAAAGCTGAAATAATAATACCTGCGTGAATCTTGCATTTGAGTACTGATGGCATCACTTCCTGAACTTTATGCTCATAGTAGTTCTTTTGTTAGTCTCCTTGCTTCAGGTATGCGTTAACGACCTCATGAAATCACTGCTAATTCCTTACAGTATGCTCTCATTTACATTTTTTCTCGTCATATTCCCTGGTATGGACATTTATTTCTATCTAAATCAAGCCCCATACATCTATATAAATTTTCAAATGGTAAATTTGAATTTTCATACAAGAAACTCATCAGGTATTATGCCTACTTACATTTTATTGAAGCCAGATAACGAAGTCAATCAGTAAGAGACTAGAAAATTTGCGGAAATAAAATTTTTTTAATATTTCATGATATTATTCAACCGTTTAATTCCTTTGTATTCTCAAATGAAAAAACGACTTCATTTTCTTCCACTGATTTATTTTTTCGGTACGACATGTTTCGACACATAGAGGTCATTTTCAAGTACAAAAATGACCTCTATGTGTCGAAACATGTCGTACCGAAAAAATAAAACAGTGGAAGAAAACGAAGTCGTTTTTTCATTTGTGAATATCAACTTCCACATAGTTGAGCCTGATACCATTGAACCTTTGTATTCTTTTTGAGACAGTAACTATGGTAGGTTTTTTGAGACGCTGTTGGAGAAGAATATATACGGCAGTGATGAAAAAGTCTCCGTATGATAATGCAATATTCTAGTTTTTGCCATCATATCGGCACAATTGGATGGTAAAATAGTTGCATGCACGTTAGATTCAATTATATCATCTCCCTCAAGAAATTTTATTGAAGTGAAAACTTCTTATGTCGCGTTGAGCACTTTTGTAGATGGGTAAAAGACATTGGACTCGCGTCACCGTCACCGTCACCGCTACTACATATATGTATAATTATGTATATTCTGTATATACACAGTATACTCGCTATATACACAGTACTTGTGGATGGGTAAAAACCATTGGACTCGCGTCACTCATATGGGTAATGATGAAATAATTGACATTCCAAATTTTAACTTTGTTGCAAGTTTCAGAAGAAATAACCGTCCAGCAGGAGGAGTAGCTATTTATCAAAATATGAACACAGTTCATTATTGCTCAAATTATATGGATGTGCATGCGAAATTCACCAGCATGTTTAATACTACTGCTTCTGATATTGGCGATATGTGTATATGTCGTTGCCACTCTGAGAATAATCAGTTCATTATTTTGGTTGCCATTTATATTTCTCCGGATAAGTCATTGAGGGCGATACGAGACTTCTTGTATGAAAATTTATTCATTTATTCTCATGATGCATCTGCATTGCTTGAACAAAAAATTGGGAAAAGATTTGATGATTTGCCAATGATTTTGAGTGGAGATTTCAACATAAACTTTGCAGACGATAAAAATCTACCATTGATTGAATTTTTAAATAGTGAGTTTGGTTTAACGATGTCTAATGATCGCAATCTTGGCACAACAAAATATAAAATTACTATTGATGCAGTATTTACAAGACATTTAAAAATTCGAATTAAAATTATTCGTTTCTTACTTTAGTTACCATAAGCCTATTGTATCAGTTTTAGATATTGCCGATGATGATGGCGGTGATGATGAAAGAGTTGTTGAAATAATGGATGAAAGTTGATTATTCTGAAGTGTACAATTTTTATGTAAAATAATTGTGTACAATAGCGCAATAAATGAATATTTAATTTATTATATACATGAAACTACTTTCTACTGATTAATAAAACACTTCATTAGAAATTATTCCCTACATTCAAAAATGCTCACGTTATTTCAAGTTTTCACTTCTGTCGGCACTCCCGGAGTGCCTCTATATTTTTTTTGCGTAGAATTGGGCGCTCACACTCACGTAGCCTTCAGTTTTAATGTCAGTTGATGAACTTTCTAAATAAAGCAAGATTAACAAACATACGGAATCAACTCCAAAAAGTCAATTATTCGTGTACGCTTAACTTTCACCCATCACGTTGCGTTCCAATCGTTTTCAGAAGAGAGTTCGTTCCATTCTATGAAATATTTCAATCATACGCACTGAGTGAATTTTAATCGGTGCCATTTTAATGAGAATAAAGAGAAGTTTAACATAAAGTAAATTCGTGGAATGCTCAAATTTTTCTGAAATTCCTTTATTTTTTTAAATTTATGGCTTTGAGTCAAAGAGAAATTTGTTATTTCTCCGCCCCTCGTTCCTCCGGCGCGCCAACCCCTCGCTTACCAAAAGCCAATTAAGCTCGCATCATGCCCGATGAAAATAGTGGGAAGCAGGAGCGGCTGACGAGACGGCTTCATTCTATCCTGCGCCGAGACGTCTGTGCGGCGCTGACGTCAAGCGCTGTCTGCCGTCTTGATATTCTTCAGTTTTCTCCTTTTCTCCTTTGCTCCCATTATCCTTTTGCCATTAAAAACTACTGCGCCTAAAAAATATTCATTTGACCCCTCCCTGTCAAGCCACCATACATATATATGTATGTAGGTATCAATTGGTCGTCGTTGTTAACCTTCAATCTGGGGACGAAAATGGTTCATGGTTTGATAATGGTATAAAATTATGGTAGGAAAATGAAATAATCAATTTTATAAACCACACATACATTCCAAAATAAAAATATTTTTTTTTGCTCGAATACACAACGATGCATGCATAATTTTGAAAATTTTCTGGCATTATAGGTTCAATGTTGGGAGAAATGATGGGAATATATCGGGAAAAATTAATACTAGCGTAACTTCGATGACTTATTTCACTCACGGTCTTACTGGATCGGAGAGATTTGCGTAGATTTGTTACTCAGGGTAACGAGGAGTGGATGAGTTTTCCAGCATGATAGTGTAATGTGCGATGAGCCTAATTTTATCGTGCAAGAAACTCTAATTTGGCTTTTATCAGTTTAAATACGAAAATTTCTCGCTAATACTACCAGACAAAGGCACAGTCTTCCTGTGTGCTACGTGAGCTATTCAGGTGAAGTTGGAAAGTTTGGTTTACCGAGATAAACATGAACTGATTATAGTAGTCCAATCCACGAATCCCTTTGAGGTAATTAAGAATATTTAACAGAAAAGTTCTGCTTTTATTTTTTCATCCAGCTCCGTCATACCTGAAAAAAATACGATTTCAGTCAAATAACTTTTAAGAACTCAAAAATTTACCTTAGTTCACAATGAAGTACCGCACAAGGAAAATTATAAAAAAATGCTAGTTGTCATTTGAATGTTTACAGAGAAAAGGAATTTTAAATAATTGAATTGTTAATTCAATGATTTAAAGTGTAAAAAGAAACTGTGTGTAAATGGAACGTGAAAAAAACAGTTATGGGAAAATTAGCCCATACCATTATGTTTGACCTCTCATTTAAAACTGTGTCGCTATAAATCTTGTGGTAACTTTGTCAGTCTCTTTACTTTATAGTTTCTTTCAAGTATTAAAATTTTACTGAATGGAAAATAGTTGCACGCATTTCTTTTCATTTCAAATAGTAGATTGTCATTTTCATTTAAATTTTCTTCAACAAATTCCCAAAAAATGATCAAAACATACCAGTATTGCGTATCAAAATGTGACCATAACTCTTGGCGTTCTTACATAGTTATTATAGATCACTTGCAAAATTTCACTGAATATCTATTCCGTAGATTTAACATCAAGCTGAGGTTTTTGATCTTTAGTTATCTCCTCATTAAATTTCTCTATTTACCCAACTCTTTATGGAAAAGGCATTCACCCAATAGATTTGACTTTGATCGGGACGCACTTTTCTTACTAAGTTACCACGATTTTATTCGTTTATGATTACGTGAGAAAGAATTGGTATACCCATAAGGCGCTTTGGAATCAAAACGGATGAATTTTGGGCTGCTAAATGATTCATTAGTTGTTGAAGCGAGAATTGCCTTCTTTGTCTTTAAAAGTAATTTCCCCATTCTTCTCATTCGTCGGCTGAAAGAACTCTGCTTCGAGTGGAAGAGAGAGAGAGAGTCAGGGGACAAAGGACAGTAATTAAAAATACAACGTTTGATCATGAATGCTAACGAGGAATGCGATCATAATTTAATTCAGAATTTAGGCGGCGCAAAATGCGAAGCAAGAACAGAGGAACGCTTGAGAAAACCGCAGTTGCATCCCACGACGCCCCGATTCCTACTTTACCCTACTTTTTCACCCATGCCGAGCCGAAGTAATTTCGGCACTAACGAGTTACCCCGGATAGAAAACTCCTCCCCTCTCTAAGCCACTCAACTCCTGAGCGCGTCTTTAGCGTAAAGCGAAGCATTTTCGCCCCATCATCCGGGCGTCACGAAACTTTTGTATGCCCTCAGACCACCACCTAACCTCCTCCATCCCCCTTGGAGCGCGCCACCTCCGTGTTAAGGGGTGTTAAGGGAGATAAGAGTGCGATATGCGAGGCTGTGAGGAGAAAGAAAGGAGGAGGGGGCAGTAGGAGGTGAAGAGTTGGGAAAAAATAACTTGGATGCGGAGGGCGGCGACTGGGAGGGAGGGAGAGGAAGAAGTGCGGGAGTGGGGAGGTCAGGAGAAAGGGCGGAGAGGGTGGGACTGGGCAGGCAGGGTAGGGGGTGGGGGAGAGAGACTTGCGGGGGATGCAACACCACCGCGGCCTGTCCTACTGGGAATGATTAACGAGGGCCTCCTCTTTAATAAGTGTCACAATCTCCTTCGCGACGGCCCAATTTTTTTTGTCCTTTCCCTCCTCCTCCGTCGACCCCCAGTCCCACGCGGCACCTCCTTTCTCCCACCATTGACCTCCCCCACCCTCGCGTCTTCCCCCCCTCCGGTCTGCCCTTCCGCTGCTCCATATCGCGCCGCCATTCTTTCCTTTCCAACATCTTCCTCCCCTCTGTCTCTCCTTTCCTCTCTCTGTCTCACTCACTCAGATCTCGCCCTGCTTCATGCCCTCCCCCTCTAGCCCTTTTGAATTTTCGAAGTTCCTATGCAAATGCTAAAAAGGTCCTCATTTCCCAGTCGGGTCTCTTCCTCCAAATCTCCTCACTCTTGTTCCTTCAAAGGCCCCCGAGTATTCCGTTATTTTTTTCTTTCATGCTGCTGTCCCTATTGGCCGAATCGCCAGACTTCGCCGCCGGATGACACATAGTGAAAATTTTGCAGAAATGCAATTACTGTATTTAAGCTTCGGGTGGATTTGTAATTCGTTTATATACCTTCTTGTCAATTCGGTTCGTTTACATGAGAAATGTACCTGATGATGACACCGTTATGTTGAATCATGTTGCACCAAGAAAATAAATCAGTGGAAGAATACCAAGATATTTTTTAATTTGTGAAATTCAGCTTTCACGTAGTAGACCCTCAGACCATGGAACGCACTCTAGAATTAATGCGCTGGTTAAATGAACCCCCTATTTGTAGGTTATTACTGGAAGTTTATAGATCGGAGGAGATATTACATCGAAAGAGCATGATAAGTTTTTGTGTAAAAATATGATTTTGTCTCGTTTTTTTTTCACCGAACGTTTACAAGACATTTTTATATTCTGCTTTCTCAATAAATACAATTCTATGGTTAATTCTATGATCTTATCAGTGATGTTAAACTTAACTTTTTTCATCAATTAGGTGTTTAGAAACGTTGGTAAAGCCATTTTTTGTATTTGACGTGCATAAATAAACAAGTCTGAGCTCTGTTTCAAGTAGCCAGCAATCCGCTTCTTTGTTTGTTAAGTTTGTCCCAAATTTTTGGAATTATATATAGAAAAGTCTTTTAATACATTCATTGTTTTAAGTTGACTGAACTATAGCATTAACTTTGTTATTTCTCTGGATTTAAGATTGCTTAAGGTTGGCACCAGTTTATCGGAAAAGGAAATTAGTTCTCCTGATTTGGCTGTGTGAATTTGATAATACATAAAAGGTTTCCTAGGACGAAATATTGGATGCCAAAGAATTCTGAACAAGTGAAATGTTTCGGAAATGGGAAAAGAAGTAAGGAGGAAACCTCCACCCATGGTCGATACAAATAAACACAATGATGATGTTATATGTACTCCCTCACCTTGGTAAGCTGTTGCAGAGACCTGTCGTGAGTCTCAATCACACGCACACACTCAGGATTTGCGAGGATTTCTTCTTTGCTGAGAATCCGCCAATCGCACAAGAAATAGCAATCGAAATATGCAAAATAATAAGAAAGTTATCTCTCGCTCCCTCACTTAGGTATGCGATTGCATCGCCCTGTCGTGAGTCCCGATTAAATACGGACTAAGGTTCTGCGAGGATTTCTCCTTTGCCAAGGACCCCCCAATCACACCAGAAACAACATAGGCGTGAGTTTGCATAACTTTTTAAGTTAATAGTAAAATGGAAATAGGAGGCCTTTTGCGTTAAGAAAAAAACAATAGTGCTGTTTGTCTAGCTATACTCAAATAGTAGATTTCATTTGAATTGTGGAACTCTTAATTCACTTAAGACTTGACACTTACGACCTGTTAGTTCCCAGCGCAACTTGAGTCGTAAATAAATTTAAAATTTTGAGTAGAGTTGGCAGTAAAACAGATCTTTGTAGAAATAAGTTAGAACGCTGAATTATTCCTTGCGTGGCAGTTGAATTAATTTCACCAAATAAGAAACCAAGTGTAATCAAATAAAATGTTTCCATGAAAAACTCATAATTTAGGGATAAGTGCCATGATCAACAAGGAAAACATTTCGATGAATTCCGATCAAAAAGAATTATTCCTGACTAATACTAAGAAAGGTGCTTTAATCAACGATGATTATGTAAGACTTTACTCCGCTGGTCCCGGTGGCGGCGGGGTAAAGTCGTACATAATGATTGTTGATTATGTACGGCTAATCTGAGGATCGCCAACTAAACTGAGGATCGCGGGTTCGAGACCCGCCTGGGAGAGTTTTTCACCACCCAGGGCCAGGGTTGTATGTCAAGTTCTGCTGGTCTGGTCCCTGGAAAAGCTGATGACAGGCTTAGAAGCCTATCGGGATTCTAGGGGCATACGGGCCAACAGAATCGTCCGGCAAACAGAAACAAAATTCTTTTTCAAACTAATTCAATAACAATTGATGACAAATTGTACATTTAATTTCATGGGTATTGTTATTATATAAAATATTATCTTGATACGATGTCTATTTTCTGGGTTCATTTCCGTTCGTAAATTTAATTACACTGTCCAGTTTATTTCAGGCACTTTTTGGTTTACTCATCGATATTAGTTTGATACAGTTATTTGAATTTTGGTTTCATCACCTTTGGCTGCGTAATTGAAAATTTACTTCCTCTCAAAAGACGGGTACGAGGTAAATTCTTCAATATTGTTTTGTTGATTTTTAATTTTGCTGCGTGTTTCAAAATTAATAATTAAAAACTTCGTTTGAAATTCATATCATCCTCTTCCATCGTCTAATATCCGCCAGCACGTTGATGTACTCGTCCGGGAGCATGCAATTACCTCTAACAGAGTATTGTGTAGCGCTGTATTAAGCTAACCAAGTGAATAAACTTCTCATTTAAATTTCCCCTTTCACTTACGAAATCGCCAGTCGTAGTATTGCTTGTTATTCATTATGGTACCCGTCTTAAGCCTCTTTGCTTTCTCCTAAATTGCTCACCAGTCATAATAAGGGAATTTTTCTATTCAAATTCTGCGAATTTTTCCCCAGTGCTATTTAAATGTAAAAAGCGATATTCCAGCTTTTTGCTTTTTCTCATTTAATGGAAGTTTTGTCAGGTTTTAATTTACCTCAGGTGATATTTCCAGATACATTCGGGTAGTAACTTATGACTCCAGTCTTACACGTGAAAAACTTGTGACTTAACATATGAAAATATTTTACATGCATAGAATTATTTTTAGCCTCTCTATACACCAACAAAAAAGTTAATTATTTCGGTTTTTCAATACTATTTATTTACTCCCAACAATATACTTGATAATGACGCTTAGTGTTTACGGGTATGATTGAAATTAATGCCTGGTAAGACGTATATTTGTTGGAGGGGATTACAGTTTTCAGACCTAGGGCACATGAGGGAGATCAAGAACAAGGATGAAGTATTTTTGGTATATCCAAGCTTCCCTCCTTTTATTTTTGGAGACAATTAAGAGGAATTAGTGAAAGGGAAGGAATTATTTTTCCTGGCGATTCCCGATTCCCTCTACCATCCATCTCCCGAAGGGAAGATTCTGAGGGCGGGTCATTAAATATTTTTTTAAATGTCCTTCTCCCGTGTCTTTCTGCCTTCGTTCCGGAATTCTTTCATTTTTTCCTCATTGGTCGGGTTTCCCCTTTGAATAAATTTCGTGCCAAACGTCGCTTGAGAGAAAACTCTCCTTAAACCCCTCATTTTCTCCCCGTTGACAGGTCTTAAGAAACCTCAAAGAACTTCTGTGAACGGGAATCTTTTAAGTCAGGAGGTGAAAGGGGGAGGGGTGGGGGTTGGAAATGGAGAAGAGGTGAGGGGGTGGGTAAGGGGTGGGGGTAGGGGGTGGTTGACGATTGGTAAGGGAGCCGCTTAGTGGGGAGATAATTTTCTCCGGCCCTCGTTCCCTTTTCTCCCTTTGTGTCATCTGTTCGGGTCCCTTTTGAAGAGTCACGGCCTCCACGCTTAGGAATCCGGTAGTTATACGTGCCCCGGACGGTGCTCTTAACTTTCACTCTCCAATTTTGCTCCGGCCATTACCTTCCTGCTCCGACTTTTTTCAGCAGGTTGACTTCCTGTCTCACCCTCATTCCTCCGCCAGTCTAAATCCATTAACTGTCCTAAATTCTAAGGATTATTAGGCATTTACTCACCTCTTCTTTTAATGAAACGTACAAAAGACTGGCCTCCACCTTATTCACTGAATGTAACTGTCAGTTGTATCTCATCAGGACAATGTATTTTTCGTCGAAGTTGTTGTTTGTGTCTTTCATCATCTTTATGAGCGCCTTAGCTAAACAAAAGGGAAAGAAATTCATTCACTTAGAAACACGCTACATCTATAACTGACGACCCAAAATAACTTGTAAGCATTTTATTCATAACTCGAACTTAGTTTTGTTGAAGTGTGAATTTTTAACTAAAAAGAATTGAAGCGAAAATAAAGGTAGATCGAGCATTATTTAAACCCTCTCCCCTTAACCTCAGAATTTAATATTTTGTAATAGGATTCTTGATAGAAATTTCCCAATATTCTTCAAGATTCTATAGTAGAGCTTGAGATTAATTTTTAATATTTGAGTTTCTTTCTTATGACAGAGCTGAAAGATTATTCGCGGAATAGCACTTGGTTTCTGCTGATGCAGAAAATATATATGGCAATAAAACATATATATTGTCAAGGTTTTATGTTTTAGGAATATGTTCCCTGCAAATATTTGATACCTATATTTCAATGGTGAGGGGGAAGAATTGAACCAGTTAATCTAACCGCCTAGCTTAAATGAAACTGCAATACATTCAATTCGCAATTGCTATGCGCTACAACACATTAAAAATTGAGTCGCGTGTAATAGGACTTAGGGCGAGATAGGAGTAGATTTTTTTAGATATGACGTATATCATTTTCGAAGTTACCTTCTTTCTCGGGAGACCGATTAAAACCTTGTTATTGACGATAGTGTAACGAGATGAAGAACGTATTAATATCGCTGAGGCCATTTCGTTTGTTCGTCGATGCAATAAATTTATTGCAAACTAGGAGTGATGGAGACAAGAAAGTCATTACAACCTGTATTTCATTAACGAGACAGATATATAGTGCTAATTCTCTGGATAATTATCAGATGTTTACCCTAAAAACCGCATCTGAACTGTGTCTCAAGGTTTGTATCCTATGATTTGGCAAAATAAATTTTATCACCAGGGATTTTTAATAATTTTCAGTCTGTTGAAGGTAAATTCAACCATTACTATGTTTGAATAATGGTTTTTAAGCATTATTTCGTTCATAAACAGAAGAGCTTCTCCTCAGAGTTATGCACTAAATAACTACCTATAAAATACTATTCAGGAATCAAATTCTTACTCTTTTCTGAAAATTTCAACAAAAGGGTGGGTTGTGTAGAAATTTGATATTAGTTTTTTGCTGTTTCAAGATTATGATTATATATCCCTCAAGCCTTCAATATTGCGCAATTGAGCCTATTTGATTCCTTCTTGTGAAGGCCAAATACAATGTTCTAATTTATGCTCCTAAATTTTATAGCAATATTTGTTGCATTGGATTAGGATTATTTTTAATGAGCTACTCTTTACGCTGACGTGTATTCACAAATCGGCCATAAATATGAAAATCTTTTACAATGAGCTTCATTTTTAAACGATCAATTAAAGAAAAACAAACTTATTAGAATGAGAAAACTCGCATAAAAATTTCTTATTGGAGGCATTCGTGTCCATAACATCTTACCATAATCTACTTTATTGAAGGCTAGAAATTCATTGGAGAGATATAAATGTTTATTCGATAATTTTGGATTTCCACCTGTGAAACAAGTTCCATAGACACTCATGGAGGACAATTAGAATTACAGGAAGTCATTATAGAGAGAAAACGCTGCCCCTTGGCAATTCTGCTAACATTTAATTTTTTATTTATGCACTTTTTCTCATTACTTACCTCGTTTCCTCATGGGCGACCTAATTTTAGATATTCCTTTCTTCGAAACGAAATATTTTACATTATTTTATTATCGATGCTAATTTGATTTTTAACCCATCTTTTTTGCTGGAGTTCAACCCCTTGGCTAATATTATCCCCTGACCTCTTAAAAAAATTTCGGCCGTTCGCCTTTAGTGTATTTGCCACAGTATCCTTTGGTATGGCTTCTTTGATGGAATATGAATTTATGAATTTTCAGCTTACAGGATAAAAGTGTCTATTTCTGAGGAATTTCTTTTTAAATTACCCCTCAATTTCCCGTTGGGTATCTTGTTTTATGTATTGATCATTTCACAACAACTCCATGTTTTATTCTGTTTTGTGTGCCTTACTCTTACGCTGGCTTGTTCCCCTCTCTCTCTTTGACTCCATGTTCTATGGGAAAAATCCAATTTGGCGGTTCTGAAGGAGTTTTTTTATGGTTTCAAATTTCCAATAAACTGCCATCATGTTTTTTTTTTAGATATCACATTCTCCCTTTTCAAAAATGCTGTTCAATAGAATTTCCAAGCAATGTATATAAAATACTGTATCACCGGAAAAATTGAATTGTAGCGGCAAGAAAGAGTAGACGTTTTCAAGCATGTTAGGGAGCATTTGTGACGAATCACTCTCTTGTATCTTGGCAGTATAGATCTCAAGATTGGGAAGTTTATGCTAGAATTTTACCTTTTCTGGTTGTAAATCCTGCGGAATACTCTTTTTTAGAGTGCGGAATGTGTACTGTTATCCTAATAATAATTGCAAGAACTTAAAAAGTAACTTATGGAGCTTTATTGACTTTGGTTAGACGGAATACATTCGTGGCTTACATTAAATGGACCGTGGCAGCAAGGGGTCATATTTTCTAAACTAAAGTTCGTGCTGCTTGTAGTTAAATGTGGGACACTAATTGAATCAATTAGATGATGTGAAAGAGTTGAATCCACAATCAATTCTTTACATGTTTCTCAAGAAGCATACTATTATTTATGATTTATTTCTCAATTGAACCTCATCTGGTATACCTAATTATTGTCATCTTGTACAAATTACGTGGCTACGCGTCAATTTATTCGTGGTATAATGTACGGGAGTGCCACTACCATTGAACGTGTATACGCTAAAGGGGTATGAGCAAGAGGAAGTGCTATCTGAAAAATCAATATAAAAGCTTGGCCAATATTTTGAACGCCCCAAAGTAACAAGAAATGCATCAGAAGAAGGAGGACTGTCATAAAATTTAGAAGCTTTGTTGATATAGGAACTACTCGAGCAAAATGTATTTGGTGGTGTGTCTAAAGGAACATCCATGCCAAGGCAGAGATTGCAATTGCTAAATTTAATTGAATGTACTAATTTTTTTAAATCTGTAATATTACTTTCGTAATAAGATAAGTCCATGAAAATATTTGTAATCAGGTTCTGCAATCTAGTTAGAGTAATCATAATTATTTCATACCAAACTTATAATCTGCATACAGACAAATGTAATGATATTCATGTAAACTTATTTCTTTTTTCAGGAGGATGCCATGAGCCTCTAGGGATGGAAAATGGTGCTATACCAGATGCGGACATTACGGCTAGCTCAGCTTATGACTCTGCCAGCGTGGGACCACAGCATGGAAGGTAATTAATAAAAACTGAAAACATTAGAAGGATGTGCTGTTAGTAGGAAATGAAATTTTTTGCCCTTCAAATTCTTTACATGTTTCTCAAGGTTTTAAGCCTGAGTTGAGTGTTCTAGAGCCGTCAAATATTCTTCTGCAATAATGTGTTTTTCAGATTGCCTATTGTCAAGCATTTCAGTGCCAAAGTATTAATAGAGAAAACTCACTAGCAAAGTCGTATTTCTCGTTTAAATGTGGCATTAGTACTTGTTAAGTTTGTGTGGCAGAAGTATTTCAGAGGAAATTGGAGGAAACTGAGAAAGAAATAGAAAATAATGTTGTTTGCGGTTTTTTAGGAGTACATGCCTGAGAACACATTACCCGTTTCAAGTCACTTTGATCATAGCATTTTGATGGCTAAATTATCTAATATTATCTTATAAAGCGTTGTGTCCTAATGCCCATAGGGGAAACCTGTAAAAACTAAATTCAATGTATATTGTACATACATGCATACTATTTTCAGTAAAAACTATATCCAATTCGCCTTCGAAGCCTAAAATGCTTATAATACGCCAGTTCGTCAATTTGCTCTTGATCGTGCTAGTGAGATGATTAATATTTTTAAGTAAAATTTGGGAACACACTTAGCTTTTTTACATATTAACCTAAAGTCTGCTAGTTATAAACATGGGGTCATATTCTCTAAACTAAAGTTCATGCTACTTTTAGTTTAAATATGTGACACTAATTGAATCTGTTTGATGATGTAAAAATCTTTCCTAATCACGAAGATCTTTCTACAGAAAATATAATAATTTTTTTATTAGCTACCTGAGAGTACGTAGGAGGAATGCAGAGGGCCAGATGGAGAGAGAGAGGGAGAGAGAGAGACTTAAGAGAATAAAACGAGACATTTTAGGAGAGGTTGATGTATTTACGTAATTAAAAATTATTTTGCGCAGCATTTCAATCCACTCCAAAGAAATATAAATTATTAAAGAAAGTATGCGTTGCTGAATGATTATATAATATGAGTGTTTACCGACCTCAGAAACGCCGGGAATTTTGTTAGAAATACATTATACGTCAATTTTCGGCATTTAAAAAATCAGTTACGAAGGTGCTAGGTAAAATTTACGATTTCAACTTTCCGTAAATAGCTCAGAAATGCCGGTAATTTTGTTAGAAGTACCATTATACATGGTTTATTTTTATTTATCCCACTTATTTATTTTGAGGCCTTTTAAAAATTAGTTACGAAGGGGTATGGCAAAAGTTACGATTTTAACTTTTTCGGTTATGCGTTTAGTAAATTCTGCGTCATTTAGCTGGATGATAAATATTTCATGCATGGAACGAGGATATTTGATTCGCGTTCGAATGCTTTAAACTATTGCTTAATTGAGAAGATTATGCCGTTGAGCATTAAGATTGTCGTATTCATAGAGCACTTCTTATTCTTTGTGTCGAAAGCAAACGTAGCCAACTCATCTGTTGAATATTTAATTTATATAATTAATTAAGTTAAATATACTAAGATGTATGTATACGACTGCTTTTGAATGGTGTGTTAATCTTCCAGATATCTCATGTAAAAGAGGGACGTATGTTTTAAATGAAGTTTTACGGCACTCGTGGTTTAAGCCTAAATGCTTTATCGTCCCTAAGGATCCAAAATGAACAATATAGGGTTCTTTTGGGAAGGACACCTCTAGAGAGGGGTGGATAGGGAGGAAGGGAAAGAGGAAATTCAGAGGGAAGACGAGGCAAATGGTGCGGTTGCGCGGGAGGGGGGGGGGTGGGGAGGGACGAGAGAGGTTAGCCAAAATAGGTCCCGCTGAATTTTGTTTATCTCTCTCTCATGGTTTCCGCGGAGAGGGTTTTCCCGCCCAACCCTTTATTCACGACCGTTGGTAAGCAGGGACCACTTGCCCCTCCCTCCCTTACATTACTCAACTATTCTTTCTCCATTATCCTTTCTCCTTCCCCATGCAAAATCCACCTCTATTCCCCTCCTCCTCCCTTATTCCTTCCGTGACAGCTTCACCCCTACCTGTGGGATAAATAAGCCAAATGCACGGCCCGCTGATTAAACTTCCTCTCTCCATTGGCGCAGTAGGTGTAACGATGCATCCACTGCGATTTTCACTTTCATATGCGGCAGATATCGGCTGAATGGTTTGATTTTGTTTGGTGCACTGTCATCAATGTATCATGGCTCGTCTCTCTGCCAATATTCAATAATTATTAGATATAATATATATTGAATATATTCTACGATTTATAAAAGCATTAATAATCAATATTATACTTTTAAAATAACGGTTGCAAATTTTCCTTCGATGTTACAATACACTATCATCCGCGAGTTCTTTTTGCAACCTATCACACGCCATAACTGGGTGAATTTGTTAATTTCCCCGAGGAACGGAGATATAGCATATTGATTGTCCAGGTTATGCAGTGTGATATCATTAATGAGATACAATGCGTTCTTGGGGTGGCGTGCTAGTCATGCGGTGAATTTTGGAGTATGTGATGCAATGCTGTAAGCCCCATAGAATATTGATTTTACATTGAAAAATTGTTTTTGGAGTTTTCACTCTGGCATCTGAACATCGCATAGCTCTGCTTGACAATCATGTCTCGACTTATGCTAACTGCATATACAAATCGGCTTTCCCCTCGACCAAAACACTCTTGCAGTTTTGAGTGTTGTTTTCATCAATTCCGGCATGCGTGCCTGCGAAGGCCGTTCGATCAATCCAGCTTTCGTGTTTCACGCGTGCCTCAAATTCCTTCCCCCCCCAATATCAATGGGCCGAACGACCTTTGCACTCCACCACTGGGGCATGCAAAATATTAGCTTATATTTCTGATATAAATTCTCAACTGGATAACGACCCGACCAGGGATAAATTGTGTGGACGCTGGTTTAGCTGGCACAGTCATGGAGAGATGCCCATCGCTTCATTCATATAGTTTATAGTGTCAAAAATCCCACAGGTACGTAGAGGAAAGCTTGTATTAGTCCCTGCTTTGATCCCGGGGTAATACGGAAATTGCTCGTTTGCGTTTGGGAAGAACGAGATGTGAATGCAATTCCAGAAGAGTTGATTTCTGCCCGCAAAGGGGAGTAGGGTCGCGGGAGGAATTAAAGTGATTCCGAAGGTGATGGCCGTATCAAAGGAAGTCGAGCGCGGAAGAGAGAGCAATTTTTAAAGATATTAGCATCATTTTGTTGATAAAGTACCGACGTTAATTTAATCGATCACTTTTAATAAAATTGCAAGTATTTGCCTGTATGTGATCGACTTTGGCTTTTATACCAACTCGGAGCAAAAAGGTACCCAACACGGTATAATATTTCTAGTTAACATATTTTTAAAACTCGCTTTGATTAAAACACTTTCTCGTGACAGTTTCTTTTTCAAACAATACCTACATTATTGGAATATTGATTGTAAGACTGATATATTTAATATACCCGATTGACCACTTTCAAGGCTGCAAAAATATTCACGTGTCTAATGGCTCCGGATACTTTCTACATTAGCATATGTCATAAAAGTTCCTATTCGGAACTTACGTTAGTTACGTTTTAAAGTATATAGCTCTGAACAGAAATGATGTATTGACAAAAATTCAAAATACTTTGACCGAAATTTTCTCCTTACATTATTCATTCATTCAGGGGGCATGAAATTATGAAACTATTTCGTTAACCTAAACTTCCTTTTTCGAGCCGAGAATTGTATTCAAATATGTGAATTGTAAAATAGTTTGTTTAGACATTTGCATACAATGTCTATACGCGCTTAACCGAGTCACACATATGAAGTGACTAAGCATAAGCAGACCCACTAAATCTCTACATTATTGACGATTGTTTCGCTGAAGGCTGTCAGTACTGAATGGTATTTTAAAAATAATTACTGAATCGAAAAGGTCCTAACCTTAGATGTGCTTAGTCACTCAATCAATCGTCACAGCATTTTTTTACATAAAAAATTATTTGCATGCAAATTCTTTATTTGTATTTTAAATGTCTCTAACTGTGCATATTTTTTACTGGGAATTATAATGATCTTTAGTTTGTTTTGCGTGACTTAGCTCGTAATAGCATCATAAATGCATAGCAACGACGTGAAGTTGATGGATTCTAGTAAGTATTCCCGTAAACTCTTAGTAACTCATGAGAATGTATTTGTAGATCAGATGAAAACTCCCGTTTTTGTTTATGAGGATGAAAAAAGTTCGCAAATTTAACATAATAGATATTATGAGTTTCAGTTCTAAATTACCTTAGCTACGAGATTTGAAGTATATAAGGACGGCCGATTCTACCTGTTGTTTAACTTTATACAAAGCTAGAGAAATTATTGAAGCAAGCGTGCTATGCGTGCGTTTTTGTATCGTCGTGTGATCAAAAGATTTTTGAGCGCAGCCATAAATGTGTTTAATAATGGAATAAAATGACGGGCCTTGTTCCAAGTGAATTCTATCATATTGGATGTCAGCTATTGAGAGTTTCAAGTGCACTCCAATGCAGCGTTTCCTGCATATATGCGTGTAAGATCCAAAATCTTGCGCGAAAATTGCTGTTTCAATTTTATTGACTCTTTTCAACAGCAACATTCATTAGCAATGGGAGATATAGTATTTTCATGTAACATTAGAATTCTAGGAATAGTAGTTCCTTGTCGAAAGAGCGTTGCAAAGATCCTGATAAAGACTACTCTTAGATGAAAATATTAATAGCTTCCCTGCAGGCAATCAATTATTGTGCCTAGTATGGTTATCCCGAGTCTGAATTCATCCAGTGAGAAACGAAGACTCTCTGCGTAATCCCTTACTTGGTCGCCATGTAGAGAGTATTTCAAGGTGGAATATACGTCTGTTGGATATTTTACCTTGAAATACTCTCTACATGTCGGAGGAAAAAAGATGTTTGTCTGACTATAATGACGAAAATGATGTTTGTCTGACTGAAGATAATGACGCCAACAATGGATTTCTATTGAATATTCTTCCACCTTAAGAGTAAAACTAGTTTCCATTAGTTTAGAATTCGTTAGTTAGAATTCCGTTAGTTGTGAGTAGTTTTTATAACTATCACAAGGAATAGCAAGGAAAAATTAACTATGATTGAAATGAACTGTGATAAATCAGCATATTATTCTATTTTTTGCAGTGATCCAGTTGAAAGGTAAGATGTAACCCTTGAACTTAACTTTTGAGGAATGTTTTCGTCTTATTTTGACGCTATTTTCCACGAATGCAGTATGCGGTAAAGTAATTTCCTCCATGTTCGGCAGGAATTCGTGTTATCTCGATTTTTTATCCTGGACGGAATTGTGTACCCTAAGCCGTCGAAAATCCTTAAATGCAGTTCACAGCTACCATTACTAGCTGACCAACAACAAGCCCATATTCTTTCTACACTCCAGTGAGAAAGACTGCAAAAAATGCGATAAACGAGCCCTTTCCACTACGATAATTTGAAAGAGGAGGGGGATTAGGGAATTTGTCGCAGTGGAGTACGATATTTTTTATGACAACATCTCCAACTTCTGTCACCTACATTTCTGAGTGCTAATCTCTCCTTGATCCCAGAGATAATGTCGAGAAGAAAATAATGAAAGGATTTGCGCTGACATTTTTCAAGATTGAAAGAATAACGTGGAAATATTTACTTTCATATCGTGCTTCCTATCTATCTTTCCGCAGTGTAAATTCGGACGTTGATATGTGGGCCATGAAAGAATATTTTCGCAACTACGAGGAAGATAGAAATTTCATGCACCATTGTTATCGAGCTGAATATCTTTAGATATTTAATGGTGTTTTCCAAAATTGACTTCCGAATCATTTGTCTCTTTAGAATTAAAATTTTAGTTGTGCTTTTAGCATTAAAAACCCAAAACCTGGAGGTATAAAATTGTGAAATAAATTACTTTTATTTATTTAAACTTTTGGAATTACTCAAGGTAAAAGTCAGTAGAATAATTTAGGAAATACCGGTAAAGTGTTTAAGAATAAGCATAATGGCATATATTTATCCCCTTAAAGTATTTAATTACGAATGGAATAGGTTTTACTATGGAATGCCATTGACCTAACAGGATTTATTTTATTTTTGCGCTTTCACTATTAATTTAAATAATCCGATTATGAAATATTTCATCATAGATTTATTTGCAGCCAAAGGACCCTGATACTTGGGTGTCCACTGGTTAGATTGTTTTACAATGCAACAGTTATCGTTATTGGAGTCATAATATTCAAATGGGCATCTTGAAATAGAAGTTAATTCATCCCGTAATCGGCTGTTGAAACTATCCGTTATCGGTGAAACTATTGCCTTGAAAGACATCCTAGAAAATGAAATACGTTCGAGGAATGTAGAAATGATTATAAAATATAAAATGAAAATCCCCGGAATACTCATTGCTGGAAGCTATAATTTTTTTCTTAATTATATTATTCATGGCCAATTGCCTGAATTTTGAACAAAGCAAATTATTGCGTTTCATGCACCATTGTTATCTCATTAATGAAATAAACTCAGCTTGAAAATATTAAATTATTTATGAAAGCGAGGGCTTTGTATTGTTAATGCAAATATATAATTTTGCTTAGTAAATTAATGACAGCTTCCGCTTGCACAAGTTATCGATTGAAATACTGGTAATAAGCGTTTCCAAGTCGCCACATTCCTCTCAGGGATTCAGACCTGATGAGAAATTGATTCATCATCGCATGGCTCTCGAGGCGAGACGTTTAGAGTGACTGTCAATGGTTTGCACGGGTCAAGGGCGCGGGGATGGATGTCGTGTGCCTATCATCACCGCTCATTACCAGGGGGCACGCTTTCCATCGCCCCACCCCCGGATAGCATACGCTCCGGATTTGCATAATTCCGCGTTCGCTCATCCAGGCGTGACATGAATTATTCATCGCCAGAATACATCATCGAGTTGATAATACATAGATGTGGGTCAGAAGTTTCGGCAGTTCTGGAAGTGTGCGTCGGATCCCTTTACTCTTTCATATGACAGGAGAGAATCAACCCAGATGCTCCCAGTTGCAAGCCGTTTCCTTGCGGAATGACATTGAGTGGGCTCAGGAATTCATCTGTATCTTAGCAGGAAATTTACCACGCTTTACTCAGTTCAATTTTGCTTCTGATAGCTTTTGCTTCATAACAGGGGATCCTATCGTGGTGATCATTTTCTTTTGCGAAAAAAATTATGCTTAGTAAATTAATATATGGCCTGTAAAAGAGTTAAGAACAGAATTTTAGTTAAACTCGATGTTTTAGGCTCAAAATGTTTTTAATTTAAAATGTTTTCACAATTCATATCGTTGCTATATGTCTGATATCTATTTGATATTACTAATTGAGTTCTTGTCGAATTCTCAGCTTGAAAATATTAAATTATTAATAAAAGCGAGGGCTTAGTATTTTTAATGCAAATATGAGTGGAAAATCCTTACTGCTGAGTTACATTAGTTATTTCCTCGAGCCTGAATCAGCGTTTTAAAATTCCTGCAAGAAAAAATCATGGAATTTGGTATTGGCATATGATGTTAGGGTTTTATCGGGTTGAAAGTCCCAGAAAAGCTGTTGTCATTTTCGTAAATATCTGGTCTCGAACCTTAGTGGCCATAACTTCTCTCCACTAGAATTTCGAATAGAGCTAAACCTTATAAATTCTCTACAAAACAGGATCAAATAAATAAATCAAGCTATAAGATTTGAAATTTTTCAGATCATTTTTATGATTTGTGTAGGTATACGTTCACCTGTAGCACGCTGACTGTCGCTGTACCAACTCTCGTGTCTCAACATCTACTCGTGTAAAGGAGGACTGATGTCCCCTCCTCTCAGTTACTGGCAACATATTAGTCAGCGATAGCCATTCTATTATTATTTGAATGACAATTTGTCCAATTAGTTTACGTATATGAAGGTTGAAGTAGTTTTAAGTTATGCGGAGCCATGGAAATCTAAAATGTCTTTAATATGTTCGAACGTGAACATTTGAGAGTAAAAGATGTTGCAAACGCTAATGATTGCTGAATTGCTTTGGAAACATTAAAATTTAATGATAAATAGTATTGCATGATACATCCACCGTTGTCCCTCAGTCAACTTAATAGGAACACACTTTAAATGGAAATGTACTACCAGAATTCCATTTTCCTATCTACACTTCGATCAATATTACCTCAAAACGCTCGAGTAGACAAACTATGCATGGTAAAAAACAGCTGTTGTTTTCAAAGAAAATAAATTTATTAATAAGAACATTGTTCCTAAAAAGATTCGTCTGGAGTACTGCACTCAATATGTGGCTCAGAGGGGAAATTTTAGGAAAATAATCTTTTGAAACTCGATGCTGCATGCGGTTGCTGAAGATAAAATGGATAGACAGGATCAGAAATGAGGAAAAGTGCAGAATGATGGGAGAGAAGAAAAATAGTCTGAAGCACTGTGAGGAAGACCTGGCCTATATGGTTAGATCACTCTTTTGAGAAATAACCAATTTATTAAGGAGTATGAAAGGAGGAAAAATTGGAAAATTAAGACTCTTGAGGAAGAAAAAAGAAAAATACAATGGTTTGTAAAGGAAATAAGAGCTACATGAGTTATGACGAGCGAAAAATATAAAATGGGATATGTAAGGTCAACTTTACATGACTAATAATGATTTCCACCTTAGTAGCAGATGTGGAATCTAAATTTGTGTACCAATTTTTTAACCCAATCATGTAATAAATTAATAGAGAACTAATTTTATATATATATAATTTTACAGTCAGGCTGTAATAACAAAGTGACGATCGCGAGTCTCAATCGCTTACGCAGTTCAATCTGTCATCGTCTCATTTTGGTGAAATCTCCAACGAATTTGACAGAAATACAACTATTACCCCCATGAGTGTTATCATCAATAGTAATCCTGCTAATAGTCAATAAAATTGTAGGTTTCATTTGAAAAACCCTTTGCTTGGAAATGAAATGAGTTAAATTGCCCCATTAGTTAACTCGTAGATATTTCGAAGTCCTCGTTCTTCGGAATCTCTAAATTCCTGTATCCTTCAGGTAATTAAAAGAAATATATTATGATAAATTCAGATTAGCAAGAGTGTATAATTGATTTTTCATTCACATTTGAAATTCGAAGCACCTCACAATGCCACATCTACTTACTGACCGTACCAAAGGTCAAACGGCATTGAAGACCTTTCTCTTTGCTATGATCGTTTGACTGTGTTCCTGATGATTTGCTTCTAGTTTGTACTGCCTCCTCACTCATTGAATTAGCTAACATTAAGTAAACAGATGTGAGCCTATGGCTAAAGTATTTCCCTTTCATCAAATGCTTCCATTGAGGTATCGGAAGAGACATGAGTTTGGTGGTAGATTTGTAAGTCCAAGCATAGATTAATTCCAGACTCCTCTCTGGAAAGTAAACCGATTCAAATTAGTGGCTTCATGCGCTCTACTGTCAAATTATTTATAAAAATGTTGAAAAAATTATGCATGTATTTATCTTATCGATGGAGCAAGTAAATATCGATATTTCATTAATATTAATCCATTTGAATTATACAAATATTATCTGTTGACCAAAAGTTCTAGAAACATGGCCAAGATGTTATGTAATCATGCATCCTCAAGCGTCTGTAAGGAATTTCATTGATATGAGAGAATAAAACGGAGTAACAAGAGCTACTTGGTGTCTTAGGAAGAAAACTGATCGTGTATGATGAGATTGATTGGTTAATATATGTTTTGTGTTTCAAACAGGTTAAAATATGTACTGACATTGATAGGTTAAATAAAATTGACATTGATAGGAGAAAAAATTAAAGTGCATTAGAAAAGTGTATAAACTTTGAAATGTCTAACAAAAATTGTTTTAAAGCTCTATTTTTAACCGCGGAAAATACGCAATATGTTCTCGGGCGCGAGTTTTCCTCCATTGCACACACTTTCCGGCGGCATCGCTTCCATACCACCATCACAGTCGCCATGCATCACGTTCGCTTCCATGCGTGTCACTTGTCCATTCCATTTCCGCCAGATTTCAATTTATGGGAAAAAAGGAAAAATTCAATCCCACTTATTCTCTTCATGCATCGGATGAATGAGACCGCCAGCCTTTTTTCCTCAAATATTTGCGATCTAGATTTGCGTCACTGGAATTCTATTGATATGTTCGTTAGAACATTGATATTTCTTTGATAGGATGTAATTTATCGTATATTTTATGATTCAGTATATATATTTATTACAAAATATAATGCGATATGCTCCAAGCTATACTATTTTGTGATTCTGTTCAAAAAACAGTAATGTTAGATGTTTTGGATGAACAGTACTTACAAAGAGCTCAGTAAATACATGCCTCAGCACTCAGAAAGAGGATTGTTTTCCTCTCTGATTCTATGATTCAATGTTTTTTTCCAGGGAAAATAGAGTCACTCTGATGAATATTAGCTCCAATAATATCACGATACGTTCTTTAATTGTCATTTATATGTGCTCCCTAAGTTATTTATTGGGCCAAAGCTATTCTTTTTGTAAGTCGCACCCCTGATGAGTTAACCCACAGCTCCTAGCGTTTGTTTTTACACATTATATACTCACTTATCTGGTATATGGAGGCGTTTCTATGTGCCGGTTTACCTCTTACCACTTGTCTTTTCGAGTACTTTAGGTTGGCTACCGTAAATTCAATCCAATAATTCTAATAATAACTTTTAATTCGTCAAATGTCATTTGAAATACATTTCTGGACTTGTATGAATGCCCAACCCTATCAGAAACCTTCAAGGGTACGAGTATGATTTGCTCAAAATGGCTGATATCAATTTTCTTTTGTTTCTACAAGATTCGCTCAAAGCACGCGTGCTTTAATTTTTCGCCGGGATTCAAACCAGACAATCCAGCGACCCTCGCAAGTGCAATGTTCTGGGAAAACTCAAGGGAGAAACGAGTCGTGAAACTATTCTGGAATTTAATTTTTGCTCCTAAATGCGTTATTTGCATGTTTGGCCGTGAAATTCTACTGTTTACTTAGGTCTTTTTTATCTGTGAACCTCTGGATGAATTGGTTTGGATTAGCTGAAAAAGACTTTTGCACTAGTTTCAATGGGATTTGAATGAACTAAAATCCAGTTTCTGTATTTCACCCTACGAGATTGAGATGTTGCCCTAACGTTTACCAAAGATAACTCCAACTCGATTAGGGTAATATCTACTTTTATGATAGACCTTTATTTTTATTGCATCAATGTAAACAAGGGAATCGGAAGATGACTCAAATATCTTAGTAGGAACTAGTTAAAACAGCTGCAAGGCTGTCATTTGGTATTTTTTCATTCGTTCTGAATAATAATTGACATTTTTGATGTGTTAACTCTCCGAATGTACTCAAATAATCCACTATGATGATGAATGTATTAGGAAACTCAGAAGGCCTCTTACTTTTCATAAGACATTCGCGTTGATCGTTAGTTTTAATGCCATTTTAGGCCATTATGCCATTGCCAGCTCTGACGATAAGTATGCGTATTTAAATCGAGAAACTAATTACCTTCTCATTAAGGTACGTAAACTGGGTCACGTGATGTCTATTTATGTTCCTCAGCTTGATGAAAAAGCCTCCTATTAACACGGTGATGACATTTGTTTCATTTTAGCGGCACCATAACGTCCCTCTGCTAAAATATATATTAGTTAATTTGCATTGTTAGTTATGAAGAATACCATTAAATTTCGAATTGTATTCGTTTAGATTTTCAGATCACTTAGTATTTCTTTGTGACTGATTTATCATAGATATAGTATATCGCAGAGATTTCAAATGATCTTAACATTTGCTGTAAAAATAAAATTATACGTATAATATATTTGAAGTATATTATTTTGCAAAGTTTGCTCTTACTTCTTGAGGGAATTTATGCTGGATGAAAAACCGCGATTATAAAAGCAAGCATAAAATTGCATTTCTAAAGGCATTGCAATCTTTTGATCACGTAAATATATAGTAAGATGGAAATAAAGATAAGTTGTGATGACTAGTCACTATAAGAGTCTAACTAGTCACTAATACGTCAATAGAGCGTTTCATAAAACATGATGCTAGAGTGCAAAATTCTACATAGAAAAAGTCATCAGCCTTGACCGCTTGGTATTTGTTGACCTCAAACAATCATCTTCCATATGAGATGGTAGTATTGAAAAATATATAGGAATATTAAAGGATAATGTTTTTCGGCTTAAATAATATCTACATACTCAATTAAAATAATATGCTTACATAATTCCCTTCTGGCTAAACAAAATTTACTTCACCCTCTGCTACGCCATGGGACATTACTGCGCATTCCATCTAGATCCCCGCCTAACTCAACCCCTTTCCAAATTAGAATTTAAGCGGAAGTTGTGTTTATTTTTTATAATTTATATTCATATTTATATTGCCTTTTAACTGAAGCTTGTTTTTTAGTCACTCACGTCTGTTGAAAAGACTTAAAGGCGACCTCAGAAATTGGAATTTAGCATGAATTCAGGAGTCGTTACATTATATTGCCATAAGACAAGCCCTGGATTCGATGCCGTGGTGTCATTTTGCTTTATTGGTCCGAGCTGAAGAAATTAGGCGGACATTTTCATTAATCAAAGTCTGCCAGAATACAAACTCGGCCAGAAAATACAGTCGAAACTAAGAATAATAATTTTGAAACGTATATTTTACCCCATGCTTATAAAGCGCCAACCAGTGACGTGCCAAACAACCGCATTTATTGCCAAACAACCACGATATTTTTTATTGTACTAGATAAAATTTTACTTCCACGGGAATTGCATTGAATTTTGCGCAGATTATCTATCGTGCCTTTCTTATTGAGATAAACGTCTAGGTGGAGTTGAAAATTTCAATATTGTAGTGCGAAAAGAAGAAAGTTTTTTATTCTATTGACTCTATTATTTATCATTCTATTTTCCTAAACACTTCTGTATTAAAAAAAATTTTATAGTCTGAAGAATCACCAGTATTTCAAAAATTGCCATATTAATTGAAGTACTCTTTTCAAACGCTATAGCATGACCCTTAGGTTGTACACTTATTTATTAGTCGATGAAACTTTTGCTCGGGCGTTTTGTGCACATTTTAGTAATTAATCATCTCGCTCCGTTTTTAATCTCAACAGGTTATCCTATTCCTTCTTACGATCCTTTTACATTCCAGTAATATGTTCTTCGAGGATAATTGACTTGATAACCCCTTTTTTATCATCAGCGAAATCCTCCCCAAACTTCCGCCTTGCTCATCTTAATAGCCTTCTAGGAAGCTAGTTTTTATCCTGTAAAGGTTTTCATTAAATCTCTCCCACCGTTCTCTCCTGAAATCTCTCAAGCCCCAAATCTGCCTAGAAGTCTCATCGCCCGCCACGCCTTTCATTAGGGACTTGGGACAAAAAAATAACATAAGGGTTTAATTTTCAATCAGACTGGTAAGGGCGCGTGTAGTCGTACCTAAATACCTTCGAAAAAGGAAATTGGGAATAGGACATTTAGGGGCATTTTGCGGCGATGGGTAACTTGATGATACGGTCGGTAACCCTGCATCTAATAGTAGGGCCTAGGCAAATTTCCTATGGTGATAACGAGAAAATTCATTAAAAAATACCGTGATGAATTTTTTTATAAATCCGCGCACCCTATGTTTCTTTAACGCTTTTTCTGGAAGATAATCCAAAATACATCCTTTTAAGCCCGAGCCGCATTTATCCGATGACCGCAGACTAATATTTTCGATGATTCAGCTCCAGAGCGGAAATCTCCGTTGGATGGAAAACCTTCGCGTTCTCCTTAGTGCTTACAGACCGCCTCCTCACCCTGAAACCTTTAACTCCACTCCAACACTTCCTCTCCACTCCAAGCTACCCTTTTCCTCCCCCACGCCGACACTCCAGCCCGCGAGATACACGGGTTAATTTCAATTTTCACCCGCTCTTCGTTTTAACCGCTTCAACATCCCCCCCCCCCACTCCTCATCCTCCCTCGTCCCCCACGCCGCTCCATCCAGCTCGCCGCGGGAAATACCATCTTTCCCACTCTCTATCCCTACACCCAAGGAAGAGTTACTCTTAACCCCGAGCTTTTGTGTGTGTGTGTGTGTGTCTGCTCGTGAGTGCGATGGGTGGTCGTCCTTGGATACGGTTATCGCCGGCATATTAGCGGTTTCGCGTGTAGGGAGGCGAGATGTTATGGGGGAAGACGAGAGCTGCCTCGGTGGAGTTCTGGGAAAAGGATTGAAGGGGAACAGGGATTTCGCTTATTAGGGAAAGGAGTGCATCCGGAGGTGGCAAGAGCACATACTTGTCGAAGAGCGAGCGCAATGGGATGTCTGCCGGTAATAATGCGAGGGGGCGGAAAAGAAGGTTCGGAGGGCTGATCATTACGCAGACTTTCCTCACTGGCTGGCGTGAATGTCACCTTGTAAACCTTAAAGATAGTGGATTTGAATCCCTTCACCGGGAACAGGTTTGGTGTTTGAAATTCGGGGCATCATTCCAATAACAATTGTGGAGTGAAAAATATTCTTGAGAAGCTGGATATGCTTGCACCGCAAAGGAAACTTTCATTACATCGTAGTAATCTACAACTAATTAATTCGGTGCTTGGCCTTCCTTTAGCTGAAGATTTTTATTTGAGGTACTTTGTTTAGCTGTCTATAATTTTGGGCATTTCTATTTTCTTTTGCCATTCCTAAGTAAAAACATTTTGACGGGAAAGTAGAATTGAGCTATATAATTTCTGCCATATTATGTCAACCATCGTCATCAATCGAAAGATTGATTTTAGGCCAGCCGTATTCCACTCCATTCCTTTCATGCTCAGCGCCTCTTTCCTGCATCATTATTTACTACCGCACCATCCGCCAGTAGCTTCGGATAATAAAACTTGCTCAAAAAACATCCTCTCAATTTAAGTATATCCTTTGATGCTTTCTATGGCCTCTTGTGTCTTAGATTAAGTAGCGGTCATTGTTTTTACGTCTGAGATTATAATTTAAAATAAGTTACCTTATATAATTTTAAAAATCAAACTAAAAAAATTCAATAAGCTGTAAGGGATACATTGAGAGAAAGTATAGGGGACGATATAGGATTGGTTAATCGGAATGCATTAATGCGAGATAAACTGAATATTGATTAACTGCCGTGTTACAAAGGGGTAAACCTTAATTACCGAAGTTTGATCCTTAATTACAGAGGAAAAGCTTCAATGAGCCATATGTTTCAATTGCTGTGTCATTCAAAATCAATAATAAACGTGAAATTGGAGCAAATAACTGAATCTATTCAATTATTTGAATCAACTTGAGACCAAGCTTTTTACAGTATAACCCTTCTACGTGGAGTACGGTTAGTTTTATAACTCATGAAATATATTTGATGCATAACTTTTGCTTTGGCATGCACCGTGTCTATTCTGTTTGGCCGTTAAGGCATTCTCAGAAATTATTCAGGAAGGACTTCTTGCATTTTTAATATTATATTTGCTCTGATACCCCAAAGCGTAGTAGCTTGGGTCAACTATAAAAAATAAGCTTCATAACCGTGGGTCATAAAACTTTGTGAGCGACCTATGGCGAGATGGGAAAAGACTGTGGAGGACGATGGTGTGGTGTGAGGGAAGGGAAAGGGGACGGGGATAGAGGGGCGAAATGTTTGCTAGGGAGGGCCGGTCGAAGAGGGTGATGGCAGCGGGGTGATGTCCGCCGGGGCCGGTCACACCGCCCGGTCGAGGGCGGTGAAGTTGAATGGGGCAATGTGGCGGGAACGCATGGGCCATCAGTTGCGGGGTTTCGAGATATAAGATGCGGTTGGGTTCATGGAATGGAGTAAAAGTCGGGAAATGGAGGGAAGGAAAATGGCGGTACCTATGTTTTAATGCCCCGTCGCTATTGTCAAGCTCTGCTGGCCCGCTTGTAACCTGCTGTGCTGCGGTAAAGTTAATCATATCTCTTTCCTACTTTTAAGGACAACTTGTGAGTACGTAATGGTCATTTAAAAAATGGTCAACATTGGGAGAGGAATTAAGTCGCGATTGATAGCTTTTTCTGTGTTCTATCAGGGAGTTAGACAAGCGGAATAATTAAAAATATATATTGCGTGCATTTTAAGAATTATTTCGAATATTTTTGGAATAATTCTAAGTATTACTGGCCTAAGTGAAATGATATTTTTTTCCGTGATAGGACCATTTGCTCCTTCGTGCTCATTAAAAGTTGTTTAAATAGAGCTCTGTTTTACTCTGGCCCATAAGTATTTAATCCTCACATGGCTCCCTGGGATTATTTGTTTAAAATGAAAGTTAATTGTGTATACTGCTTGAAGAATGACCCCCTTCTTCATTCTCCAGCTTTAAACTTTCTTGATAATTTTCTTGGTGATAGGTTAGCATTAAGTTTAAGCTTATCTGTAAGAAATACTATCTTGAAGAAGGTTGTCGTTCCGTTTTTAGCCATAATCGTGTCCTTCATAATGAATGAGGACAACCCACTCATTGATTTTAATTGTCATTGAACAATCATAGCTAAACAAAATATTTTTCTAGATTCGACAAGTTGCTAGTCTGTTCCAGAATAAGCTTTATGACAGTGACACTTGGGCGCATTGGAATTGTAACAATTGTTTAATTTCTGGAAACGAACCTTATTTGTTTAGTAATCATATGGTCAACAGAGGCATTGCCCTATCAGGGACTTATCAACATTAATGTGAAATTGGAACATATAGCTGAATTAAGTTGATTCATGGTGTTAATTTAGCATTACGTTTAAGCTTATCTGTAAGAAACAACACCGTGAAGAAGGTTGTCGTTCCGTTTTAGTGATAATCGTGTCCTTTATAATTTATGAGGACAGAACCCGTTCAGTAGTTTTAATCGTCGTTGGATAATCGTAGATACACAAAACATTTTTCTAGATTCGATAAGTTGCTTGTGTGTTCCAGAACAAGCTTTATGACAGTGACCCTTGGGCACATTGGAATTGTAACACTGATGCCTTATTCTTTCAAATTTAATTTACTTGGGTAACATCTCCTAATCATTTAACGGACTTCTGAACCTGGCTATCGTATTACTCCGTGAATATCAATTTCTTATATTATGACAGTTTTTGACTTTATCAACCATAAAATGAGACGCAATGTTATACTAGATATACACATTCGTGTACCTAAATTGTAGCAGGTGTAGCTGACATAGGTATCACAAGCAATTTTTACAAAGAAATCGTAGGTACAGTAAGCTATTGTATTTTGATGAGTCCGGACAATTGCTAATTTTTCATCTTCTCATCAGCTAGTCACGGGGTGTCATACCGGTAAAAAGTACTCTTTTTCATCACCATATCGAATGAAATGGCCTAAGCCTCTTCCTCATTCTATCTAATGTTTTATTTCATAGAATACTATGCTGAACACTGTGGGGCTTTATTAACTCTGAGAGAAACTGCGAATACATGAATTTGACACGCATCCATTGTTATGACTCACGCCTGCGTAAAAGTTTTACGCGCTTGGCATTCCTCCATCAAAAATTGCCACGCATTAGCGCGCCCTCTCCATTGAGGCAGTGCGAACCTGCCGCTGCGCGCGATCTTGTTACTTCCGACAGCGCCGCCGCTGCACTTCCTCCCCTCCTATCACGCTCTCCTCCTCCTCCCGCCACCCTCCCTTTCACCCACTGAGAGGCTGCTCAGCCCACGCTTGATGGGCGGAAGCTGGCGATAATGAAGGTTTCTGCGGTATTTCAGTGTTTTGCGTACGCGCCTCGCGCGATATGAGGGCCGAGAATTGTATCCAAGTGGCGGGACGAGCGAGGGCTCCGGTGAGTTTCGGGAATAGGGGTGTAATGGGCGTGAATCAGTAACTCCGGCAGTCCTACTCCATTCTTTCTCTTTCACGCTATTTCTCCCATATCTCTCCCTTTTCATATCCAACCTCCTCTCCCTATCTCTTCCTGGCGCGAGGTACAATGAACGAGTGGTCTATACTAGTGGAAAGTTTGCGGGGTGTAGTTGGGAGTCGGAATGGTTTCGTCCCTAATTTAACTCAAGGGGAAAGGATAGGTTAGCCAGGTTGGCATCCCTGCGGAGTGCTTTTGAATTCTTCATTTCCTCATATAGCCGCTCTGTTCTGTGGAAATGAGGAAACTTAATTATTAATGAGCACTGAAAAGTGCTTGAGAATACTCGTTCGCCGAAACTCTCAGGTGATGTTTATGTTTTGTGATAACATTATCCTTAATTAAATATTTTTTCATTACCAAAATTCTTTCAAATTACACTTTCAGGGTTAACATCCCCAAACTATTCTAGGAATACTTTTATTGGTACAGTTTAGTTAGCTGGCTTTTCCAGCACTCAAGTATTGCAAAATGTCATGATTAGCTTGGATGGTTAGCTTCCCATGTTTTTAGATTTCTTGTGCTATTTCAAAGATCAATAAAAGTTACCAGCCAACTGTGTTTTAAACTGGTAGTTTACAGGATAAATATAAATTAAACTTCATTTCAGTCATGGTTGTGGCCAGAGGAACGATAATTTCAAGTTCAAATAATGAGACGCCATAGCTCTTGCCTTTACTCATTTGAGGTTCTCATGCATTTAATTTGAAGAAATGAACGTTATGGAAGGGTGCATGGGCGTACCCAGCGAGAGGCGGGGGCGGATGGGGGGGGGGGGTGCAGCTGCCCCCCCTGGAAGCAAAAATAAAATATTAGTATGAGACATGTAACTGGAATAAAATTTTTTTTTCAAGCAAATAATTGTAATAACTAATAAAGCACTGCTATAATTATATATAACTTTCTTAAAATTTTGGTTTCATTCGCCTTTCCCGTGCTAAAATGTTATAACCTGAACGAGCATGGCTTTGCACCCCCCCTAGTTTTGATCCTGGGTACGCTCTTGGAGGGGTGTATATGTATTCGATTTAATTTTCAACTACACCCAAATGAGCTATTTCTATGATTGAGGTGGCTTCATTGAAGAGAAGAAATCTTTAGTCAAGAGCTGATTACGAAGTTAGGGTTTCCATTATAAATGTTAGCATTAGTTTTCTTGGCTTCCGACGAATATGATGGAAATCACCGTTCGTTGTGTATATGCTTGAGTGTGATGATCGTTTGAGTTGGAGCGGACTGTAAAGCCTATTCTTTGTGTTTATATCAGTGTCAATCCATCTATCGATAGAGAAAAATTAAATTTCATATCAAGCTGGGCTAGTATTAGTGGCATACTAAACTGTTATCCGAGTGAAAAATGTGCGGATTCATATCGGCCCTATGTAATAATGAAACTCTTCTTTTAAGGTGACATATAATGTCGTAACTTCGTGCATTGCGCGGACCGATTAACGACGAAGACAGCTCTTCGAAAATTAATACAAACGACGGATTTGAGTAGATACTGGAAGGGAAGCGAATAAATATTTCGAACTAACAAAGATTGCTCACATTCATTCTTTTTGTTTCACGCCAGTGGATTGTCAAATTAACTTTTGCATTTTATGCAGCAGAAAATTTAATTTCAAAAATGAAATTTGTCAAAATGCCATTTCTATAATCTATATTTTTCCGATTAAATATGGTATCAAACGGAAGTATCATGAATCGAAAAAAAATTGGAACTACTACGGGCCATGTAGAGTGAAAGTTTATGGACATACATTGGTTAAAATTTGTCTGCCCCCTTCAATTGCTACAAGTTATTCCCTGCCGTTGCCGTTTCGCGATTGCCTATGCATCTCGCTTCCCAATTTCACCTTATTTTACCCTCCCTCACTTTCCTATATTTCTCGCTGCCACCTAATGACATCACGTGCTGAAAATCCGGGTGCCATAAAATTTTATGGTTGCGAAGCGAACGTTCGATTCCACCAAGTTTTAATCCTGAGGATATGTAACAATTACCGGTTATCGTAATGACTCCTAAATAATTAACTGGATAACGAATATGTTCCTACTCAGTGCTTGAACTTTTTTCCATCTTACGGGGAAATCCATTTAAATCGAAAAAACCTTTCATTCAATTGATAACAAAATTGATACCCTCTGTTTGATGGGTTGATATAATCTGAAACAATTCCTTTTTCTGATTGTTGTGTACATGTTTCATTAATTTTTATTGCTGCACTAACCCACCTTGACGGGGAGGTCCCAGGTGTAAATCATTAATATCTCATGTTACGTGCTGACTTGTTTTCATTTGTATTGTTTTGTTCTATCTGAGTTATTACTCATTCATGGAGGTAGATATTTTGCACAAGACAAGGTTAATTTTTGATATTTGCTCATCTTGGACATTTTTCATCTCACCGTTTCCCAATATCCCATCTGGTTAGTTTAAATTCGAGTATCCCTCACCCGCGAATAATTTCTTTTGATCTCTTTGTTATGTCCGATTTACTATTTATGGTGTTGGTTCTTCAATAGTAACGTAGTAATATGATCACTTAAGATTACCTCGTTTTATGGCCTTCAAAAAAATATATCCTGAATTTCCCTGGGCACGTCGCTTCGGCTGCAACTTTCTAAAATGGTTTACACTTTCTCCCTTTTTTCGTCTCATTGGCAGACAATAGTAAAATGAGTAATGCGACTTAATTATTGATATAATCGTCTACGGGAAACAACTTCGTTAAATAATTAGCTTCAGCTAATCTATTGGCTGAATAAAAGAATTTGAATTGAAAAAAGGCATACGTAAGCGTAAAGATTCGTGACCCTAAATTTTTACACGACTTCAAAGCAAAACAACATAGCGGTCGCTTTTTTGTAATTTTCCTCACCGGATCTTTACTTTATCAAATTCAGATCCAAATAGCTACTCCTAAAGCTAATTCAATCGGATGACCAGGATAATTTCACCTTGATGCTGATTTGATATAGAAAATGCAACCTGTGTCGGCTACTGAAATCGTAGCTCACTGGTATATATGGAAAGACTGAAACCAGAAATCGATGTATCACTGCATTTATGAGTTTTCTACTTGTGTTTTATCAAATATTTAACTTTCCCACTTTATTTTTCCCACTTAATAAATATTTCAATTCCCACTTTAAACAGGATATTCGGTTAGAAGGACGGATATTCATGACATTTCCATACATCTCACTGCCATCAAATGACGCCACGTTCTACTAATCCGAGTGCCATAAGATTTTACAAGAGCTGTTTCAACTCATATTCACACTCCATGTTAAATAGGCGTCCGGTTATGAATTGCGGACCTTCGATCCCGACAACTCCTCCGATTTCCGCTATGAGAGCAATCATGCGTTTGACATTCAATATTTTCCTCAGTAAGCCACGTGTATGTTAACAGGAGGTTTAATCAATCAAGCTGGCCTAAGTTTGGCCTTCCCGAACAATATTTACACATGCGGCTTAGGTTTATAGCTCGCTTTTTATTGAGAGAGTCTAAAAGCAAGGGTCAGTTAGGTGGCTGGTTAACTAACTTCCTAATACAAGGGCCTCAGCTATTATACCAAGAAGAATAGAGATGCCTCAACAGAATCTGTATCTATACCCTAGAGGTATGAGTGGGGCTGCAACTGAACCGCGCTCAGTCTGCCAGACGGAACGTGAATAAATGGTATAATATTTTTGGTGAGGGAACAGGGACTTTAAAATAAAATGAAAATTGTTACTTGAAAATGTAAGGATGACATTTTTTACGTGTATGGAACGCTTGATGGTGAAATTTCAATGCCAGGTTCTTGGAAAAATGGGCGCCAGAATCAATATTGAAAACCCAAAAGGAATAGCTAGTGGAAGTAAAATGGAGTGTAATCTTTTAAATTTTCGGTATCACGCTCATTTAAAAATCGCTTTTTTAATTTTCGCTATTGAAAGATTAATTTTTTTCGATTATTCTTGATTCCGAAGAATGAGATTGTTTGAATCGTTGATTATAAATTTATTTCGCAATTAAATTATGCCGAGTTGATGATTTCGCTGATGCTGCATCTAGCGGAAAATTCTGAAAAGCATTCTCTATACGTATTTTATTATGATATATCCTGTCAGCTTCACTTGATTCCCTAATCTTCACATTTTCATGAGGTACTCCAACTTCAGAATATTTGAAGAACTATTTTAAATAAAATGTCTCTTAAAATATTCTGGTTATGGCATATCAAATACAATCCCAGTATCAATCTTTCTTGGAGGAGATACATTTTCTGTTTGACGTAATTTATCGCCCAAAAATTAAGCATCCGTTTATTCACTCTAGATTTAAAGTATATTTAACCATTTCTTCTCCCTCCTCCTCAGCTTGCATATATCATCTCTATCTGCATAGAGCAGGAACAAATCTCCTTTCTGATGAAATCGCCTTTAAAACGCTCGCTTGAACCTCAAACACACCCTGATCTCATTCTGGGATCAGCTGGAACAGCATTTCTGCGGAATTCACGGATCATTTCCGTCCATATCTTACGATCATCCATCTAAACCCTTTTGCGAGCACTTTCTCTTCTTTTCCTACTCCTCCTCCTCCTCCTTCTTCTCCCGCCCACTATCTCCTTCGCCCAATCTTTCTTTTTATCTCTTCGGTTAGCGCCATGCCTTCCCTTTAATTTCACTCTTTCCTGTTCACAGAAACATTTCCTCCGCTGCTCAAAAAGGTCTTTAAAATATGCAGAGAAGTGGGTTAAGGACCTTTATCTGAGTAAAAACAGATAAAATATTCACAATTTTCAATTATAATCTAGGTTTACTGCCGTCCTTTGAGAGGACATGCCGCAAGTTCTGGGGACATGAAGCGGAAAATGGCCTGGACATGTAGTGCGGACACGAACGCAACCTCGGCAAATAAGGTTTGGCGTGTTTAAAGATGCGGTAAAAGTTAAAAGGAAAATAAGTAAAGAAAACGCTAGCGGTGATTTATGTAAAGCGTATGAAATGAGGTAGGAGTTGGCAGTAATTAGGCATCGAAAGAAAATGGCGTTGGACTACTTTTTTGATCCTTACTTACGCCGTTCTCAACATGGCGTTTCGCATAACTCACTCTACCGAGCATATTTCTTTCTTTTTCCATCCAAATCCTCCCCCTCACTCTGACTCACCCCTCTCGGCCCACAATACACCACATTTTCTCCCCCCCCCCTCCCGTCCCGAAGCGACCCATTCTGTCCCTGTCTCCCTTTCGGGGTCACACACAAAGATAAATCCAATTCCCTCCCCTTATATTCCACACTCTTTCCCCCCCTTCTCTCTCTCTCGTTACGGTACGCGCCCACTTCCAACCATTACCCTGCTGCCACTCTCGGCCCGCCGGCCCCGATAAATACTGCCGCCGCGGCGAGCGACGTCGCGTCGGCCCGCCTTTTCACGCGCGTTACCCCGCGAACGTCCGCGCTAGGTGCGTTTTTCATGTATTTTTTTTTGTAATCCCGCGCGTCAAGATGTACGGCGTTTTAGGGTGGAAAAAATAATTTAACCTCCCTCCCCACCCTATCTCTCTGGGCCCAACTCCTCTCCCTCCGTATCTGGACTTCCCAACGTGCACTTTTTTTTCTTCTCGCTCGGATTATCTCTTTCCCTGCATCCGTAAATCTCATATTCAACGTCCCTGTGCGATTCTTTATTAATGCCTTTTCGAAAATATAATGCTATTGTTTTGAACCGGCGCTGCACTTGGAGTTGCGATTGTTTACCTCTATTACCTTGAAACTCTTGAATGCGCTCCATGTGAAAGGTATGTTTATATTATATTCGTTATTTTATGCTGCCCACCGGTAGGGAAAGTGGTTAAAACCCATTTCATTACCTATTCGACCATAAATAATTTATTAAAATTGGTAATCATAAAATTAACTACATTTATTCGACTCATTTAATAGCATTATATTTTCAGTCATAATAAAATGTTGGAATTGTATTTTCTAAGAAGATTTAGAATCAAAATTCTGGTCTAAATTACCAGTTGTATGAAGGAGTACCTTATCAGTTACACTCCGCCATTTAATAGATCACATACAACTAAGGTTGTTTGCAATATGCTTATATTGGAGTTTTACCATAGTGCTCTTGCATTTTTGTATTTTAATGTTAGTGCCGGAAGCATACTTTTTATCCTTTCCAGAACTGTGTTATTTACTTGCCTAAAAAAGTCTAGATCACTATTCATATTAGGATTACGGAGAGGCACGAGAGATATTATATTGACATACGACTATAAATTCATGTAGCATAACATTTGTATCATTGTAGCAGGTCATAGGAAATATATCTAATTAACATCCATGTATCTTATCGAATTTTTTAAATACAGTTATTGATTTCTTATTTATTTCGTAGACATTTTTTAACCCTTGGCGTAACCGTGTTGTCATCCTGCATTGTTTTTTTTTCTGCCTGCATAACTGTGTCGCGAGTTAAAACTTGACTTTAGACAGGCATAAATTCAGTGCTTCACTAGACATGTAGCGAGTGTGACACCGTAGACAAGATATGCTTGGCATGTAGTAAATTGGAAGCAGCTTTCAACCAGCATTCCTTCGGAGCGAGAGAAAATGTTTCCAGATGGGGGAAAAAACAGTGGGTATGTGGGCGGTTTGGGTGGTTTGTGATGTGATGGTGGGAAAATGAGAGATTAATGTAGGTCAAGGAGTGGCAGAGAATCCTTTTTTACACTCTCTCATATTCTCCTTACATTTCGCCCCCTTCCTTCCTCCCTTGCCCTCGCCACCAACATTTTCGCCTTCCCCTTCGACAAAAGAGTAGCGCGAAGGATGCAGTCGGAAGGTGTATCCTCCTGGCGCTACTTCATAACTGCTGAGAAAATAATGCTTTCTTCCATTTCTCATCGCAAAAAGCCTGTGCAGGAGTTGGTCGCCTGAAGAGTGAGTAAGAGGGCACGGGGAAGAATGTGGAAGTATAAGGATTGGTGGCCCGGTTGTTTGCTGATGCAATGTCTCCTTTGAAACGATGGCAGCAGCGAGGGAGTGGGCGTCGCGACGGATAAACGCTAGGGTGAGAGGGACCCGACGACTGCGGAGTTGTTTCTTTCATCACAGTTCACTCGCGAGGGGGCGTCGAGAAGAAGGAGTGCTGCTTCTGTTTGTTTATTTTTTTTAATACCGAGGCATAATTACGCGGGCGTTCCAATTTAAATAACTAATGCAATCACTCCATAGGAAAGTATGTTTCTGGGAGACGATTCAATAGAAATTAAATGAATGGATGAATGAACTTCTCCAGAAAGAGGTCTTTGTACGGCGTAAAATCGAAATGGAAACTGAGAGAAATATAATTGTCTTATCTCTCAGAATCACGTCGTCCTAAATTATATGATTGAATGCAAAAACTCTGGTTGAATATACTTTTAATAAGCCCATAAAAACCTAGAGACGCTTTTAGAATTGAAGGTTTCCATTTTCTGTGCATCCTTCCTGTGCTTTAAATTGTGGAAACATGCAAATCATTTATTTTTCAATTGGTACTGCAAAAATATGCGTCAAGTATTGGGGCCAAAGTTACGGTTTCTACCCTATTATACTTTTCACACATCCGTTTAGTCAAATTTTCTATTGGTAGTTGTCAAAATTTGCATAATTCAAGAAAAATATCGAAAGCAAATAAATTTGGGGTCCCTTGGCAGGCAAAGCATCGAATGAAGGATTTGGTTGTTCAGCAAAGCATCAAATGGTAACCTAAAATTTGGGCGGCGTTTTCCACTATCACTCATAATATTATTACTACTAGATATTGATTATGTTTGCTCTTAGAGGAGAAAAATAGGTAAGGAAATATAATATAAGAGGAATATAAAAAGGAGAATAAATTATTGAAATGGTTATGATATTTTAAAATGCTAGAAAAATAATGCCGTTCATGTCAAAATATCATAAAGACCGAAATGAAACATTTTTACATGAATCAAGGATTCAATTTGATAATCTAAATGTGGTAGCAGGACATTGTGTCACAGAGGAGGCGATTGCATGGAATCCGATAGTCTGAACGCCCATGAGTCATGGCTCTTTCCAGCGATTGTGGAAATCAACTGAAATTATATTTTGTTCCAGATATATTTTTCAATGTTTTTCTAGGTAGGCATAGGGAATCAAGGGCCTCGAATCTTAAAGAAGTCGCTCCTAGGTGGGTTTAACCTTGCAACCATTACCGAAATTGAAATGTGAAATTCGACGATATTTCTTCGAATTTCCTTTCGTAATTAGCAATCCTTGATGCTCTTGTAGGATTTCAGTGACTATTATCGAAAGGGATCACCCGTATTAAGTCAAAGCCTCTAATTTTAAATGATTTCATTTTATTTTCAATAATGCTGTATCACCGGAAAAGGGAACTGAAATGAGCAGATAAAAACTAAACATAAATTTTGATTTTAACACAATCTCAGCTCTGAAAATTTCAGAATAAAATTTCCCCATAAAGAGTGCAAGATATTCCTATAATTTGTCAAACTAATAGATTCTACCACGTTGTTAAGTTACTGTAACCTTTGAGGACTTTATGCTACTTATGAGATTTCATTAAGATATAATTTCAATGTCAATCTTTTTGTACGCATACACCCCGCGATCCCCTTCTGTGCGAAACCATTGTAAAATCCTCATTAAATCAATGGTGGCGTAGCATTTTACCAATGAACCTAGTAGAACTATAGGTAATTTTAGTCTGACTTTGCAAAACAATGGTAGTTAGAGTCTATATTGAATATTGTACTTCAATATCACATATTTATAAAATTATAAGCGTTATTTTAAAAGCAATATTAATAATTTTACAGGATCACTTAATTAAAATTAATATATAAAAGTCGCGGCCAATGTTTTTCATATCCTGCATTACTTCACAATGCATGATCGTTGGTAGAAGTGGAAAAGTGAGTTAGCAGTTTATGGAATATTACTATATTATAGTTGATAATATTTTACTACTCAAAACTACAAATGTAATTAGTCACAAGTAAGGTTCGCTCGGAGACTTTATATCCCAAGTACGTAGTCTCGAGTATTACAACACGGTTTTTATAGTTCTCATTACTAGAAACGTTTACCTCAGCATTGGAATTTAATTAATTTATACCGTAAAATTCATACGAAAAAAATTATAATGTTAACAAAATGTACTCCTTAATTTTAAATTAGCTGTTGGAATATAATTTTTGCTGGTCAAAATAGAAGCGATTCCAACGTGCCATTACTTAGGAAAATTAGAGGCAAATTCTCTACGAAGATATCTAGAGAAATGTTTGAAATTATCCTGATTTCCACCAAATATAAAATGATTGATTTAAAATTTAAATAATTCATTATTATCTGATGTTTACGCCGTACGGCACTTAATTAATACCTTTCTTTGTGAAATATAACGTGTAAACTTTGAGCACAATTTAAGCTCAACTTTTGTGAAATATAATTATGAATATGATTTTACTTCGGTTTTCTAATCCTCCTTCGGAATAAATTCAGTGTGTCGTTTTCCCCCATTAATCGAAATTTTGTTTTCACGTATTAAATTTAGTTTGGAAACCAAAGCCAATAATCATACATGACACATGACAAATATTTTCTGCGTCATTGATTAGTTTGGTAACGACACGAGTTCACTTAGGGGTAGACTTAGTACGTGTGATGAATGGCAGGCTTTCAAAAATGTTTCAATGCCCAGCTGAAGCCATAGCGATTATTTTGGTGACGCGCTTCAAACGGAGAACGAGACCGTTGGGAGTGAAGCTTTCGCCTCCCGCTACGGCTGAAAGAAGAAAAAAGACTGAATCCGCAATTTTGAGCGAGGGGATCGCTTGGTAAATATGCGTTCTCCAAATTGGATCCGCGGGAGGGACGACGCGAAACCGCTGACTTGCCGGATATCCAAATCTGTTCCCTCGCATGTTCCCGCACTCGAACTGCCCAAATACCTACGTATGCCCCCACTCTTTCTCCCACCCCCCCCTCCCCGACCATCAGCAACAACCCTTCGCCAAGCCCCGTTTCCCACCCACATAATCCCGTGGCTGTCCCTTTCGCAAAAATCTTAAACAGGGACGGTACATAGGAGGGGACTAGATGAAAAGTCCATTCCGGTCATCGCCGAAATCTGTGTAATGGTGCAGAGATCGCGCGGGGTTTGAGCGCTCTCCGAGCTTTGGAAATGAATTCTGGGCGGTATTGATTCGACGGCGGACTCTACGATGTTCCACTAACTAGAGGCTCATTGGGATATAAGTGGGGATGTGAGCGGTGGGAGGGGCGGGTTAAAGCCCTGGGGATAATGTTGCATTGGTCAGATTGGGAGGAGCTGGACGGCCTGTGCGAAGGGTGGAGGGGGGTTGGTAGTGGGAGGTGGGGATTTGTTGGAAGGGAATGTCGGGGAGCTGGTGAAGGGTTCAAGTGTAAGAGAGGGAGCGGGTGCAGAGAGGGAGCGGGTGGAGAGAGGGTGCGGGAGTACAAGTTGTCGGGGACGCAACAGAGATAGTTGAAACGTATCGGCGCCGCGTGGCGGTGGCGTCGCTGCCTGAGGGTAACGTAGTGAGTGCAGCTTGCCGTTGATTGGCAGATATTTCTTCATTTGGAGATGCGACCACGCCGCTCTTGGATCATTTGCACGGGTGTGCAGCCGTGGTCGTAATCGCTCGCTTCTTTTGGGGATAATATCTCGCGAGGCATTGAGACATTTTATGTAGAGAAAATGTTTGCTTTTGCGTCATTTCTTTTTGAATCCACATTTGGTTCCTTTCTTTTATTTACTCGAGTCTGATAGTTTAAAGATCAATGGTTCGGATGCGGTAGCTGATATCACCTCTGGGGAACCACTTTGCAATTATAAAATTACTCATTGGGATTCGAGATCACTATTCTCAGCATCGCAACTTAGAGGGAAATAGGATGTCTTAGCATAAAAAATATTTACGAAAGTTTGACTTCTTCGCGTAGATATTACGGAATTAATAAAGCGTCTTAGATTAATGATCTAATTTCAAGAAGTATTTCAACATTATATTTATGAGGTCAATTTTAATTTACACTTTAACATTCTATAATTTTATCTGAATAAGGAGCAATTAGCATGATAAATAAATTAATTACTCGTATTATCTCCTTTCCTTTTAAGATAAAGACATCTGTTAGATATTTTTTCGGATTATTTTTAAAATAAAAAGGAGTGAAAGGTAGCAAGTTTTTTTTGTTATTGACGAGCATTTGCATAAATAAATTTGTGTGTCATCAAATTAAATTTTCCTTGAATTACAAAATAAAGACATTTTAAGAGATTATCCTTTACCAAATGAGTTGTCATGTCTAATCCAGTTGAAAGTGAGTAATGCAACTCTTTCGTGATACGCACGGCGTGATACGATCGAGAAGTAAATACCTCCAGTAGTCATAATTTAGTAGTAATTAAACATTTACTTACCGTTTTTATCTTTCGGTGCTGATAAAAATTGATGACGTAGTCCATATTTTTCATTTAGCTAAAATAAATTATTACCGACTTGTTTCAATGTATTGCATATTTAATATTCAAGCTGCCTTGCATATAATAGGATCGTGGATAAAGCGTGCATCTTTGAATAATGCATTAATTTTATTATTTAAAATGCAGATTCTGAACCGCCATCTATGTCTTAAAACTGTTTATATGCCACTATAAAATTATGAAGTTAAGGAAATTAAGAGTCATCGTGAAGCATTCATCCGGTGTTTGAATGCAATAAATATACTCCAGAGATTATTCTATGCAATATTATCCTATTCTTAATGAAATCATTTTTGAAAAAAGACTGCAATCACGATAACAAGAGTATGTTGAATTTATTTAAACCCATCAGGCTGTGATACGTAATGCAGAGTTGTGACATACGTACAAATTTATTGAAGGCATTCGATTTAAATGTATGATATAGCGTATGAAGATTAAGTATTTCCTTTACGCGTGAATCTATGGACACAAGCTTTGTTTTAATGGATGAAGATGAGATCTTTCCATTTATGTAAAGTTTGATGCTATTTTTCTTCCTGGATCGTGTTTCTCCGTTCTCTCCAAGCCTACAAATTCCGCACAACTACTCTGGAAAGATGAATGACTCTGTTTTGCGTAATCGCCCAACTTCTGTTGGTCGAGTTTACAACCGCGATTTCTAATTAAGAGCTTTCCCCATGCCTCCCACGTACTTTCTTGTAATGAAGATACGGTTTTACTGCAAAACGTGTAGAGGTGAAGGCCCTTTGTGAAGGCCCTAACGACTACGGGCTATGCAATAACTATCGGCAGCGGTAACTCTTTTAATTTCGTGAAAGAAAGAATCTGCTGAGTCCGTATTTTTTATGATATCCATCCCGCTGTTTATTACCTTAGTCTGGTTATATTATGTAAGAGATTATCCAACCGAGCACTAAAAAGTTGATGTATGCTCAAAAGTTTTGCGATGAAAAAATTAATGAAATTCTTCACTCACAAGCAAAGGGTACGGATTGTCAGACTAATTGTAAAAACACAGCCCGTTAAATAAAATTTACACATAAAGCCGATCGCGCAGCTAATGGTTATTAAGTGAGGATATTGTGAAAAATTTTAAACGTAATCCATTGTATTTTTAGTAATCAGACTTGAACGTCCCTCGCAGAGTCGCAACCGTAGCATTTTTATTTCGACCCTATTTCAGCTTGCATCGTTGCAGGCGTGCACTATGCATATATTCCATTGCATCCGTCGCTTCGATACAGCCATTAACATTGGCAATACACCAGCTTGTAATTCTATCGTACAAAAGGGCTGTCCGATGCAGCTGGTCCACAGCTCGATCGCACATTGTGTGTCGCGCGGCCCAACACCACCTCCCATGAGGGAAATTGAAACGAGCAACTTTAGTATCCATTTCGAATACCATAACGTGTTTTAACCGCAGAGACCGTTTACATGCTTGACATTCGTATTTTTGGCGGAGTGCTAAAAAGTAGCAAAAAAATGTTAGGCAAATAAATAATAAATAAAATAATACCAGAATCATGCCACTCCTGCCTTATCCTTGATCAGCTGTTTTAGGCGGTCGTATTGCTTAATTATTGGATATAAACTCCCTCTGCGGCGCGTTCCATTTCGGCACCAAATTCTTCCGTCTGCTGCCTACTTTTCTATGCGTCCATCGGTTCCTTTCACATCGGAACCTCTTTCTCTCCCTCCATCATACACACTACTTCACTTTATCGTAATATCGGTCTTGGGAGAGTTTCCATTGAACCGAGAGGAATCTCTTAAAGAGGAGGGGGAAGGAGGGTCTTTCCCACCCCCAATAAAAGCAAGAAAAAGATGCGTCCGTCACATCTCTCTCTCCTCTTTTCCTCAGTAAACTATATGACGTACGGCTGAAGCCTTCGAGGCGGGACGGAATGGCGGCGTTGGAGGAGGGGGGGGGGCAATGTAGTCTTGTGCGGCTGCTTTTGTGGCGGAGTCGGGAAAGGAACAAGTTGAGGGGAGATGGGTCTCCTCCGAGGCACGGGAATAGTCAGTAAAAGTGAAGAAAGGAAGAGAGTTTTTGAAAGGCAGGAAGGAACTGGGCTTTTTAGAGGTGGAAGAAGGCGAAACAGCGCAAGGAGAGAGGGAGGGGAGGCAGAGGTGAGGAGGGAATGGACTCGGCAGTATAAGCGGGTAGAACTGTGGCAGAAGTAATTTTGTTTTACGACCAGTTTTCCCTCCCGCAGTGATAAATATGTTGGCGAGAGGAAAGCACTAATATCAATTCGAGGAGAAAACTTTTCTATCCTAACTTATGGCCCACCTTTTCTTTTTCCCAAAAGGAAAGAAGCCAGTGAATGAATTATTCCCTGGCAATGTTAGGTGTAGCCGTATTTCCTTCGTACTCTTAAAAGAAGAGCTAGGACCATCTTGCATTTTCAAAGTGGGCAATTCAATGTTACGCCCAGCATTGATATGGATTTTTATAGGTGTACATCAATATAGTTTATGGCATCGCATTACTTTGTTCAACGAACAATCGGTGAAATGAACGCCAATAATATAGGGCAGCTCGAAGTGACAGTGACTATTTCAGGAGGAATAGTGACTATTTCAGCCTTCCCATGAACAGACAGACAAAACTACTTATGATAACTCTATGCCAGCGTTGATCATGTAGTTCAAACGAAAATGACGTAAATGAAAGAATGTGTTAGAATATTTGAAAAATTTATTGCCGAAATCCTTATCTGTACGAGTATTACAGCAGACTTACCCGAAAGCAATACTTGTAGTTATATTATATAGACTATCGTATGGAACCCTTAAAGGTGAGAGGGAATGTCAAAAGCACTGAAAATTCTTTCAATTTACTGCTCCAAACATTTATGAGGATATAAAGAAAAAAATTGGAAGAAAACTTTTAATTCATTATTATAATAAGCGGAAAATATTTATTTTTATTCCACTCGAATGAAAGTTTACTGTTCAAATGGAATAAAAAAAATATTCTTTTCGATATACAATGCGTAAACTATCCGCTCCACCCCACCTCAGTTCACTGACAATCATAGCGGACAATTCATTAGAGACATGGATGTATTTGGAGCTAAAAAAGCAACTTCAATGCCGAAACTAATGTAAGTGCACGAGGATATCAAATAAAAGAGTTCAATATCAAATTCTTTTCCGCTAGTATTTCTATCCCATACCTTCAGCGCCTGTTGTTAAGGAAAGCGGAGGACTAAACATCTGAACAGAAGTCAATGCTTTTTTCAAAAGGATACAAATAAGCAGTTATGGGGTAACTGGCTACTGATTTACGGGAAACATTGGGCTACGATCTGCATTCTTACGAAAATTTTACGTCTAGTTTATACCAAGAAGTTGAATTATAAAACCATAATCAACAAACAAATTGTAAAAAATTATGCTTTTCTTTAGAAGCATATTAAAAGCTTTCAAACTTCTAGTCCATTATTCTGGAAAGTAACGCAAATGTTATTTGTCATGGAGGTTATAATTAAATTCTGAAAGATCTCATTTTTAAAATACTGATATCTTCTCTACATAGCATTTAGTTATCATCATTATTTTTTATTTCTTTTCTTGGCCTCTGATTCATTACTTATTGCTCAACCGTTATAATACGCAATTATAAATATCATTATTTTATTTTCTGGTTATACTCTTAATTTTGTAATTATCCTCTTCAGCTCTTTTTCTCCTTTAGGGAAAAACCTATTCTTGGAAACAGCCTTCATCGAAAGCTATTTACTCCCTCTAAAGGTATCTTATGATTCCATGAAAATTAGCTTTATTTTCTATGAGTATTGTTAAATCAGCTGTTTTATTTGTGTATATAAAATAAATGGGTAATTTTGATGTATTTTTTAGTAAACAGAGGCATCAGTTCTCTCTTTGTTTTTAGTTTTAGAGAAAACTCAGAGAAAAAGGATCGTCGGAAAGAATTATGCCTCCTAATTTTAGGGGGATAATAGGAGGCTAACGTGGAACTCTCTTGTTCGCCTCAAGGCTGGGGAAATCGAGTAGTCAGTTGGTTAAAAGGAAAAGTCCAAGGGTGGTTGAACAACGGTCCATCGACGGAATTAGAAAAGCTGTGTAGAAACGTATGGGAATCAGGGAAAGTTGTTTTTGATCAAGGAGAAGTTGAAAGGAGGGAAAAGGTGGAGAGAATACGAATACAAAGCGAAGAAAAAATAAAGGGAACTAGAGATGAGTAATGATGAAGGAAGAATTGAGGAAGAATCGCGCTTTACCAATGCATGCGAAGTGAGTTCAAATGGACATCTAGGTCATATAAGGATCAGTTGCTCAGTGATGAACAGTTTTTTTAGTGATCCTCCTCAAGTCCTTGAGTTAAACATGATGTTTTCCTCGAGTTAAACTTGACGTAACGATTTTGAGTTACATTTGAAACCAAACTTTTGCATCTCCAGAGGAGACAAGAAGCCCCCAAATAATCCAACCTAACGAGTGAACCCGGAACCTAGACAAAACGAGTGTAAGTACGTTGAAAGGGAGATGATAAAATAAGATATTTAGAGGCCCGGCAGATGGGATTGCTCGTAAGCAGTTACTAACTTTAGAAATAGTAGTGGCTGTAATGAGTATTCACTGTCATTTTTATGTACGTCTGGCTTCCTAGGAAGCAATTTCTCCTTCGTTAATTGTATGTGTCTTCGTGACAAATTATCTCCGCTGAAAGTGAATCAGAAGGTTAGATCATTTATGCCATTAAAAATTATAATGATGCACACTTGCGGATAACCGTGTTTATATCGGGGTAAATAGATACCATGATGTCATCCATCCAGGCTGACAAAAACGTCAACAAAAACTGTGCTCTAGATTTAAACGATGAATATGATCTACAGGTTACTTTTTTACGTTAATTGATCTTAGGTTTCGTAGTAATTTCTTTACATCGCTTGTAAATATTAAAATAGACATAATTTTAAAGCGTCGATGATTTTCCTCAGGATTTTTCATCATCATCAGAGGTAAACTATCTCCGAGCCATGGTTACAGTATATTCCACTTCATAATAAAGCCATTTTTTCATTTTTGATCTAATTCTCAGCTAAAGTGCAAGCCAGGTGTGTAAAATTATCCATTCTCTTGTGCTTAAAGTCTTTGATCAGGGAGATAGAGAAGCCATGTTTCCAGCGAGGTCATAGTGATAGTACGTACTTTCTGCGACGTTTGACCGTTCGCTTTTTCGCATCTTTTACCAATCACTTCAAGAACTGCTTGGACGCAAAATTCCACAATTCCTCCTCTTCCAGAGTAAACTATCCTTCACTCGCAGCCGACTCCTCGTCTACTCTTCTCCTTCTCAAATCATCACCTCCGGTTAATGAGAAAATCTATTTCATCATTTAACTGTATGCTGTTTTTTATTTTTCAAAGTGATTTATTATAAAAAAATTAATTCTGTGTAATGTCATTAACATTATTTTTAAAATATTGTTTTTTTTTATTTTTTAAATTTGGAGTATTTTGTTTAGATGTTTTAATATTATTAGAATATGGAAATGTGTGCTTAATTTTTGAAATGTTTACGGCTGTGAAGAGGTTTGTTTATAAATAAGAGAGGGGATTGTTGGATTTCGGGAATGGGATAGACGGGAAGCTGAAAGGAGCTGCTCTGTAAAAGATAGAAGATCGGAAAATAAATATTGGAAAACGTGTTGTTTTGTCGAGTACACAGTCCGACGCTACAGCTGAAATTATTTTATTTTATTATTTTTTTTAAAGAATGCTGATTTAAATAAAATGGTATTCTAACCAAAATAATGTTATATCAGGTGGTTTTTCAGTATTTATATTTCTTTCCGTGTTTTATGAGAATTATCCCCCGGTTAATACCATTAAAAAGTTGACGTAAACGTATAACAAATAAAAACGTGTCGTCATTCACCTACTTGAGATTATAACTTGCTTATATATATAATTATAAAAATATGGTTACCCTTAATGTCTTGATGTCTCCATTCAAGAATACTTTGTCAGCGAATTTGAAACCATAATCTATTCTTCTAAGCATCGTAATTCTCTATTTTTGAGACTTTTAGTATTTCAATAAGCAATAGTGGCACATATGACTCTACAGCCTGTAGTCTATCCGCAATGTTCTGAAAAGTTGCGTCGCGGAGATGTCGTTCGTTTTTTTCAAAACTTAAAAATATTTAAAATAACATTCCTCCAGGGAACTATTGCTCTCAATAGTCGGTAGCGGAAAGAAAATTGATTGTAAAATAGAGCGGGAGATAAGTAGGTGGATGGAGCCGGTAACTAAGATGAACGTGATCTTTATGGATTTCCTGAAGGAGATAAAATTTTAAAATCAAAGAGGAGAGTAAAGAGAAGAATGGGCATTTTGAACCTGATGAAAGATGAAATGAAGACTTGTGAGCTAGGGACAGAGGTTGCGTGAATTAGTGCTGCTACTCAAGGTTGCCTTTCGATCGAGTGAAAATAATTCATCAAACGGACCAAAGCGGTTGCTTAATATGTACTTCATGGTTTAAAATAATTTCTGGCTTAACATTTACTTGAATTGTACAAATTGCTCCAATGCGAACCTTCCATACGCCATCAAGAAATATGAGTGTTCTTAGAGTGATATTGATGGTTCTAAAAATCGCTAAAATTGAAATTCACACCTTATTACAAGCTCGAGCACTTCAATCGATAAAAATCTGAAAAAATCCATATTATTTTCTTTACTCACACACTATGCATGCATGAGTACGCAGCCGGTATATATATGGCTTGTTAACGGAGTCCATGGTTCATTTAATATCCACATTTTCAATAACGAGAATTCGTATTTTGCTTAAGGAAGTTAAAAAGTTTAATTTATTATTTCCATGATGGATAATTATCACCAAGTAAAGCTGAAAATAATTTCCATTTTTAACGATAAAATTTTATGAACTCCATTTTCAAGCTCATTATAATCGTGACCAATCTCAATGCTTGATTGCTAACTTAATTGATTCAGCGTTAAGTGAAACATACTTCCTGAGGTTTGTACGCAAAAGGAGTTTTTTTACTTCCCCCGGACGTACATCTGCCTATAGTTTATGGGGTTTAATTTTTTTCTGCTAATATAAGGAACGGATATGGGGTCTGAAAGATCAGCTCATCCCACGCCACAAATTTGGTCGAAATCCGAGGCGGTGAAGAAAGAAGCGTATGTTGATTTAAAATGGAATGGCCCGCTGGAAAAGTTTGCAGGAAAGCAATCGAAATGTGTCGCGTTCATTTCTTCCAGGACTGTGCCTATATGGTCAACCCATCCCACCACCCCTTAAGCCCATTGCTTGAACACACACGTATGGCATGGGCTCCATCTATCTATCTATCTCTCTCTCTCCGCTCCTTCCTCACCCGATCCTCCCCGGCATCTCACCCCCCACTCCTACCCACTCTCCCATCCAGTCGTTCATATCAATCGAAGCGCGTCGATAAATCGATAAAGCGTGGCACGTATGTCGTCCTCCCGTTGCGAATTGAACAACTTCCCCGTCCTCCTTCCCCCCCCGCCTGCGCCTCTCCGGGATTTGGCGAACGGGAGGGAGGGACGACTAGCAAGTTTTTTATTCCTCGTATTTTTGTGTATGCGATTGCGTTCGAATGGGTTGGTTGGAGGCATAGGGAGGTGAAACGGGGCAGAGGCAGTTAGTTCCAAGGGGTGCAATGGTGGAAAGAGGGGATGCAGAGGGGGAAGTGTGGAAAGGGACGTGCGACATGCATAAGACTCAGGAGGAGTGCCTCTCGCAAGGATGGAGACGCATCGCTATATTGCATCTCGCGACGCTAATTAATTTTCCTGTCTTTCTGGCTTTAATTAACAGTATCTATATTTCCATCGTGGAGAGGAGGGAGCGTTTTCCGAGAATAATTAGTTGGATATTCGGTTGATTAGTAAATAATGATTTATGCCATAGAAAATAAGCCGTGACTCCCAATCTGACTTGTCGCGATACGAATATTTCATATTATTCAGTTTTGCAATGTTTTTTTTTATTTTCTGTGGACCCAAGCGTGACGTTACCAATACTAAATTTACAATTTCCCATCAAATAAGGCATTTTATGTTTTATTTTTATGATATCAATTCATATTATTAAATTCACACTGAGGTATACTTCGAATACTGTCCACTTATTCTGTGCTATTGAGGTGTATTCATACTCCGTTCACTGTTTTGAATTCACCACAGGCCAACTCACCTTAGGTACATACGGTCAAATTCAGTTTTACTTATAATCTTCCAATCCTTTAAGTTAAAGTGATTGTATTATTTACCAGTATAATTCTATAGATTTAAATAACTTTTCTCTTAAGATACATTGAAATAATTTTTTTCTTATTTTGTGACCTAAAGAAGAGTTTGAATAAAAAGTTTATAATTAATAGTTGAGTTTTTTTGATAGAATATTAAGGCCTCAGTCATAATTATAAGTGTAAATTTAAATCAATGTTTAAAAAACTTCAGATTTATGAATTAACTCGTTAAATATATATGTACCAATTATTTTGTTTGGACAAAGTCTGTTACAGGCTGTCTCGCTTTTCACACTTTTATGCCTTAAGGAATCGGTATAAGCATAAACTTTACATTTTCAGTTACTAATGAGCATTGTTTATGGACACATGTTCATTTTGATAGCATTTAAAATATACATTGAGAGTATTTAATCCCAGGTGATTTGCCCAAGTAGCACTCCCTAAAGATGAATCAGCAGCGGGCAGCAAGGTGAATCTGCTTTGGATATTTGACCATTAATAAGTTTAAAAATTATGAATTCATGACGATCTCCATCATCTTAGTCTTAGGGTTTCAATTAGACATTTCGATTATCATTATTGGCCGTTCAATCCTAAGATTGGTTAAATGCAGCCCTCCACCCTTCCCTATGTAATGCTTGTTCCCTAACCTCCTGGTATCACCTCCTATGAGCCTACTCTTTATTTGGTCTATGAACTTATTCCTGGGTCTTCCTATTCAGACATTTCCCTCTGTTTTGTCTTCAATTATATTATTCACAAACCCATTTTCTTAGGGTATGTCCAATCCATCTGGGTCCTCTTTTCTGTATGGTGTTTCATATGGTCTTTCCCTCTTCTACTTTCCTATAAACTTCATCATTTTTTATATTGTCCTTCGATTTTATCTTCAAAATTGTCCTCTCGCACCATGTTTCGAAGGATTCTACTCTATTCTGGTCTGCTTTTCTAATGGTTCGATCCATAGAGTGCCACGCTCCACACGAATGCTTTCACATACTGTTTTCTAGTTTGTAGTCCTATCTTCGTTGAAGACAGCTGTTGTCTTTTTATCATGTACACTTTCTTACCTTTTCTATTTCCCGCTTGATTTTCATCGTACTTCTTCCGTCCCTCGTGATGATACTTTCGAGATACGTGAAGGAACCCACTTGTTCTAAGTTCTCTCCTCTCAGGGTGTCTTCTACATTCAGCTTCTCTCTTCCGGATACTAGGATTTTAGTCTCCGTCTTATTTATTTTACGTCACGTTGTATTCTTGGAGAACTTGGTCCATTACATTAAGTGACCTTGGAAGATCATCGCTATTTCCACGTATACTGCGATATCATATGCGAAGGGGAGCATTTTATTTCTTCTCCGTTCATTTTTATTCCACTCAGTCCTATTTCTCTTGCTTCTCTTATGGCGTCCTCCGAGTACATGTTGAACAGTGCGGGTGAGAGGTTGCACCCTGTCTTACTCCTCTGTATTTGAAATGTGTAATATATAATTGATACAATTCTTCATTGAGGAACGTAATTAGTTTGGAAAGTGAAACTTATATGGATTTAACAAACGTGCTTATCTGGATTTAACAAACCTGGAAGTAGATTCATCTCTGAATATTTATTTATTATTTTACATTTATGGATGATACTGCTCCTATTTTAATTAACTCTACATACATTACAACCCATTGGCGGAAGCCAGGTAGTGTTAGCACTCAATACTGAGCTGTGTACAAGTCTCCGAAGTTCGTTTACACTGACGGAAAGAACGTGAATATAAAATCATTAGATTTAGGTAAAAAATGTTTTCTCTTTATCTAATTTATATGTTAATTTATTTATTGAAAGCCTTAACAAATATCTATAAATTCAAGTATGCGTCGAAATTCACTCACCGTATATGCTAAAGGTACCCAGTGACTCATCCGGAAAAAATTACGGCGCTATATGAAATGGAATTGTTTATGTAATCTTGGTCGACAACTAATCCATAATTAAAGAATGCAACCTGTACTTTTCCGCAGATTTCATTTTTGGATTCGCATTTTACGTTATATACATAGGCTTTGATGATGACGCAAGTCGGTGAAACTAGTTGTACCATTTAAATAAAATATGTGTAAGAGTGTACGTTACATTCTTTCAGTACGGGGTACGATAAACTTCCACGAAGTAAATCCTGAAACTGTAGTGCGTTTCCTCCATGAAGCTCTAATCGCCAAGGATTCATTACTTCCATTCATCAATTTTAGAATATTAATTAAAGTTGGTAATTATGTCATATTGCAGTCCACGGTTTTAGAAAGCGCCATGGATTACTACTTATAACGCAATATTTGGATTAATTTGTTGCTAAAAAGATATCTACCCCGTACTCGGATCATTAGTTAGAATTTTGTTGACAGGAAATTTCCAGTCCATGCGGATTCACCGAAAAAATAGACTTAAAGCCTCTTGATGCTTGAGGAAATGCTTCAACATGTGACCATTCGGTCATTAAGTGCTCTACCTACAGGGCTATTAGTCGCCGTGTCGTGGACTAAGCGCATATGTTTACTTAACAGGATATTTTTACCGTACTGTAGACATGAGGTTGGGCAAAGGCCGTGCAAGCTGTGTAATTAGCCCAGGATTGTTTTTGTTCAATTCCGTTAACAGGACTTCGACTAAAAGCCGTGCTGTGCTATTTTCTGGACACCTGAAGTTATTCTTAAGACCTTACATAATTCATATGGATGAAATACCACTCATGAAGTCAAGGTGTTTACTTTTTACTCCACAGCTAGAAGTACATTCCACCTTTATATTCATTGATTAAATACATATTTTGTGTGGAAGAGATATCAATTGTCTCTAACAAACTATAGAAAGCACGATCCTCCTTGAATGCTGCCTAATAAAAGGCTTATCTAATAAATGCAATTGAATTTTCCATTAAAAGCGTCATATTTTATAGTAAGCCGTAAGGTTTTGTTGAAAAAATCTTTTTGGAGCTACATATTGGCTTCAGTAAACACATTGAGTTTCTGTTACAGTTTTAGAGTTGATGAATTTGTTTAAGTCACTCCTTTAATTATTCATGAAAGCTCAATATGCCTTTGTAATTTTTCACCGAGAGTTTTTTTGCACGACCAGTTTCGTTGCATGGTGACATCATCTCGTGGTTACCCGATGATTTTGCTTATGCGAGAAAACCGCCCGTGCCAAATACAAACTCTGTGACAAATTAAAAAGGCATTTTGAGTTTCCATAATGGATGTTCACAAAATAAAGCACAAAACCATCGAACTTACCTTTAATTCTTTCCTTTTGTGGTGACTCTTATTTATGACATTTTCTAAGAGAATAACAATTTACTTGACTTATAATTGCCACCCACACATGTTAGTAATGTATTTTTTAAAGACTCCTGATAGTATTTTGTGGGTGCACCTCAAATATTTTGTTAGTATCCTCCGCTTTTTAAGTACGTACGCAATGACATGATTCCCTTGAAATTGAATGCAAAGAAATTTTGTTTGGTTGTTTGCTTTTATATTCCCATTTACACTTCTTGTGTCTGTCTGCATCTCTTAAAATACTCAACGTTTATCGAATGAACGAATGTAATGATACCTTATGAAATTTTCGTAACTGTAAGTTTTTTTGTGCATATGCGCGCACCAGACTGGAATCTACTGCTTGTATTATCTTCAAACCCTGCAAAATCTCTACACGGATTCATTCAAACGTGCAAATAAATTCAAGGAACACAACGTGTAAACGTGGTACACTTTTAATGATTTACGATTCCATGTTCAATATCTGTTCTGTGTTGGAACGTGGATGCTGCTCGCTTCGAATTCGAAACATTCCTTTTGGTGAGCCACGAAGGGAAATAAAAATTTACAGTCCATCGAAAACGATCAAATCCCGTTCCTGCCATTTAAACCAATCCGGAATTCTGGAAACCGCACCCGCCTTATTTAGATCTTTTTTTTTTATTTCGTTCCTTTAAAGTTCGTATATCGGCGCGCGTGGCTCGGAAACCCCATGCGCCCGCACACATTTTTATTCCACGAGTTTCTTTCGAGCGCAGCTCCGCGCCCGAATGATGGAAACCAGGTTCCTTCCCACCCTCCCCATCCCCTCACCATCCCCAACCCCGTCGGCCCTCCTCCTCATGCCCGGAGAAAAAAAAATCTTTTCTTTTTCTCTTCCTTCTCTCCTTCCGCCCTTCGCACACTCCCTTCAGACCCACGAAACGCAACCCCTCTACACATTCAAGAGCAAAGGGGTACGTTTCTTCTTCCCACCCCTCTCCAAAGTCCTCCCCTTCCCCTTTCCATCCCCCCACCATGCCTCCCAGGCAACGCATCTTTCGCGGGACGTGATTGGAAATTGTAACGACCTCTTTCCCCCTTTTTATTTAGTGCAAGGCACGGCCGGAGAGGGAGGGGGGCCGAGAGGGAGGCCCGCCCCGAGGCTTTGGGGGGTTTGGGGTGGGGCGTGGAGAAAAAGGCCGGTCTTGAGGATTGTGGACGGGATGTAAGGGGGGAGAAGAGTAGGGGGGGGAGACTAGAGCGAGGGACGGGCTAAAAGGAATAGTGGGGTGTGTGGCATGGAGGGGGGGTTGACGGGAGGAGGGAGAGAAAGGGAAAAGATGAGTGGTTTCTAGAAGTGGAGTTGTAAGCGAAGGGGTTTTTCGGGCGGGCGCAGTGTGAGAATCTCCGGGAGTGAGATGGATCGGGGAAGAGGAAGGGGGGGAGGAGGAGTTTGTGAGACGCGGGGGTGTGAGGGACAAGGGAGGTGGGATGGGGAAAAGGGGTGGGTTGTAGTGACGTAAAGGGTGTAAGGAAAGCAAAAAAAAAGAAACGGCTGGTTGGGGGGAGTTGGATAGGAGATGGAGGGAGAGGGTTAGAGGAGGAAAGTGGGAGAAAGGGAGCTGAACGGGAAGGAGGAGGAGGACTGTGGAAGGAAGAGGAGGGAGGTGGGAAAGCATAGGGGATCGCACAAAAGGCGGAAGGAGATGGGATGATAGCGCGGAGAGATGGAAGTGAAGGGAGAGAGAGCAGTTGAGACTCTCTCTTTGGCCGGGTGAACGATTCATAGACGGAAAAAGTCGGGAAACGGGTGTGGGAGATGGAGGAGTATGGGTAAGAATGATGAGATATTGGGAGTGGAGTTGTAACAGAAGATCGGGAGGAAAGGAAATCATCTTGAAGGAAGGGAGGAAAAGAATCAAACATTCGATTTCCTATGATTTAACAGAATATATTCGTGCCTTTTGCTCTTGAAATGTGGAGGCTGGTTCTAGATTTTATGCTAAATTAATCTTTTCAGTGAACGCCAAAAGGTGTTTGCTCACCTTTTCAAGTGTTATTGAGTTATTATAAGTTAGAATAAACAAGAAATTTGAGCGCTGAAAGGGCTAGCAGGAAATATCTTCTCAGAATTTTGCAAGGGTATTGTGAGTAGTTTTAGGTGTTATATACTACATGTATGATATCACATTGTTTTTGTAAAAGAAATATACAATATCTATAGCTTCTAGTTTTGTGCTAATTTGTGGTATTATCATAAGTATTAACATATACGTTTCATTTTAAGTTGAGCAAATTATTTCAGTATATTTGTGTTTTCTAGAAAATTCTCAAGTATTACACATTAAAAATGTTATGACCTTAAGGAATTGGATCATTTAGGTCATGGAAGCGTTTCAATGAATAAATAGCAATAATTGAGTATTTATGCTACATAAGACTTTAATCAGAAACCATTTTCAATATGAGTTTAATGAGGTAACGAGTGTTTAAAACTGTAAAAATAAATCAAAATTGAAACCTAAATAAATCCAGAACGCAGTTAAATATATCGTACTTACTATAATATGTCTTGCGTTTTTTGGCGGAATCAATTATGTAAACAGGGCAAAACCATAACTACATGGAAGAAAATGAAAGGATCCCATGGTTCATGTGAATGATCCATGGGCATTCTCCAGGTAACCCCGATATCGTATGTGTGAGAATTTGTAGCTCTCCCTCACAATTCGCTGTCTTTGGAGTGAAATCTGCCGATATCGGGGGTTGATATCAAGAAAGCATGAACATTGAATTGTTAAGGCTAACTGTTTTACCTCGGAGGGTCTTGTTATTTTCGTCGAAGCCTTATCTCTTTCAATTTTTACTCGTTCGATACCCCTGAAAAATCTAGTCTACCGGTGGAGAAGGCAGTTTCTCTCAATTTTATTGGTAATCAATCAATTGAAAATTAGATCAAATGCTTTTAATGCGTCATACCCTTATCGATTCTTTTTTACTTTCGTAATTATTTTCACTCAGGCATTTGTACAGTTTGAGTGAACGACTCAGTGGCTCCCGATTATCACATTTTCAGCGATGGAGAAATGTTACTGAACACTTTCTATAGTCATCGACTTCCCCCTATGTTTTGTTAAGGGTCATCCTAGATTTGAGCACGAGATCTTATCAGAACCTACTCCACGCGTTATGCTCTGACATCGTGAGTGATTCCACTCAAATAGGAAGAGTATTTTGTTGGGGTAGGTATGTTTGGCAAAGGTCTAAGTTGCCCAATGTCTTTTCAAGGTTTAATTTTAAATCGATTGATTAGTTTAGATATTTTTAAAAGCAAGAGAGCTGTACAGACAAAACTAAAACCACACATTTTTTGAAGTTCGGATCAGTTTAATTTCTCGCTGCATATTCGGGAAGTTCACTGTAAATTGGAGAGGGGATAGCTTACAGTTGATGAAGAGAGAAATTCAAGGAGAAGAACAAAATGGGAGGCGGTGATGTTATTTTGTATGAATGGAATGAGCATGTGACCAGAGTTTCTTTGGCTTTCCATAAAAGTAGTGAATGACTCACGCATTTGCTGATGACCTATCTCTGCCTTTGGTGCTCTACACTGGTACTTCAAGTATATGCATAAATGAATAATAATGTGTTGAAAGATAATTGCTATTTTTGTCACGATTGATTTTTATTTGTCAAGTTCCGTATCTGATTCACTCGTACAAAGTTTCGACCGATGTATTCTATAAACTGGTACGAACTTCCGAAAAATAAGAGCCATCGTATGTCAGCAGCTGGCTGAATTACGATTGCATGAGATCAAATACCATGAAAGAAAAGTTGCATAAGTTCTACTCGCCAAAAAAACCATGTCATTTTATTAGTTGGTATACTGTAGCCATTTCTTTAAAAAACCCAATTGCACGCGTTAGAGTAGGCGTTTCCACCGGCCACAAGAAAAAGATATAAAAAAAAACTATCCCTGGTATCTGGGGTGAGTTTCATTTGGAAACATCGAACAGTTGAATAATTCGATATAGATTGGCTTTGACATCAATTCCTCTCTCTTTGGCCTATTATTTGCATGCAACGTACTTCCTATAACGAAACCACCTAGAAGTAATGTGAAAATCATGTTGAGTAGAATAACCAGCGGATGAAAGGGTGTTTTACATAATTGATCGGCTCATGATCTGAGGGTTCTTTCGAAAAAAAATGATTGGACGGACGCAAATTGGCTGCCAATAATGGTGGGCTAATTGAATTGGATGCCGATTGATGTGATTGCTTTTTTGCTCTGTGCAATAAAATTCTTCCAAGTGCTTTATATTTTCGCTGAGAGGTTATGTAATTACGAATGACCTTCCACTTTCTAGTTAACATTCCCTCGTTAAAGTTTTTCCATGCACACTTGGAGATGTAGCAGATATAATATTGCTGACGAACAACGTAATTACGACTGAATGCTTTACATGACACTCATGGTACTGAGCAGAGTCATTGATAAAAGATTTCCCTTATGCGGCGTAAAAATAAAAACAAGTATGAACGGGAGCAGAGACGTTCACACATGCACATTTGCTGTCGTAACTGTCTGTATACACTTATCCGTCTCCGCCGATCAGTTAGAACTCTCTCTAACCTATACATGAAGTTGGTTCTCTTATTTTCCAAATCTGCGCCAAAGAAGTGAACTCATGCTTAGAAACCGATATTTTTTTCCTCCTGAAAATAGGTGTTTTATGGAATGCGCTCAGATATTTAATAGCTATCAAATTATTTTCTGCATTTGCAAGCTCATTCTATTTTAATATGAGCCCTGAATGGAAGTTCTGATGAAAATCTTTTGTATATCTTATGCTTTCAAGGCAAACTTTTATTCTCACATTTAATTTCATCAGAAGATAGATGCATGAGTAAAAAGGAAGTACCGTGGTGAATTAACAATATTTTAAATGTAGAATATTGTATAAAATGGCGAACCATTTTAGTAGGCATTCAATAGTTTAGTGCATTAGTGGAGTGTTTTCTTGATCGACTTCCCTCGGTTTCTTTTTCAGTGTTACCGTTGAATTTCTTTTTCTTATAACCTCATTTTTATCTATAGCTGAAAGATCAAAAGAGCAAAACTTCATGATAAGAGAATATATCTATTAGTACTGAAATTCAGAAAACTCTTGTTTGAACTTTTTATTAGCTCACCTGAATTTTTCACCGGATGCTTCAGTCGTGGAAATTGGCGACGGTGCGAAACATTTTGCCATTTTGTGTGCTTCGTTCTGATCAGTGGCATCTTTTGATCGCAGGTTGCGTCACGACAAGAACGGAGGTGCCTGGTGCCCTCGCAGCCAGATTTCAAAGGAAGCCCACGAGGAGTACTTGCAAGTGGAGCTGCACACCCTCCATGTGATAACGGGCGCTCAGACCCAAGGCCGCTTCGGGAACGGGCAGGGTCAAGAGTACGCCGAGGAATACTCCATAGAATATTGGCGCCCGGGGCTGGCCAAGTGGCTTCGTTGGAAAGGCCGCAACAGGACGGATCAAGGGGTGAGTGTACCAACGATACCTCAAACCTGGAAACCCATTACCAGAGCCCCAAAGTTTCCCGTTTTTATTTTGGCATAGGGGGATGGAATACGGAGCGTGAGCTGTGAGGAAATTTAGTCAAGGCGCGCCTTGGAACTCGAGAAATCGTTTCATCTTACGCCAACGGTTGTGCCTACATTTTGAAATTTATGGGTGTATACGCTGTGCTTCTCAGGTGAGGAATGAGGATTGTGTGTTCTTCGTTAATCCTAAAAGTAGTTGCCAATTTTATCATTTTTTTAGTATTAAAAATGATTGCAGTTTCAAATCTTCCTCGTCTCTGATTTTTTTATGGTGAAATAGTTCGAAAAGAATGAAAAATATTAAATAAATACTTACACTACTACTTTTGTTTTACTAAAATAAATTTCTCTTTATTCACGCTAATGCAATTTTACTAATGGTTCGTATTCTGATTCTTGCCTAAGGTTAGTAAAGAAGAATTCAATTTAATGTGAAAAGGAATAAATATAGGTCTTTAATCGACCCTTTTTTATTAGCAATTTCGATCCAAAACTATGTATTTTTGACAGTTTTTATAAAAATAGTGTCTGAACAGTTTAAACGGAATCCTTTATTATAACTATTGAGAGATATTATTTGTTATTCCATGTATAATTCTAGCTATACGCATGAATGCAAGCCCTCAGTAAGACACGAAAAATCAATTCACTTATTGGACGAGAGAATTTATTCAAGTTCCGGATGTATGGTTTGATGATTTGGCTTGTCAACCATTGTTGTCTAAGGGAGTAGATAAACTGCTCGTGAATATTTTGCGTTTGGAACACTCTGTTCTAGCTCTTGGTCATTCGGTGCTTCAAGGGGCTGACCCCTAGTAGTGGTACAAATGTCATTGATTTTGAGTGAGTGTTCGAAAGCGGTTGACTCGCCCTTGATTGGTTGGATGGATATTTGTTTCATTTTTGAAAAGATCACTACCTGAATCTCTTAGTTTTTTATTGATAATATTTTTTTTCGCGGCAGTTTCCTTGTTTTTCTCACCAAATCTTAGGCAGGGCTCGGTTCAAGATGAATGTCATCGGCAAAATAATCCCTCTCCCGTTCAAATTCAGAATTGTATCTTGAATATAGTGTATATTTCAGGCCTCGAATCCTAGCTCCGAATCTTGTGTGATCAGGGTGTGAACATTCCTTTTAATTATGTCAGTGTGTTGGTTGCTTTTTCAATGTTTCTATTCTTTTTTAGCATCACACACGCATTTGGTAATGAATGTTTCTTTTGGGGTCTTTATACAGCTTCTTGGATGGGGTGTACCCATTCCTCTTAAATTATGTCAGCATGTTGGATATGTTTTCAATGTATCTATTCTTTTTTGTAGCATCACGCACTCTTTTAGTAATGAATGTCTCTTTAGGGCTCTTTATATGGCTTTTGTACTAATATAGAGATTACTTATGTATGAACCTTGTTTTGCAACAGCGGTCATTTTTTCCCCCACGTTCGACGGGAATTTTAAGTGACGAGCGCGGTGAAAAAGTTTGATCGGTACGTACGATTTCATTTCCCCGTCGTCGTTAGAGGACGAAAATCTCTCGTTCTTTTCTATTCCGCCGAACCCGGAATCAATTTGCGTGGACGCGGCTTCCATAGTGTTTGTCTTCCCTTCTTTATGTTTTTCGTCTCAACTTTTGAAAGAAAGTCTTCGCAGAGGTGGAAAAGGATGGGGTGGAACGGAAGTAAGAATAGAGATTTTCCAGAGGAAAACGGGGAAAAAAATTAAGAGTCATAAATTAAAGTCGTAATTAAAGTAGTTTTATGTGAGTTTCCCTCCCCTTACCCCTCAGTCCTCCTCCTCCTCGAAAAGTTCTGGGATCAGTTCCTAAAAATGGATGAATTCTTCCCCCTCGACACTCCGCTGCCCTTTTTTCATCCCCTTACTTCCAGGAAGAGGTCTTTATTAACTTGGACCTTTCGGTCGGTATCAGCAGGTACCGACTCCCTCCCTCCCTCGTCCTTCCCGGCCCCGCGAAGGACCAGTTTCATCTCATATCCCAAAGTGTTGCCCCTTTTTCGCCCGGTACCTTTTTTTTTCCTTGCGGGAGACATTTTTGCGTTATTGCTGATGCAACCAAATTTTTTTCTGGGGTAGATATTTTGGCAATGACTCAATATACATACTTTTATTTTTTAGACAACGGAGCTTAATATCATCCCAAGTATTCTTCATTATTTAAAAATGCTGATTCTAGCAGTTAGCTGATTAGGTATTCATGCTGATGTGCTTTTCAAGATACGCTGCGCTTGGAGCATGTCAAGGTTGGACATTTCTGTCACGTTACAGCGAGCGTCTTCAGGAGCGGAGTCACGTTCGTAGACGCTCGTTGCAACGCTGGTAAACAATGAACACAAAATGCTGCGAGCACAACTCGAAAATCACATCAGCATCTGTCATTCGTTGCGAAACAGCTGAGGTACTGCTTGAATCAATTCCGTTGTTCAAAGGCAATGATCATTGAAACTTTATAAGTCATGTTCTCAATTGTGTAATATTATGTCATAGTTCGACAGTAATTTTCACAGGTTATGGAAGGCATCTTTTCCTTAGCTTCAAACTATACAAATGTTTGTCTTATATTTCGTGAACACTTTTTATTTACTTTTAGCCCGAGGAAGACACACCTTTGACCAAAAGTTGTATAATATCTGCACACTCTCTCAGGCATCGCGGGTTTTGATTTATGACCAGTGGTTAGAAGCCCATGAAATTTGAACCAGCGTATGATTAAGACCGATAGGTTCTCTACATTCAATTAAGTATTGGGTATATATTATTAATTAGCAGTAAATTTGATACAGTTTCGTAATGGCGTTCCGTTGAAACTTCTTTCCTACTAATTTAATTAGTCAGCCTTCAATTCTTGAAAAATCTGCTTGCTTTGAACACGACCGAACCTTCCTGACCCCACCCTAACATTCAAGTGGAAAGCCGACGTAGTCTTTATTTGTTTTCCTAAAGCATATTTGAATGAGTTGGGCCTTTGAAAAGTTATCCAAATGTTGAGTAACTAATTCCAAGACGCAGAGGTGTTTTAAATAAATCTTGCTTCGCTTCTTTTAGCCTGACCTAATTAAGAAAATTGATAAAAATGACATTAGGATTTAAAGTATTAGCAAGTTGAAGATGTCAAATGGCAGGGTGGGGATGAAAATGCCAAGTATTTAGGTATCGTGGTTATGGATGGACGCTCGGGTCTCTGGATGGCCCTTTCCACAGTAATAGAAAACACGACGTGCTAAGTTTCTATGAAAAAACTCTATTACCGTAATGAATATGTCATCCATTTAGAGAACAAAGATGACCTATCCCAAGCTACGCTACAGAAACGATGATCGAATGTTTTAAATTAATTCATAAGCAATTTCGTCTTAACGCCAATAGCGCGGGTCCATTTTTTCACTTGCAAACAAAGTATTTTAGCATGTAATTTCACCAGTTTGACCCAGAGGACAGTAAGAAAGCTTTTCTTTATGATCTTTACAATGCCAGTCGAAAAATCGTTTTAATGAAGATAGTAAATCTACTGAGAAATGTTAAAATTCCTCTTGAGCTAGCGACGGTATGAGACAGCACAGCTAGTACAGAGATGGAGACTCATTTAGAAACCAATTTTTTTTACCAAAAGAGATTACTGCTCCAAAGCTTTTTATATGAAAGAAACTTCGAACACCGTCATTCAGTGTGTTGAAAAATTTATAGAGGAAAAGCGGGACCTCAAATTTTACTCTATTCTCTTAAAAGAGAGAGCAAATTGCAATCGGTGTCTATCCAGTAAGTGCTTCACCAATGCTTAAGCCTGAATCACACAATGCTTGGCCTTGTACAAGTCTGAGGATGCCAGCTAGCATACTAGGACTCGTTCAAGGTCAAGTGTCGTGTGATACAGACCAAGCATACTGGAAATCCTGCATGATCGCTAGCGTACTAGCTGGTATCCTTGTTTTCGTAATTGGTGCGGTACTAGTTTGATACTTACTCCTAATAGGACCTAGTAGCCGCCGACCAATCACCATTGCTCTTTGCAATGCGGTAGTCAATTTTTGATGTCAATGCCTCCATAGTCCCTCGTGACAATTACAATTTCCCGCGATCAAATAAACAACTCAAACCTCACAACAAGATACAGTGGCTTGGGTACCTGAGGAAACTGAGGTTGAGGAGCTGCAGTGGCTAAAATCTGTCGTCTTCGTTCAAAATCATCCATTTCGGTTGTCAAACTCCTTCCGCGACTTCACTGGATCAAAGATCTATTAAACAGACCTTGTGCAAGTTCAAGTATCGTGTGATAGCTCCTAGGAAGTTTCAAGCATGCTAGGTTTCGTACTAGAAATTCAGTACTCGATAGCATCCTCAGACTTGTACAAGGTCAAATACGGTGTGATTCAGGCTTTATATACCGCTCCCGGTACAAGAATGAAAGACAGTATCTGGCACTAATTTCTGTCACCAAGGTTGAGAGAAGAAGGATTCAGAAATGTTTTCTCAATGGATCCTTCCTTTTATTAATTGGTGAAGTCATTACCACATTACATGATTCTGATTTCAAGTGGACACATTTGGCACACACAAGGCATTGGTGGCATCGACATATCTAAAATGCATAGCGCTGTGAAGCTGTCACCACCATTTCACGGTACCCATCAAAACTCTGTAGACCTGCGTTATTCCATCCACTGAATACGTTCATGAGATAAACGATTGATCAGATAGCAGCATGGCTGAAGGAGAAATGAGGGAACCTTTACACGGAATGTTTTGCACCACTGGTTGGTCCTTTGGCATTCCCTCTGGCAGAGACTAAGGCTACAGCTATTTACGGAATCAGAAATAGTGGAATATAGCCAGCTAATTGGTATATGTTTACAGTCGCAGAATTTGCTCCATTACTGGTTACAAAGTGACTTAAATTAGGCGAGGAATCTACGGTAAACAAATCAAAATTTACGCTATACAGTTGAGTCTGAAACCCTGAAAGATTTCTATAAAATAAATAATTTCTTCCTTTGTAGGATATTATTTCACCGACTTCAAACTGGTCTGAGGTTTCTACTAAACACTCCCATGACTCACCTCAATATTTCACCTTGCTATAACCACCTTTACACTGCTGGTGTCCTAACACCCCCTGCCACACGTTAATGCTCGCGGCGGCTCGATGGATAGTATGTAGATGTAGATCAGGGTCCGTGGAAAAAATGACAAAGGTATGTAGAGTGGGTGTGAGATAAGGAAAAACTGGCACTTTTAGATGAATGTGAAGGAGGTTGAAGGTAGGCATAACATAAGAAATTCAAATTATTATTTAAAGGTAAAACCATCATCATCAGTAGAAAAGAAAAATAGATCCATCATCATCATTGGTCGTTCAATCCGAAGATTGATTGACTGCAGCCGTCCGCCCTTGCCTATCTCATGCTAGTTCCCTTATTTCCTAGAAGTTCTTCCTATATTTAGAATAGAGAATTTAAAGTAAAATAGGAACTTGAAGCTTTCACGTGGTAGAAGGGCGTCATAATAAACAAGATAAAAATTTGTGACTTCCACAATTTATTGAACACTAGCGACCGGTTTCGGCTGTCACGCCATCATCAGGTCCTTTCCTCTTCTCCTTTTCTACCTGATGATGGCGTGACAGCCCAAACCGGTCGCTAGTGTTCAATAAATTATTAAAGTCACAAATTTTTCTCTAGTTTATTTGAGAATTTGTGTACTTCCTTAGTACTTTTCTCTTTATTTGTCCATGAATTTACTCCTGTGTCCTCCTTGGGGGATTTTTCCTTCTATTTTACCTTTAACTATGTTCTTCGTAAACCCATTGTCACAGGATGTTTCCAGCCCATTTGGTTCTTCTTTTCTGTATGGTGTTCCATATGATCCTTTCCTCTTCCATAAACTTCATCATTTCTTAATTTGTCCTTCGATTTTACCTTCAGAATTGTCATCCAGCACCAGATTTCGAACACGTCTAGTCTGTTCTGGTTTGCTTTTCAAATGGTCCATATTTCCCATCCATAGAGTGCCTCGCTCAACTGGAATGTTTTCACAATCCTTTATTCAGTTTGTAGTCCTATCTACATTGAACACTGCTTTTGTCTTTTTACCATGAACGCTCTCTTAGTCTTGGCTATTGCTTTGTTATTTGCCTTTGGCTTTGCTTAGTGGCCGTCGTACTTCTTCCGTCTTACATGGTGGTATTTCCGAGATGGGTGAAAGAATCCACTTGTTCTAATTTCCCTCCTCTCACTGTGACTTCTGCATTCAGCTTCTCTCTTCCGCATACTAGGATTTTAGTCTTTGTATTACTTGTTTTCATATTGTATTCTTTGAGAACTTGGTCCATTGCGTTAAGCTTTTAAAATTAAATAACCGTTGAAGATCATCGCGATTTATTGCAATGACTGCGTTGTAGTTTGCGAAGTGGAGTATGTTTATTTCTGCTCCGTTAATCTTAGTTCCGTTCAGTCCTGTTTCTTTTGCTTTTGTCATTCTCTCCCCCAAGTACATGTAGGTTAAAGAACGTAGATTCTCAAAATACTTTTATTGTCAGTTTAGAATCACCTTTGATTTCTAGATTCGGCAGTGAATTCATGAGATAATGGTTCCAAAGTCATAAAATATTTTTCCCGTGACGTTCGGCTTTGAAATTTGCCGATGTGTGTTTAAAATACATTTTTGAGCTGTATTGTATTGTATAAGTTCTTAATTTCCAACTTGTGCATTCTTTTATAATACAGGTCCGGATTAATCTAAATATTTAGATTACGCATTAAAGATTGGGAGCCTGAACCTTTTTCTGGACATCCTGCGATGTCGCCGGATTATTTTTTGGTCTTAAATCACGTTCATATTATTGATAGACGGGAAAAATGTTTCTATTTGTTTAAAAAATTAAATTTTGATGAAATAATTTATCTTAACCTTTTTAAAAATTGTTTTATAACTGATACATTATGTCATTTATAATTGATGCAACCATTTGGGTCCCACAATATCAAGCGCCTCGAAGAGTGCAAAGAACTTGAACCAACTTTCCATCACCACATGAAAGCGCTCTGTTTTTGTCTCAGACATTGCCTATCTCTGTCCCCGACCTCATTGAATTCACATTGGCTACCTGCCATCATCGGACGCGTCAGCAGATATTAGCCATGATACGTTTGACTCTCGAATAATAATTAATTTGCAGATGATTTACCTCAAGATGCCCTATTTTAATTTTAACTCCCGTATTTGCAGACGCTCGGTCTATGAACTTCCAAATTAGTTAGCTATGTCTTCCTTAAGACGACGTCTCTAAGGTAATTAGGGAATTACCCTGCATAAACTAATGGCTGAGAGCTTCTTTTTTAGTTCCATCTGACTGAACAAGGATTACTAAAACGGCTCTGGGAAGTGATGATTAATATCACGCTGCATTTTCTGGATTGTCAGTGGTTCAAGCATGTCTTTGCTTTCTGCCGTTTTGAAATCGGCGGAACGCAGCTATCACCGTCGATGTCAAAAGAGTGGAAGAGCGAAGCGTGAAATACCTCCCGTTACTATAGTGTCTTTCGTCTGCTCTTTGCCGTGCCCATGGGGGAAATACAGTCGGCGGAAAAAGAAACTACCGAATGGGAACTTAGTTTGCTACACGTAATTATCCGCTTGTGAAAATCTCATCGGGAGCCTGCGCTTTCCCCCTCTCCCATACCTTTTAACATCTCCTCCGTCTCGTGCCGCCCCTTGCCTCCGGTTTCACCACCCCTCATGCGCCCTCTTCTCACCCTAAGCTCTCCATACACCCCGACCCCTCCAACCCCTCATGCCTTGCAGAAAGTCTGCGCTCGTGGAGTGCTTTTCAACTCTGCCATCTCTTAGTACTCTCGGAGTGCGGCTCCCAAACGTCAAGGAATCTCTTTGCTCGCTCCCGGAATGAAACGAACGAACGGAGTGATATGGGAGAGGGGATGTGGTGGAGAGCGAGGGTTCAGGGAAGGTGATTGGGGGAGGGGGATCTTGAGGGGGGAATGGTGGGGTGGATGTGAAGGAGATGGCGGTGGGAGGAGAAACGGAGTGAAGGAGATTTAATGCATCGCATTGTGCTTCGCTGAGCGTTCTTCTTCTGTTGCTCCGTTTCCCCCTCTCCCCCTCCAGTTTCCCTTTTCCTCCCCCAGAACTGGTTTCCATCCTTCTCACTGTACTCCATTTGACCTTCTGTCCTTCCTTTCCCCCCTACTCTCTCGATTCCCACCCTTCACCCCTTTCCGATTTCATTCTGCCATCTCTCCCATATTCCGCCACCACTCCCCACGACCTTCTTAACCGTCCGCCTCCCCCGTCTCCACCCTCATCCGACCATCCTCCCGATTTCTCGACTTCCCTAGCCCGCTTCTTTCTGGCCCTTTTTTTGCGAAAATTCTCCCTCGTCCAGCTGAACCACCCCTTTACCTTATCACCCTCAGTCCCCTCATACCTACCTATCATCATCATACTGGCGCGTTCAGTATCGCTCTTATGATGTCAGTCCGGCGTCAGATTCTACTTCTGTTAATTTTCTAAGTGCCTACGTGGATAAACGTCTAAAAATATCAACGAGAAAGAGCGTAGAAATATCGTTGAGGAGCAAACCATATGGCTCAGTCTCAATATCATTCACAAGGTTGTGTGTCCTCAGTTTAATATGACTGACCAAGTCTAACCTTTCCTTATTAATTTTTCACGAATTGTAATCAATTGTAACGTGATACTAACGGCTTCTAGCCGATTCCGGTGGCGAAGGGGTAAAGTTCTAGCCTGCTAACCCGAGAGTCGCGGGCTCGAATCCCGCCTGGGTGGAATTTTCACCACTCGGGATATGAATGCTTGTGTTCGTCTGTTGTTACAGTTATTTCATCCGATATAAATTGACCAAAGGTGTTGTGGAATTTTACAAAAAAAGGTTTGTGGAATTTGGCCAAAGGTGGAATTTTCACCACTCGGGACATGAATGCTTGTATTCGTCTGTTGTTACGGTTATTTCACCCGATATAAATTGGCCAAAGGTGTTGTATCCGGGGTAGTTAAGATAAAATAAACTAAAATGCGAAATGCTGAATTCTAAAATGGGTAAAATAATGGAAAATATAACGTTTCCCTGTCTTTACTAAATACTATTTTACTCAAAATACTAATTAAAACCGCACAACACTAGGTTGTTGAATGATTAAAGGCAAAATAGAAGGTTTAACGTTGCGGAACAACGGAAAGAGATGAAAAATTTTACTTTGTTAAATTCCTCTATTTTTAATTTAGTCCGACCCAGGTTTCAACGTCACAAATTCATCTACTGTCGTATTTTCGTCTTTAAAAGGATTTTGTGAAATTGAAACCTGAGTCGCTAAAAATACAACAAATATAAAACATTTTACTTACGAAAATTTTTCATAACCTAAGGATAATGAACTTTCAGAACTAATCATTGTTTTAGTTATTGGCAAATGATTACAGGATCTAAAGCCAAAATACGTTGGTTCTACAGACGTGACATGGCAGTTGAGTCATATGGCCGGAAAGTGTGTTCATCAAAAATGAAATTATAATTGTGATAGGATATTGCGTATTTTATACCTAAATCTTGTTTATAATAGATGACTGTTTTCTGGAAAAGCAGTATTTTTAAAACATCAATGTCGAGAAGATGGTGTTCATTATTTGTTTTGATGCGTGAGGAAGACTAAGGGATAAACACTACATCAGCAAGTGAGCAGTTAACATAGGTCAATATGGCAATTATTCTTGGCACTAAGCTACCTGCCTGATACAGACCTAATTTCTATCCCTACGTTTTGCGAATTTGTATAAGATTTTTTAAGTCAATTTTGTCTGCGTATCTATTTGAAGTCCTCATTATTTTTAATGATAGATAAAATTTAGGCATGTAAACGTACATACATGGGTAAGAATACGTCCTCCGAGGTTGAAAATAGCTATTCCGCGTCAATTATTCTTTGAATACATGAAAGTAGTTTAGTTAACCATGTGTAGCCTTGATGAAGAAACATTTATTTTTGCATTCACTTACACAGATACACGTGTCAATGACTCATTGTGTCATGTAAGTAGACTTGTATTTTGTAAGACGACCGCCAATTTAGATAACCTCCTCCCTTCGCCATGGATGGTTTTCTTCGTTTGTTGAAAAATGTGGCGTATTTTGTATTTTTGATAATGTTCATAAGGCATGGTTTATTTGGTAGGAAAAAATATTCATGCGTAATGATAGGAAGTATTGGAATTTATAATTGATGTTCAACAAAATATACCCTTTTTCCTCTGTTAACCATAGCAGGATGTCATAGGTTTTTTGTGACTCATGTCAGCACCAAGAGATTGCTTTTCCTCTTAAGCTTTCAGATTTGCTTCCTCTTCCAGATTATTTTGCAAATCCGCAACTCCCTTTCACCGAGAATGACACGTTCATCGATATTGACGGCATTCGCCCGAGTTAAAAAATTTAAAGATTTTTAAAGTGTATAAATATTTAAGGAGATGGATTATGCGTTAAAGATTGATGCTAACTCTGTTACCCGCACATCGCATACATAAGTTATAAGCATTGTCGGAATATGCTTCATTTATTGTGATCCTTTCATATTTTACTCTCCTGCCTAATGCAATTATCAAAGAAGTATTGAAAGGGGATTATTGTGATGACTGTGATCGTGAACGTAGTACTCCTCTCACCAGCCGTTTTTTACTGAATTGACGAAAACTCCACGCTGTAAATCTAGGATATGTTTTTCTGGGAGAGAGGTGGAAATACACCGCAAACTTAAATTATATATAAAAATTTCTGCCAACTCATACCTATAATTTGTCATAAATTGTTTTTTATGAAATAAATTAGAGACTAGTTCTGAGTTGTTAAATCTTAAAGTCATGGTTGATAAATTTATATCCATTTGATAATAAGTCATAATTTTACACCTACATATATTTGAAAATTCCATTTTCGTTGTAAAAATTTGAAATGATGCAAGGTTAAATTTTTGCTGAAATCTTTCTTTATAATCAACTATCAAAGTTGAAAATATCAGAACTCAAATAACTTCCTAAAATAATGAATTTGAAAAACTTAAAATGAGCAGACAAACGTTTTTGCCTTAATATTTATCTAGTCATTGTCGGGATCGGTCTCATCCTGGTCTGTAGAAGAATCACGTGGTAGAGTAATGACAGAAAAGATGGTGTAAAAGTCATTACTGCTATCGATTAATAATTTGTGGTAGAAATTAATACAAATTGCTGGTCTTCAAGTTCGCTTAATAGTTAGTTTTGGCCAAAGCGTATTGTAATGAATAATACATGGTAATAACTGACTTCTTATGGAAAATATTCAATTGATTTATAAATATTTAGTTTCCAATTACTTTTAATGAAATTCTGACTATAAATTTATTCTGTGGCTTTTGAAATGCGTCGAAATCCATTGTTTGTGGATTTTTTTATTTGTTTTTGGTCGTATTAGTAACAGTACGCCTTGTCTGAGCTGAGGAATGGCTCTTGGAATGGATCATTCCGTAGATGAGAGCAGCAATTGAGGAGAATAACTCCCTCGTGGTGAAGAAGGATGCCACAAATGACGCATGACCACTCGGTTATAAACGCGTGACTGCTTAATTTGTGTCGGTACTAAGAGCTTACTATATAGTCACCGGAAGTTGGTCTATGGACAAAATTTCAGAGCTATAGGTGATCAGGAAGCATGTTAAACTTTGGTTACAAAATTTGACGCGAAGAGCCAATACTCACAAAACACTTTTAGGTAACGCAAAGTCAATTGATTATAGTCATTATTTCAACTTATTACTGTATTGACACCAAAATGCAGTCAATGAACAAAATTTAAGAGTTCTACGGGCAAAATTCCAATTAAAAACTTGACCCAGACAAACAGGTAAATCTCAATAAAACCCTTTACAAAGAGAAAGAGATCACTATTACTTAAAAACTTTTAGTTCAAATTTTTAAAGCTGTATCATAAAAACATAAGCTATTAACAAAGTCATCAATTCCTCGACATTTTCTTATTCCTTCAATTATGGTTCTCATTGCTGTGTATCTAGAGTTAAGTCTAGTATAATACGCAGTCGGGTCTCTTCGGGGAAAGTAGATACTATAAAATAGTTTGAAATGTGTGTTACATATTGTCGAGAATCATATATTTATTGGCATTATAATTTTGTATTTATTGTTTTTATTATGTACTAGTGGGATGTACCCGTTGAAATTCAACGGGTGTGAAAAACGAACTTTCTAACTAATGATAGCAATCGAAATATATCGCGTGTAATGTAGATCTTATGGATTCTTTGGATTCTTCTATCTCAATTGATACGTTCTGGGCCTATATTTACCATATTTGGTTCGGCTTCAACTATGCTATCGGTCGTCAAGGGGGACAGCATTCAAAAAACGCTGAATTTTCAGCAATTTCATAAGCAACTTTGAGCAACTATTATTTATAATTTAAATATGTAAAGGAAAAAAAACGTCTGCATGCCAGAAAAATGAACTTGCATGCAATTCCTGAAAAGCAAATCCGTACATTAGCTTAGTTTGATGGATTTTCACTTCAGGAAGACCTTTTTGACAAGTTCACCACATCCTACAACGAAACGCGCTAAATATCCTACAAAAAATCCAAAAAGAATACAAGTCACCAAGCCTGACGTAATCACATTATTAAAACCTACTAATGACGCTGACGATCTCTTCTCCTATGCGAAATTGAACTGATAATGTAGGCCACTTGCAGTTCCACGCCACTACACGCAGACGCCACTCATGGAATTGCTCGGCTTGAAAATTATTCGAGTTGGATGACTGCATTGGTCAATGTTATTACTATTACGTTATAATGTTCTTTTTGATGCCAGAGAAAAGATGTTGACGGCGTCATCGGCCTGTTATCTCATTATGACCACACGGCAATAGTGCTAGTGTAAATACATCTTGCTGTGATGTCTCGTCGCTCTATCTGCAGCGCTAGTCATCACTCCTCTTTAAGTAATAAGTAATTCGCGCGAAAAGTTGACTGAGGACAGTCTTCGTGCTGGCATCGAGGTTTCCTCAGCTTAGTCCAATGCATTCATAACGCCCGCGATCTAACCGAAACGACATCGCGATAGAGCTCTATAATGCCACTCAAGTCTCCGTCATATTAATTACTATACACTCGCGTATATATATATATATATATATATATATATACATATGTTCTTTCTATCACTGATGAAGGTGCGGGCGACCCACCGAAATATTTAAAGTCGTGAGTTTGCTTTTTATATGTTTTATGTTTAGTGTCACCCTGTGACGAATTTATATATATATATATATATATAACTGCACTTAGGATCACTTAAGTGACGAATATATAAAAGTTTGCCAGAGGAAGGCAGACGACAAACAGAAAACAAAAAAATGATGAACACACTTACAAAGTTTCTTGATATTTCGGTGCCACTAGCACCTTGGTCGCAAGAGCGAAGACTGAGAAGGAAGGGAGGACTGAGGCGGTAGGAAGGGAGGACTGAGGCGGAAGGAAGGGAGCGAGGGGAGGGACAGGGGAAGGGGAGGAGGGGGAGGGAGAGGAAAGGTGGGGGCGGGAGGCGGGAAGTGGAAGAAATTCGAAAGGAAGAAGTAGTATGGGCAGAGGTGATAGAAGAAGTTAGTGGGATTTATTGAGTCCTGGCGGAGAGAAAGCCTGGAATAAGTAAATGCAAGAGGACTCAAGATCTTTGATTTGGAGTGGGGAGGAGGAAGGGGGAAGGGAGGCGAGAATGCCAACCTTAAAAATATTATTAAAGGTGGAGTTGTGGGAAGAAACATGGGTGGCAACAGGGAGGGAAACAGAAATAGAAGGTGGTTCATTACAACTGGAGCGGTGGCCATTCATGCGGATGTTAAGGGGAGTGGTCGTCAAACCAATGTAAAAACTAGGGCATAATTGGCAAAGAAGGATATAGACAACATTATGGGAAACGCAGGAGAGTGAGGGGACGGAAGGAAGATGAGCGGCAAGGAATTTATCAGGCAGAGGCTGGGTGAGAAGGATGCCACAAGTTTTGCAACGTGGGCGATTGCACGGCGTCGGAAGGGACTTAGTGGGTCGGGAGATTAATTTGGAAAGAGGTTTAGTGATTTTAAAGAGGGTGGAGAGGTTGGGAGTGCGTCTAAAGGTGAGAGAAGGACAGCGGGGGAAAATTTTGGAAGTGGTAAGGTTGTCAGAGAGTATGGGGTAGAGGTTTTTGATTAAGCGACGAATGGAGTGAACTCCAGGGAAATAGGTGGTACAGAGGGAGATTTGATCATGAGGAAACTTATTAAGAGAGAGAGATTTAGAAGAAGAGGGTCGCTGTAGGATTTTTTTCTGAAGAAGACGCTCAGGGTAGCCTCTGCGAAGGAGGGATTGGTGGAGATTAGGGAGAAAAAGGTCAAGGGATTCGGGATTGTTGCATATTCGGTGACCACGGATAGAGAGGGAAAAGGGGAGGGATCGTTTAGTATGAGAGGGGTGGCAGCTGTTGAAATGGAGATATTGTTGCTTGTTGGTGGGCTTGATATGGACAGAAGTGTGGAATTTAAGGTTACTGAGGGAGATGTCTACATCCAGAAAGGTAATTTTAGAGGCAGAGATATTAGAGGTGAAGGAGACAGAGGAGGAGGAGTTTAGGGAGGAGATGAAAGAGTTAAGGGAATCAAGGCCATGTGGCCACAAGAAAAATATCGTCAATGTAACGAAGCCAGAGAAGAGGTTTAGGAGAGCAGGACGAGAGAAAAGATTGCTCAAAAGCACCCAAGAAGAGGTTAGCATAGGAGGGGCTGAAACGACTACCCATGGCACAACCTTTAGTTTGGATGTAGAATTTGTTATTGAAGGAGAAAGCATTATTAGTAAGTATAAAGTTGGAAAGGTCAAGGAGAAAATCTGAACTAGGGGCGTGGCCGCTGGTCAAGAAAAAGACGAATGGCAGAAAGTCCTTCAGAGTGAGGAATAGAAGTGTAGAGAGAGGTGACATCTATGGTGGCCATTAAGATATCACAGTCTGAGGGGAGTGGGGTCGATTGGAGGCGTTCAAGAAAATGATAAGTATGTTTGATGTGAGAAGATATATATATATATATATATATATATATCTTCTCACATCAAAGATACTTATCATTTTCTTGAACGCCTCCAATCGACCCCACTCCCCTCAGACTGTGATATCTTAATGGCCACCATAGATGTCACCTCTCTCTACACTTCTATTCCTCACTCTGAAGGACTTTCTGCCATTCGTCTTTTTCTTGACCAGCGGCCACGCCCCTAATGATTCTAATGATTCCCGAACAATAATTGAGGTATATCGATCTCGTAGTTTACCTAAAACTTGACCCAGAGTTAAGACCGAGAACGATTCACCTTCAATATGAAGGGATGGACTTACAGAACTCATTATACATTATATATATATATATATATATTATATATATATATATATATATATACATATATATATATATATATAATGTATAATGAGTTCTGTAAGTCCATCCCTTCATATTGAAGGTGAATCGTTCTCGGTCTTAACTCTGGGTCAAGTTTTAGGTAAACTACGAGATCGATATACCTCAATTATTGTTCGGGAATCATTAGACGGGACATTCCCTCATGTAGATTGTTTTTCTATTTTTGAATGGGCTCAGCCATCGAGCTCTAAAGGGCGCATCGCCTCTGGCTGATTGTCTTGCACATGACACCGTTATACGTTTAAATGTAGTCGTATATTTTCTTTTATATATAACTACCATCTTATGCTATATGTCACGTGCTTTGCGAAACGAAGGGAATCAAGTTGATATAGTGTCCTGCTTGAAGGCGAAATTCTTCAATTTGTCTCTGAGAATATTACTTCCACGACTTTGTGATTTTTCCCCTTTCAATATTCTGGTCAGCACCAACGTCATTCGGTGATGCTATATTTCCAAAAGTACATCGACCAGAAGTACATCGGCAAAATACATTCGTTTTATTTGAGGTCTTCTACTTCTTTATTGAATTCACTCCTCAGAATGAGTGGGCCCCGATCTTTGTCGTCAACCTCGCCTTCGTAATTCATTAGGTTTTCTCCCAGCGGCGTTGACCCTTAGTAGTTTTTCGAAGTATCGCTTTCATCTATTCCCAATGTCTTCATCCTCTATCAATATATTCCCTTTCGTATTCTTGAAGTTCTTGCTTTATTTGCTTGGTCGTTTTATTCTCTCCGAAGTTTTTCTCCTTTAGCTCGTATTATGTTTTGATGTCTCCCTTATTCATGTTTTTGTTGACTTCCTCGCAGTAGCTTGCGATCCATTCCTCCCTAGCCTTCTCACATTTTCGATTGATTTGGTTCCTCAGCTTCTTGTAAAGGGTTCATCTTCGTTTCTGGGGTTATTGTATTTTCTTCTTCCTTCTGTTAGTTTCCTAATCTCCGTCGTTATCCTTGGCTTCTTCGTGTTAACCATCTTACTCGTCACTTATTCTGCTTCTTCTGCGATTGTCCTCTTCAGCTCATTTCATGATTTTTTGATGCCCAAACGTACCTCATTTTATAGTTTGCTGTCGACAGCTGCGTCGAATCTTTCTCTTTTTACTTCTTCGGCCGGTATTTTAGTGTCCCACCTTGGTTCGCGATTTATCATCTTGATTTTCTTGTATCAAAGATGGCTCTTCATGGCTACAAAGCTATGGTCACCATTTATATCCGCACCGGGATAATAGCTCTTGCACTGTTTTACTTGATTCTTGTACGTGACTCTGACTATGTAGACTACTATTTATGTATTACAAATTCCCTTGAAATCGAGAACAATCATCAAATTCAATTTAAAGGTCAAAAAACCAATATTATTTGTCTTACTTTAGTTTCTTTATCACATAGGTTGTGATGATTTATTTAATTTTCCCTCAACTTCGTTATTCTAGCAAGTAAACGCGCCTAGATGCTTCTATTATATTATCGGGTATATTGTGAATGATATAAGTGTGCATTGAATGCCCGAAGGGGATGAAGGAATTGGCGTCAGAGTGTGACGCTTAAGTACGAAAGTATGTCAATTTAGAAGGTCTGCAGCTAAGATAGCAGTATTGTTCAATGATATATAAATAAAGGATATTAAATGAACTAAATCATGCTTCACATACTTTCCATCCGTTGTCGTGCTACCGGGCTAGTGTTAATAATGATAGCAATAATATATTTCTTTATCCTTATTCTCAAATTTTATTTAAGTTCTGATAAGGGTTTGCCATTCTCAACGCCAAATACCTTAATGGAATTTGAAAAATTTAAAGTTGTAACTAAGTATTGGCTTTGAAGTTATCGTACAAAAATCCATCCTGCAAAGTTATAGCAATATCATCATGAAATGAAGTGATGATTTGTTCGATCATATTTCGGTGGTTTCGCCCTAAGGTTTTAACTAACACACTTTCTTGCGGATTTCTTACTCGGAAAGGCAATTTTCTTACAGATTCTATTTTGGAGTAAATCGCTCGGTGAAGTACGCCTGTTTGTTTCCTGATGGAAAATTTCCAAGGTAGAACACTAGTCAATACTCGTTCATTTGGTAAGGGCCAAGGCCGTCAACATCTAGGTCTGTGGCAGAGTAGTAACCTGACCTAGGAGAATCACATTGACAAAATTATTTTCGTTTTGTCCTCCAGCGTCTTATCGCTCCCATATCTTGAGAGGCTGGTCGTTAGAGGGATTCAAATAACTTTGAAGAGGTATTTTCCGCAAAACAAGCAATAAAAGCTATTTTAAAGAAGGGCGTCTATCGTTATAATCTTTGAAGATCATGCCTTTTCTTGGTTAGTATTGTTTACACCAACTTTTTAAATTGATTCCTAATCTGCAAACATCAGATGAATATAATTACAATTACAGTATCCATCAATAAGACACCTGTCAGAAATTCCCAAATTTCGTGTAATCTTCATCTACAATAAGAATCTTTTGAATCAGGCTTAGGTCATTTCACATGGAAGAATTTCTTTTGATTTTGAGGATTATCTTGAATTTTAATATTGATATATTTTCATCCACTGTCACGCTATCACTCTGTTCACTGTCTATATTTGTGAGTGTTACAATGAACCAGTTTTATGTCTAATCTTTGGTCATATAAGGTGGTAAACATATTATCATAATTCAAATCAGTCCTAAGTATAGCGCGAGCATAAAGAGCTTGTGGTCAGAGTGAAGTGTGACAGGGGTGGTCTGCTTCAACGACCGTGTGACTTGCTTCGGGTGCATTCAGGCATTACAAGTTGTAATCCGGAAATACGTCTGCTCGTACCTCTCTCAGTATATCCCATAGTCTCTTTGAGAAGATTAGAGACAAATGAGACCCAAATTTATTCCACACCGATGGTTTTATGAGTTGGATTAGGACGTTCCATCAATATTATGTGAGCAAGATCGGAATTTTAAAATATTCTTCGCAGTGCCATACGCAAAATTATATTATGACATTCTCACTACTGCTTAAGTAGTATAAAGAACAACAAATATTTCTTACATTGACGCATTGGTCTGCTGCATATCTCCGTTATCTTTTAAGGAACAGATAAAATAATCAGAACTATTCAGCTTTAAGAAATGGAATTTTTACTGCCTTATCGCTCTCATTATTCTCTGGATATTGGTTGACATTCATCATTCAATTATTTTATTATCTCCAATTTCTCCGATTTATTATCTTCAATTTAATTGTCTTCAATGTAAGAATTACCATTTATGAATGGATAAGATAGAGAAATCACTCAACACAGCGAATATTGCGTTTTTCTTCATGCAACGCTGAGGATTTATTAGGACAGTGAGACCGTGTACCAAAGTGCCTCCAGGAGACAGCGCGCGGATTGATAACCATTTCCTCCCACAATTCACATGCCATCAAAAATTACAACAGCGTTAGGATCTGAAAATACGCGTTGCAATACAAATACCGCTGGCAACAATGCCAGTTGCTTAAAACAAACGCTTTTCGCCAGTTAGGATGAATTTTACGCGAATATAAATGGAAATTTTCCTGTTTCGTTGCAGGGTGCACGAGCTTTTTGGGGATTGAGTGCTAAATTGATAACTTAAAGTAAGACCTAAAATATGCAGTAAAAAAATGAAATATTAAAGTGCCTAAATTTTTGCGGGTCTGATGACTCCACTCTCAATCCATTTCTCTCCGTACAAATGATTGCGAAGTTTGAGGAGCCCTGGCGGTGGAAACAGTTTCAGGGACTATTCTACGTTAGTGTCTTCTGTGGAAGGCCCTTAAAACGCAGTGTTACGAAACAAAGGTCACATTAATATCCTCTATTACCCAAGTTCACGTGGAGTTGGTGGTTTAGTAGTGAAGTCTCATTTAAAATGCTAACATCCCAAAGGCAATAATTTCAGCGTATTAACGAACTAGCTCAGCCCGTTTTATTACGTCCCTAAGAACATTGCATTCATTTCAGCCGTGTTTTAAAGACTCCCACGATAATGCTGCTGTGCATGAAGGGAGTCCATGATGGCATTAAAACCCTTTCTTCTCGTCATAGAGCTCTATCTCTTTAATGCTGGGCTTTCTCTTTTAACTCTCCATGTATTTTACTGCACCCAAAGGGCAAACCGCTAAAGAGAAGCTGCAGTTTCACACAAAAAATCTCTCCCATTTTATTTTACGGTTTTGGGTTGACGCGCAGTCAACTTCCTTAAAGTTAACAGTTCGATCATGAAGCTTCTTCTATTGATCGTGTAGACATATCCTCAAAACCTCGACTGTTTGTTTCTCTATTTATGCCATTGATACACGCAACAAGTGATTATGACGGAAACACTTAAACTGATGTTTTATTTGTTGCATGGGTATTCAAAGGGACTTAACGTTATTCTGCATACGAAACCATAATTGTGGAAAATAAAATTACATGTAGGAAAAGCTGTCGAAACTTAGCCGCACTAAGTGTGAAGTTTGTGCGTTCATAAAGTTACGCTCGAAACCGGTTCTTTCTCGGAAAGTTATCCTTGTCAACCTCCATTCATAAATGAAAGTTGCAATTTACCAGTAATTCTTAATTTTTGAAGAAATCTCGTCTTTCATGTCGTTTTAAGTAGCAAAATATTTTTCTAATAAATTTTATCCGAGGATCTAATGATGCATATAGTCTTGTGAATATATCATAGGGAAACGATAACTGAGTGTATTCTGTCATTTTTCCAGTTTATGTTCGATTGTATTTCTTGGTCTCAAATGCCGATTCGATTCATGCAGTAGTTTCATCGGAATTTTACAGTGGTGCAATGTAAATCATTTATTTATTGGTTGATTTACGATTTTCCACTTGGTTACATGCCGGACTTCGGCATAACTTCATCCGACGTTCAGGGCTCTGAGCTTCATTTTACAAACCACTATAAAGAATTTAACTACGGTAAATATGGTGTATTTCAAAAAGGCCGAAAATATTAGACGCATATCTTTAGAGGGCTACTAAACTCTAAGTCAAACTGTTGCATGCCACCGCGTTCTGACTTCGTTTTTGGCAGTGAATCTAGATTTATGATGACACTTAGTGTGAAGAGCGCCTCATTGATGAATGTATTTCATGCCAAATGGTAGTTCTATGCAAGGATAGAGTGTTGAAATCATTATTTTCTCAAAAATGCAGTCCGTCTGTTTCGACATTTCCCTTTGCTTTGCAACTTTTATTTGAAAACCAACTACCTTAGATCTGAGAGTCATTTGGACTAAGCGCTGTGCTTTATCCGTTTCTTTTGTCGACTACAAAAACAATTTTAATATTTTGCCCTTTTTAGACTTTAAATACTATTTTAAATATTCCTTAATGGAGAACCTGAATTAAAATTACTAATGTTAGTGAGTGAAAAAATTAATCCCCTTAACTGAAGCAGTCTGTTTACAAACTCTTAATGTTTCTCTTTAAAAGGCCTTTTCACCTTGTCGCTCGCTATAGTAGCCTACCGGCGCTTACACTAAAAATGCTGCTTGTTTCGTCGTTGAAGACAACGGCCACCAACCCCAAGTTATTCGAAACCTTGGCGACTCATCAAGTGTCACCACCATCACCTTTGAATCTCACCGGAGGAAGTCATCGTTTTAATTCTCTCGTCAGTGCGAATGCAGTGACGAATATACCCTGTTGCTTGGCAGGGGGGGGGGTGGGGAAGAGACGTGTAATGATGAGAGGTCGCAACCCCTGCCTAACCATTTTGCGCGTCCCGTCTGCCAAAAAGAAATGCACGGGACCGTGAAGTAAAAGAGCCAGCAAAGAGAGAGTGAGTGATCTCCGGTGCGGAATGACGTACGAGTTGCAGCGCCTCCTCGTTATAATCCTCTCGCACCTCTCGCAATGCGGCGGTGCGTGCCCCTCCAGACTACGCCGCCAGCACCACTGCGTGTCTCGCGTAATCGTCTGAGTGCCTTGCCGCGCATGAAAAGACCCCCGCCGCGCTTATTAAACGGGGAAGGATGAAGAGGTGGAGAAAAAGAGAGGGTGGGGTGTGTAGAAGTAGGATTACTAACGCCCCTAGATTCTACATAGACATCCTGTCATTCAGGTGTGCGAGTAATCGGTGAAAAAATCCATTCATTTCTCTTGGTTCCTCGATTTTCCTTTTTATGTTCGTATTTTTCGCCATTTGCGTCGATAAATAAAAGTACAACACATTCTATTCTTGTCGCTCCTAGACGTACGCTACTATTCAACATATACTTATTAACCTGCTAGCCACAATAAGGATGTTTGGAAGGGGGTGAACACCAACATGAACTAAAGTGAAGAAATTTACTTTCACCAACAAGTACCACCCTATCGGTATACTACAAATGCGGTAGAAACTATTAAAATAATCCATAATGTAACTATGAAATCTTGGAACAAGAGTCATGGAGGTAACATGCAAAACATGGCGTTAGCACTACTTGAGAGATTTTGAAACATGTATTAGGATTCATATGGATTAATTAGCTCCACTACCTGTCAACTAAGCTAATTCCAAGTCTTAACGCAGCCATTATACTCTTATCGATCGCGGAAAGACGACATTTTAAACCTTTCTGTTCTACTATCTACTACCCTGTGTGCCTCTGCACCTCGGTGTGACGCGAAAAGATAGGTAGCGTTCCACCAAAATAATAAAATGAAACTGAAATTAACGAACCTTTTATTGTTGAAAGTACCAGATAGTGCAGAAAATAAGAATTGACGTACAAATTGACTTTTACCACTGTGATTCTCGAAAATTGATCAAGTTTGTGAAACAAAAAAGTGTAGGTACTTCTCCCCACTTTGTTGTATGGTAGTGAAACATGGGTTGTCAGGATAGACGTAAGAGTAGACTAAACGCCGTGGGATGAGTTATCTGAGGAGTGTTTGCGGCAAAAGTAGGATGGATAGGGTCAGGAATTAGTGGGTACTAAATTAATGTGGGGTAGATGCTCCAGTAATGGACATATATGAAAGGAGTGTGCTACGTTGGTTTGGCCATGTTGAGAGAATGGATGAGAGTCGAATAACGAAACAGATATATGAGGGAAATGAATGGTGTGAGAGGTAGAGGTCGGCTGAGAAAGTTGTGGTTGAATGTGGTTGAGAAAATTCTTTGGAGGAGGAATAATAGGAGTCTTAAAAACTGGAGGGCGTGTATGAAGCAGTGTATGGGGGTAAATGAGGCAAAAGAGGTTTGCTAGGATAGGTGGGTATGGAGGAAATTATTGAAGCAGAGTTAGGTGTACAAATATGTATTTATGAGTGAAACTTTGTAACTGTGCCTGCCCCGGAAGGGAACGGCGTGATTGGTATAAATATATGTATGTAGTAAAACAAAAAAATACCGTAATAGTCGTGTAATGGTTGAATTTGAAGGTGACGAGAGATCGCACATGAAGCGCTGGACACACACTCCACTGTTGTCGTGGCCGAAATAGACGACAAATCATGACCTTGAGTAAACTTACTAATGGCAGCCGAACCTGGCAGCCCCAAACGTACACTCTCAGCCGTAGCACGTTTCAAAGTATTTAGCACACTTGCTTTGTGGGCATGTATGCTAATAGCGTCTACGGCATCAACCTGTCATGTTCATGCACACTACTATTGCACGTAGGGTTCGATCGCGGCTGGTGGTTCCTGTGAACACCGGCATCACTTTTAAACTTGTTGCTTGATAGCACTCAATGCAGTTACTTGCGTATATCGATAGAGGCGAGAGGAATGAAGTTAAGCGTTGAGCGGTGGAGGTGCGGGTGTGGAGTTTGAAGGGATGGTTTTCGCAGCCTAGGCCAAAGGGAGACGAGATGAGAGAGTTTGCATGAAAGGGCTTTTGTTTATGGCCACCACCGCGATGTGTGTTTTCGTGGAATGGGGCCGTTAGTTGCCTCAACGTTGGAGAGTGTAAACTCTCCTCAGATGGTGTTGGATGGGGGGAAGAAGGGAGGCGGTGGTATGTATGACGGAATCTGGGAATGACGGGAAAGATGAAGGCGAGGAACACCAAGATCAGTCAATGCGCCGCGTATATGAGAGGGATGGAAGTCTCATAATGTTGAGTTAATTAAAGGTAAAACTCAGCCATTTCAGGAAAACTTACGTATTGAACAGAGAATGGCAAAATACCCGGTCACATGTTATCCTTATCAATACGGGACGTCATCTCTGGCGATAACGCAAAATGATCAAATATGACCATCAGGCGTCTCGTAGTCCTTAACAATGAGACGTGCCAGGTAGACTAACGCAACAGTTGACGATCGGGCAAGTAACTCTCCGCTTGACGTCTCACGCAGAATTACATTCAACTCGGAGATCAACAGAGCCTGTGGCCAGAAGTAGAGTGGCCTGAACTAGAGCGCAGAATTTTTTCTGGGTATTCGAGTGCGTATAAGGGTGTCAGAATTGATCTTGCAGATGCTGCGGAGTCAAATTTTAAGTTTTAATCATAAAATGGCCAACTATATTTCCATGCGAATTGCTGGAATTTCAAGAAACAAATATCTCGTAATTCAAAGACAAAACTATACGGTGTAAGAAGTATATGTAATCTGTTTCTTATAAGAAACATGAAAGCAGCGGATTTAGCGATTCGATATTCGATTTTTCGATATTACCATATACATTACCTTAAGAAGCTGGTTTTATTTTATTGTTAGAATGGGACTTACAAAGCAAAATCAGTCGTTCTTTGCGCCAGTGATTTTAAGATATTGAAGAGTACTCACCTATGCCTGCTCAGGGAAATATTTTGCAACACTTTACAATCATTCCAGCTTTCTCAATATTATTCCCATCCGTCAGATTTTGAACAATATTTTTCTTATAATTTTTTTATTTCGTTGAACGCAATGTTCAGTATAGATGTTAATTTTCAGCCGCAGGAATTAAACTATTCTTGATAACTTTATTGATTGCCATTAAAACCTACCTTTTGCCGGTAAAATATATCTATAAATGAAACAACAAACTAGAATTCAATTGGGTCTCTCCTGGCATTTGAACTCCGTTCACGTTCTGGCTAAGTTCATTTCATTTGATTTCAACAATTTTAAATCAATGTTCCGTCAGGCACACGCCTGTTGACAGGACATAAGTAAAATTAATCATAATTATATAATAATTTTCTTCTTTTACCAACAAACTATTGCACCTCAGGCTCATATACATAAGAAAACATCAACAAAAATGCACCTTGATATAAAATAGTCATTGACAATTCCATTATCATTTGTCTCTGTAGACCCCTTTTTACAATTTTTAAAAAACTAATTACATTTTCTTCCTTTTCTTTCTCCAACTCTCCAAAATATTTATTTAATTATTTTGGGAGAATATACTGCCTATCACGTTCACTATATTTATTATTTATTTTAGGCACAACAGAAAAGTTTCTCTTGTATTGACCTTATTTAAGGCAGTTAAGTAGTCTTCCTAGTCCTTGTACTTACAACGTAAGATAAAATAAAGTAGATATTTAGGGAACAGAACGTTATTAATTATGTAAAATGCCCGTATATCGTTTTGAACATTACCATAGTTAATAATTTTAGTAAATTATTTTGTATTGTATTGACTCTACTCATATAGTATTGTGATACAAAGCCCCAAACTTCAATACCATATCTAATAAGGGATTTAATCGGCGAAAAGTAGAAGATTCTCCTATAATTCATGATAGATGAATGGTATTTCTGAGTCTCATTACAAAATATCTCAACTATCTACAAAGATTCATTATGAAGAAGTTCAAGTGTAATCGCTGTAATAATTATGATTATATTTATGTTAGTACAGTTTTATTTCTGCCAATTTATTTATGCTTCTGTTGCATATGCACTCCGGCGTTTTAAAATGCAATAATGGCTGCGTTTATCTTATGCTTTTTAAGCTCCTATGTCCAGAATCCTAGAATTCAAAATACAGCGAAACATATATTAAGCGGCCATCATCAAATTATGAGAAATTAGCCGCTTAAGGAGATGGCTCCTAAAGGGAGGGAAAATTCACATTGCTTATAAATTGGATGTATGGTAAAGTCATTCCGTTTCCGAAAAAAACGGCTGTGTAGGGAAGTGACCGCTTAAGGGAGATGGCCACGGAGGCAGGTTTCACTGTATCTCACCTGGGTCAAAGAAATCAAAACCGAGTTGAGAGTTATCCCAATTAATTAAACTCGAAGGGTAATATAAGGTAAGAGTTAAAAGGAAATAATGGCTTCGCCCTGGGGGACAATCGAGAGAAGAGGCTATTTTACGCTCAGTCATCGGGTTAATCAAACACATTCTAACCTTCAGTCTCCTAAACCTTGAATCAACCTTGAATGCAGTTTAAATAAATTAAATCCTTGAATGCAATTCGAGTACCAGCAGAATGGGTGTGGGCAACAACGAGGAAACGGCCCTATAATTATTTCCAGGGGGAATCTATCCCTGAGCTAATCAAAATCCGGTATTACTATCGTTGGGAAATCATTAGGGTCCACCATTGAACTCGACAACAATTCTGATAGATTGGATCGACTGCGGCTCTCAGTACGAGCCCTTTCTCTCCATGTGGACCTATTTCCCCTTCATCCCAGACTTTTTCGAATTGGCACCAAGCAGAGCAGCCAAGGATATTTCCCCGCACGGCGCCCAGGAACGCCCTTGTCTCCACCCGCTCACACCTCTATTTCCCTTCTTCCCTTATTTTATCCCTTCCTGTGTTCTCCTCAGCGGAGGTAACTCCAAACTTTGCCTTTCCTCCCACTCAACTTTCCAGCCTCCAAACATTTAATTTTCCGCTCCCCTTCCTCTCTGCCAACTTTTTTTTTACTTTTTAAAACCATTGATCGCCTCGTGTGCTCACTTGTCCGACTTTGCAAGGGTCTCCAGTCACCCGAGTCTATTTTACGACGGAGGCCGTCTCATTTCCTCCCTTGTTTTCACTTTCCTTCCTTCGGTGCGAATTTCCTCAGCGGTTCACCTTCCTCGAGCTAATCTGTCGCTATTCATTGGAAAATTTACATCCACGGGGAGAGAAACTGATTTTCAAGTTCTAAATTGGATGGATAAAAAGAAAAGTACCAAAATATTGAACATTGTTAAGTCATATAGAGCCGTAAGTCACTAAAAATTTAGTGTGGATGAACCTGATCAGGTTATTTTCTCTTCAAATGTAGTGTTTCATATTTAAAAACGAATTTGTGATCGAAATGAATAACGGGTTATCAACTCCAGTACACAAGTTTCATTGTCCTGAATTGAAATAATACATGAAGAGTGACGCTGTACATATTTTCTCCGATGTCCTGCACACTTTTTCAATAATTTACTCTGCAATAATTTTATCACCGAATAATAATCTGAATCCCTAGATTTTCGGGACTAATAAGATATATTTTTCATGGTCTGCGAGCATACATTGTGGAATTTTGAGTTCATATTTTTGAGTGAGATAAAATGAACTTTGTATCTTATTCTGTTAAAAACCCTTTGAAAATAACACGCTAATGTTGAAACCGGTCATGGGTTTATCAATACATTTGTGTGCAAGATACGAAATTTATTTATTTCACTCCTTAACACAAGTAAGAGAGGTGAATTCAAGATTATAGAATTGCTAAAATGCAAGGGTTGTGGATCACACCAAAAACATTAGCAGCTATGAGTAAGAGAGGAAAATCAATCCTATTAAAGACTCTCAAAGAATCTCAAAATAAGAGCCAAAAAACAGTTGAAAAATTAGTGATAACTTGATTACGGAGAATTCCATGTGGGATTCAAAACTTTTGGGAAAGTGGTGTTATGTAAATATAGAGATATTGGGAAAACTTTTCTTAAATAGGTAATGTAGATGATGTAATGGATATAATATTTTGAAATTCATTCTAAAGGGTCAGATAGGACAGTTAATTTTAGGGACGAATGCGGTATTGAGAGCAATGGAAAAAGTCATGGGCAGTAATTATGTACCTAAGTAAGAATTTAATTGTAGTTTTTGATGGAATGAGTTGTCGAAATGAGTTCGATCATGTACTGTATTACATTGGAATCCCACATATTTATTTGTTTGGCAGCATTTTTAGATGGCATTCCTATATGGAATCACGTACTTTCAACTTGATTTTTGTAGAAATAGCTTTTTCACGTAATTATTTACCCGTTTTTCTTGCCTCTAGTTTCCCGCAATTTTCAACATGTATATGCTAAGTCTCCAGAAACCTCCCTTTATATTCAAGCACCGGTTACGTTTTTTTCCTCTCTAACTGAAATGCCATTAATTAATTTACTTTATTTCATTCTAGTCCCATGTTTTACTTAGCACGAGGTGCTTAAATGTATTCTTATAATTAGAGTTTGAATCAAGTTTCCTTACATCTTGCAAAAGAAATTGTACACCAAAGACAATGATAGCTCATTTTCTCGACGTTTTAATGGAGTCAAAAGATATTTCGTTGATTTATTTTGAAAGGCAACTAAGAGATACGAAGCAGACTGGAATGGGAATGAGGAAAATGTGTCAGGAAGATAATTAATTATCGACTTGTATTTGCTTGATGGCAATGAAAAGAGCATGGAAATCAAGGAAGGATATGTTATGCCGTGATCCGGGGCATATGACATGTTTACATGGCCACGCAAGGAATGTTAAAGATCGAGAGACATTTCAATTTACGTGGTAGTAATAATAATTTAGCCATCAAAGTTCTTTCAATCACTGACATCATAAATATATTGCTTCATCCATCTTCTCTAGCCTTGAGTTGCCCAGAGGCACGTGGAGTGGCTGACCGTCTCTTATTTGAACTGTCTCACGTTCAAATATATGCAATTTAAAAAAAAATTGGTTAAATAATGTGATATAAAGAGTTCAAACTTGCTTGAATTTCCCCAGTATGGCTTGAGATGAATTTTTAGCGACCTTAAATTTACCATCATTTGATGTCTGTAAGGGTGAGTTCATTTGAAACTTTTGGTGCTCAGTTGTCATACAAAATTAATTATCTAATCTAAGGGAGGAATAAGTTCACTTGATAATAAAGCATTTTAAGAAGTAAATTTATGTGCTCTGAAAATGTTAACCAAGTAATAATTGATTATTTATTACCATTTGGGTAACATAATGCAACCATTTTACTTCAGTCCTCAGATGGATTGCAAAAAAATTTGTTTGGTGAAATATCCCTCTCCTACCAAATGAATAATATGCATCCACAATGCACATACAACTTCAAAACTATTTGCCCTTTTACAACATACAAGTATAAAATTAGAATATAATTTTTATGCTTAGGTTAAGTGAAGATGTAACTTGTTCTTATGCATAGTTTACTTTTATTTTTCTCTTTTATGGTCATTGTTAAATAAACAGTTATGTAGATAGATTCTTAGCGTAGTTGTAATGGCCCCATGAATAGTTGACTTTAGTATGTTGATATTTTGTATGAAAATGACAAAATTGAACACGTTTTAAATAAACTCATCTTCCATAGAGTTATTTGTTTATTTCTCTTTTATTTACCGGTTAAAAACAACTACATATCCTAATTTAGACAGGCCAACGCTTATGGTATTTATCTAATATTCATCATTATATATTTTGTTAATAAAAATCTTTTGGCAATTTGTTTTATTTTGCGTAGATTACATATGATTATTTGAAAATGCACATATTTTAGCGCAATTATTAAATGACAAGTTATTAAGTAGTGGCTATGAAAACGCTAGATATGTATATGAATTTTGGCTCAGATGTAAGTGACTCAGCATTCAGAGCTCCTAATTCTTTTTTTTGCATTCTCTTCCGTGCTTAATAATTAGCATTCCGTGAAAAAATAGTTTTCCTGCATGTTTTTTTTTGAATGAGATAAAAGTTGCAATATACAAACTTCGGGGTGCGTTGCGAGCAATGTACAAGGAAATGTGCGAGCGGAAAGGATTTCATTGCTTAATGATACGATATTCTCTTTGAAAATGCATGTAATTATATTGGAACTTGTGGGAGAATTCTTTTTTATGAACGAAATCTTACATTTAACTCCGCGCATATTGAGTGCATTGACACTCTGTGCAATTAGAGCTAATTAAGGATTCCATTCGCGTCACTCAAAGGGGAAGGAAAAATGAAAAGAAGGAAGTAATACAAAAAAAATGGAGCTCTCGAGTCAAAACTGGAGATGAATAAGGCTGCAAATGGTCGTGAAAAGGAGCACGTAGAAGACGCTGCGGGGAGGAGGAGAGATGCAGGAACAGAAGACGAAGGGTTGGAAGGGGAGTGGTGGGAGGGAGGCCTTTCGATGACTGGAGTGGAGTGTAAGAGGGGCAGAGGGTGAAGAGAGAGGGGGGAGGGGCATATAATAAACGAAGGCATGATTTACTTTGCCCAAGCCCGTAAATATAGCTCCGCCCGACGTCTCCCTCAGATTGTGTTTGCTTAGGCATGCCACGGGGACCCAAAGGATAAAATCCACCTCTCTCCTCCTCCGCCTCCCACCCGTTCCCTTCTATCTCACACAACCCGACCCCCACGCTTCTTCTTACTCCCTTCCTTCCTTCCTCCTTGTTACTCACCCCTTTTCCCCCCTTTTCAACC